>OX381627.1:13503337-14140089 GCA_947459985.1 Diloba caeruleocephala
ATTCTACTGGTGGAGGTGATAGAACTTAAGGTTGCGGTTGATGGACTGCAAGTTTCACCACATGACACCATATGTCACTTCCTCCACAACTGGTATTCTAGATGTTTCAGAGATATCTTCAGTGATTGATTCCTGCCTGTTAACTTTTATATTTACGAAAGGACATGCAATACCCTCTCCCTACTTGTACACAAAGATGATGATTAGCCAGAAGATATGTTTTTAGAAATATTTAATATAAGTTTATTATCATTGATAGACATATCTTCTTTTGTCTTATTGACTAGTTCAAATTAAAATCTGGAGTAATTTCTGCAGCACCAGTGCCACCATCACCAGACAGTAAGGTGATACTCCCTGTATGCCCCACTATATTAGGATAATACTCCATATTTCTGGTGTGGGCACCAGAAGCTGACAACAGATGTACCCTGTAAAGGGTAGCCCCTTCGTTCTATCGCCAGTATTATTAATATAATTAGACAATACAGATTTGTCCCTTATCCTACGTTTCGTTATATCAGCTATAACAACGTTAATATTAGAAGCTATCAATGTAGCAATCAGACATTTGCTTTTCTTGGGAAGAAACATAGCTTCCAGAGTCAATTTAAATAAACTTATTAGTGCCAAAATACATTTATTTGTCACTATGACGACATGGTCAGCATATGAATTAGAGTTGTTTAATTTAAATTATAATGATTCTCAATCTCTGATATAGAGTTTGAATATGGAAAGGCACATAAAGTTAGCCTCACTATGTTTAGTTTCAATAAGGTGTCTATACCATCCACAATGTCCTTTTTATTTACACCCAAGCTTTTACCTAACAATAGGACTACGCAACTATCATTTTATCATTGCTGAAAATCATCTAGAGCAAGCCCTTGAAGTACTCGGCAAATATTATGATGACAATGCTCTTCGACCTAATCCATCAAAATCACAATCCTGCGTTTTCCACCTTCGCAATAGTTGGCTGGTCGAAAATTAAACATCACTTGGCAAGGAGTTGCATTTAATCACATAACAACCCTACCTATCTGGGAGTTACCCTTGACAGACTTGACAGAACTTGACAGAACTTTTAAGTGCCATTGCCTGAATACATAACTAAAAGTCAGTAGTCGTAATAACCTCCTGCGATGCCTAACCTCGACCGCTTGGGGTGCTTCATTCACCCCAGGTACTACGAACTACGGGCCTGGCATTCTGCTTCTCTGCGGGTGAATACGCATGCCCAGTGTGGCATCGATCCGTGCACGCAAGAGAAGTAGACAGGCTGTCTGAAACCGACTCCACTCAACATGGTGTACCCAACGGCTAGCATAGCACCTCCAAAATTCGAAGGGACGTGGTGTGCGCAGTGGAAAGAAAAACATGAGTCCGACACCAGACATCCACTATTCGGCGCCCTATTACCAACCCAGCGCCTAAAAAGTCGGAGCAGTTTCATGAAAACAGCTGAGGCACTATCGAGTTCCCCAGTTGAGGGCCGTAGAAAATTGTGGCTTGACAAATTCCGCCCTCCTCATAACTACATCAAGCCCAGTGAGAAACGCCCTGCTGGATATGACCTCCCTTGGCCCACGTGGAAGTCGCTAAACCGACTTTGGACCCAAGTGGGCAGATGTAGGTCCAACATGAGCAAGTGGGGTTACATCGATGAAACCGTGGCGGGATGTAATGTGGCATTGTCCCCCAGATAATGTCCCATCTACTGTCCTGCCATCATGCCCTAGCTCCTGCAATTTGAGTGACCTATGGTCTGCCACTAGTAACGCCTTAGGGGTGGCAAAATTCTGGGAAAATGACATTTAATTTGATGTACCCATGAAACGAAACGAACGTTCTATTTAAAATATTTGTAATTATTTGACTGAAGTGTAAGTTGTGAAAACATTAATTTAGTACAGAGAGTACAGTACCCAGATAATTCTGCAACAAAGACCCAAAACCTGACCCTAACTGATCAGTAAATACTAAAGTTTTGCTTTGCTTGATGATGGTGCCGCTTCCCACTGGTGAACCATCACAGGTGAGGGCAGAGGCACAGGCTCCTGAGGTGGTGGGTGGAATGTACAGCTGCATGCGAGATAGTAAGTTAAAGACCCATATCTCTCAGCATTATAACTGACCAAGTCCACCGGCTCACCAACCTCAAGTATGCGCTCACTGAGTTCTTGTTGAGCAGACTCATATTTATTGAAAATATCTGTTAATGTACTTTCCCCGTGAAGTAGCTCTTCCTGAAGGCGATCAACATCATACATTGTCCTACAGTTTTCCAATTCAGATGTGCATGTATTTAATTTTATTAATAAGTTCATGCGCACTTTGCTAGTTTTGACCTTTTAATTATTTTTTTAGTATTTATATACTTTTTCAACTTATTGTGACTCATTATTAAAGGACATGTAGTTATGGTATCGTCAACAGTCAAATCTATTGTAACAGCTGGCTTGTAAAGCAGATATTTTTATTGATGTGCAGTGGAAATTCTACATGAACTTACTTTGCCCCGGGGAAGGGCAAAGGGGTATGCCGGACTCATACCGGCTAAAACCACTGGAGCGGTTATCTTAATCACTGAAGGGGGCTCCAAGTCCTTGTAAGAACACACTAGAGCCGCCAATTAAATATAATAAATTAAAGCAGTCACCCCCTCTAGCGGAGGGAAGGCGACTGTAAAAAGGTCGCCCCCCCCCCAGTCACTTCTCGGGGGGGATTGTAAAGGATCCCCCCAAGCCTCGCTGTGCGCTGTGCTACGCACACGGCGGCACGTGACCACGTGCGCGCCACCGTCTTCCCGGGGGTCGCTCGGTGTGAGCACGCAGACTCCACAATCTGCGCGCCCGCGAGCCCTGGGAAGCAGATCAAACCTACTCCCTAGCAATTTGTTATACAGACTATGTATTTTACCATCACAGAAATAGCCTTATGGGCATCACATAATTCCCGTTCCAGTTCAGATATACGCTGTAAAGCTACTTCATGTGTGTCACTGCACTGCTGGAATGAAGACACTGATTGCTGTAGTTTATTGTATTGATCGAGTAAGTCCATAAGTCCATATGCTGTATGTGAAGCTCAGCAACCGCAGTCTTGAGGAAGGTATTCTTGTCAATTATGCTCTTAACTTCCACTTCAAATTCCTTTAGTAGTTTTTGGCACAGGCGTTTTGAAGATTCTAGTTCCTTAAGCGTGGTTCTTAGTTTGATCTCCGTATCTCTGGTAATTGCACTTCGGGTCATTATTTTTTACCACTTCTTAAAGTCAACTGGAATGTGAAAAATAGACAGCTGAATAGCAAGAAATAATAAGGATAGTGACATATTGTGAAAGAGGTGGTAGTATGAAAAGGGAAATGTTAATTACAAAGACAATAGTATACAAAAAGTGAATATGGCTATTAAAAGTATAAAGTATTAATTACTCTTGATATCATTGCTCATTACTTAATATTATAACAAGAGGGCTTTTAATGCTATGAAAAAACTTGAGAGGTGTCAAGGGACACCCGGATGGAACGAAGTTCCTTTTCGCTATTGAAATAAACACTGGATGAAACAATGGACTTTGTAAACACAACAGAGTGTGTGTATATACTCTCTCGACTTCGTAAACACAACAGCGTATAAGTTAGAACACGCATGTCTTGCTAAATACTTACGCATTGATATTGTAATATAAAAATGTAATTTGCTTTTAAATTTATTAAAGTTATGACGCGTACACTTGCTAAACACACAATAATGGAGAGATTATAACGCGTATGACTTGGGTAGCACAATAGTAAAGAGAGGTTATAATGCGTACTTGCTAAAAATACAAAAGCATTTATTATTGTCTGTATAAAATCTCTACTTACTTAACTCCATCAGCAATATCCGGAACTTGTGCAGAAACACTGTCAAGATTCATTATTGTTATTATTTTTTATTATCTATTATGTACAAAAAACCTGTATACACTCAACAAAAATAATCGTCGCGACACCACACTGTTCAATGCGACTGGCTTGCTTGCTATGAGAGAGAGAGAGAGACAGACAGACAGAGAAACGCGCACGCCGCACGGCTTACAACTGTAGCAAAAAGTGTCGTTACAACGCGCAATAAGGAACTTCGTTCCAATAATTAAGTGAATACATGTAAATATTCTGCTATATATGTAAGTTTTTGTGGTGTAAAATTTGCAGTGTTGTGTCTGTAGCTAAAACTTTAATCGTCGATTTTGCTTCCACTAATTTGTTTGTCAAGCAAAAGGAGATCTAAACCGTGCCAGTGTGTGATGGACGAAGCTCAGGACCCTGAGCAGTACTGGGATGTCGAGTATAGTGTAACTTTGTAGACATATTAATATATAAACAATATTATATAACTAAACTAAATGAAATTCAGTCAGTAGGCGTAGCATGAACATGGAAGAGACAAAGGTCCTGTCGACGGAAGAGTAGACAAAAATTACATTTGGTTACAGGCTTTCTACCATTCTGAGTATGGCTATCTCACGAATGAACAGAAAGAGCAGGTTCTACTCTTCTTTAGACAAAGGCTTCATCGTCGAGCATGACCAACGTATTTTGTCTATCTTTCACGTTTAGGGTTAGAGATATTTGTTCTCAAATAGTCTACATCCCAAGAGACGCAGACAAGAGTTTCTTCATATCTATATCGTAAGATTTTGCGTGGCGTTAAAGGGTTACGGAAACTTAGGACACACAAAATAGTTAATACGCAATGCCGGGGTCCTACAGCAACTATTTAATCAGTGTTTATACTGCATTCGAGAAACGCGGAACTCTATGAGGGAGCTCACTGGAGCCCTCGACCTGCCGGAGAGTGAATTCCTCGAGAATTTTGAAGTCAGCAAGGGAACTGTGCAGTATTTGTGTCAGGAGTTTAGTGAAGAACAGTTCCCTGGCACATTACAGGGACTGCCTGTTCTTGTAAAATTAAATCTGACCTATAAATATACTTCATAATTCGTTTCAAGACTATTTTCTTCTTACCAACACCGAGTGCTTTGTACCTAGTGCCCGGCAAATAGGTTTCGTAAAATGCGACTAAGAATTGATATCAAGAAGGTGGACAGCAGCATCCTCCCGTGTGTATGCAAATAACAACTGTACTACGATTACTAGTCCGCCTGTTCAGCATAGTGATTATTGCAGTTCATAGTGTAACCACTCATTGTGGTGACTATTGGGAGGCCCATGCTAGGTAGTGGAAGTTTAGAGGCTGCTGTGATTAGTTAACCATACAATTGCTTTTACGACTTGTGTATTCTCAAAAAGTCCTACTTTCTGGTCATTACCAGCGACGTGTAGGCCAAGAATATATATAATTTGTCTATCATTGGTTTGATAAAGATCTAATCTACTAAGTACACCTCTGAGTTCGAAAACAAATATAGACTGCCAAACAAACTAGGATCGATTAAACAAATGACATTAAAATAGGTCTCTCCGCAGTGAATATTACATTTATACGATGAACTTGTTAATAGGTATGTCATTTCTCGGTATAAAGTTAAAACAATCTCCATCCAAATACAACATTTTATAATCTTAATCAAATGTGTATTAAAAATAAAAAGTAAAGTAAAGTAAAGTAGGGGAAAAGGATATAGTGATAATTTTAATAAAGTTGTAAGTAAGAAGGTAGGTAGAAAATTACGTATCTCTCGCCACTGGTCAGTCGTTTTATCTGGTCCGTACTCCTTCAGCAGATGATGAAGTCGGACCCATTCGTCTTATGGGGCCGCCTGCCCAAGGGCACTGCCCTGAAAACTTCCCATTCTCAAAATTTGTGTGTGTGGCCATATAGTCCACCAAACTTTGCAGTTGTTTGGGGGTACTTCGTATGTAAAATAAATAATTATTAAAGGTTAGGTCATGTATTTGGATGGTCAAAATGTACAATAACAAAATGCCAAAGAGGAAGTAGCCTACGGTCAAATATAGTATCAAAGCTATCTGGAGATGAAAGAAAGAGAAAGAGAAAGAAAGAAAGAAAGAAAACAGTTTTATTTTGGGCTCTCACAGGAAATTATAGATAACATTTTTTTCGCTCCTCGTATTGCTTTGTGTAGCAGAGGATACTGAGGATGCGAAACCGAGACGGGTTTCGTTAGTCGTATACACGATTAATGGACTGGCAGTAATGCCAACGTCTCCACATCGTAATCCTGAGGTATGGTCTTGGCTTAATCGCCTGGACTGCGAGGAAGAAAATCTCTATAAAATAATTACCCCGAATCCCAAGTTGACGTTCGGCGAGGGGATGCATGGCTGATGGATAGTTCAGTCTCTAGCACGCAACTCCAGGGCACAGGTGGAAACCCGGGTAGTAAACAGGTGTAGGTGCGGGTAGTAAACAGGTGTAGGTGCGGCCGGTCTCGGTGGCTGCGTAAAGCAACAGCTGGAGGCCGTGGAGAACGTTGCAGACAATTCCTGCAACCTCAAGGGGGCATTTGCTCGTAGCCTCCGAATGGCGCGCGGACGGTGCAGGCTGCGGCGGATGAAGTGGCCCAGCGCACCGCTACTGGAATAAATTTAGAGAGACTGGAGAGAGAGAACACGGACTTACGTTCTCATCTCTTACGTTCTGCATTGCTTATTCGACAGGCCGGTGACTCGCTCGGACGTATCACTGTCGAGCCGTTGTACGACAGCATTGCATGGATTTATGGTATCGATCGCGTGCACACGACCAGCTGATCGCTTCACGCTGTGGGTGTTTTCTGGAGTCGATAACAGTTTTTTCTGCACACCTACATATTTAGGAAAATAGTCACTGACATTCGGCTGTGACATGGATTTGGGTGATTTATCCTTGCTTTCTGAGTTCGAATGCTGTTGTAAAGCCACCATCAAAATTGTCCAAAACTGCATTAAAGGCGCCTCGCCTTCTATCGACAAAGTCAAAGTTATTGCACACGATTCAGGCACTCCTAAGATTGTCTATTTCAGTTCCTAGCTCCAAAAGCTGTCTCTGTAGCACAGTCATTTTTAAGGACTTATATCCGATTGTAGCACGAGAATATCCTTTAATAGTTTTGATACGTCTATGTGATCAAACGTAACCGGGGGTAATCTTCGTAGACCACGCGCAACGCAGATGGGTCTGGATCAGTGAGCTTCAAAAGACATATGATATCATCCATATCTCGAGCACATTTTCCTTTATTTTTCGCTATAAGTATGGAACTGAAACGAAAAGCAGTATTTTCGCCGCCACAATTACACTGTCCGCAACACTTTCACTGCACAACCGAGTGAGGAAAACCTCATCCTTAACACCCACCTTGTTCTGAATAAAGCTAGTAGCACGTTTATCACTATATTACAATTTGCACATTTGACAATATCTGATGCCATTGCACCGAATCAAAGTAGGTACGCTAATAGTACGTACGTTCACATTCGCGCGCGAACGACTACTTGCGCCAATAACTTTCATTTATAAACGACGCATATAGAGCGAGCGGCCAGAGTCCCCGGTTAGTGTCCCATTAAATTTTAGATTAAAATTCTCTAAAGGGCCTCTGCATACGAGCCATGTCCCCGCGTAAGCCTATCAAAAGACCGGGTTCGCCCACACAGGGGATATAGACCCGTGACGAGAGAGAAAGACATGTAGATAATAATAGGTGTTAGTGTCCCATTACATTTCGATTAAAATTTTCTTAATAATAACGATAAACAATAACGATAACGCGACAATAACCTGGGGGCCTAGACAAAATCCCCTTTCTGTAAGCTTTAACGCCAACGGAAAAATCTAAATGGAGTTGACATTTGGATAAGAAATGTCACGTGACTGCTGCTAAATTGGTAGACAGTCATTATTCCGCATGCGGAAAGGAACGTCGAAGTGAGCGTGAGACGCAAACGACAAAATTTGTATCAAAATGGTAGACAAGTGCCTTTTTTGACAACCCAAACGCTATTTTGTCGTTTCCGCCACACGCTTTAATAGCGGGAGCTTGGACCCTGCCGCTATCTCGTGTTAAGAGTAAAGAGTGACGTTTTTGTGAATTAAAATGCATACTTTGATATTATAATGAGCACCTAATAATTTAGGAGCATTGCAAAGAAGTCAAATATGGACAAATCGTCCTAAAATTTAGCAAATTGTGCCCTGCCCTGCAGTGGGCCGCTCCAGTCGCCCTTTCCACTCCGCCACCAGGATCCGCCGGAGCTCGAACCGACGCACCTCGATCTCACGAGGTACTGGCGGTTCGCCCTGACTTAGCGCCTCCCCGCGCCACTGATACAGCGACGCGAGGGCTCTCGCTTCTAGATCCCAGGGCGGTGATCCGGCAAGGAGGCTCCCCGCCTCGTAGGAGACCGTGCGGTATCCCCTTATTACCCTGAGGACCATCGTTCGCTGCGGCCTTCGCAGCACGGCGACGTTGGCTACCCTCAGGGATTTAGCCCACACTGGGGCCCCGTAAAGGGCCATGGACCGCACGACCCCCATGTAAAGCCTCCGGCAGGAGGCATTTCCGCCCCTCAAATTGGGCAGCAGCCGCGAAAGTGCAGACGCGGCCGCCGTCAACTTGGGGGCCAGCCGCCTGAAGTGCGGCAGGAAGTTCCACCGGCTGTCGAGGACGAGTCCTAGGTACTTCATCGTCGGCTCGACGCCGATGCGAACGCCTCCGACCACGATGTGGGATCTCAAGGGTGGCGCGCGCCGAGGCCCATGAAAGCACACGGCCTCCGACTTGGTGAGAGCCACCTCGAGACCCAATTGCCGGATCCTTGAGACGACTAGTGCAGCCCCCATCGTCGCCAGCATTGCCGCGCGGTGGAAGCTCGTCCCCCGTGCCGTCACCAGCGTGTCATCGGCGTAGCAGATTACGCCGATGCCGGGGGTGTTCACACAGCGCAGCACCCAGTCGTATCCGATGTTCCACAGGAGCGGCCCCAAAACCGATCCCTGTGGAACACCGCATGTTATCGTCTGACTGCCTGAGACTATTATCGCCAACTCACTTGCTAAGCGTGGCGATTATGGCAAAAACCGCCTACGAACATACCCCCGGTCGTGGTGACGATCTTTGTGTCCAACAGTGGCCTTTATTCGGCTGAAATGATGATGATGATAGCCTTAGGGGCCGAGTTTAGCGTTGTTGTGATGATCTTCGGCGTTTAACCTCATTACAAGGCACCCAGTAAATGAGTTTACAAATCAAGGTAAGTTTTGTAGTTTGACTGATATTAAGTACATGAGTAGTAGGTGCATACGTCAAGTTGTTGAAGCATTGAACCATCTAGCTATTATAAATAAATGGATTGTGTTTCCGAAGTTGCAATAACAAGGAACCCACCCAAATACGACTTGAGTAAGCTATGATTTATGAAAACTATATAAATACTTTTTATTAGTAGCATATTCCTGGTGTACATCACACTAAACAATATACTTAATGGCCAAGAGGTACTTCGAAAATGCCTCATGCCATATAATAAGTAATAACACCATACATATGGTGTTCTTGAGCCCATCGATCAGTGCTCTGAGGCGACTCCTTTCAGTATGTCAATCTTATGCGGTGACCCATGGGCTCAAGTATAATATAAAGAAAAGTGAGTTCATGGTTTTTAAAGCAGGGAATAAGACCTACTCAGCTGTACCCGATGTTTCACTTTTCGGGTCGCCACTGTGCAGGGTGGACAGGTTTAAATACTTGGGCCACTGGTTTACCGAAGATTTAAAAGATAACCTGGATATAGACAGGGAACGTAGGTCGCTGGCTGTCCGTTGTAATATGCTGGCCCGCAGGTTTGCACGATGTACGAAACCAGTTAAGATCACACTTTTCAAAGCCTACTGTCAGTCTTTCTACACGTGCAGCCTGTGGGTTAATTATGGTCAGCGGACTTACAGTGACCTACGAGTCCAGTATAATAACGCACTCAGGGTGCTACTGGGGTTGCCATGGAGGTGCAGTGCGTGAGGGATGTTTGTGGAGGCACATATTGACGGTTTCGCTGCCATTATGAGAAAAAGGTGCGCCTCCCTGATGGCGCGTGTCCGTGGCAGCACTAACACTATCCTCAGTGTGTTCGCAGATCGATGGGAGTCCCCGATGTTGCGGAAATGGATGCAGCGCCATACTGTGTTTTAAGCGTAATCGCGTGCAAGTATGACTACTTAACACTAGTATTAAGTAAATTGTTACTAACACCCTATGGACTTGGTCTGAATTAAACGTATTTATTATTATTATTATAACTTAGTATGAACAATAAAAAAAATCTCGGAGTAGGTTCTACATTAAAATCTTATTGACTTAACTGACTTGACCGAATTCAAATAATTAAAAACATCTAGAGTAGGTAGGTTCTTTAGATAAGTATCTACATAGCTAGGCAGGGCCTATACACCTATAAACGAAGCAAATTTAACTTTCATAAGATTTTATTTATGAATTTTATTCATAAGATTTGTGGACAGTGAGAACAGGAGCAAGTAAACATAAATTTTAGTACTGGCATTCTAATACGCTATCAATGAAACAAATATTAGGATCGAAATCGAGTTTATATCTATAGAGGAATAACAAATTTAGGAACCACAATCATATATTAGCGCACCCATTGTGTGGTCGTTGTTTACATTATGCATTCCATAATCTCAAGTTATTTCATAGACTATATATAGAGTGTTTCGGGCGACGCTGCGGAATAGGCGTTTCGCGTTCCATGTGTAACTTGTCTACCATGTCAGTCACGCTACTGTCAAGTCCTTAGCGTGAAAGGAAAACGCGTGAACGGAAAATGCTTGGATTTTATCTAGGCCCCCTAGCCTCCTGCAGCGTGACGATGTCCGCTATTTGGCAGAACCTCCTTATGCACTCTGTAGATCTAATAACATTCTTACAATTGAAACTAATAAGTTTGTTGATGTACTATATATTTAAGATTGTTTAATGCTCTCCTCTTTTTGTGCTCGCTCGTTAAACTGTCGAAAATTGATAAGCCGACGAAAGGAAACTCCCTCAGGCCAGAAGTCATTATTTAGGAAAGTTTCAAGATTCTGCTGTGGTACAAAGATCTTTAACGCGTAATATCTTTAGTCTGCATATTTATTAAAGTAACATTCAAGTTAGTTTTTTTTTCATAATGGAATTACTAATGATGAATTCGGTAGTCTCCTTCGATACATTGTAAATATAAATAGAAACATTGAAAACTGCTGCTCTAAAGTTAAAATCAGATTGTATTACTGCTTTTCCTGTGAAACCCTTCCTTACAATTTTCCTCCTTATCTGCTTCCATTCTTCTGACATTTCATTAGTTTTATTTATATTCTCCCTCTGGTTTGGTTATATTAGCAAAAGATTTTCTCGATACCATTTGTTGATTCAGCTCACCGAAGAGGCTCACAGTAGCAACTGGCAAAGACGATGACTGGGTCGACGGTGGCAGCTGCGACGGCCTGGATGGATGCGTGGCTGTATCACCAAACACGCTCCCTCCGCCAGAGCGGTGAAGCCGTGCCTTCAGGGGAGCTCGAAAGTTTGAGGCGGCAGTTCGGCGGCGTGCACTCGAGCTATGGCGCGAGCGGCTCATGCTGCAACAGTACGAGCAAAAGCGCGTCGTTGAGGCCGCTCTTCTGAGCCGGGCTCCAAAGGACCGAGCGCGTCACATTCCGCCTGACGCAGTTATTCACCGGACATGGTTGTTCCGGTGCGTACTTGCACAGGATAGGATGCGAGGTAACAGCTCAGTGCCACCACTGTGGAGACGATCAGGATACCGCACAGCACAAGCTCGGAGAGTGCCCTGCGTGGACTGCCGAGCGGCGGACCCTGGTCGATCGGATCGAGAAAGATCTCTAGCAGGATCGGCAGGGGGCCGATCTCGCTCGGAGGAGGATGACACGGAACCGGGGTAACAACTGCCGCGGCGCCCGTGTCCAACACACCTGAGCCATGCAGGGGCCTTGGGGGTCGCGAGCGCTCTTATTGGGAAATCTGTGTGCTCATACCGAACAAGGCCCGGAAAGACAGCGGTAGCAGGCTTCGGGGTTTTTATTTACAATCCCCTCAAAAGATGCCTAGGGGGTGCCCTCTTTACAGTCGCCTTCTCTCCGCTAGAGCGGATGACCGCTTTAAAGAAGAAGAAAGAAAGAAAGAAAAATAATTTATTTGTCACAGATGTATGAGACACGTATTACAAAACAGTATACATAGGTTAAGCACACAAAAAAAAAAGCTTGTAGAAATTAAAAAAATTAAAAATTATACAAAAGGATTAGATATGAAGCTTTACAGTCATCCCCTCCGAGATGTGCCTAAAGGCGTGACACCAATGGGTGGCTCTAGGTGGAGATCATTCGAGTTCCTGGAGCCTTTCTTCGGTGCCGAAGATGACCATTCCGGTGGTTTTAGCCGGTAGGAGTCCGGCATGCCCCTTCACCCTTAGTGGCGCCAGCCACGGCGACGATTAAGTCATCGCACATTTATCGCTGCTACTCAAGTCATCAGCTGGCAAGTCATTGTTCGCTATCAGCGTAGAAAATACACCATTACCCTCTTCTGCGAAACATTCTTTAAACTTAAAGAAGAATGTATTACTATCCCAAACACGTTCGACAATTATAGTTTTAGTTAACGCAGTAGTTGAGCAATAATAATTTTCCATTTTTTTACTGTCATCCAACTATTCCGGACAATGATATTTCAATTTTTTTTATTTAAAATATCAAACCGATTCAATAATTCTTAAACCAAGAACGTTTCATATAAAGTTTAGTTTCTAATAATTTAGTAAGCTTTATCTTCAATCAGTTTTACGGTGTCGCAAGTATTTCGTGAAATATGTTATTCTAGCCTTAATAGTACTGTGTAGTTGAAGAAGAGGTTTAAATTCGGCTTCTTTTTTCTTCTTTCTAATTCGATGAAAATGATCAATAATATAATTTGGAACCATAATAAAAACACGATAAACAACTGACCAGACTTATAAAATAATGGTAAGTATAAGTAGCAACAGAAAGCATGCAATTCCAAACCATGCAGGCTGTAACAGTTATTACGGCTACAGTATCCAGTAGTCAGCAACCGTAGGCGCAAGGATCACAGTCACGCGAAGCTCGCGTGTTGTAACAAGCAGTCACTCTTTTGTTCTGTTGGAGTGTATGATACTTGTATAATACACTCCAACAGAAACCATTAAGCAAGGGTCACGACGAACCTGAAAAGTGAATTAAAGCTATGTTTACGTAGGCGAAAAGGGTTTTAATTTAGTGTTGGATAATATGCAAATAAACAAAAATAGTAGGCAGTGATAAGCTCGTACTAGAAATAAGGTGCGGATTGCAAACTTAACAGACATTAAGAGTCCCAAAACTGGAAATATTAACAGGCAAATTTATACCGTATTATTACTGATATCCTATGTATGATAAGTGGCTCATGAGAACTTGTTGATTAGTCTATGAACGAAACCAAGAAATTCATATTACATACTCACCGGTCCGTCATACTGAAATCTTTGGCATTCCAGTACTAATACTAATATAGTTTCTTGACAAGTAATCATATAGTATATAAGGTATTTAAAAAGACGTTTGCGCACGAATTCTAGACTCACCGTCCGAGATGAGATTTCTCAGTAGTGTTGTAACTATCTACATGTATTTCTACTGCATAATATTGAAACTAAATATGCAAGACCTTTATGTTTATATATTTACATTTATATACAATACTTATCTTCCATGATTAATTTTTCAAATTTTTTTTTTTTTTTTTTTTTTAATTTATTTCCCTCTCTTTATAATATGGTGGTGTCGTCCAAAACATACTGGATTTCAGAAAAACACACTTTGTTAAATCTTCACTTGGGTAGCATAAATACTTTTTACCTTTTAAATATTCTTGCTGTTCCTTCCTGTTCTTGCTAGCTTACATTTGTATACAAACATATTGTACATATTTTGCAAAATACATTTAAGGGTTCCGAAAGTCCGAAGGAAAAAAACGGCGTAACCCTTATAGGTCCACTCGTGTGTCTGTCTGTCTGTCTGTCCGTCTGTCACAGTAATTTACTCCAAATCTACTGGACTGGTTAAGTTGAAATTTGGTACACATCTGGATTCCTGCGACCCAAACACGGACGTGTAATGTCAGTAAATTAATTTTGAATATGGGGGTCACTTTTAGCGGATGATGTAGAAAATTTAAGAATAAAGTTTCAAAAACTGTACCTGATAAATGATTGGTACTACTCGTTCGCCTTAACTAGGCCAGTCATTCGTCACTTTTCGTACCTAAAAATAACATATGCATCGTAAAAAACCCTCACCACGCGAGTTCAACTCGCACTTGACCGTTTTTTTATTAAATTACATATTCGAGCTGACCAATTGTATTCGGGTCCTTGATTTTTGTGTCAAAATTAATAATGAAGTTATCACTTACTAATTAATTGCAATTAACTTAAGACACAAGACTTTAACATAAGTTGTATCTGGTTTTTAATTTTATGCAAAAATAGTTTATCGACTGACTCAAAACAGACCTGGAGAATAAATGCTGCTCACGTTATTAACTAACAATGAGAAACCCAACACATGTGCGAGAGTTATTTCTCACCCCGTATGCTCCTAAAAAAGTTATCTCTGGTTTAAATGTCTGCGCCAAAATGATTTAATTTTATATTCATCAAATAGGTTTTTCTCTTAAAATGCTCACATTTGCAACAGATTAGAATTCACGTAGAAGTCGAGTAACTCCATGTTTAAACGAGCACGCAATTTTGAAAATGTATTCTCGTCGATAACTTCATTCGACATGTCTTCTTTTTGGTGTCATTAAATATCATGAACCGAGGTATCTATATGATAAGCTTAACTGGGTAACTAGTAAAAGAGACTGTTCGAATAGGCTGTGTTCGCAACAACTTTCCTCCAGACACACATGCTTTTAGAGGTAACTTTCGCTATGCTGCATCCAAGGTATGGAATAATCTTCCTCCAAATTTGAGACAAATCAACGCGATAGCTACTTTTAGAATACGCTTACGGCAGCATCTAATGGATGCTCAGCGGAAACTGGGTAATGTTTGATCAAATAAATAAGTTGTCCGTTAGTGTTGTATTGCAATGTTCTGTATGTGTATGAGTGTATTTTTAAATAAAAAAGTTATAAGGATACATTGTGTATATGTATTTAAATGAAAAAGTCAGTTATAAGAATAATAATAAGAAAATGGTATTTAATTTATAAAATATAGTAAAATTTTGTTATAAGAATTTCGATCGTTTTTGAATATGGGCATTGACCTACATACAGTCTTTAATATATTGAATAATTTTAGATGGGTATAAATATTGGTATACATCGCCGTCCCCTGCGAATAAAATGGTAATCGTAAAAAGTAAATTTTACAGGAAAAACAAAAAACGTTTTTTTTGTGAATATCTCAATATCTGATAGAGATAGCGAGATGGTTGAAATACCAAAATAAGGCAGATTTTTTTAAAAACAATTGTATAATAAATTTAACACAATAACTTTTATCAATTAAATTAATTTTACCAAGAATTAAAGGCACAAACTTAAACGGTAAAGTAACACTACCATACAATTCGCGTAAAATCTCACGTAATACGGCTACCGTAATAATGCATTGCTATCTTATTGGTTGATAAATTGTGATAGGATCCAATATATTATGTACTATTACCATTTTATTCGCTGATAAACAATCAATTACAAATTACAATAAAAACCACTTACGTGTGTATTCCATAGAAAATGTATCATACTAACTAGAGGTAAATATCAAATACTGAATCAATATTTTTGTATATGTGTAATGTAATGTGCGAAGAAATAAAAGAAATATATCGAATTATTATTAATTTATTCGTAAATAATAAGGATTCTTCATGAATCAACAAATTAGGAACTGTACTTAAAGTTACATACATTCATTCTTAGTTTTTTAAGAATAAGTTACCCTGGGTAACTCTACTCTTCGTCGCCTATATCTTCAGAGAGTTCAGAGTCTGACTGTCCGTTCGGGTTGGCCTCGCTGCTCGTAAGGGAGTCATAAAATGCTTGGAAGTGTTGTGGGATTGCATTACTACTACATAAACGTAATAAATCTGCATGTAGCGCTTTACTTATTGGTATTTGCTATAAACTTGTTTCAAATCCGAATCGATTGATTCAGCTCCTGTTGCAATTGAGGCTGTTCCTCTGCGCCCTCGCCTGGGTCTAGTTGTTTGAAACGTTGTATCTAGTTCCAAATACTCTTCATCAAAATCATACTTAAATTGTAGAATATCAGGTTTCAATTATTTTTTTAAACGTTGCCCTTCACTAGGATTTCTCCTGTGTCGTGGGTGTGTTTACAGACATAAATTCCACACACTATACACCCAGACCCGGAACAACTATCTGCAGATCATACAAATATTTATTCGGTGCGGGAATCGAACCCGCGACCCGCAGCGCAGCAGCTGACTGTGCCAACCACTGCACCAACCGTGCCGTCATGATGATATGATATCTTTACTTTCATTATTTTTGTTCATTTGATTTTATTTCCTTGAGTGTCTTTTAGCCAGTTTTTTTTTCAGAAATAAGACTATATCGTACAAGTCACGCTGCTCCATCTCATGTACTTTATATTTATTTCCGGTCACTTTTGCATTCATGATGATACTGTAAACTTGGTCAGGGGTATATAATACTTTATTTTTCATAGTTCTATGCACGAATGCATACTGTCACCCTCGCTTTTCCCGTGGCCGCTCTCAAAAAATCTGTGGGTTTTATTTTGTAGATCATAATTTTTTAATGCTTAAAGGTATAGTGCAACGATGTACCTGTTTTTGTTTTGACCAGCGCAGCCATCGGAATAAAAAGATAACTTTTTGATACCTCTGAGTTCTTCTTGCTTGATAAACTTTATTAAGCAACTGCCTATTTCAATTGATCCTCTTCTGGCAATAGACAGATGCCAGAAAAAGCAATGGCCTTATTTACGCAGTAAGTCGTAGATAGTTTAATTACATAGGGGGTATTTTCTCTTGTAGTGAAAAATCCCCACTTCAGACTGAGGATATTGAGAACCTTCTCTAGATCAAAAATGGCAATAGTGGTACTTTCTTTATCCACCGCAGTTTTTTCTTCTTCTTTTAACTGGCGTAACTCGCTTTATTCTTTCTTCTCAAATGTTCCCTATACTTCGCCTCTAGAGTGATTTTGGTTATCTCATTAGCTTGATCATATTGAGAGCAGATTACAAATACATGTTATGTATTTATATATACTTATTTGCATACATTATTTTGATATATTTTTAATTTTATTTATTAAAATTATCTAAATTATCCAATAGACAGGATTCCAAAACATTGTTATAATTTTATACTAAATTATCATTTTGTCCGATTGACATCCGTGTGTCACGGTTAGGGTCCAGTTGAAAATCATTGCTAGATACTCGTTGTCTAGCGAATGCTGAACTGGATTCCGTTTTGGTGCCAGTCGTTAGACGTAATTTGAGATAGTTACAAGTAATGTTTATGCTAGTGTGGTGTATGCAGTGAATTTAATCTCTTATTTACTTATATATCAATTCTGTTTGCTTTGTAAATCTTCTCACGTTTGTCCAAATAAATGAATTCTTTCTTTCTTTAGATTATCCAATTTGTTATTGATGGAACAGTACCAGCACTTCCTTTTGACGTCATAAATGTCATTGAACTTAAAATTACTTTAGCGTCTACCCAAATTTCTTTGTGATTTGATTGTGGCGTAACATTTCTTAATAAATCTTTCCCAGACCGCACACTCGAGTTTTTCATACTTCCATTAAGGGAGTCTAATAAATTATTATCAATAAAGATGATAGATTTTATCATCTATCAGTAATTTTCGTTTCCTCTGGCAGTAACCCATTTTTTGAAAAGGTTATTACTATTGGGCGTGTTCATAACGGCTATATATTGATAACGCGATTACTTAACGATGCGTGATTAAAAAATCACCTATTACTTTTTACGTTTTAATATATTAGTATGATATTTATTACTTCGTCGATTGCCACGGATTTGTTACCGTCGCGGTCTACAGCAGAGCAGAGCAGAGAGCATTTGTCCACTTCGAGACGTTTTGATTTAATATAACTCTCATTTACGTAAATAACAACCTAAACATTATGTCGAACGCTGTCGGAGGACTCAAAAAAGACCAAATTACCTAAAATAATTTATTAAACTCAATTGTTACAAATGTAATTATAATTAATTTAAACCTAATGCACAGATTCGAAGTTGGAATCGGAATGAACGAGGTTAGCGGTCACGTAGGCCACTTGCTTACACGTGCCTGCATCATCAGCATTTCCATCACCTTGCGCAATTTCATGTATTCGCGGCGACCTGGTATAATTCCGCTGTTAGTGCGCTGTCAGCAGAATAGGTATAGGGTGAGCGCGTAACACCTCCCCCCGTAGATCAGCAACTATTTTAGGACGTTTAGTGAAAATGTTGCTGGTATCTGCATCTTCTTCCGACGTTGCAATGTTTCAGGATCTTCATAATGATCTTGACGTTTCGTGGCAGCAATGGGTGATGACTGTTCTTCAGGTTGCTTAACTTGACTCCAGACTTGGTAGCGCCGGCACAGTACTAGCATAATAAGTACAAGTGCACCCGATAACGTTCCGTAGAGTGGTATGGTTGTGTGGTAGATTGATAGTGACTCCAATTGTATCGGTGTCTGTAGGTCTATTTTATCTTGTAAGTCATGTAGTTTTCTTAAGTTGATCTTCAATGATGGTTGCAATTTATCATTTCCGTATTAGTTGAAATGTGGGTTATCTTTATAGGCTGTCCATCCACTCGATCATTGATGTTAACTATGGTGAATTCTTGTGTCCGTAGGAGACAGCTATGCGGGATTGTGATCAGAAAACTGCCAGGTAATGTGTTGTATTCATCTCGCTCGCAGGTAAGTTGTACTTTGGTAGGTTGTGGGAAAACTACCACGTAATGGCGGTCGTCTAGCTTTTGCATGGCTTCTCTCGTAACGGAAATGGTCATCTTTACACCAGATTCATCTGTCGTCTGGCCTTCAATGATGTGCTGAGTGCAACCCGGCTGAGATTGTATCTCATGGTTACATTTTTCTTCACAAAGATACTGCTCGGTCAACTTCGAGCATTCAGCCTCTATGTACACATGAACATTTCTAGTGGTTGCTATAAAGGGATAAGGGGGAATGATAACCTGTCTATTTTTATTCGGCACCTTAGCTAATCTATGTAGGGTGTATTGAAGAGGGGATAGTATGGGAAATTGGAAAGCTATTACAATATGCTCATCTATACACTACTTAGTTTTCCTAACATACTAGTCATAATATCTAAATTTAACATAGAATGGTGCGTACTTCTTGCACTACTGAAGGCTAATGCGTCTTCAATTCTATGTAACTATAGTTAAAACTTGCGCAAACTTTGCGAATTTTAAGAGACTGTATTGAGCGTACAATACGGATAGATGAGAAAAATGATTACCGCAGAAATAAAACCATGAATTCGGATATTTTTTATTATTTAAATAACGTTATTCCGTGTGGTGTGCGGATTAAGTCAAAGTCAAATTCTTCATTAGTTATTTGAGCTTCAGTCGATATATATGGTCGCTCCATCCCATATACCGGGGCATTTACAACATCGCGATATAGCGGGTTTTCGATCCTAGTTTCAGCAGGACATTGGTGGTTCAACCAACCAGTCCCTTCATTAATATTAGTTGACAGACTTAAAGAATCATTATTTATCCTACCTTTATATGTCATTCCGGTTCTAGTTCCAGGTGTAGCGGTAAGGTTGAAACTATGCATATTATCAATCAGATAATCATCTAACAATTGAGCTTGATCTTCAGATATGTTCGAGAAAGTACGTGAACATGTGAATAATAGTTTACTCACTAAAACAGCGAAGACACGTAGTTTTGGTGATATGTTATTTAGCGTGCTAGTATCAAAATCTAGAATAACTTGTGAAGGATTCAATAAAGAATAAAATATCTTTTCAAAATCACCCTGAGCTTCGCTAGTTAATGGCATGGACATAAGATCTTTGATAACTGATGAGCGAGCGGAACTAATATTTAAAGATGAAGAAAGATCAGTCGGTGGTATAGTCATTTTTGCTTGCATTTGTGTAAAAGACATGCATCCAACAACGGATATAAAATTAGATAAGGGAAAGCGTTCTACCAATCTGGGCAATTCTTCACTTCTGTGCTGGAGAAGCGCTACACAAGCAATATCAGGAAGTTCGGGCTCACTATGCTGTAATATCAATCCGCGACGACGACAGAAAGCAATGAATCTTCGCCGATGCGCTCTATACGCTGCCGAGTTGGTTAATGAAACATGAGACTCAACTAATTCCTCAACAAAATGCCTTCTAGCTTCCAATAAGAATTCAGGATATATTACTCCAAGACTAACCTTCATCCCATCCCTGCGGACTTCAGTATGATGCTTCAGTACATCCCTCCACGCTTGATTTGTGCGTGAAAACACGCCATCAACTAAAGACACATCAACACCATTCGTATTATCTTTAGGAACAGTTGTATTTGAAACGATTTCAGTGGGAGGATCCCTAACAATTTTCATATGGTTTCGAAATGCTTTAGTAACGCAGTCAGTGATAGATTTAATCAATTCAAAGGCAGTGGACGCGCTCTCAAATGTGGAAATGGGTATAGGAACAAGAACGAAACGCGTGGCGTCTGAGACTGGTATAAGCTTATAACAAGGAGGAAAATGATCAACAACTTCAATGGAAACGTTAGATTCTTCTAAAATATTCAAGCCTAACCCTACAGCGGTAAAGCTCGTCGACAGTGTCAATCGCTTCATCGAATCAAATAATTTGGCGCGTAGATTCTCCAATCCAAAACTAATATCGACGGTTTCCCCTTCATTTTCAACATCTTTAACGGTGGCTACGATGGCGTCGGTTTTACCTTCAGCCATAGCGCAAATTGGCCTCAGTACAGTAGTAAGCAATTTCTCTTCTTTATAAACCAGAATCATTTAAGAATATAGTACCACTCCATCTCCTCCCGTGGATGTCGTAAAAGGCGACTAAGGGAATCTAAACCAGAGGGATGGGCAGCAGCGTCCCTTCTGTGAAACGGTAGCCATACTGCGCTCACCAACCCGCCTGCCAAGCGTGGTGAGTATTGGCATATACCCCCCAAAATGATGACACAGTTGTGAAAATCTATGGGGGAGGCCTTTGTTCAGCAGTGGACGTATAAATGGCCGATATGAACGTTATGAAAAATGGAATGTAGAGAAAAGGACATTTGTATACGTAATAAATTGCGACGTGACTCAAGGCTTTCGATTATGATAATCATTAATTTTATTTATTTATTTATGTACACACAGTACTATTACTTTTTTTCTCTATTCACGGGCTGATATCCCCTGTAAGGTCCAACCCGGTCTTTTGATAGGAACCTAATGTTTACTCAATAGGAGATTTCATTTATTCGGGACTGATTTTCGACTATTTTAGAGATGATTTCGGTATGATGGTTCATCCAGCCTTTGCTAAGACTGATATGATGGTTTTGGTCCGATACTATTTTATCTTGATTGTTCTTGAGAATTTTAATGGCATCATTATATCTTATAGCATCGGAATAATCCAAGTTACCGGTTATACTTTTAACTACGGACCCTAAACCATCTATAAGACCTCTCTTAGAACCACTAGGTCCTAAGCTGCGTAATTGACCTGAAGCTTTATTTATTTTACTTGTTAAGTGATCAATCCGAAGCTCTATATATCTTTAATTTCCAATAGTTGTGTTTGTACAGAGTTAATTTTATAGGTAATATCTGTGAGTTCGATATACTGTAGAAAGGTATGATAATGTGTGATAAGTCTCATGGGTCCCAATCTGAAGGGTAGAATGCCTGGTCCATTGTTTAGTCCTTCAAGTTTTATCTCCTGCGCCTGTATCAGAATATATGTATGGACCAACACCAGCAGGGGGAAATACTGCAACAATTTTCGCTGTTAGGGACTCGTTTAAGTCTAGATTTTGCAACCGGGCCCCGTTTTTTGGAGGTGTATATGTGAATAGGAAGGTCTGCCAAAACTGTATCCTGAATCCTGGGTTATTGACAAATATTTGTTGGTGAGGCTGATATTCTTGGTCTAGTTCATGAGCTTGATTTCTCCTATCTATTATAGCGGTTCTATTAGCAAGGGATGTTTCATTAATTAATGTATAAACCTTTTTCGTTTGATCTTTGTGTTTGTGTGTACTGTTGCAATAGGTGTTCTGTGAGGTCAATATCTAGTGGATCTCTTGGGTCAAAATGTCCTAAGATGATATTGTATGGTCTACATCTCGTGAAACTGTTTACAGAGCTATTGTAAGCTATTAGGGCATGAGGCATTAAGATTTATGACTGACTCATCTCGGTGTTGCAATTTTAAGATACGTAAGTGTTCCAACAAGGTTAAATTAAATTTTTCGATGTTACCATTGTCATTCGGTGCATGAGCTAACGTTTTATGGTGCGTAATTTTATGAATCTTACAGAACTCTTAAAATATTTGGTTAGTAAATTCTGTGCCTTGATCGGTTATTATAGTGAGCGGCAAACCATGCGTGCAGAATGTTAATAAAGCTTGTATAACGCTAAGGGCTGTACCATCTCTAAGATTATACGATTGGCCGTACTTAGAAAAGACGTCTATAAGGGTTATATACTTTTCATTTTGTGCGGTAAATAAGTCCATGTAAATGATCTCAAACGGTTTCGTAGCAGGTGGCACTATGTTAAATTTGGGTCTAACGGGATTTCTATCATATTTTGCTTGACCGCAAATAGTACAGTAATTATAGTTAGGGCTGGTATAAATATTGGTATACATCGCCGTCCCCTGCGAATAAAATGGTAATCGTAAAAAGTAAATTTTACAGGAAAAACAAAAAACGTTTTTTTTGTGAATATCTCAATATCTGATAGAGATAGCGAGATGGTTGAAATACCAAAATAAGGCAGATTTTTTTAAAAACAATTGTATAATAAATTTAACACAATAACTTTTATCAATTAAATTAATTTTACCAAGAATTAAAGGCACAAACTTAAACGGTAAAGTAACACTACCATACAATTCGCGTAAAATCTCAC
Source organism: Diloba caeruleocephala (assembly GCA_947459985.1). NCBI lineage: Eukaryota > Metazoa > Arthropoda > Insecta > Lepidoptera > Noctuidae > Diloba > Diloba caeruleocephala. Next base: position 13,526,567 of record OX381627.1, read on the forward strand.
GTAATACGGCTACCGTAATAATGCATTGCTATCTTATTGGTTGATAAATTGTGATAGGATCCAATATATTATGTACTATTACCATTTTATTCGCTGATAAACAATCAATTACAAATTACAATAAAAACCACTTACGTGTGTATTCCATAGAAAATGTATCATACTAACTAGAGGTAAATATCAAATACTGAATCAATATTTTTGTATATGTGTAATGTAATGTGCGAAGAAATAAAAGAAATATATCGAATTATTATTAATTTATTCGTAAATAATAAGGATTCTTCATGAATCAACAAATTAGGAACTGTACTTAAAGTTACATACATTCATTCTTAGTTTTTTAAGAATAAGTTACCCTGGGTAACTCTACTCTTCGTCGCCTATATCTTCAGAGAGTTCAGAGTCTGACTGTCCGTTCGGGTTGGCCTCGCTGCTCGTAAGGGAGTCATAAAATGCTTGGAAGTGTTGTGGGATTGCATTACTACTACATAAACGTAATAAATCTGCATGTAGCGCTTTACTTATTGGTATTTGCTATAAACTTGTTTCAAATCCGAATCGATTGATTCAGCTCCTGTTGCAATTGAGGCTGTTCCTCTGCGCCCTCGCCTGGGTCTAGTTGTTTGAAACGTTGTATCTAGTTCCAAATACTCTTCATCAAAATCATACTTAAATTGTAGAATATCAGGTTTCAATTATTTTTTTAAACGTTGCCCTTCACTAGGATTTCTCCTGTGTCGTGGGTGTGTTTACAGACATAAATTCCACACACTATACACCCAGACCCGGAACAACTATCTGCAGATCATACAAATATTTATTCGGTGCGGGAATCGAACCCGCGACCCGCAGCGCAGCAGCTGACTGTGCCAACCACTGCACCAACCGTGCCGTCATGATGATATGATATCTTTACTTTCATTATTTTTGTTCATTTGATTTTATTTCCTTGAGTGTCTTTTAGCCAGTTTTTTTTTCAGAAATAAGACTATATCGTACAAGTCACGCTGCTCCATCTCATGTACTTTATATTTATTTCCGGTCACTTTTGCATTCATGATGATACTGTAAACTTGGTCAGGGGTATATAATACTTTATTTTTCATAGTTCTATGCACGAATGCATACTGTCACCCTCGCTTTTCCCGTGGCCGCTCTCAAAAAATCTGTGGGTTTTATTTTGTAGATCATAATTTTTTAATGCTTAAAGGTATAGTGCAACGATGTACCTGTTTTTGTTTTGACCAGCGCAGCCATCGGAATAAAAAGATAACTTTTTGATACCTCTGAGTTCTTCTTGCTTGATAAACTTTATTAAGCAACTGCCTATTTCAATTGATCCTCTTCTGGCAATAGACAGATGCCAGAAAAAGCAATGGCCTTATTTACGCAGTAAGTCGTAGATAGTTTAATTACATAGGGGGTATTTTCTCTTGTAGTGAAAAATCCCCACTTCAGACTGAGGATATTGAGAACCTTCTCTAGATCAAAAATGGCAATAGTGGTACTTTCTTTATCCACCGCAGTTTTTTCTTCTTCTTTTAACTGGCGTAACTCGCTTTATTCTTTCTTCTCAAATGTTCCCTATACTTCGCCTCTAGAGTGATTTTGGTTATCTCATTAGCTTGATCATATTGAGAGCAGATTACAAATACATGTTATGTATTTATATATACTTATTTGCATACATTATTTTGATATATTTTTAATTTTATTTATTAAAATTATCTAAATTATCCAATAGACAGGATTCCAAAACATTGTTATAATTTTATACTAAATTATCATTTTGTCCGATTGACATCCGTGTGTCACGGTTAGGGTCCAGTTGAAAATCATTGCTAGATACTCGTTGTCTAGCGAATGCTGAACTGGATTCCGTTTTGGTGCCAGTCGTTAGACGTAATTTGAGATAGTTACAAGTAATGTTTATGCTAGTGTGGTGTATGCAGTGAATTTAATCTCTTATTTACTTATATATCAATTCTGTTTGCTTTGTAAATCTTCTCACGTTTGTCCAAATAAATGAATTCTTTCTTTCTTTAGATTATCCAATTTGTTATTGATGGAACAGTACCAGCACTTCCTTTTGACGTCATAAATGTCATTGAACTTAAAATTACTTTAGCGTCTACCCAAATTTCTTTGTGATTTGATTGTGGCGTAACATTTCTTAATAAATCTTTCCCAGACCGCACACTCGAGTTTTTCATACTTCCATTAAGGGAGTCTAATAAATTATTATCAATAAAGATGATAGATTTTATCATCTATCAGTAATTTTCGTTTCCTCTGGCAGTAACCCATTTTTTGAAAAGGTTATTACTATTGGGCGTGTTCATAACGGCTATATATTGATAACGCGATTACTTAACGATGCGTGATTAAAAAATCACCTATTACTTTTTACGTTTTAATATATTAGTATGATATTTATTACTTCGTCGATTGCCACGGATTTGTTACCGTCGCGGTCTACAGCAGAGCAGAGCAGAGAGCATTTGTCCACTTCGAGACGTTTTGATTTAATATAACTCTCATTTACGTAAATAACAACCTAAACATTATGTCGAACGCTGTCGGAGGACTCAAAAAAGACCAAATTACCTAAAATAATTTATTAAACTCAATTGTTACAAATGTAATTATAATTAATTTAAACCTAATGCACAGATTCGAAGTTGGAATCGGAATGAACGAGGTTAGCGGTCACGTAGGCCACTTGCTTACACGTGCCTGCATCATCAGCATTTCCATCACCTTGCGCAATTTCATGTATTCGCGGCGACCTGGTATAATTCCGCTGTTAGTGCGCTGTCAGCAGAATAGGTATAGGGTGAGCGCGTAACACCTCCCCCCGTAGATCAGCAACTATTTTAGGACGTTTAGTGAAAATGTTGCTGGTATCTGCATCTTCTTCCGACGTTGCAATGTTTCAGGATCTTCATAATGATCTTGACGTTTCGTGGCAGCAATGGGTGATGACTGTTCTTCAGGTTGCTTAACTTGACTCCAGACTTGGTAGCGCCGGCACAGTACTAGCATAATAAGTACAAGTGCACCCGATAACGTTCCGTAGAGTGGTATGGTTGTGTGGTAGATTGATAGTGACTCCAATTGTATCGGTGTCTGTAGGTCTATTTTATCTTGTAAGTCATGTAGTTTTCTTAAGTTGATCTTCAATGATGGTTGCAATTTATCATTTCCGTATTAGTTGAAATGTGGGTTATCTTTATAGGCTGTCCATCCACTCGATCATTGATGTTAACTATGGTGAATTCTTGTGTCCGTAGGAGACAGCTATGCGGGATTGTGATCAGAAAACTGCCAGGTAATGTGTTGTATTCATCTCGCTCGCAGGTAAGTTGTACTTTGGTAGGTTGTGGGAAAACTACCACGTAATGGCGGTCGTCTAGCTTTTGCATGGCTTCTCTCGTAACGGAAATGGTCATCTTTACACCAGATTCATCTGTCGTCTGGCCTTCAATGATGTGCTGAGTGCAACCCGGCTGAGATTGTATCTCATGGTTACATTTTTCTTCACAAAGATACTGCTCGGTCAACTTCGAGCATTCAGCCTCTATGTACACATGAACATTTCTAGTGGTTGCTATAAAGGGATAAGGGGGAATGATAACCTGTCTATTTTTATTCGGCACCTTAGCTAATCTATGTAGGGTGTATTGAAGAGGGGATAGTATGGGAAATTGGAAAGCTATTACAATATGCTCATCTATACACTACTTAGTTTTCCTAACATACTAGTCATAATATCTAAATTTAACATAGAATGGTGCGTACTTCTTGCACTACTGAAGGCTAATGCGTCTTCAATTCTATGTAACTATAGTTAAAACTTGCGCAAACTTTGCGAATTTTAAGAGACTGTATTGAGCGTACAATACGGATAGATGAGAAAAATGATTACCGCAGAAATAAAACCATGAATTCGGATATTTTTTATTATTTAAATAACGTTATTCCGTGTGGTGTGCGGATTAAGTCAAAGTCAAATTCTTCATTAGTTATTTGAGCTTCAGTCGATATATATGGTCGCTCCATCCCATATACCGGGGCATTTACAACATCGCGATATAGCGGGTTTTCGATCCTAGTTTCAGCAGGACATTGGTGGTTCAACCAACCAGTCCCTTCATTAATATTAGTTGACAGACTTAAAGAATCATTATTTATCCTACCTTTATATGTCATTCCGGTTCTAGTTCCAGGTGTAGCGGTAAGGTTGAAACTATGCATATTATCAATCAGATAATCATCTAACAATTGAGCTTGATCTTCAGATATGTTCGAGAAAGTACGTGAACATGTGAATAATAGTTTACTCACTAAAACAGCGAAGACACGTAGTTTTGGTGATATGTTATTTAGCGTGCTAGTATCAAAATCTAGAATAACTTGTGAAGGATTCAATAAAGAATAAAATATCTTTTCAAAATCACCCTGAGCTTCGCTAGTTAATGGCATGGACATAAGATCTTTGATAACTGATGAGCGAGCGGAACTAATATTTAAAGATGAAGAAAGATCAGTCGGTGGTATAGTCATTTTTGCTTGCATTTGTGTAAAAGACATGCATCCAACAACGGATATAAAATTAGATAAGGGAAAGCGTTCTACCAATCTGGGCAATTCTTCACTTCTGTGCTGGAGAAGCGCTACACAAGCAATATCAGGAAGTTCGGGCTCACTATGCTGTAATATCAATCCGCGACGACGACAGAAAGCAATGAATCTTCGCCGATGCGCTCTATACGCTGCCGAGTTGGTTAATGAAACATGAGACTCAACTAATTCCTCAACAAAATGCCTTCTAGCTTCCAATAAGAATTCAGGATATATTACTCCAAGACTAACCTTCATCCCATCCCTGCGGACTTCAGTATGATGCTTCAGTACATCCCTCCACGCTTGATTTGTGCGTGAAAACACGCCATCAACTAAAGACACATCAACACCATTCGTATTATCTTTAGGAACAGTTGTATTTGAAACGATTTCAGTGGGAGGATCCCTAACAATTTTCATATGGTTTCGAAATGCTTTAGTAACGCAGTCAGTGATAGATTTAATCAATTCAAAGGCAGTGGACGCGCTCTCAAATGTGGAAATGGGTATAGGAACAAGAACGAAACGCGTGGCGTCTGAGACTGGTATAAGCTTATAACAAGGAGGAAAATGATCAACAACTTCAATGGAAACGTTAGATTCTTCTAAAATATTCAAGCCTAACCCTACAGCGGTAAAGCTCGTCGACAGTGTCAATCGCTTCATCGAATCAAATAATTTGGCGCGTAGATTCTCCAATCCAAAACTAATATCGACGGTTTCCCCTTCATTTTCAACATCTTTAACGGTGGCTACGATGGCGTCGGTTTTACCTTCAGCCATAGCGCAAATTGGCCTCAGTACAGTAGTAAGCAATTTCTCTTCTTTATAAACCAGAATCATTTAAGAATATAGTACCACTCCATCTCCTCCCGTGGATGTCGTAAAAGGCGACTAAGGGAATCTAAACCAGAGGGATGGGCAGCAGCGTCCCTTCTGTGAAACGGTAGCCATACTGCGCTCACCAACCCGCCTGCCAAGCGTGGTGAGTATTGGCATATACCCCCCAAAATGATGACACAGTTGTGAAAATCTATGGGGGAGGCCTTTGTTCAGCAGTGGACGTATAAATGGCCGATATGAACGTTATGAAAAATGGAATGTAGAGAAAAGGACATTTGTATACGTAATAAATTGCGACGTGACTCAAGGCTTTCGATTATGATAATCATTAATTTTATTTATTTATTTATGTACACACAGTACTATTACTTTTTTTCTCTATTCACGGGCTGATATCCCCTGTAAGGTCCAACCCGGTCTTTTGATAGGAACCTAATGTTTACTCAATAGGAGATTTCATTTATTCGGGACTGATTTTCGACTATTTTAGAGATGATTTCGGTATGATGGTTCATCCAGCCTTTGCTAAGACTGATATGATGGTTTTGGTCCGATACTATTTTATCTTGATTGTTCTTGAGAATTTTAATGGCATCATTATATCTTATAGCATCGGAATAATCCAAGTTACCGGTTATACTTTTAACTACGGACCCTAAACCATCTATAAGACCTCTCTTAGAACCACTAGGTCCTAAGCTGCGTAATTGACCTGAAGCTTTATTTATTTTACTTGTTAAGTGATCAATCCGAAGCTCTATATATCTTTAATTTCCAATAGTTGTGTTTGTACAGAGTTAATTTTATAGGTAATATCTGTGAGTTCGATATACTGTAGAAAGGTATGATAATGTGTGATAAGTCTCATGGGTCCCAATCTGAAGGGTAGAATGCCTGGTCCATTGTTTAGTCCTTCAAGTTTTATCTCCTGCGCCTGTATCAGAATATATGTATGGACCAACACCAGCAGGGGGAAATACTGCAACAATTTTCGCTGTTAGGGACTCGTTTAAGTCTAGATTTTGCAACCGGGCCCCGTTTTTTGGAGGTGTATATGTGAATAGGAAGGTCTGCCAAAACTGTATCCTGAATCCTGGGTTATTGACAAATATTTGTTGGTGAGGCTGATATTCTTGGTCTAGTTCATGAGCTTGATTTCTCCTATCTATTATAGCGGTTCTATTAGCAAGGGATGTTTCATTAATTAATGTATAAACCTTTTTCGTTTGATCTTTGTGTTTGTGTGTACTGTTGCAATAGGTGTTCTGTGAGGTCAATATCTAGTGGATCTCTTGGGTCAAAATGTCCTAAGATGATATTGTATGGTCTACATCTCGTGAAACTGTTTACAGAGCTATTGTAAGCTATTAGGGCATGAGGCATTAAGATTTATGACTGACTCATCTCGGTGTTGCAATTTTAAGATACGTAAGTGTTCCAACAAGGTTAAATTAAATTTTTCGATGTTACCATTGTCATTCGGTGCATGAGCTAACGTTTTATGGTGCGTAATTTTATGAATCTTACAGAACTCTTAAAATATTTGGTTAGTAAATTCTGTGCCTTGATCGGTTATTATAGTGAGCGGCAAACCATGCGTGCAGAATGTTAATAAAGCTTGTATAACGCTAAGGGCTGTACCATCTCTAAGATTATACGATTGGCCGTACTTAGAAAAGACGTCTATAAGGGTTATATACTTTTCATTTTGTGCGGTAAATAAGTCCATGTAAATGATCTCAAACGGTTTCGTAGCAGGTGGCACTATGTTAAATTTGGGTCTAACGGGATTTCTATCATATTTTGCTTGACCGCAAATAGTACAGTAATTATAGTTAGGGCTGCGGCACCCGTTATTTTATTTAATATACCATTAATCAAAGACAAATTAGTTAACTCATATTCAGGGCCCTCCCGTAAGTAACTAGTCACTAACTTATCACATATCCTAATAAATCGAGTTAAAATATGTGTGTTCCCGTTAAATTCCGGGACAAGGCGAAGTGGCCTTCCAAATGGTATCAGGTTCGATTGCCATGATATCGTCTATATTCCTATTACTATCTTCTAAGGTCTAGAGTGTTGCGGTACAGCCTTCCGAGTCCTTAAATGTCTAGGGTGGAAAATTTTTGAATATGCTAAGGGCTAAGGATAGCGCAAGCAGCACTAGAAAGATTCTCGTGCACTTACTTGTACATTTCGGCTTCTCTTGAGCAGTATCGATTTCTGGATCTCCGCAGCTGTTCGATGGTTCTGGATACTCGTTACAGCTGCCTAAGGCCACTCGGGTGGTTCGCCGAATTCTATCTTTCGGTAATCTATTTCGTGAACCGGCCCGCGAGTATCCTACCGACTGCGCCAATTATGTCGAACGCTGTCGGAAAAAAAACCAAATTACTTAAAATTATTTATTAAACTCAATTGTTACAAATGTAATTATAATTAATTTAAACTTAATGCACAGATTCGAAGTTGGAATCGGAATGAACGAGGTTAGTGGTCAAGTAGGCCACTTGCTTACACGTGCCTGCATCATCAGCATTTCCGACACCTTGCGCAATTTCATGTATTCGCGGCGACCTGGTATAATTCAGCTGTTAGTGTGCTGTCAGCAGAATAGGTATAGGGTGAGCGCGTAACACACTTAACTAAAATACTTATATATAACTTCAAAGTTCATAATTAATAATATAAAAATTTCAAAACAATCACGCAATCGCTCGCAATCTCCCGTAAAATACAACATAAGACGTCAAGCGAGTCGTCGTCAAATATAATCGTAGGTCAAAACGACTGTCGAATAATAATAATTATATTAGGTCCCTCTATTATTTATTAGTTTCGACGAAATATTGACAAGAATCTAGCTCTTATAACTGTGCCGTAAAAGTATAATTTTGCAGGTGGCATAAAATAACGTCTAATATATTATATCAGTTTCGACTAAATATTGATAGGAATCTCTTATAACTCTGTAGTGAAGCACAATTTTGCATATGGCACCTGATGAAATATGTGACGTCGGGGAAGCTATGGTCGTTTAGTTATAAAAATAATAGGGCAACATAAATAAACGTTGCCTGGTTTAATAAATAATAGGTGATATAATTTTTAAATAATAGATTGTTCAGCTACCTAATATATCGAACACTCCTAAATCGGGCAATATCTGCATCTGCCTGCTTAATCAGAATATGGAGCCAGGAACTTTCTAGTATTTCGGGGCGACATTGGTAAGGTTCTGTAGATGTAAACGAAAACTTCCGAAACAATAATTATAATAGTAGATAACTTGTTATCTAAGCAATATAATAATAATTGTAAGTTTAGGGAAATCTAAATACGTGTATAAAATATAAACCTTTTGGTTAGGTAATGTCAATGTCAATTTATTGTCACTCGTAATCCATTTCGATTGACCCATTCAGATCGAGATACCACTTTTAAAAATCTTTATGAGATTATGAAGTGTCCGTTGAATTGTAATAACTGTTATTAAAGTATAAAAAAAATAGAAATTATAGTATAGGTCGCATGCGTGTTGATCCATACGCCATTTTTAACAATGTCAATATGTTATTACAGTTCCCGGCGATAAATATTTCACATCGACCTTTGGAAAGAGACAATCGGCTAATTTCGGCTTCGTAGAGCGTTATCTCTGTCGCACACTACCTATGTGACGTTTTGTCAGTCGTTGTTCAAGAGCGATAGAGTGCGGTCGCGTCCAGTTCAAAATAAATTTAGAGTTGCTAACATAAATTTAAATAATTTACTTTTAGCCTTTGCTAGTTCTAGAGTGACACCAGCAATGGTAGTTTGCAAATCAGTCTTCGATTTTGCTGTAAATAAAAGATCATCCACATTAAAACTATGTTTGATGACGTCACTTACTGTCGGGTCATTGTATTCTTCTGCTAATTGTAGCAAGCATCTTGTACTTAGATATGGTGCAGAAGCAGTTTCATATGTGACTGTATTGAGTTGTAGTGTTTTGAGAGGCTTCGTTTCGTCATCCCTCCAGAGTATTACCTATTACCTGAAGATGCCTCTGTGAAGGGTGTATGGCCACCTGTCTATACATCTTTTCAACATCCCCTGAAACTGCATAGGGATTTTCACGAAACCGAAGTAGAATAGAAATTAAATCACCCTGCACAACAGGCCCCACCATCTGTATTTCATTGAAAGACTTTCCAGATGCAGTTTTACATGACGCGTCGAAAACCACACGTTATTTTGTCGTTTCACTTAGGTGTCTTAATACAGCATGTATTACCATGGTGCCTCACCATGCTGAGGGACGTAATTTGCAAAATCAGGACTATTTATCCCAGTTAAATGGCCTAACCTCTCATATTCATTAATAAAGTCTTGGTATGATCGATTTATATTGAACGATTTGCATAACCTTTTCTCTAAATTGCCGAATCGCCCCTTTGCTATTCAAACTTAAACTCAATTTTTTTTAATTTTATTTAGGCCCTAATAGGCTCTTACGAAAAGTCAAGTTAACTGCACGAAACTCCATGGATATACTCTTTTCAAAAAAAGTTATATTACAATTTTGTTATTACATGGTATGTGCGAACAAAGTAGAATAATTAAATTTAAATACACACAATAACGAAACAGACAATTGCCTCTAACACAATAGGAAACTGATAACAATTAATGTATAGCACTAATAAAGTCGACGAAGTTCACACATTTACAAAATGTAGAAGAAACTAAATTATATAAAATTAAAGGCATTTTAAACGCCAGAGCTTTAAATATCATATTGAATATGTGAGTAAAATTAATATGTCAAAAGTATATATCATATAGACAATATATATCAAAAGCTAACATATTCTAAAAATAATTATTATCACTATCAAATTTTGATTTGTTATTATTTTCCCGCGACGCCGCCGCTCGGTCTACCCTCGTCTAGCGCGCGCGCAGTACCCCCGCGCAATACAGGGATGCACTTGCAACAGGGCCGTATTTAGAATTTGATTACTATTGTAAACATAAACCCTTAGTAGATCTGCGGGCATCTCTACGGTGAACAAGTATTTACAATACAATACAATACTCTTTATTGTACACCAAAAATAACAAAAATAAGATCCACTGTAGAAAAAGACATGTACAAAGGGCGGTCTTATGGCACACGGGGATTTCTGCCAGACAACCTTGGGAAGGACAGATTTGTAAGCGATAGTGGAAAGGGTTATTTAATCTTTACAATTTCACTAGCAACATTTTCTTCACTTCCCCCCGCGCATTCGTACGGTGCAGTGTGGGTCTAATTCGCTGCTCATTATAATTACGATTATATTTTTTCGCGATCGGATTCCGGCTCGTGATTTGTTCCTGGTTGTGTGCTATTGTGTTTAGTGCTCGTTTCGTAAGTTTTTAACGTCCCATAAGTAATTTATTGTGTTAAATAACCGAATTAATTTCTCGGTAAGTACATTTATTTTTGTTAGTACTGAGGGTATCGTGAAATAATACTGCACCCGTTATTTGGCGCTCGTCTATTGTCGCGTTAACCTTGTTATTTATAATTAAAACCAACTTTTGATATAATAAGTATGTCGACGAATAATGATGACCCGCCCGACCGTGGTGGGGAAATATTTCGTAGAAGCAATGTAACTAACAGGTCTCCGACCTCCGTGAACACAAAACGTTTTATTTAGCGAAATTTCGCCATCATATATTTCACCCGAGGATAGGTCCAAGCGGCTGCAAAAATCGGAATCTATTGAAAAAAACTCGTCAATTTTAAATGTTAGCGACGCGAGCCAAGCTGACTATTGCGAACTAGTATCTGAGGCATCAGCGTATTTATCAAAAATCAACGACCTTGTTAATGATCAGGGATCCCGCATAAACATAGCGAATAAGTCCGCGATCATGGATATTACTCAGCGAGTAACGGCTATCGTGTCTTTACTAGCGATTAAATCGTCATGTAATGAAACAAAGCTAGCGAGAACGGAACGGGAATTGGAAAAAATTAAATCCAATACGTGTGATAATAGTAAGCAATTAAACAAGGTATCATATGCCGATTCATTAAAACTCCGTTTATCAAAAGTTGCTCCGCCCATGGAGTCGCGCGTACCGCTTCCCTGTGTAGTTGCATATCCGACCGCCGAGCGCTCAGCTGATTATGCGTCATCGTCCGCTACGAAACAGGCCTTAATGAAAGCGATTAATCCTAGCGACGACGGTTTCCAAATCGTAGGCGTTAAAAAAACCGCAAAGTCAGGCGTTGTATTGCGCGTCGCGAATGAGAAACAACTCGCAAAGCTTCAATCGGTCGACGCTATTAGATCCGCTGGCTTACGGCTTGAAAAGCCAAAAGGTCGCAAACCGCGTATTTTAGTTAAGGACGTCCCTTCTTCAATGGAAGACCGCGCTTTTCTGACCGCATTATACCGGCAAAATATTAAGGACGAGTTGTCAGTTGCAGAGGATGATTTTATCAAATCAACTAAAATCACTCGCAGGCGTTCCTTAGAAAACGGGCGGAAGTGGATAGGCATAGAAATTGAATCCGAAGTGCGTAAACACTTGGTCACTACCAAGGATAAATTGTTTATTGATTGGGCCACTTGTCGTTTTATCGATGATGTCGAAGTAGTCCGCTGCTTACATTGCCAATATTTCGGCCACGTTAGAAAACATTGCGTTAATAAAACACCTACCTGTGCTAACTGTGCCGAGGCACATGAAACGATGGAGTGCCCTCATAAGGACAATTTGGAGCATTCAATATGCGTGGCGTGTAAACGCTTTAAAAAACCGTGCGACCATCGTTGCGGGTCACAGGATTGTCCTACCTATAAGCTCAAGCTCGAACAGTTAATCCTAAATACTAACTACTAAGGATGGCTTACACAGTAAATAATCTTACCGTTGCACAATTAAATCTTCATAACGATAGGGTGGCCACGTCGGAGTTAGATAAATTAATTTTAGATTATAACTTAGACATTGTCCTTATTCAAGAACAATATCAAAATGCAAGCTTACGTCAAAAAGTAGTACAACTAGATGGCAGGGCACGAGCTGGAATTTACGTTTCGCGTTCTACTAGTTTTTCAGTGACATCGTTACAATATCTTATGACGCCACACTGTGCTGTCGCGGAGGTTTCAACGGCACTTTATAAAGTTTACGTTGTGAGCTGTTATTTTCAATACTCAGATCCTGTTGCCCCACACATACATAATCTTCGCCACGTTCTGCGGTCGCTTGCAGGCCGCAAAATAATCATTGGCGCCGACGTTAACGCGTCATCATCACTCTGGTATGGCAAAGTACGGTCCACTGATTTTGAACGACGTTGTGCTGTCGAGGATTTCATCGCTGAGATGAACCTATCAATACACAATACCCCTGACGCACCACCTACTTTTTACAGCCAAATGGGCGAGTCTTCTATTGACGTCACACTATCTAGTGCAGACGTTCGCTTGGACAGGTGGCGCGTCCTTCCAGACGCGTCGTGTAGTGATCACCGCCTGATCGTGTACGAATTTGTACCTAGATTGACACAAAGTTATCAAAATATTGGATCAAATTTTAGATACAAATCTAAAGGGGCGAACTGGGATTTCTTTAGCTCACTTTTTGCATCTCATGCCAAAGACTTCACTCGCGATGGGTTGTCAGCAGAAGAAAGTGCTAAAATCATGTCAGACACATTTACATACTGTGCTGATGTTGCTGTAGGTCGCGGATCAATAACCAACACTCGTAGATGTGATTGGTGGAATAGCTATTTAACTGAACAACGTAAACGTTTCCGCAGAGCGCGCAAAAAACTAAACAAGCTTAAAAAACAGCAAATCACGGGAGACATATTTATTGATACATTAAATAGATTCAGAATTTCCAGATCTAGTTATAGAGCCGCGGTGGCAAAATCGAAGGGAAATCTGTTACAGAAGGTAGTGCAAACACTAGATAGGGAGGGTCCGTGGTCTCCTCTGTACCACGAGTTTAAAGCCAATAGATCAGTCGATCTTGCTTATATCCAAAATATTAAAATTAATAACATGCATACCACTGGTATTGAGGAGACCACGGAGGCTCTTCTCAATACTCTTATACCTGATGATCTACCTGGAAATGATAACGAGTATCATCAACAGATTAGATCATGGGCTGCTGAACCGCCGGAATCCCCAGCGTCTGACTTACCATCCACTGACGAATTCATAAACGTTGTCAATAAACTACCACTTAATAAAGCATCTGGAGAAGATAAAATATCGAATAGAATGATTAAAGAAGCTTGTAAAATATCGGGTGACTCTATACTGACCGTTTTTAATCGTTGCATTGCTGAAGGCATTTTCCCTCGTATATGGCGTTCCGGTTTTATACGCATAATACCAAAAAGTGGTGACAACCCCCCGGATGATCCTAAATCATACCGGCCTATAACTTTACTACCATCTTTAGGGAAACTTCTCGAGCGCCTTATAGTTCCACGTTTGCTGCCAGATGGACCGAAATTTCATAATAACCAATTCGGCTTCACAATAGGAAAATCTACTATTGACGCGGCAATCTCTGTCAGGAAAGTAGTAAATTCATCTGAACATAAGTACGTGATAGGCATCTTCCTTGATATCTCTGGTGCCTTCGACAACGCGTGGTGGCCAATGCTACTACTTAAAATGAAAGTCCGCGGTTGCTTCAGAAACATCTACACTCTCGTTTACTCATATTTTGCACACGGATCTGCAAAACTTAAACTTGGTCATCACGCTGTGTCGAAGGAACTCACGATGGGATGTCCTCAAGGATCCGTTATTAGTCCTTATCTATGGAACATGGGTTTTGATGATTTTCTAGCGATTCCATTACCATCCGGCTGTTCATTGACTGGTTACGCAGACGACGGCCTTCTGCTTATTCAGTCAAGTACAAGGGCGAGCCTTGAAAAATTGGCGGATACTTGTTTACGTTTAATCTCTAGTTGGGGCGAACGAAACCGCTTAATGTTTGCACCACAAAAAACCTTTCAACTAATTTTAAAAGGCAATCTTAAGACATCACCGAGCATTAAATTCAATAATGTTACCGTAAAAAGAAAGGAGTCCGTGTGCTACCTTGGTCTTGTATTGGAGAGAAATTTTTCATTCGTTGAACACATAAAATCTGTAGGTGAAAAAGCTAAAAGGAACTTTTATGCCCTGACAAGGATATCAACAGCTACATGGGGTCTTTCATTTTATACTTTGATAACTATTTACGGCGCTACCTACTTAGGTTGTATTTGCTATGGTTCACCTGTATGGGCCGATAGGGCTACTATCGGCGCGGCAAGACGTAAACTGCTCCAAAGCCAGCGCTTAGCGTTGATATTCTTGTGCAAGGCATATAGGACAGTAAGTACTGAAGCTCTGCCTGTGCTAGCAGGTGTTTTGCCAGTCGATCTTGAGATACAGCGACGTGCTGCAATGTACTACTCAACTAGAGAAAACATGGACGCGGAATTTCTGCTACAACGCGATCGTGTTAGGATCTGCAGATTGTTTAGACCACAGACTGGTGTTTGGGAGGAACTCTTGGCCGAATGGCAATGCAGGTGGGACACGTCTATTAAGGGCCGTCACCTATACCAGTACTTTCCATCCATTCGTGAGCGGTTGGCAAGTGCATGGTTGGAAGTTGATCATTGCGTGGCTCAATTTCTCACCGGCCATGGTAACTTTAAGAGTAAATTGTTTAGCTTCAAGCTTGTCACCTCACCATTCTGCAAATGTTCAACACCGGACTGTGAATATGAACAGTCTGCACATCATATCCTGTGGGAGTGTATTCTTTGGCAAGATGAACGCAATATTATGTTTGACAGCATGCAAGTTACATCCGGGGTTGTTTACTATACAGATCTTGTTGCGACTAGGACGAATTTCCGTGCGTTCAAGTGTTTTTGCCATACCTACTATTGGAATCAGTCACAATAGCTCACAACATAGGACCCGTAAATAAAAAAATTGTACCCGTGGTGCTTGGCAACTGGGCTTAACCCTGTTGTAAACTCCCATTTATTGTGCCTATGGCCTATCGTTTTTCTCTGTCTCCTGCTTGCAACGGAGGGAAGTGGAACGTATATTCTTTCATACTCCTCCTTTATCTTTTCTGATTAATTTCGGTGCGGGTTCCAAGACAGTTATTCATTTCTCTGGGACACACCGAGCTTCATTGATCGGTGTTCTTTTCGGTGGTCGCCATTGTAGATCCTGGCTTACAGGAGTTGCAGTGGTTGGGAATGTGTGGCGGGCTTGTCCCAAAAAAAAAAAAAATAGCAACATTTTCTCTACAAAAATGATACCGCACTACTATATGTTTTGACCTTTTATTATGTATAGGATTGGCCGACAACTTATGGGCTGACTGACTGTCATTAAATATTGGTATAGGATAAGTTTCATTAGTTCATTCTAATAACAAATTTCTCAAGTAACACAGCTTCTTTGCAACTCTCCGAAATGCTCATATATTCAGCCTCCGTACTGGACAATACTACAGTAATTTGCTTCTTGATTTTTCAAGAGATTGCACAATTTGACAGCCTGTAAAAGTATTCAGTATATGATTACTGGCCCAGGCTGCATCTACAAAAGCTTCTGACTGACTATTTCCACTATGTGTAAACTTTAAACAATAAAATTTAGTTTTCTTTAAGTAGTTTAAGACTCTCTTTGTTCTTCCTCCCAATGTTCTTCATTGTAACAGTTACTAAACTGCCTCAAGAAATTTACATAAAATACAATATCAGGACGCGTGAGCACATACATTAGCGAACCAATCATTTTCTGATAACGTAACTTTGTCACATTTCTCACTTACAGTTAAATTCAGTCTAGGTTCAATTGGTGTCTGCACACATGCCATCAGAAATATTGCATTTTAACTGCAATTCTCCAATGTAGCTTTCTTGGCCCAAAGATATAGTACCATTATTTTTATCTACAACCACTCTCATGCCTAAACAATTTTAATACTTACCTAATCTACGATTTTAAATTTTGATGACAAGCTTCCTTTAAAAAAAAAAGATTGTTTTTCAATATAGCACACAAGATATTAATAGTACCTGCACTGTACATTATTATTATAGCGTTTCAAATACCTTTTCTTCTTCCCAGTTAGAGGATTGCACTCTTTTAATTACAGATATTTGCATTTTAGTTAAATGTATCACAAGACTTTACCGAAACTCCGAAAATCTTTTTGAAAACGATTTGACAACACGTTCACAATATAAAAACAAGTGACGCATTGTTGGCATTTTAGCACGTTTTGAATTTCACGTCGCAGCATTTTTATTCTGTCAACAATACCGCCATGTGTTGACAGCATAAAATGTGTTTTTTATTATAAAGGTTTCTTTTTGCCTCAATAGTAGTTGTAACTTTCATGTAACGACACGTACGTCATTAATGTGCTGAACAAATTCTGACATCGCTCGTAAAACTCTTGTGGGGTGTCAGGCCCTTGTGTTATTATGCCAGATCATTATATAGTGCTGTCTAATCATGTTGGTCCGAAATAAAAATCATACGGGATTTGCGATTACCAGACCATCTGGTTTGGATACCATTCGAATTGATCAATCTTGCCGCAGGGCCAGTTACTCTATTTAAAATCTATTAGGCGGATTTTCCCTTGTTACAAATCATCGACTAATTGGTCACATAAATGAATAAATTTGATTAAAACTTTGACGTTGCCATCAGACTCATGAACCAATCGAAGGGCTTTAAAAATGCGGTATTCTCTTATTGCCTGAAAAACTTCAATTACAACTAGTATCGACACTGATTACACTGCACTATTTCAAATCTTGCGCACTATACCTATTATTATAACTACTCTCTAACGCTCCGCGATTTTCGTTGATGGAAAGGATCTTGGAAATAGAAGGATTTGAATGTGCTCACAAGGTTTTCATTTCGGTCTTTCTGCGGTATCGATAGTTGCATACTCGTGCTGCAGGCCACAACGTGTAGATTCGGATCCTCGAACGGGGCTTTACAACCACCAGGATGGCACGTAAATGAGCTGTATTCCTCGGGGATCCTACCGACTGCACCAATAGTTAGGTTTCTTCTTTTTGTTTGTGCTGCTCTGTTAGGAAACTGCACATTTCTGACCTCTACTTTTCATCTCGTAAATGTAGAAAATAAACACTAATCACTTCCGAACTACGATTTAAAATAGTAATAATAGAGCTATGTAATAACGATGACAAAATACGAACTAAAGTAATTGTCATAATTATGTAGGTAGGTATAAATACGTATATATGACGGCACGGTTGGTGCCAAATATTTCAAGATCAACAAATATTTGTATGATCTGCAGGTAGTTGTTCCGGGTCTGGGTGTATTTATGTGGAATTCATGTTTGTAAACGCACCCACGACACAGGAGAAATCGTAATCCTAATCCTAGATCATCCTATCCTGTGGGGCAACGTTTAAAAAAATATATATATATATTTGTATAAAAAATATTTTCGGAAATCCATTTTCTTTGTACAAAAATAAACATTATAGGCTAAAACGTCTATTAGTAACTTTTATTTATTTATTTATACTCATATGCATAATAATCGTACACAAGGCGGACTTAATGCCATGTGGCATTCTCTACCAGTCAACCTTTGAGTTAAAAAGAACTGCATCGAAAAGAGGTACAAAAAAGATAGATTACAAAAAAATTATAATGAGATATACATACATAAAAATCAACATGCACATACATAGGGTCAGATACATAGGTTTAAAATATACTACATATAATATGTATCATTTTAACCATGCCTGTAATTGTCAATTAGGATTCCAGCGAATTCAAAAAGTATTCCTGAACTTTGCGTTTGAAAGAAAATTTACTTGGCGCTTTTTGTATATCAAGGGGAAGCTCGTTCCATATTTTGATTGTTGAGACAGCAAAGGATTTAGAAATAAAACCTGTACGGTGGGAAAGAAACTGAAGAATCAAATTTTCGGCAGCACCCAGGTTACGGCTATGTTACAAAGAGGTCTCAGTATAAAGAGGAACGGTGTAAAGAGATGTAGTCATACTTGTGAAGTCCACAAATGAAGCGAAGTAATTGAGAAGTCGATCCAATTTGAGAAGGTCTTGGGATAAATCCGAGTAACAAACATCCGCATAATCAATTACAGGAAGCAAGGGACTTGACCAGAAGGGTTTTAGTGTTAGATGGTATTTATTTACTGTAATCATAACGGTACCAAACCAATTACAATAATTAAAGGTATCTACATAATTACACGTATAAACAATGTTTCATCTTATTAGATATTACAATCGGACATTTCTTTCACAAAAACGCAAATACTCTGACAGTATATCCACCCATCCATCCGCAAACAAGTCACAGTGAGGATTGGCATCTAGAAGAGCGTTGAGCCCAGAGAGCGTGCGCGGTATGGGTGAACTGGCGCGGGCCACGGTGCGACACGGTGGCACGGCGAACAACTTGTGCCTTCTATTAAGCCGATAGTTGTCTGGAGTATAAAATCGAGACAGCTCGCGATGTAGATCTGGTGCATCAATTTTATCGCGGAGGATTTTGCTCATGAAAGTAAGTTGATGCCGTTCCCATCTGACCTCCAATGAAATATAGCCAAGACAACCCAAAAGAAATTGCGTGGGGTACATGTAGGGATAGTATCCATTAATGCGCTTATAAAGGTACCTGAGAAAAGCTTTTTATTATATAGCTTTAAGTCATCGGCGTAAAGGAAGCATTGTACATGCTCTAGGACAGTAGGAAGGTCGTTCACCATCAATAGAAATAGAAGGGGCCCAAGTATTGATCCTTGACTTACCCCGGAACGCATATGATAGGGTGAGACTCGGAAACGAGTCGCAGCGTGAACTTACGCTTCCATCTGTCAAAATGCACTACATACGCCCTTAATTTTTATAACGACTTTGATAAACAGAGTTGTCCACAAGGCTCAACCCCTTCTCATTTATTAGTACACTGATTTTCACATGCTTAACATTAGGTGTTAAGAATCTAATACATTTGGTTGTTTTCTCGTTCAAAAGTAAATTGTTAACGTTAAACCACTGCACTACTCTGGAGAGAGCATTATTTACTCGTACATCGTCAGTTACAGGTGGCTGCAGCTTAAGCTCAAATAAAATGGATGTATCATCTGCAAATAACACTATCTCATGAGTATCTTTTATATTAAGATAGGTCATTAATATAAACTAGAAAAAGGAACGGGCCTAGAATTGAGCCCTGCGGAACTGTCATTGGGGCCACAGACCCCGGAGACTGCTTTCCGTTAACGTCAACTCTCTGGATCCTATTATCTAAATACGAAATAAGCAGATCCAGAGCAGTGCTCCTAACTCCATAATGGTGCAATTTCCTGACCAATGTCTCGTGAAAAACGCAATCGAAAGCATTTGAAAGGTCACAAAAAATGCCTAATGCATCATGAGATCATCCTCCCAGGCATCAGAGATATATTCTATAAGCTCAACACCAGCATCAGTAGTCGAGCGACCCCTTGTGAAACCGAATTGTTTCCTATGTAGAAGTTTATTTTTATTAAAGTGGCTTTGCAATTGATCAAGCATCGACTTCTCAAATTTTTACTGAAGGTTGGTCACAGAAATTGGTCTAAAGTTTGTGGGGTCAGATGTACTACCCGATTTGTACAATGGTATTACCTTACTACTTTTCATGAAGCCGGGAAATACACCACAGTCAATACATGTATTATACTTGTATATAAAAGCCAATTCGATGTTTGTTATGGATTTAGTGACCTCATCAGAATTACCTGAGAGATCGGTGGTCTGTTTTACATTAAGAGTATTGATTTTTTTTACGATATCTGTACTTTCATACAGACTCAGCTGATAAGTTCAGTGATTGAGACTGGAATGTCAATAAAAAAATGTTTTAATGCTGCGGCAACCTCTAAGTCTGATTTAATTATGTATATAGTTACCACAACGAAAGCTCACGCTTTTGAGTTAAATTAGTTTTTGTGTGTAATACTCAAAAAATCTTAATAATAACATTATTTATTAAAGTGTTGGACGATTTATTTATTCATTATTCATTACATTTTGGGTATGACACGATCACAGGTGTTAATATTTGTTACACCAAAATCTGCCCGAGGAGGCGTATGAATTAATTATAACAAATATGATTCTTAATGTAAATAAGATTAATTAATTTTAAAAAGAGATAGAAAATAATATTAATGAATAATGCACTAAATTAAAATGTCAATAAAAGAAACATTATAAATTAAATGTCGCATTAAATATATGTCAAATTATAATAATTTAGAAATTCATTAATACTGTAATAACATTTATAAGTAAGGAGGCGTTTAAATTTCTTTTTAAATACTATGAAGTTTTATGTCATTTGGGATCTTATTGTAAATTTTAGGCGCTATACATAGCAAACTTTTCCTCATAAGACTAGTTTTCGCGCTATGTAGACACAACCATTGCGCCTATCTCGCTTCACAACATCAGATATGCGTTGAAACAGTTGAGGATTCTTGTGCACAAACAACGCTACCTCAAAGATGTACAAAGACGGAAGTGTCAGAATGTTGTACCTGACAAAATACTCTTTACAGCTATCTGTTGACTGCAGACCAAACATTGCTCGCACACAACGCTTCTGTGATTTAAAAACTATTTCATATTTGGTCGAATTTCCCCAAAAAATTACTCCGTATCGTAGTACCGAAGCTACAATACCATGGTAGGCAGTAAGTACAGCATCAATGTTAGCTATTGGGGCTATTTTGTAGAGAGCGTGTGCAGAACTGCTTACCTTTTTGCATAGTTCTGCTATGTGTGCCTTCCAGTTAAGCTGCTTATCGATGGTTAGACCTAAGAATTTCGTTGAGTCTACTTCGTGTATGGGGCTATTACTGTAGGTAATTTTGAGATTATGTTGAGGAGGTCTTTGGCTGAAGTGCATGATTTGGGTTTTAGATAGGTTTATTCTTAGATTATTGTTATCTAGCCAGCGAATAATTGAAGCTAAACAATCGTTTATATCGTCTAGATACTGACCTGTCATTCTAAATTTAATGGATACAGCACTGATGGTTCGTAAATTTAGGCAAATCATTTATATAAATGATGAACAAAAGTGGGCCTAATAGCCTAATACGCTGCCCTGTGGCACACCGTGCGTGACTGATCGCGATTCGGATCGATATGATTCCTCGTACTTAGTATCTGTTTACTCTAGAAACGTTAGTCACTTGAAATCTATCGATTCGGATCGATATGATTCCTCGTACTTAGTATCTACGTTTACTCTGGAAATGTTAGTCACTTGAAATCTATTAGAAAGATATGATTTTATTAATTCCAATACGTTACCTCTTATTCCGTATGACTCTAATTTATTTAGTATGATCCAATGATCAACGTAATCAAAGGCCTGCGTCATATCGCAGTAAATAGCGCATATAGGGGACCTTTTATCAACATTCTCAATTATTATTTTGTAGAAATCATAAATAGCCAAGTTGATGCTTTTATTTTGTCTAAATCCTTTTTGTTCTTGACATAGTAATTTATTTACTATATGTAGATGGTGTGTTAATGTTATTTATGCATAATACACTGATAGGCAGAGTTACCACCGCGACTTTTGCAATCCTGGTAACGGCGCAGTGTTTTAAATAATTTAATTTTTCGTTAATACAATAATAAAATTATAATATAACAAGTAAGTAAGTACCTCGGTAGTACGGTCACCGCTGAGCATCACGACTTACTTATTACTTTGTGCAAACATTATTGTTGCCAATTTCTACTGCCCTGGTTATCAATCGCGTTAACAGAACAATAACGCTATGCCACTTAATCAAACACCGCCCGCTTCACCTTCCCCTATACAGACGCCGGTAGCGCTACACGTGATCAAACAACACGCTGCAACTATAAATACTGTTATAAACGATTCATCGCTGCAACACTGAGTCAGCGTCCGACCTACATTTCCTTACAGCTAATATAACGGAGCGCAAGAAGAGGAAATACGGAGATGATAATTCAAACATCTCGACAGTGATCAAGGAGATGTTTACCACCATCTCCAGGGAGCAGGAAAGACGATTCCAGGAACTCCAAAGTATCACCAACAAAATTCAGGAACAGAATGATAAATTGCGATAAATTGCCAGTCTGGCAAGTACGATGAGTTCTGCTGCGGAGCTCTTATCTTGAATCGGAAAGACGCGAAGATAATAAAATCTATCAGGCAATTGGAGGAGCGGCTGGAATTAGTAGAGCGAAAATCCCGTGAATCCGGTATTGAGATCCGAAACAATTGGAGAAACGAAGGAAAACCCATGTGATATAGAGTAGTGTGAATGTGATTGTTCCTATGTATCCCTGGGTAAAACTTTGGACGTAAACTTAGACAGCTCGAGCATAAATTTAGAGATACTGCCGTCTGACATAACGAAATACATAAAGAACGTCGGCCACGGCCCATACATGCTTTGACCTCACTATGAAATATGATGACCATAAACGGGATATGGTTTAATAGGTTCTCCAAGACACAGTCTTCAATGTTGCATTGAAAATATATTATTGGAAAGCCGAGGAACACAGAACTTTTAACATATTTCTACCTTTTGAGGTTAGGTTTTGACTATTCACCCATACCTACATTGTTTAATCTATAACCTACGTTACCTTTAACACATTGGGTCATATTAATATAGAAGAGTGTACCTACTTAGTGTACCTGTAACATATAAAGGTGCCGCATTCAATGCGCGAAGTCTGAACTTGAGTTTTCATGATAATGATTTTAGTTACGCCGTTTGGCTATATACTTACAATCTTTGTCACAC
The DNA here is from genome assembly GCA_947459985.1 of Diloba caeruleocephala. Taxonomy (NCBI): domain Eukaryota; kingdom Metazoa; phylum Arthropoda; class Insecta; order Lepidoptera; family Noctuidae; genus Diloba; species Diloba caeruleocephala. The sequence continues at coordinate 13,549,971 of OX381627.1, forward strand.
TGTTCAATAATGAACCACCGTTTGTACCAAACTGGGAGTTAGATTCAAACGTCAAGTGTCAAAGTAAAACAAAGACATGAAAAACTTAAAGTAAATTTTGACAAATCGTCAATATTGGGTCAAATTATACACATTTTATTAGAACAGCTACCCCATTTCATCCCGTGGGTGTCGTAAAATTCGACTAAGGGATAAACCGGAGGATGGGCAGCAGCATCCTTCGAGTACATTACCAACTCAACTGCGATCGCCAACCCGTCTGCCAAGCGTGGCGATTATGGCAAGACCCCCCAATGAGCAAATAACACACCCATATCGGTCGTTGTGGTGATATTTGGGGGAGGCCTGTGTCCAGCAGTGGACTCCATTCGGCCTAAATGATGAGTTTATTGTTATATCAAGATGTTGTCTGCAGTGAAAGGGCCTGATAAAGTTATATCAACGTATTGGAGAGTATTCATCAAGAGAACTTTAACAAGAGGAAACAACTTGATAGAATCAGAGACACGAAGAACAAGAAAATTTAAAAATTTGAAAGAAAGAAAGAAATACATTTATTCGGTACGGCACACAATGACAGCATTAATCAAATTATTAAAAAAAAAAAATACAAAAGAAAAACAAGATTACCCTTAACCAACTAATTGACAGTATTTATTGCTGTCGAGCATGCCCGTGCCGAAAAGGTCACCAACTCAGCATTTGCTGGGCGCGAGGCACCCAGCGGTGGTTTTCAGTTGGAACCCCTGCAGTGACACACGGACGAAGGCGATTAAGGAAAATATACTTATATATATACTTATATATATATATATATATATATATATATATATATATATATATATATATATATATATATATATATATATATATATATATATATATATATATATATATATATATATATATATAAATATATATATATATATTATATAAACAGTCTAACGCATTTCCTGAGTGTAACGTAAGTGTTGGTCAAAAATTAATTTATAAATTCCATTTCCATTTTGTTTAACCACAGGCTTGTCAAATTGCTTCCTATATTTTTAAATAATTAGTAACTTTGCAGTCATACTATTGTAGATATATAATGCTGATGCTTATGGAAAATACGCTTGCTAGTAACTCGTGTGTCTATAATATTTCCTTACCAGAGATTTAATTTTATATAGTATTAAATTTAATAATATAATTATGTATAATAGATGTAATAAAATTTGAATTATTAAGCACAGTCAATAATTATAAATTAAATAATAAAATTATATTAAAAACAATTAAACAATTAAAACAATTAAACCAATTAAATCAATTCATCATCATCATATCAGCCACAGGTCGTCCAGTGCTGAACAAAGGCCTCCCCCTTAGATCTCCACAACGAGCGGTCACATGCCGCTCTCATCCAACGACTCCCAGCGACCTTCACCAGGTCGTCTGTCCACCTCGTTGGAGGTCGTCCCACGCTGCGTTTTCCGGTGCGCGGTCTCCATTCGAGAACCTTTTTGCCCCAACGGCCATCAGTTCTACGAGCAATGTGCCCTGCCCATTGCCACTTCAGCTTACTAATCCTTGCAGCTATGTCGATAACTTTAGTTCTTCTACGGATCTCCTCATTTCTGATTCGACCTCGTAGAGAAATACCAAGCATAGCTCTCTCCATAGCTCGCTGAGTGACCTTGAGCTTTCTTATGAGGCCCATTGTGAGTGACCACGTCTCTGTTCCATATGTCATCACTGGTAATACACACTGGTTAAGGACTTTCGTCTTTAGGCATTGCGGTATTGTTGACGAAAAGACGTTGCGAAGTTTCCCGAACGCTGCCCAGCCGAGTCGGATTCGACGATTGACCTCTTTCTCGAAGTTGGACCTACCTAACTGGACAGTTTGTCCCAGGTAGACATACTCGTCAACAACTTCGAGAACAGAGCTCCCAACGGATATTGGGATGGGCACGACATGGGCATTTGACATGACTTTCGTCTTGTCCATGTTCATTTTTAGGCCCACCTGTTGGGAAACCCTGTTGAGATCATCGAGCATTGTGCTGAGCTCTTGCAGCGATTCTGCCATGACTACGATATCGTCGGCAAATCGAAGGTGAGTGATATACTCGCCATTGATGTTAATGCCGAATCCTTTCCACTCCAGCAGCTTGAAGGCATCCTCCATTGCAGCGGTGAACAGTTTCGGGGAAATGACGTCCCCCTGTCTCACACCTCTCTGCAATGGAATCGCCCCCATGCTCTGTTCATGTACTTGGACCGACATGGTGGCGTTTCTGTATAAGCACTTCAACACTTCAATGTACCGATAGTCAATCTGGCACCGCTGCAGAGATTGCAGCACTGCCCAGGTTTCGATCGAATCGAAGGCTTTCTCATAGTCCACAAACGCCAAGCATAGTGGCAGATTATACTCCTCGGTCTTCTGTATAACCTGCCGCAGCGTATGGATGTGGTCTATGGTACTGAAACCTTTTCGGAAACCGGCTTGTTCGGGAGGCTGGAAGTCATCAAACCTGCGCTCGAGACAATTCGTGATGATCCTTGAAAACAGCTTATAAACATGGCTCAGAAGTGAGATGGGTCTATAATTCTTCAATAGGGTGTTATCACCCTTTTTGAAGAAGAGCACCACCTCACCTCTGTTCCACGCTTCCGGCGTTGTGCCCTCGAGTAAGACGGAATTGAATAGCTTCTGAAGGACTTTAAGTACCGGTGTGCCACCCGCTTTCAGAAGCTCTGTCGTAATTCCGTCCCCACCCGGCGCCTTGTTATTTTTAAGCTGTTTCAAGGCCATCCTAATCTCGTACAGGCTGATGTCCGGGATATCCTCGGTGTAGTGTCGGGTTAGTTTGGCTCGCGGGTCTTTGTCAGAGCCAATGGTAGGTATAGTAACCGAGGTGTATAACTGCCGGTAGAAGTTCTCAATCTCTCTCAAAACCTCTGGCTTAGTCGACGCTACACTGCCGTCCTCGGTCTTCAGCTTCATAATACGACTTTGCCCAATAGACTTGTCTCTTGCGAACACTTTGGAGCCTTGATTCCGCTCAATCGCCTCTTTAACACCGTTGGTGTTAAAGGTGCGGATATCGTGACGCAAGGACTTCCATATCCGTCTATTGAGCAGTCGGTATGCTTCAGCATCACCGGAGGACTGCAGCGTCATGGCGCGTCTTTCTGCCATGAGGTCGAGTGTGTGATCGGAGAACTTTTTTGGTCTACCTTTACGGTGGGCCTTAAAGAACTTAGACCCAACCGTTTGGACAGTTTCTACAAACCTACCATTTAAATCGTCCACAGATACGCAATGTTCTAGGCACTCGAAGCGGTTTTGGAGTTCGAGTTGAAAGCTCTCGGGGTTTTGGATATGAGCACTAGAGGGCCGGAGCGTAGACCTCATCAGACGAGACCTCTCAACTTTGAGATTAATATTCAATGTGCCTCTTACCATTCGGTGATCACTACCGGTTTTCACCCTGTGGATCACAGAGACATCATTGAATATTTGCCTCCTATTGGTCATGATGAAGTCAATCTCATTCCTCGTGGAACCATCGGGACTCATCCAGGTCCATTTCCTGTGAGGCGGCTTTTGGAAAAAGGAGTTCATCACGAAGAGTCCCTCCTTTTCCAAAAAGTCGGCCAGCCTCTGTCCCCTGGTTCCGTTGCCCATATCCAAATTGCCCCACTCTCAACTCACCATCGCATCGAGTGCCCAGCTTCGCGTTGAAGTCCCCCATCACAACAGTGAAGTGTGTCTTCGAGGTATGTATGGCCCTACTTACGTCCTCATACATACTCTCTACTTCATCATCTGGGTGTGTCGAGGTCGGTGCGTAGACCTGTATGACCTTCAACGAATACCTCTTGGATATTCTGAGTATAATGTACGCTACCCTGCTCGACACACTTTCGATGGTCACTATGCTGTTAATGAGGGACCTGCGGACGAGAAACCCGACACCACCTTGAGACAGATGTTCGCCTTCCCGGTAGTAGAATAAGTTGCCAGATTTCAGGGTTATCGTGTCCTCACCCTCTCTTCGGACTTCTGATAGACCCATGATATCCCAGTGCAACTTATCTATTTCTTTTTCCAGCTCAACAATCTTTTCGTCTGCCCTCAGTGTGCGTGTGTTATACGTTACCAGGGCCAGTTTTCGTTTGGGATGGTAGCCGGATCCCGTCCGGTGATTCTTAGCACCCCCTGCCCCGCCGTTACCGTGGCCGCTACCATGACCAGGAATAGCGGGGCTGCCGGGAACTGGGGGCCGGTGCATTAGTCGTGTCGTCATTTTGGGGGGAATTTGCCGATACTCACCACGCTTGGCAGGCGTGTTGGTGAGCGCAGTAATGCTTCTGTTCAGCAAAGGGACGCTGCTGCCCATCCCTTTGGTTAAGAGTCCCTTAGTCGACTTTTTACGACCTCCACGGGAGGAGACGGAGTGGTGCTATATTCTTAATCCGGACACCACACGGAAAAAACCAATTAAAACAAATTAAAACAATAAAAAACAATTAATACAAATTAAATAAAAGACATGTCAACATTGATTGTATTGCATTCAAATTGAGAGGTAAGAATAAATAATCTCAGCTTTACCTTAAATATACTTATATTTCTCTGATCCCTAATTGGTGGAGGTATAGTAATGTCTTAGATTTTCGCGATTATTACACATTATAATAAAACACTTTTAAACGGATTCTATCGCGTATATTTTAGATTTTTGAAGCAACCATGTGAAGCAAGTTCTTCAAAATAACAATTTGAAAGCTCCACATCCCCGTCGCAGAAGCCGCCCGAAACCCACCACGGTTGATCGACGGCCCGCTGTTTTACCATTTATTAAGGGAGTCACGGACAGAATTGGACATATCTTAAAGCGTGCTTCTATAAAAACCTATTTCAAGCCGCACAAAAAGATCAGCCAACTTCTCAAACCAGTGAAATGTCACATACCTTTACAACTGTGATTGTGGTTTATCATACATAGGGCAAACAAAGCGTAGTATAGCCACCAGAATAAAAGAACATATAGCTGACGTCAAGCATAGACGCTCCACAAAGTCTGCAGTGTGTGAACATGCCTTAGGCAAAGCTAACCATTATCTTCGTTTTGATCAACCTCAAGTACTCGCGAAAGAGAACCGATATATACCTAGAATGTTTCGTGAAGCTATTGAAATTTAAAAAACATCCTAATTTTAATAGAGAAGTTGGTTGGCAGGTACCACCTGTTTGGAATCCAGTTATTAAAATAATAAAGTCCCATACAAGATACCGCACTAAGAAACATCAAGACACTGTGAGTGATTACTGCGTGCATCGAAACTATCATTTTTGATTAAAATTGTACGGTAGATAAAATAAAATAACTTTTTAAAATCTGTGACGACGCCTGTCACCTTAGTCATCCTGCGACCACGAATGCTGCAAAGTATTCGAAACGTCAAAAATCTAAAATATACGCGACAGAATCCGTTTGAAAGTGTTTTATTATAATGTGTAATACTCGCGAAAACCTAAGACATTATTATGTTATTCATAATTCTGTGAAACGGTAGCCATACTGCGCTCACCAACCCGCCTGCCAAGCGTGGTGAGTATTGGCAAATACCCCCCAAAATGATGACACAGTTGGGAAAATCAATGGGGGAGGCCTTTGTTCAGCAGTGGACGTATAAATGGCCGATATGATGATGATGATGAAATTTTACGTTTTGTGGCTTAAGGTCTTTGCATTTCTTTGAAGAATTTTTTTGTACCATGTTCTGTGAGCGTTTTTTTTTTTAGTAAATTAGTATTACTAACGAAAGGGCTTGTTTTTTTGGCTGTTATTATTTTGTTTGAGCGTCACTATATTATTTTGTTGTTCCGGTGTATATATTTCTGTTGTTGATTGTTGTATCTCTTCGTTGTATGTGTATTCATCTTTTTCTTTAATGTTACTAATGTCTTGGTTATTAATGTCTTGCGTCCTCGAAGAATATGAACTTATGTATTCCTTCCCATTGTATATAATTATTTATTGTTTTTAATGATAGCATGATCGCCATTCTGCCTAGCGATATGCAGGTTCTTTCTAAGTTCTTGTCGTTGTTTTAACGTTTTCCTATGCATGAAAGGCCCGACGCCCAATCCTGTATTCTTGAAGTCTCTTGCAATATTCTAGGATTATTTAGCCATTCTTTTATTGGTCAATTCAATTTCTAAGGGACGCCTGTATCCCCTTTTTCCTAGGCGTTTTATTTCTTCCATAAAGGGGTTGATGTTAATGTTCATAATTTCGTGGAAAGCTCTAGATACACGATCATATAAATCATATTCAGTCTCCTTATATTCCTCATTTAGTCCATATACTACAATCTTATTTTCATTATTTAAGTTTTGTAATTGCTGTTCAAAGTTCTCAATTTTTTCTTCTAGGGTAATAATTTTTTTATGGATTATTTCTTGTTATTTTGATGGGGTGAGTATTTTATTTCTGACAGCTGCCCTCTGATACCTTAAACAAATATATTATTTGTTATAAATCTAGACAAATATAATTAGCACTGCATAAATAACAAAATTACGGATGGAAAAAATAACAGGATAATATATACACCTGTCACCGGAGTGATCACTCAATTTGGTGAGCAGTTTTCATTTTGCTTTGATTCTGGCGCTGATTGTTCCCTAGTAAAGAACCCTTATAAACATGTTGACTGTTGTAGAAGTTAGTCCGAATAGGTCCTGGCAAGATGCATTAGATGATGTTCAGCTGTCTATAAATAGCACTATTCATAGAGTAACTAAGGCGAGTCCATTGGAGTTATTAATAGGTAGATTAGCTAGACCCCTGAATTTATTAACCATAGACGATCATGAAGTTGAGGTAAATGTAGAAGTGATTAGGTAACAAGCTGATAGATTAATAAAAAATAACGCGTGTGTTGACAAGGCACGATTTGATAAAAACAAGGCTAAAGTGACTGCATGTTCTGTAGGAGATTGTTTTAATTGAAAATCATGAACGGAATCAAACCAAATTGGACCCTAAATACAAAGGACCTTATGAGGTCATTGAAATACTAGACGGTGACAGGTATCATCTGAAGAGTTTGAATTCTAATCGCACTTATAAGTACTCAAGACATCAATTACGTCCACTCCCACAACCCTATATCCCTAATGAACTGGATCCCTGTTTATCAGATGATAATGATGGTAAGACCTTCGAATTCCTTTAATTTAAAAGTGTGTCTTTGACGTATGTGATGAACAGCGTGGTAGAAACTGTATATGTTGGCTATCTCATCGAAGTGTCTAGAACAGTGACATGCTATTAAGGCGATATGGATGGATAAAGTTTGTCTAAATAGGCGAGGTAGCCATTTGGACGGTGTTGACATGGTTTGTCTAAATAGGCGAGGTGGTCAGTGGCCATTTAGACGGTGTTGACATATTTTATCTAAATAGGCGAGGTGGCCATTTAGACGGTGTTGACATGTTTTGTCTAAAAAAGGCGAGGTGGCCATTTAGACAATAAACGGCGAGGTGGCTGTTTCAATAGTACGGAGATGGTTTATTGTATGAAACGGAGGCTGTTTACTAAGGGATCTCTTCAAGATCGAATTAAAAGCATAGCGTTTATTAGAATTTAGATTACAAAGTAAATAATTATTTGACGTTTGTTGTTAGGCTGTACCATTGCGCCGTAGATATAACCGACAAATCTTAACTATGTTACCCAAACTTTGTTTTGTCTTTACAGATAACAGTGATGCTAGTCCCTCAACATCACACGAGGACGTATGAAACGTCAGGACGGCCGTGTCGGAGGAAGAGTCTGAACCGAGTTGATTGCTGATTTCATAACGCGAGATCGATTGGTTACTAAAATACTTTGTTAAAACTCCATTTAAATTTTAATTGATTTATCATATTTTTCTATCGTGTAAAATATTAATAATTTATTTAAAGTTACTGTATTGTATCATATTATGTTATGTCCAATCAGAGCAGAGGCTAGGCCTCGTGTGGGGTCGAGGCGCCATCTTGACTGTTGCCGTGTGAGTATATGAGTAATTGTCTTGGATCGAGGAGGATCGGTGTGATAGTTGTTGTTTGGCGAAGTTAGGTCGGTGTCGCGAACCCGCTGCTCGGATAAATTTATCAGTTAACGTTTCAAACTAGTAATAATTAGTTGCAACGTAATTGTGAAGTATTTATTCCTTTAGTGACTCGAAAAGCTTGTAAATCTTTTATTAAATTGTACGGAACAGCGATTGCTTTGTTTTGTGCTCGCACTTAAAGCTGTCTTTATGATCAACAATCATGCATGGTATGTATGTAGGTAACTGTATAATACTAATTATCGATCTAAATCAATTTCGGTATTTTGATAAACATAAGTACAGAAAATTGTACTGCTACTATTACACCAATTAAGTCGGCATATCTGTTGTTTCGGTTACAGATACGGCGAATGTACTGCTGCGTGTCTGCTCTTTATGTATGACGGTATGGCAACAGCTCCAGGACGACCAGGACGTTTTTTTCGGAGTAATGTTTTTTCATCCAATTCATTTAAAGCTGGCATAGAATTATTTTGTGTAAGTATTTCTCCAAACTCCATTTCGAAAAATCGGAGTTGTTGTATCTTTTTACGAGGAACGTTATTAATTTGATGAGTTGGTTCCTACTGCCCCGAGTATGGTTTCTGCTTCAATTAATATTGATCCCTCTTACCCAATACATTTGGCATGCAGTGTTGAAAATAAATCATGTGACTTGCTGAGGAATGTTAAATGCAGCAAAAACAAACTGAAAAAATACATAAAAATCAATAAGTACATTAAAAAAACCCAAAAATTAATTAAAAGACAAAAGTTTTTCATCAAAAACGTAAAATTAAATAGAGAAAGATTGCAACTTCTAAAAAAGCTAGATATGTACTCATTCAAATTGGAACAGTGTACTAGGCGATACAAAATTGACACGGGGGACTTGCAGGATGATCTTGAGCGAGTTCATGAAAAACTCAACTCGATGACCAACAAATATAATGCCTCAGAAAATCAAATGAAGGAGTATGTATTGGCAATGAATGAACTGGTGGGCTCACATACAAACACCTATGAGCATTTACAGTCCCCAATGAGCACTCACATAAGTGATTCTGACCTATCACCAGGCCATTCATTGACAATTTGTGATACCACCAAGTCAGTACCTTGTGTCAGTTTACCTAATATCTGTAGTTCCCTAAAACAAAGTTTAGGAAGTATAAATAATAAAAATGATATTGTCATATTTAGTGATGAAATTGGGAAGGATATAGTAGTATTGTTGACAAATAAATGTGAGGGCCATTCAATAATAAACTACTGCATGCCTGGGCTGTCCTATCCAGAGATTATGAAAAAAATTGTTACTTATAACTTTGGGCAGGACACCACACTTATGGTTTTTATAGGAAATAGGGGCAATGTGAACAAAAAGGACCTACAAAATTACCACAGCACTTTGTGCAACCTTAGTTTAAAACAAATTGTAATGTTCACATTCCCTTATAGTTGCCACAGGAAGAAAACGACATTAGATATAGCTTGAATATGACATTGCATACATTGACATATAATAATAATATTATTATAATATTTAATTTAATTGATATTAACAATTATGTCAATAATAGTTTTTATTTGACAAAAGATAGGTACTATCTTTCCAATTATTATAAAAGACAGATAGCTATGTCGCTATCATATTTTTTACATATATCAGCCAAAAATTTGGCTAAACAAGTTGCTTCTTTTGAGCAATGTTCTAGTTGTGACATTAGTAATAATTTAGCCAGGAATTTGGCTATACATCATGACATTGATATTAATTTAAATTAGAAATTAAGACAATGGGGGGAACCTCTTGCAAAAATAAATATAAATTAGAAAGCCCACACTTTTATAACATATGTAAGAATTTAGACACCATCAACCTGGTGCATCAAAATATTCAAGGTATTATGGGCAAAGATTTAGAAATTGAACTATTCATGAACTGCAATGACATTGACATTCTATGTATTACAGAGCATTGGCTAAAAAGTCACCAGTTTATGTTCAATTTCAGTAATCACCAGGTTGGCAGTTCCTTCAGCAGGGAAAAAGCAATACATGGCGGCTCATTAATTATAATGAATAATCAGCTAAAATTCAAAGAACGTAATGATATTGTGGGCCTCTCTGTTGAACGAACAATAGAAATAGCCTGTGTAGAATTGGAGCGGTTTATTGTGTTAAGTGTATACAGACCTCCTTCAGCATTGTATGATTCTTTTGAAACAGTTATGGATGAAGTATTATATAAAATGTCTAATTTGAATAAAACCATTATCACATGTGGTGATTTTAATGTTAATTTACTAGAAGATTCAAATTCAAGTGCAAACATCAAAAGCCTTTTTCAGTCATACAATCTTGTTAACTTATTTCTGGAGCTTACCAGAATTACTTCAACTACAGCCACATGCTTAGATAACATTTATACAAATGTTATACCACACTACAAAAAAGTTATTAACCTACTGGACTCTGACCATTGTGGACAGCAGATTACCATAATGAACAAAAGGAATAACGTGGCTAAGAAGCATATTACTGTTAATCCAAAAACCGCGAGTCGCTTGGAAAGATTTAGAAATAGACTCAGTAGTAAAGTACCTTTTTTATCATACAGCAATAATCCAAATAAACTATATAATGACTTTTTTAATATATACTGTAAAGAATTCAATGCAACTTTTATCCCCAAGACGATCACGGTTAATGCAACCTTTAGTGAATGGGCTACTGTTGGAATTCATATAAGTAGAAAGAGACTTTATGAGCTATATGATGAACGAAAATATATTAATACTGATAAATTTAATCTTTACGTTAGAAATTACTCTAAATTATTTAAAAGAATTTGTCATATAGCAAAATCTCGTTATTTGAGTTCAAAAATTAAAAATAGTAATGACATAATTAAAATGACTTGGAATGTTATTAGTAGTGAAACTGGAAAAGTTCTTAGCCGAGTTCAAAAATTAAAAATAGTAATGACATAATTAAAATGACTTGGAATGTTATTAGTAGTGAAACTGGAAAAGTTAGTAGCCGGAACGGTGACTATAGCTTATTTATTGACGATAAAATAATTAAGTCAGATATACAAGTAGCTATGGCTTTCGAACATTTTTTTACTGACATTCCCATTTCAACTACTAAATCATTAAACTCTTCCCCTACTGTAGCAGAAACTTTACTTAAACAAAATGTAAATTTTTGCAGTAACGAATTTCAATTCGTTCATGTTAATTCTAGAGATATAATAAGAACCTTTAACACTCTAAATGTCAAAAAAACTGCAGACTTGTGGGGAAATTCTGTTAACGTAGCCAAATCAATTATTGACATTGTTGCACCTGAATTGGCTCTAATTTTTAATAAATGTATTGACTGTGGAAAATTTCCTGATCTTATGAAAAATAGTAAAATAATTCCTTTGTTTAAATCAGGTAGTACATCTGACCCTAGTAATTTTAGACCTATTTCAGTGCTACCTACAGTTAGTAAAATTTTTGAAAAATTGATGTTGAATCAATTACAAGCCTTTTTTAATAAGTATGAATTATTACATTGCAAACAATTTGGATTTACAAAGGGTCGTTCAACAACTGATGCTGGTGTTGAACTCTTAGGACATGTTTTCGGCGCTTGGGAGGATTCACATGATGCCTTGGGCATCTTCTGTGATTTGTCTAAGGCATTTGATTGTGTTCTCCACGAAATATTGATCAGGAAATTGCTTCACTATGGTATTACGGATTTTGCACTGGAACCTCTGGTCTCATATTTGAATAATAGGATTCAGACAGTTGATGTTAATGGAAAGCGATCTCCTGGGTCTGTGGTCAAAATGGGAGTACCACAGGGCTCAATTCTTGGCCCATTTTTGTTTCTTATATACATAAATGACCTACCTTACATCATGAAGGATAATCATGAGATAGTGTTGTTTGCAGATGACACATCACTTTTATTTAAACTTAAACGCCAACATCTGGCATCTGACGAGGTAAATAACGCTATCTCTAAAGTGGTCCACTGGTTTAATGTTAACAATTTAGTCTTGAATGAGACAAAAACTACATGTATGAAATTCACAACACCTAATGTTAAAACGGTGAACACCAGTGTATTAATGAATGGCGCGGAGTTGGATCTTGTGGACACCGCAGTGTTTTTAGGTATTACTTTAGATTCTAAGCTGCAGTGGGGCCCACACATTCTTAAATTGTCGAAAAAGCTTAGCTCTGCAGCATACGCGGTAATGAAAATTCGTTATTTAACAGACATAGAAACAGCCCGATTAGTATATTTTGGTTACTTTCATAGTGTAATGTCGTACGGTATTCTGTTGTGGGGGAATGCTGCCGATATTCAAACTATTTTTGTGCTGCAAAAACGAGCTATTCGGTCAATTTATAAGTTAAGCTCTAAATATTCACTTAGGGAGCAATTTAAAAAGATTAATATAATGACCGTTCCATCTCAATACATTTACGAAAATGTTTTGTATGTTCATAAAAATATCTCTCTCTTTGCAAAGAATAGTGATACCCATAGTATTAATACTAGGAACAAACACAAACTCGTTGTTCCTGCCACTAGGCTCCAGAAAATAAGCAAATCATTTAAATGTCAATGTGTACGTTTTTACAATAAAATCCCAAGCCATATTCAAAAACTAAGCGTTAATAAATTCAAGTCCACTATAAAACAGAAGCTGTGTAGAAAAGCTTTCTATAATGTAACAGACTATATGGACGACAAAAATGCTTGGGATTGAGCTGCTCTGATATGCATAGGCTTATATTGACATTCCATGTACATGTATCTAAAACCAGTACTTTTTAATTAATTTGACATTTAAATTGCATCATTTCTTAAAATGGATTATATTAATTCATATAATGACATTTCATTATTCTATATGACATTATGTTATTTATTTTTAATGTTATTTTTATGTTCATGTTATGCATTTAGATTTGATACTGTAATAGTGCGAGTACCATGTGGGCTTTTCAATTATTTTGTTTTATTGACGTGATATTTGTCTGGCAGTTTAGGTATGTCATGCTCACTCAAGTGTCCTGCTTATGGTGGCGTTGTGTGTTGGGTCGCTAAGTTTCCCTACAATATGGTTGAGCTGAGCGACGCTGATGCATGCGTCATGCTCGTGAACGAGTGCCGTCTGTTGGGATTGGTCATCTTAATGCTGTCATGACAATTGAATCAAAAATTCTGGTGAATATTAAAATCAAGCTTGTTTAGTGTACGAGGGCGGCACTGAAAATTTCGGGAATCAAGGTGACACAACATTACTATTTAAAAATGTATTTATTGCTTTTCGAAGTATTCTCCGCGAAATTTGACACATTTTTCCATACGGTGGAACCAATCATTGAAGCAACCATTCCATTCGGAAATTGGGGTCTCCAAAATGGCCGTTTTGTAGCCGTCCACAGCTTCTTTAGGTGATGAAAATCTCTGTCCACGCAATTTATTCTTTATTTTAGGGAAAGTATAGAAATCATTAGGGCTTAGGTCGGGGCTGTACGGCGGGTGGTCTAATAATTCTATGTTTTCTTGCTCTAAAAACTCTTTTGTTCTGTGCGCGGTGTGAGAACTCGCATTGTCGTGATGGAGGATGATGCGGCGGTTGCAGTTCTCTCTACGGAGTTCAGAAACGACCTGTGGCAAACAAATGCTAGCATACCATTCTGCATTAACCGTTCTTTGTCCCTCAAGAGGAATAGTCGTAACATGGCCGATTTTGGAGACAAACGTGGCCACCATTTTTTTTGCAACACTCCGTGAACGAACAATTTTTGTTGGCTTTAACTCATTTTCGAACACCCAAACTCGTGACTGGTTTTTTGTTTCGGGTTCGTACGCATATATCCAGGATTCGTCACCTGATACGATGTTGTATACAGCATTTGAGGATCCTGCGTGGAATCTTTCGAGAGTTCTGACGCACCAAGTTACGCGAGCCGCTTTTTGCTCTTCACATAGCAAATGCGGTATCCATCGGGAAAACAACTTTTTTACACCTAATTGTTCATGCAAGATTATTTGTATTTGACTCATGCCAATGTCTAAAGTTGCCTGAATTTCGCGGTATGTCACATGTCGATCTTCCTCAATCAGCTTACGCACAGCATCAACGTTTTATTGGGTGACTGCAGTTTTTGGACGACCTTGACGAGAATCATCACTGAGCTTGACACGTCCACGTTGAAATTCAGCAAACCAGCGATAAATTGTGGTTTTGGATGGGGCTTCATCACCAAATGCAGAAATCATCCGGTCAACATACTGTTTTTGTGTTAAACCACTTCGAAAGTCATAATAAATCATCGCTCTTGAATTTTCTCGAGTCAATTCCATTTTCTCAACGACTAAACAAGTTTTCTAAAACCTTGTGACAAGACCGTGAATCTTTTTTTAAATAAATAAATGGTATTCGATTTGTAAAACCAAGGAGTTTTCAATTAAAAAGATTATAATATGACAGGAACAGTGTCGAATATTCCATTCCCGATACTTTTAGTGCAGCCTATGTAGACTTTTTAAGATAGACTCTCAAAACACAGATAGTAACATTAACAGGCACTGTCAAAGCAAATGAAGAAAACCTCGCATCTCTTCGAAATTAATTTCTCCAGTCAAAATCAAACCCAAAAACCAATACGATAACACAGACACAGGTAACGTCTGACACTGTTTATGATGACTTGTTCGTTGAATTCCAAGACCGTGCAGAACGAAGCAAAAACATAATCATAATAGGTATTCCTGAGCCAAGTATTGACAACATTGAAGAAAGGCAGGAAAATAACCGATTTGAGACCGAAAAGATTTTAAAAACTATACTTCCAGATTGCCCAAAAGCCGAAAGAGTAATACGACTCGGAAAATACAACGCGACGAAATCACGCCCTATTAAAGTCTGTTTCTCCTGTGCTGAAATATCTAAAACTATACTGCGTAGCAAAACAAATCTGAAACTAGACGGTATCCGGATATATTCAGACCAGACGCCTCAGCAGCAAAAGTTCATGAAAAACCTTATTGCTCAACTAGAACACAGACAAGAAAATGGAGAAAAGGACTTAATAATCAAATATATCAAAGGGACGCCACAAATTATAAAACAAGAGACAAAAAACTAATTACTGTAGATGATATGACAGAAGAACAAAAGACGATAACATACGAATTAACAAATAATTACTCCAATATTTCAACTACACATAAATCAATAAGGTTTTTATACGCCAATGTTCGTAGTCTAGTAAAACCCGGAAAACTCGACGAAATAAGATGCATTATTCAGACATTTAAAAAAAACGTTGCATGTTATAGTACTGGTTGAAACGTGGATCAAAGATGAAAATGAAGCTCTAAGACTAAGCTTACCGAATTATACTCATAACTACAACTACAGAACAGGATCAAGAGGTGGTGGAGTCTCAATATATGTACACAACGATCTTAAACACGAGTTACTGGGTAGTAAATGTGAAGATGGTAATCATTATTTGTGGATACATCTGGATAAACTTTCTTTAGATATTGGGGTCATCTATAAACAACCAGCAGCAAATGTACAAAGATTTCTTGAAACATATGCAAGCGACCTAACGCAAAGAAAGCGAGCCATTGTATTTGGAGACCTAAACCTAAATTTACTGAGTAAAGAAAAATTGATCCAGGACTACAAGGCTACGTTAAAAGAGAATGGATTCAGAATACTCAATAAAATTGACAAATCGCAATGCACGCGTATTACAGAATCCTCTAAAACAATAATTGATCATGTATGTACAACCCTAAAACATAACATATTTCACATGGCATTAATTGAAAACGCAATGTCGGATCATAAACAGATTTATTTTGAAGTAAAAATAATAAAACCAGATCTACCTAAAAAAATTCAATATGAAGCAATTAACTACAAGAACCTTTACAAAACTATCAAAGACACTACAATAGCGAATATACACAACGAATTCTCAATTTTGGAGTCTCTCCTGCTACAAGCTATTTCTAAGAATAAAATTACTAAAACCAAGCTGCAAAATCCACCAAAACAGGACTGGATAAACAAACATCTGCTTGAATCTATTAATAAAAGAGATATACTGTATCATAGCCTAAAACAAGCACCCGAAGACAAAGAGCTAGAAGAGAAGTTTCTACAACAGAAGAGCACGGTATGTAACGAAATCCAGACCACAAAGAATAAATATTATCAGAAAGCTTTTAAAATCCGCAAAAAATGTCCTGCAAAAATATGGCAACTTATAAATGATCTGTCTAATAATAAAATAAAACGCAGCAATATCCCTCTGAAATTAAACACCAGTTCAGGTCAAACAAGAGATGTTAAACAAATTTGTGAGTGCTTTAACTCATACTTTTCCAACATTGGAGCGGAACTTGCTAACCAGATACCACAATCGTATCACAATAATATCACTTCACAAACTTCAGAAAATATAACATCTAGTACCACTAAACTGACTCAATTTAAACCTGCCACCATCGTTGAAGTACTAAAAATAATTGATAACTTGGACACAAATACGAGTACTGGTGTAGACGGGATAAGTACAAAAGTAATCAAATGTCTTAAAGACCAAATTGCAGATAAATTGACTCAATGTATTAATAGGTGTATAAGAGAAGGGCAATTTCCAGAATCCTTAAAAACAGCCAGGGTTTGTCCAATATTCAAATCAGGAAATAAAGCGGACCCAGGAAATTACCGTCCAATATCTGTACTACCAACACTATCAAAAATTTTCGAAAAAATACTTCATAATCAACTTAGTGAATTACTTGCATCTTCCAATTTTCTTTACAAAAAACAATACGGCTTCAGGCCAAAGTCAAATACAATTATAGCTACTACTGATTTAATAACAACAATAAAACTAAACATTGACCACCATAAAGTAACATTAGGCGTATTCATAGATTTAAAAAAAGCTTTCGATACAGTTAGCCATGAAAAGCTTCTGATTAAATTAAAACATCTCGGTATTGCAGGATCGGCTTTAGAAATTTTAAAATCTTACCTTACAAACAGATATCAAATTGTTAAAATAGATGGAGTGCAGAGTGAGACACAATTAATAACCTTCGGCGTTCCTCAAGGCTCAATCCTGGGGCCACTACTTTTTCTAATTTACATAAATAACATACATAAAATAGGTCTAAAGGGAGATATTGCACTTTACGCTGACGACACCAGCTTATTTTACTCTGGTACTTCAATGAATATACTAATAGAACATGCCCAGCATGATTTAGATCTTTTACAAATTTGGTTACAATCGAATTTACTCACTATAAACATAAATAAAACAAATTATATAATTTTTTCAGCAAAAAACAAAAGGATAGGTAATTATAAAAATTTAACTATAAATGGTCAAACAATAAATAAAGTTAACAAAGGAAAATATCTTGGTCTAATGCTTGATAATCAACTGACGTGGAAGACGCATATAGAGAGTATTCAAAACAAGCTCACGTCACTTAGAGGTGCACTTCGTGGTATGGTGCAATGTCTTCCAAGACATGTATGTTATACAATCTACTATTCCTTGGTAAAGTCTCACTTAGACTATTTGATTGAGGTTTGGGGAACGGCTGCAAAATCAAATTTACAGGCGCTGCAAATAGCCCAAAATAAAATAATTAAAACACTGTTCCATTATAATTATTTAACACCCACTGCAAAAATTTATGCAGAAACTAAACTTATGAATATCTCACAAATATATAAGTATAATACATGCATTCTGATAAGAAAAATTTTAACCAAAGATATACACACGCAGTTGACATTTACGAAAAAAATTCAGTCTCAAAAAATTATAACCAGACAAGCAAATAATATTTGTTTAATAAAACCTAGGACCAACTATGGAAAACGGAATATCATGTATGAAGGCGCTAAATTGTATAATAAACTACCAAAAGACATCAAAGAAATCAAATTATTTAACACTTTTAAAAGAGTATTAAAATCACATATTCTTAAAGATGTGTCACTTACTTCAATATAATAAATATGTACCGAAATCATATAAAATAAATCTATGGCCTAGTATATTTATATTAATAAAATTACATAAATAAAACAAGAAAATTATAACCAAACACAAAAATAAATATATACTCAGTAAAATTAGAACAAATAACAGGACCAAAAATAACTATAACTGTTTACTATTAATAACATATTATGTATTGTAATGATATATCTAAATATATAAATAATATCTATATAAACTACCAGATATTCACCAGTAAAATCAAATTCTTTAAGACTTTTAAAATATAATTTAATGCCAATATTCTAAGAGATGTGTCACTTACGTCTATATACATAAATACATATGAAAATCCTATAAAATGAATGTACTGCTTGGTATCTATATTATTACTGCATTAATGTAAGAAATTAGTAATTTTAGAAAATATTACAAATTAAAGTAGAAATGCTAACTATTACCACATGCTATTAATACAATATATGTGGTATAACAGTTTATTTACATACTACTAAACTAATAAATTAATATACTGTGTAACCTAAAAAAAAAAAAAAAAAACCTGATCCTTGTTATCCACTATAGTATAGGCCTTAGTAAACAAATAGCGGGCCGTACCTGTCGCCGCTCATAGGCGATGCACTAAACACAACTACCTTCTTTATTTTGTAATGTAGCTAATAAGTTAGTATTCTCTTTATTTTTTAATCTAGGTAATTTAATTAAAGACATCGTTTATTCAAATTATTTGTACCAATAAGCCACGCTTGATGGCAAACATTGTAATATTATACATATTTTCTCTGTAAGTGAATTTGTAATTCTTTTGAGAAAATAAATTTCTTTAACCGTAGACTCTTTGGAAACTATTCTTTATTGTACACAAGTATTTTAATTTAAACAATAAATACAAACTTTTATGTACAAAGGCGAGCTTAACTCAGAATTGAGTTTTCTACCAGCAAACCCTTTGATTTTTAGAGAGATTGTGTCGTTTATGAGGGCCAAGACACGTGTACGTAGTAAGAAATCAAAGTTACAGTTATACAAAAACCAAATAAAAAAATAATTTTTTTTTTTTAAATCCTTATAGCATACAAATATGATACCATATAATATGCTTATAAGTACATAAATAAATTCAAATTTATAAATATGATATATAAATATACATATATATATATATATGTGTATATATAGACTGAAATACATACATAATATACTTAAAAGTCATATAGAAAGGAAATGCTTCTTAACTTTTGTCTTAAAGGTGTTCAGAGTACGGGTGTCACGCAAAGAATGAGGTAGCGAATTCCATAGACGTACTGCACGTATGGTGAAAGAATTGTCATAACGACTGGAAGTGTGGCGAGGAGTTCTAAGGAGTAGAGAAGAAGCTGAGCGACAGGGTTTGCCTCTAGGCACAAGATACTCAAAGCGCTCACGAAGATAGACAGGAGAATTCGGATTATGGAGAATAGAGTAGAGAAGAGAAAGTATATGACAATCACGGCGCCTCCGAATAGGTAGCCACTTCAATCTGGTTCGAAATTCTGACACATGGTCATATTTACGGAGACCGAAAATGAAGCGAATACACAAATTCTGGAGACGTTCTAGTTTGTTTAGGAGTTCCTCCGACGCGTCCAAAAAACATACATCAGCGTAGTCTAAGTGAGGCAGAAGAAGAGATTGTGCAAGAATTACTTTAGTTTGAAATGGGAGGAACTTCTGAAGACGTTTGAGGGACTGAAATGAGCAGAAAACCCTCCTACTAACTTCTGCAACGTGAACATTCCAGGAGAGGTTGGAATCAAAGAGGACACCCAAGTTTTTTGCGCTTATCGAACTGGCTATAGAAACGCTATCATACACGATAGGCGGGAGACACTGAGAATTCAAGAGGTTAGACATGTATCTACCACCAATAATGAGAGCTTGCGATTTTGTGGGATTGACTAAAAGGCCAAAAGATTTAGCCCACTTGTTAATATTCTCAAGGTCATTATTGATGGCATTAATAGCTGTAGCGTACTCCTCAACTTTAAAATGTCGGTATAACTGCAAATCGTCTGCATAGAGATGATAATGAGAAGTTAGGACCTTTGTGATGGCATTTATAAAAACAGAGAAGAGAAGAGGTGAGAGGACGCCACCTTGTGGAACACCCACAGCCAAATCATACCACTCAGAGGAGGCCTCATGAGAGCGAACCGACTGCGAGCGACCCCGAAGATAAGAGTTAAACCATGCAATTGCAGAAGACGAGATATTAAGAGAGGATAGAATACCTAAGAGGATGTCAAAATCAACTGAATTAAAAGCACTGCTAAAGTCCAACAGGACTAGTACCGTTAGCATTTTGTTTTCCATGGCCAGTCGGATGTCGTCAGTTATTTTAACTAGTGCCGTTGCAGTACTGTGGCCAGGTCGAAATCCAGATTGATAAGGACTTAACAGGCTATTAGAAGAGAGATAAGATGACAGTTGATTTTGAACAACGCTCTCAAGGACCTTAGACAGGATAGGAAGAATGGATATGGGTCGGAGCTGGGATACCGAAGAGGGATTAGGAACTTTGGGAATTGACAGGACGTGAGCCCTTTTCCATGCTATGGGAAAGGAGCTTGTCTCGAGAGAGTAGTTAATAATATGGGCAATGACGGGTACGAGTTCATTTAGGACGGGGAGAAGCATTTGCAGCTGAATGCCATCATCACCTACTGCTTTCGTGGAAATGGAAAGGATGTATTGTTTTATATCTCGTTCTGAAATTGGTTGAAAAGAGAAAGAAGTACATACTGGCAGAGAAAGATTAGAAAGATAATTTAGTGTAGAAGATTTAATATTGTCATCTAGAGTAACCGGAGATTTGGAGAAATGTGCGTTAAGTGCATTTAGGTCCATTACGGTGGTGCTGTCATCGGAAGATTTTCCGATACCAAAAGACTTCAGAAATTGCCATACTTGTGATGTGTTGAAATTTTGAATTGAGTTATGGATGTGGCGCCTTTTAGCATCCCTACACATACGACTGCAGCGATTTCGCAGCTGTTTGTACTGAGTCCAGTTTTCATCCGTAGGGTATTTTCTGTACTTTCTCTTGATCTTATCACGCTTAGACATAAGTATTTTAATATCATCAGATAACCATGGTGCTGGGTGGTGTTTCACTTTCACTTTTTTTAAAGGAGCATGCGCATCGTAAATAGCCAACACAATCTTGTTAAAGGTAGACACCTTAGAGTCCAATTGATTACAACTGTAAATAGAAGACCAGTCAATTCTACCCACTTCAGTCCTCAGACGCTCAGAATCAATGTTTTTGAAACTACGAAGCAACAGAAATTTTGCCTTGCGTTTTGGAGAGCGAATTTTGTAGGAGAGAAATATAAGATCATGATAGGAAAAAGAAGCAGGGAGCTGTCCATGTAAAGCTACTCTGTTAGGGTCAGAAACAATAATTAGATCTAAGAGTGAAGGAGTACAGTGAGGAGCCCGATGAGTAGCATTTAAGGGAAGGATTTGCATGTTGACAGATGAGACAAGTGAGAGTAGTTTACGGCTGCGCAAATCATCTCTAAGTAGGCAAGTGTTGAAGTCTCCGAGGATAATTAAGTGGTCATATACTGAGGAGAGATATTCTAATTTGTGTTCAAAGGTGGAGAAATAATCAATATGACATGAAGGGCTATAGTAAACACCTAAAAGCAGCTTAGTGTGTTGGAAGTCGACTTCAATAAAAAGGTGCTCTGCGAATTTGGAATAATCACTCGGAGACTGATCTACTAATTTATAAGTGAGGTCCCCACGAAGGTAGATAGCGACACCTCCGCATCCCTTGCCTGTTCTGTCATTACGCACAATCTTGTAACCGGGGAGAGAATATTGCGTGGAAGGGAGTGCTGGTTTAAGAAAAGATTCGGAGACAAGGACAGCATGAATAAGTTCGGAGTCAAAGGATGACAGCAAATCAGAATAGTGAGCGGGAATACTTTGAGCATTTATATGTACAGCGTTAAAAAAATTGCGGTAACAGGAAAAAGTGGAAAGAAGTTTATCGTGCAGATGCAAGGAATCATCGCTTAACGCACTAGCGAAGCTCTCATCAGACGCGGAAGAAGACGAACATGAAGCAAAACTTTCGTTTATATCATCTAACATAGTTATACTTAAATATATAATTATAATAAATAAATAAATAAAAAAAAATAAAAAAACTATATAGATAAAATACAATACTTAATCAAAACAAATTAAATGAGCAAAAAAAAAAAAAATGTCTAATAATCCCCGATGCACACACAAGCCGCATCGACAAGTAATGGATGAAAATCCAAGAGGCCAAACTAGATAGAAAATATTAATCTTATAAGTGTTCGACTCTATTTTGACGTTTAAAAGTTTAGATTGTTTTCGAACGAATTACGATTACTTAGTAGGCAAACGTCAAAACATAGAACACATTAAAAATTTATAAAATCACAATTAAATCACTATTGACCAAGAGATAAAATAAGATAAAAAGTAAAGTGAAATAGAAAGAAAAGAATTGTGAACATATCCTGTACCATCATTTCGCTGGTTTACGCTGCCTCTTATCTGGAACTGTATTTGTTGGTTTTGTTGGCGAAGCTACTTCCTTGGTGGCTCCTACAGCAGTGTCACTAAGTGTCGACGCAGCCACCGGGAATTCCACTAGCAGCTTACGAAGATCAGCTGCTGTCTCTATCTTCCGGCGTACTTTACTTGACCCTGGAAGCTGAACTATCACTTTGCCCTCGGAGGTCCAACACTGGCTCATACCATAGTGTTTACGGGCGTCCATGAACACATCATGACGAGGCTTGGTCAAGAATTCCGTCAGAGTCACCCCAGAGCCCTTCAACAAAGACTTTTGTTGCCACACTTCACTTCGCTGCATGTAGTTTTGGAAACGGATCAAGACAGGACGAGGCTTGTTTTTATTTACTCCGAGGCGATGGCAAGCAATGATGTCAACTGATGAGATGTTGCTCAGCTTAATCTCTTTCTTCCTGCATTGTCCTCACATTACCATCATTTCGAGAACATTGTACCAATATGATTTAAAAAGAGTAACCATGGAGTTTCTTGCCCGTTCTTCTCCATAGGAAATCTACACCTTGGAACGAGGCAACTAAAGTCTTGACTATTCATAAGTGCCTATAAATGGTTTTACATGAATAAAAATATTTTTATCTTATCTTATCTTATCTTATCTTTAATCAGTTCATTGTTTTTGAATTGAAGCATGCGTAAAATGGAATAATTTATGCAAGACATAACTATTGAAGCGCCAGAAAAGATTATCATTCGTTGATAGTCAAGTGTAACTAGCTCCTGCCTGTTTTGGCTATAGAAATCTGATTGTTTTTTTCTGTGATGAGTGCAAATAAGTCTTCGGTTATGTATTGGTAAAAATAATCAATAAATTTGGCGATTTGGGGGAATTTTAATTTAAAAGGGGCAGGCAAATAGGATGGCTAAATTAATTGCATCTCGTTCGAGTTGGTTGTAAATTCGTGCTTTGATCATTCCGTAGAACCAGTGACAGGCTGTCTCGCTGAGCGAACGATGCCTCTTCGACGGCCTCGTCGACTATGAACGTAACGTCCACGCGACTGACTAGCTAGTGGTGTTGCTGGTTAAACTTCTGATTCAGATTCAAAAGAAGCCTAAGATGAACTGTTGCTCTGGCGGTCTTCGTCATCCGACTGATACGCAATATCATCATCACCGATGTCAATAACTGAATCATTAAAAATTTTGATTATTACGTCTTAAACAATAGAAAAAGTAACTTCAAAACGTATTCTCTGCTAAGCACCAACTGCCAAATGTACTTATAAAAGTACAAATAAGTTCAAGCAACTTATATCAAATACATCGAATGTACTAAAAAAGATCAATTAATTTCAGAGGTAAGAAAAAACAAGTATATCAATGCGTTTTTATTAATATTTGCAAATTCATATCAGAAAATTAATAATTAATCATTTCATAAGGTCATCATATCGGCCATTTATACGTCCACTGCTGAACAAAGGCCCCAAGTTCTACAGTGACTGAATTCAAATGCTCGAGATGCTGTGATTCTGCCACATCTCAATTCATGCCATAGGCTGTTTTGGTGCTGTTCTCTGGTCTCTGCTTCAATTCTTATAATGTCTGCTTCAGTCAGAACAAGCTTCTCCAAAAATACTTCCCATGATTTCTCATTGTATTTCAGCACAAGTTGGTGCATAGATAAGTGTTCTGAATTATCACAAATATAATCTGATTGATATTTCATTATCTCACAGTTATTAAGTATGTTAACCTCAAACATAACCTCAAAACAGTCACTTTTTTACACTTTCTGACTGCAACGACACTTTGCGACTTGAACTGGTTTCACACACGTATGCGCGGCGCAAGCGCGCAATTTTTCACACTGCACTTGTCGTGATCCGTTCAGAAAAAAGCACTTTTTGCGATTTTTTTGTTGCGGAGCGAGTAAAATTCGTGGCGCTCAGAGTTCCGTACGGAACGCAACTGTGTTTATAAGGTTTTTCTTTTTTGGCTTCTCGCATACATTTCAGGGAAATGTGGTTGCTTAACCGGTCATTTTCTGGCGAAGCCAAAAGAGGCCTCCAGCCAGGCTTAAATTTTATATTAAAAACTAAGCAACTTTCGCTAAGGGCGCCCCCTGCGGGACACGGACCTCGGCTTAGGACGTTGCTGGGGATATCAAGCTATTGTTTTGGGGACAGCTGGATCGGGATTATTTAAATTGTATTAGGTACACATTTAAGGCTACAGGCTCGGTACGGGCCGGCGCGAGCAAGAGACCGGAGGGAGAAGTGCTAACTTGAACGGGAAGGTGACGCGGCGATAGGCCTCCGTGACGTCGGTGAGGCGGACATCCTCGGCGGCGAGGGCGGTAAAACAGTCGGGTGTTAAGTGAATGAGACAACGCGAGTCTCTTTATTTGATCTAATGTGATTTTATGGATCGACCAGAACGTGCCTCGGGCGGCGTACTCTACAGATGCGAGAGGGTTGGTAATCAGCGGCTAATACCACAAGGGGATTTGGGTGGGACAGGCCAGAATCGAGATAGCGTTTAGACGCTTGTTTCATAAATTTCCTGATGGTCGGCAAGTTAAGATCGAAATGGAGTTGATCATTTCGTTTATAAGGTTTAAAGTACATCACTTTTATATGCGATCGCTGAAAATTCAAAGAGATTGATATTCTGACTGTAGCTTCGCAATATATATATGAAAATTTATTGTATGTGCACAAAAACATTTCAAATTTTGTAAAAATTTCCGATGTTCACAGTGTAAACACTAGGTATAAACACAATCTAGCTGTCCATTGTACTCGTCTCCACAGAGTAAGCAACTCGTTCATGGGTCAATGTATAACGTTTTTACAATAAACTTCCCACTGAAGTCAGAAATTTATCGCTTAGGAAATTTAAATCTTTTATTAAATCTAAACTCTGTAATATTATGAGATTTCTGATTGTCTTGAGGATAAAAAAGCTTGGGACTGAGTTGCTCGCTAGGTACAGTCAGCATTGTATTTTTTTTAAATTTTTATACATAAACTGACATCTGTTATTTTATACACTTTTTATTGACATTGAATTAATACCGTTTTTTTGACATGTGATTTATATTAGTATTTTTACGTTTTATTTATATTTAATTTACATAAATTTTTGACATATAAGTACTTTTTAATACTGTTGTAATTTTTGTTTTTTTTGTGTACATGTATGTATAAATATTGTATATGACAGACTAACGTGTTGCTGGGGAGTTTGTTGCGCCGTTTCTTCACCCCAGCTTAAGCACTAGGAAGCGGTGAAGGGTGGGCTTAATGGGTGCTGTCTAATGTTGACGTTCAAAAGAAGTAATAATTTAGTCTATTTGAATAAATGATAATTTCATTTTTAGCATTTATTATCAAAATGTGCGGGGACTACGAACGAAAACAAGTGTTTTCTATAGAAATGTATGTATCAATAGTTTTGATGTTATCTGCTTGACAGAGACATGAATAATTGAAGGTATATCCGACTCCGAAATATTTGATAAAAGATATCCTGTATGGAGACGGGACCTGGATTACACTATTACTAGTCAAATTATGGTGGGAGGTGTTATAATTCCTGTTAGACATGAACTTGTGGCTGATGCCCACAACGAGTCGTGCTCGTCTGCTGAAGACTTGTGGGTTACATTAACGCTGCAACTAAAAAGACCTAGAATATCGTATAAATTGCACTTTGTGTTGCATGCATCTGCTGCCAGAATTTAGGGAATTCTTTAACAGTCCTGTTAAGCAATTTCTCAGACAACTTAACAGACATTGTCCTTAAGCATCCAGCCGACGGGTTCATTACCGGTATCACTGCGGACTTTGTGCAACTACATAATCTACCTATTCGGCCCTATGTTAAATTCTTATATTAATCGGCTGACTATGACGCGATAACAAACGAACTAAATAATGTGGACTGGCAGTGTGAATTGAACTGTAGCTGTTGAATGACGCCGTAGCATACTTTTACACTGTTATTCATAGATAGTCTATACTGTAACACTTACATACCAAAAAAAAAACCAGTCGTTTCCCAATCCAAGTGTCCTCCCTGGTACAAGAGCCCATTGGTAAAAATAATTAAGGAAAAGGCTAAATTTCCCACTAAATTAAATAAACATAGGAACCACTCGGATTATCAATCATTTGCTTTATTACGACAACGAGCTAAAGACTTAGAGAAAGACATGTTTAATGATTATGTAACCAAGATTGAATCGGACATACGTAATAATCCTCGTGTCTTTTGGGACTTATGTTAAATCAAGGAAACAATTCAAGTCTTATCCAGTGCTACAATTTGGGCAACTATCATCTTGCAGCGGTGATGTAATTTGCAATATGTTCAGTGACTACTTTTACTCAAATTTTCTCAAAGACTCGGTGTCTTTATATCGTCATATTTACAAAACACTGACATTAAACGATCTTCCTTGAAATGTAATGCTTCTTTAGATAACAATGATAGGTGCGTCCTGATCTTGTAGGAAATTTAAAAGTTTTGTAAGGCCTTCCCTCGTTTTGAAGTTTTGTAAGGCTTTCCCTCTTATATAGATGCGACTAGCACTTAAAGTTTTTAGATTGGCGACTCGCTCTTGCGACTGCTCCTTCTCGCCCCCCATTATTCACAATAGTAACTGAGATCGAATATAATACAATATTTTCAACAAATAACCTAAAAGCTTCACTAAGATTAAAATTATACTGTTTAGAAACGTGGCCAAGATAATTGATAATTGACTGCTACTATTGATAATTGACAATTTGGCTGCTATTCTGCTAACAATATTGAACAATAGCTTTAACCTGAAGTTTTGACGTTTGATCTTAGCTCTCGTTCGCACTTTATCTATAAAGTACAGGAACGCTCGCGACAATAAATCGCCACTTGTGTCGTAAGTACCTTCAAACGCGACGCGTGATTCGCTGATAATGCTTGACGCGCTGCAATTGGTCGTTCTTCGTGCGTAGTGTAGTGTACAACGAAGTTCGCTGTTGCGGTGCTAACAACTTTAGGAAAAATTGCGTTATGTACTTTGCAAAGCAAAGGCACTTAAAATGGCTTCCCGATGTATTAGAAGACATTATGACTTACGATTTTTAAGTTTCGATTGATAATGTAGTGGCGTTACGTACTGCACACTAATTATTACACTGTTTTTTGCACTTATTAGACTTTGTAGAAGTTCGAGGATTATATAGACGAAGATTGCAACAACCGTCTGCTTTTATTTAACTTTCAATTCGAAGGACCAATGTATGAACGTGGACTGTATTATTGTGGTTCGTAATAAAAATGGTTGTGATTTGTCGGACAGTTTATTGACGCCTAAATCAACTAACTAATTTTATTACAACAGACTAAAAGGCACGTCTACAATACATTGAGAGAGGACACGGAAGCGAGCTTTATTTCTTTGCTACATACTTGGACAGTGTTGCCAGTAAAACTATTACTATTAACAATATATAATGTTGGTTTCCTACAGTATGATCAGCAGGTATTTGTTCTGGGTCGGGGTGTATTATGTATGAGACATTTGTGATTATTATATATATATACATATCGGCCATTTATACGTCCACTGATGAACAAAGGCCTCCCCCACAGATTTTCACAACTGTGTCACCACGCTTGGCCGGCGGGTTGGTGAGCGCAGTATGGCAACTGTTTCTCAGAAGGGACGCTGCTGCCCATCCCTTAGTCCTTAGTCGCCTTTTACGACATCCACGGGAGGAGATGGAGCAGTGCTATATTCTTAATCCGGACACCACATGGACTATTGTTTTATAGTTAAGTACATTTTATTACTGAATAGGGCCGCTAATCTCAAACTCTGCTGATGGATGTTGTCATATCATCATCATATCAGCCATTTATAAATCCAGTGCCGAACAAAGGCCTCCCTCATAGATTTCCACGATTAGGTCATATGTCAATACCCACCACGCTTAGCAGGTTGTCAAAGTCAAAGGTTTTTTATTTCAAATAAACCAAATATTGGCACTTATGGAACGTCAGAATTTAAGTTGCACGGTTCCAAATAGTTCGAGAGCCGGAAAGAAACTCCATGGATACTCTTTTAAAAAAAGTTGGGAATTACAACGTTGATTGTATAGGTACACATGATTGTAAAACATGTACAGAGAAAAATGTAGGTTAATGTGTAAAGATGAAACATACCACAATAATAAGCCTATCAAAAGACCGGTTTCCCCTTACAGGGTATATAAACCCGTGTAATAGAGAGACATGTAGATAATAATAATAACAATAGTTTTACACCTCCGGGGACAATCCGAGACTGCATTTTATACATTATATAGTATAGCCATGGAGAGTTCCCGGTTAGTGTCCCATTACATTTTAGATTAAAATTCTCTAAAGGGCCTCTGCGTGTTGGACCCATGTCCCCGCGTAAGCCTATCAAAGGACCGGGTTCCCACTTACAGGGGATATAAATCCGTGTAATAGAGAGACATGTAGATAATAATAATAATAACTTTTTATTTCAGAGAAACACTCCATATAGATATTTAGCGATAGTTATATAATGTAGTAAACTGCACAATTATGTCTGTGCAGCCCCGACCAATATTTAATAAATGGGCTATCAATTTTATCAGCAAGGATTGTCAGAATACTGTTATCGCTGCTGCGAAGTCTACTGAGCATAGACACAGACCGTTTGCGTACAATAGCAGGGAAACTATCTACTCGAGTTTCGGCAAACATACTTGATGCGCTGCAGAATCGCGGCAGCCCCAAAAGCATCCTGAGAGCGTTGTTATATTGCACACGCAGGGCGCTGTAAGCCTTCTGCGTATATTTGGTCCACAGGCTGCACGTGTACAAAGTCTGGCAATATGCATAACACGAAAACCTGCGGCCAGCATATTGCATCTGACTGCTAGCGCCCTGCGTTCTCTCTCTATATCGTGATCATCACAAAGATGCTCGGTCACAACGTGTCCCAGGTATTTAAATTCTGTAACTCGCTTAAGTGGCGTTCCACAGAGGGACACGCAAGGAACGTTTGATGGTGATTTGTTTGCTGCTCTGAAAATCAATAGCTTTCGCTCTTCACCGCGTTATAGCTAAGTCCGTGTGACCCAGCATACTCTTCACAAATGCCCAACAAACGTCTAAGTGCAGAGATTGATGGACTCAGCAGCACCATGTCATCAGCGTAGCTTATATTGTTGATTATTTTGCCATCAATTGAGCATCCAACTTGGATACTGCTGAGCTCAACGATCAACAAGTTGACATACAAGTTGAATAGTTTAGGTGAGGTTAATCCACCTTGCCTGATCCCACATTTCAGCTTGTACTCATCTGACCGAGCGTCACCCCATCTTACAAAGTTGTACTGATTATTGTACCAAAATTTTAATATTTCAATAAGTTAAGTGGGTAGTTTAGTTTCATTTGACTACATTTTCCACAGCACATCATATGATACTAAGTCAAATGCTTTTTTCAAATCTAAAAAACACGCATAGATTGATAATGATAATAATAATGAATTTGTCGTGGCAGTAAACGGCTGACCAGTCCCAACAGACGGCACCCGTTCACGAGCATGACGCACGCATCATCATCGCTTAGCTCAACCATATTGTAGGGAACCGAACGACCCGATACACAACGCCACCGTTAGCAAGACATTTTAGTGAGCATGACAGACCAATACAGCCAGGCAAAAGACACAATCAAAATAAGTACTAAACAAATAACATTAATTGCTACATGATGCTCACACATTTACAGTTTTTTATAAATATTATAAGTTAATGTCACAAGAACAATATTAATAATGACTAATAGTCAATCAATGCCATAATATTAAATTGATGTAAATAACATAAAATTTTAAATTGAGTCAATTCAAATGTCAATATAAGTAATGAACATAAAATTATCAAATAATAATAATAGTAGTAAATTACAATAATGTCAATATTATAAAAATTTGAATATACATATATTATTCACTCAGCTAATCTTACTCCATACGTGTTAATTAAGATTGTCTTGTCTCATCCATATTATCCTTTATGGTGTAATACGCTTTTTGGGCAAGCCCCACAAACGAGCCATGCACTCTGTGTAATCTATGGCAGGGAACGCATAATTTATGCCTATTTCTAGTGTTGACGTTATGAACGTCACTTTTTTTGGCGTATGAACTTATATTTTGCCTAACATAAATTATGTTGGCAAAGATAAATTGTGATACAATAGTTAGAATACCAATGTCCTTGAAATAATCTCTAAGAGAAACCTTTGTACCTAACTGATATATCGCACGACCAGCTCGTTTCTGCAGAATGAATACACTTTCAATGTCTGCAGCTTCGCCCCATAATAGAATTCCATAGGACATGATACTGTGAAAATAACTAAAATATACTAACCGAGCTGTATCCACGTCGGCAAGTAGTCTAATTTTTCGGATAGCATAAGCAGCAGAACTGAGCTTTCCTGCAAGACTTGACATTTGTGCCCCCAATTGGAGTCTTTTATCTATTGTAATACCTAGAAACAGTGGTATCTACATTTTCGAGTAACTCGTGATTGAAAAGAATATTGGGTCCTAGATTCTTTACATTCGGCATTGTGAATTTAATACACTTCGTTTTCTTGGAATTTAGTACTCAGTTATTCACCGTTAACCAATGTGTAACCAGTGACAGTGCCCTGTTCACTTCGTCAAGGTGTTGTATGTTTCTGTCTACCTTAAAAATAAGGGAGGTGTCATCTGCAAACAGTACAACGTCACACCTATCCTTTAGAAAGTACGGTAAATCGTTAATGTATACCAAGAACAAGAACGGCCCCAATATTGCACCTTGAAGGCACGCATATTCCGGAAGATTTTTCTCCGTTAATATCAACGCACTGAACCCTATGATCTAGATAAGATTTAATGACACTAAGTGCAATGTTATCAACACCGTAATGAAAAAGTTTTCGTAAAAGCGTGTCATGGTGAAGGCAATCAAATGCTTTCGAAAGATCACAAAACACTCCAATTGCATTCATCGAGTTCTCCCATGCATTATAAATATGTTTAATTATAGCTACACCTGCATCTGTTGTTGAACGACCTTTCGTGAAGCCATATTGCTCAGTGTGAAGCAGGCAATTTAGATTAAAGTATCTCAAAAGCTGTTTAATAATTAATTTTCCAAATATTTTACTAAACGCTGGTAATATAGAAATCGGTCTAAAATTGTCTGTCACTTTTGGAACTAGATTTAAATAAAGGTATGACTTTACTATACTTCATGAGATTAGGAAAAATACCTAAATCCACACATTTATTAAAAGTAACGGCAAGATAGGGGGCGACAATGTCAATTATATTATTTATAAGTTTAACTGAAGTTCCCCAAAAATCACCAATATTTTTAAGGTTAAGTGACTTAAAAACGTTTATTACGTCATGTGGTACAATATGTTCAAATCCGAAAGAAGTACTACATTCAGGCAAACTATCACGCAATAACTTTTCAGCGGCGATTGAAGATGACTTTAAGGAGCGAGTCGTGGTAACAGGTATGTTGTCAAATAACTGATTAAAGATACGAGCTACCTCAGGTCCTTCACTAACTAATTTATCGTTATGAATAATCTCAATAAGTTTGTCATGTTTAAATAGTCATAGTCATTTATTCACAAATAATAGAGTTTATACAGATGTCATTTTACATTGTGAGTACTTATAATCTATTAAGCCTAAGTAGCATGTGAATGTCAGCAACAAAAAATAAAATAAAAACGAAAATTCTAAATTATAGATCATGTCACTGAATTATAAATACCATACCAAAAAAAACCCATTTCATTATTGATAACTTTCCACGTTGCTTTTATTTTGTTGTTTGAATGTTTGATTTTATTACTAATAAATTTAGACTTTGCCATGGTGCAAACCTTTTTAAATATTTTAGAGTAGTTTCTAACATAACTTATAAACGGAACATCAAACTTGTATTTTTTCATACCATACTCGTATAGTTTCGCTCGACTTTTGTATATACCTTCAGTGGCCCATTGGTTAAAAGGGGCAGTCGTACTTTTGATGTTTAATGTCTTTGACTTGAAAGTAGTTTGTAACTCTATCTTCACTACATCGAAAAGAGCTTTATATATGTCATTCGGGATATTATGCTCCAATATCGAAGGTTTAATTTTGGAGGCAATACTATTCTTAAAACGAATACATATACTAATTGTAAACGGTATGCATACTATTTTATGTCACTTGTTTAAAAAAAGATTGGGAAAACTCGCTATTTGTCCACAGTAGTCAGACGTCAAATCTGTTATAATGAATTTATTTGTGGCATCACAATTACTATATATATTATCCAGGCAAGTAGCAGAAAGTGCTGTAATTCTGGTTGGTTCCAGAAATAAGTTGCTTAAATTAAACGATTTAAACAGATGCAGTATTCTAATATTTGTTGGAGAAGCATCTAAAATGTTAACATTAAAATCTCCACATACTATTAAGCTTTTATTACTGGATTTTATTTTAGTCAGTATATCTTTCATCACCGATTCAAATAAGTTAAAATCACTTAAGGGTGGTCGATATACGCAAATAATTATGTATAGCTCGAGTTCAACACAAGACAACTCAACAGTGCGCTCGATAGAAAGATTAACTAGATCTAAACGTTCTCTACATTTTAACATATTTGAAACAATTACTAAAGAACCACCGCGAATTGCACTCTTTCCTACAAACGCACTTTGTATGGAATAATTGTCATCAGTGACAAATTAAATTTCATGGCTTTTTAACCAATGTTCAGTTAAGCATAAAACATGAACATTATACTTTTCCAAAAATAAACGTAACTCTAGCTCTTTGCCGGATAGACCCTGCATGTTGTGATGTACCACATTCAATTGCTGCGGCCTACCCGTTGTCACACCTAGTAGTTTAAACTACAAGGTGTATCAATATTGATATTAGTACTTTAACTAACTCTAATAACAACCTTAGGTACAGTACAGGTGCAACCCCCTGCCGTTGCTGTGAGGCAGGGGACCTCTGGGTTCGCGGGTGCGTAGATTGGGGAATCTGCGTGCCCACACCGAGCGACCCGAGAGATGACGGTGGCACGCGTGGGACGCTTTGAGGGACACTTTACAATCCCCTCGGGGGGGTGACCACTTTACATCCCCTCGGGGGGGTGACCACTTTACAGTCACCCACTCCGAGATGTGCCTATAGGCGTGACATCAATCTAGTGTGATCATAGGAGGACCTGGAGCCTCCCTTAGGTGCCGAAGATGACCGATCCAGTGTTTATAGCCGGTAGGAGTCCGGCATACCCCTTCGTCCTTCCCCGGGGCGAAGGAAGTTCATGAAGAATTTCCACTGGGCACCAATAAAAAAAAAAGGTATAGTACAGGTACCAGTGTCTGCTTGTATATTATATGCTAATAAGAGTTTAGCAATTTGTCTCCTACAACTAGTTGGCAGATACATTGTATCTTTTGTCAATTTAAAATTATAAATAAATTTATTAGTGTCTAAATATAAAATAGCATCACTATGACGACTAGATGAAAAATAAACATATTGAGATCATAGATGCGCTTATTTTGCAAATATATTAAGTTTGATGAATATTAATTCTACACCTTGTACAATGTCTGTCTTTGTAACTGTCAAACTATCCCCATACAACAATATGGCAATGGATGTGGAGTTAAGACCAGACATTTTAATTGTATCTAATAATTTACTGTAACTGGCACCAGGTAAACAAGTATTTATTACTAATTTCTCAGAATAATGGCTGAGTAATCTACCAAAGCCTTTACCAAATTTGTCTGAAAAAATGTGTGGTGTCAATTGAACAAGCTCTAGTCTGATAGTTATGGGGACACAGTTCTGTAGAGGATAAAATAATACAGGTAAGTGTGCAATGGGTTTGGGCTCAGTAAGTGGAAGTGAGCGGGCACAGCTGCAAGTCAAGTTATTGGTCAGCGACTCGTATCTCTCAGCATTGTATGCTACCAAATCTACCAGTTCACTGGCCTCCTTTTGTCCTTTATAGTAGTTTCTCTGTGTATTAGTTCCTGCAAGTGAACTGTATCCCTGTGGTAAGTATTCCTACATAGTTATATTTCTTTGTGATAATTATTTAACTCATTTATCAAATTAATTCGTTCCTTTCTATGGCAAGTGTTTATCTTATAAACGTTTTGTTTTTTAATGGAATTTTGAAACATTTTTATTAATCTATTAATCTTAATATATTTTTTACTTTATTCAAGTCAAGTCAAGTCAAAGTTTTTTATTTCAAATAAACCAAATATTGGCACTTATGAAACGTCAGAATCTAAGTTGCACGGTTCCAAATAGTGGATCTCATGGAGAAGAGCCGGCAAGAAACTCCATGGATACTCTTTTAAAATAATGGAGATTACAATGCTGATTGATACAAAAATGATTGTACAACAAATACCGAGAAAAATGTAGGTCAATGTCTAAAGATGGAACGTACCATAATAATATTTTTTGCTGTGGCAGTTAATGACTGACCAGTCCCAACAGACGGCACCCGTTCACGAGCATAACGCATGCATCAGCATCACTTAGCTCAACCATGTTGAAGGGAACCGAACGACCCGATACACAACGCCACCATCAGCAAGACATTTTAGTGAGCATGACAGACCAATACAGCCAGGCAAAAGACACAATCAAAATTAAGTACTAAATATATATCATCAATGCCTACATAATGCTCACAGATTTACGGTTTTGTAAGAATATTATAATTTGATGTCACAAGAACAATATTAACAATAACAAATAGTCAATCAATGTATATAAGTAAATTTACATTTTTTTTAAATGTTTTAAATGAGTCAAGTCAAATGTCAATTTATTAACTATAAGTAAATAACATAAATATTTGCAATTTTAAATGCGATATTAGAAATGTCAAGTTATTTTTACAATAATAATATAATTAATTCCAATTTGTAGACATTATGCCTTTGATTGCAAGTTAAAACACTTGCAATCATGTCAATTATCAGAAGTTATAAAATAAATTATACAGCGCCAGAGGGTCGCAGTGTGCAGAAGGGAATCGTTTGCCACACATCTTTATCATCGATGTAATGCTGTATGTTATAGTAGGCTTTCAATATTAAAACGCGCTTAATCAAAGATTTGAATTTTAGTTCTGGTAAATCAGTAATACTAGAAGGAATTTTGTTGTAGAACCTAATACTGTTTCCCATAAACGACTTGCTGGTTCTGCTAAGTCTAAAGCCAGGCAAGACAAGCTTGTTCTTATTGCGAGTATTTAGGTTATGCACGTCACTTCTTTTATTGAAACTAACAATGTCTTTGCGGATATACATAATATTTTGGAATATATACAAGGATGGCAAAGTTAGTATGTTTATCTCCTTAAATAGTTCCCGGAGTGACTCACGAGAGCCCATATTATAAATAGCTCGGACTGCTCTTTTTTGTAATATAAAAATAGTCTCGACATCGGCAGCCGATCCCCACAGTAAAATTCCGTAGGACATAATACTGTGAAAATACGCAAAATATACTAACCTAGCTGTAGCCACATCCGTAACCTGTCTAATTTTCCTAACGGCAAATGCAGCAGAGCTCAGTTTGCCTGAAAGTGCTTTTATATGGGGTCCCCATTGCAATTTTGCGTCTACCGTAATACCCAAAAACACAGTTGAGGGAACCAGATCTAATGTTTTTCCGTCAAGTTTTACTTCTGTAGTTAAATGGGTCACATTTGCCGTTGAGAATTTTACACATTTGGTTTTTTCTGCGTTTAGGAGTAGATTATTAGCCGAAAACCAATCGGATATCTTACGAAGTATATCATTGGGTTCTACAAGATGCCTATCCTTTCTGTTTACCTTAAATATAAGTGAAGTATCGTCAGCAAATAAGATTATGTTTGACATTGTGTCGTTTATCATATATGGCAAGTCATTGATATAAACCAGAAACAGAAAAGGGCCCAAAATTGATCCTTGAGGTACTCCTATTTTAACTTGTGAGCCTGTAGATGTGACGTTCTCAATTGCCACTCTTTGATCTCGATTTGCCAGATAGGAAATTAAAAGATCTATAGATCTACCTTGAATTCCGTAGTATTTAAGCTTCATAATGAGCGTACGGTGGTCCACGCAGTCGAACGCCTTGGACAGATCACAAAACACGCCCAAAGCATCATGCGCATCCTCCCAAGCCCCCAATACAGTTTTAATGAGAGTAGATCCAGCATCCTCTGTAGATCGTCCCCTTGTAAATCCAAACTGTTTGGCGTGTAATATCTTATTACTGTTAAAATGTACTAACATTTGATTTAATATAATTTTTTCGAAAATTTTGCTTAAGACCGGTAGCACGGATATTGGCCTATAGTTAGATGCATTATTCAGGCAACCAGCCTTAAACATGGGTACAATTTTACTGGATTTCATGAGATCAGGAAATATGCCGTCCGCGATGCAAGAATTAAATATTATAGCCAACATTGGCGCGATGTTAACTATTACAGATTCCACGGCTTTCGTTGACAATCCCCATAAGTCTTCAGTTCTTTTAACTGCTATAGTTTTGAATGTTTTTATTATATCAGTATGTGTTACAGAACTGAATTCAAAGGTAGGTACACGTAAATCTACATTTTTTAAGAATGCTTCGGCTGCTTCCGGAGACGATTTAAGATTTTTAGTAGTCTCTATTGGAATATAAGTGAAAAAGGTTTCTAGAAAATTTGCGACTACAGTCTTATCTGAAACTAGTTTGTCATCTATATTTAAATTAATTGTACTGTCACTAAACCTACCATCACTAGTTTCAGCATTTATTATTTTCCATGTCGTTTTTATTTTATTGTTTGACTTCTTAATTTGATCACTAATATAAGCAGCTTTTGCTTGCACACAAACCTTTTTAAATAATTTAGAATATTTTCTAACATAATTATGAAAATCGATATTAGATGTGTAGGACTTTTTGTCATATAGTTCGTATAAGACATCTCTACTATGTCTTATACCCTTGGTTGCCCAGACACTGAATGTTAATTTAGGTTTTAAATTAATTTTATTTAGTTTGCAAGCTTTTTGATACTCTTTACATATAGCATTAAATAGGGTCTGGTACAGTTCATTAGGATTAGCATTTTGCGGCTTTAAATTTTGAAGTACTGCTCCTAGATTTTTACCAAAATTAACTAGACATTTTTTTGATAAATTTCTACAGTGTATTATTTTGTGCCCATTAACTGTTTTATAGTGTAATTTAACAAGCTGGCACTTATGATCTGAACGAATTCCACTAATTAAAGTCTTACTGGTTATTTTAAAGTTAGTAATAATATTATCTAAACAAGTGGCTGAGGTAGGTGTTACTCTAGTTGGCTCAGAAAACAAAAAGCTTAGGTTAAATGATTTAAACAAGGATATAAAGTTACGTTTATCTGTGGTATCTATCAAAATGTCTATATTGAAATCACCACAAACTAATATCTTTTTGTTCATTTTTATTTTCCTAAGGGCGTCCTCTATTATTGAAAGAAATTGTAATATATTAGACGAAGGCGGCCTATAAACACATAAAATTACAAACTCCCCCGTTTCTGCACACGCAAGCTCACAAACTCGTTCAACAGAGAGGTCGCAAATATCTAGGCGCTCTTTAAATGTTAAGTGTTGTTTAATCATAATTAATGACCCCCCACCTTCTGCTGACACTCTATGGAACGAACTGGCAACTTTAAAATTATTTATACTAAACATCATTTTATCTGCCTTCAACCAAGTTTCTGTTAGGCATATAATATCAACATTATATTTTTCTGTAAATAATTCGACATCTAAAATTTTGCCAGAGAAGCGATTAATATTTTGATGTGTCATTGTAATATAATGACTGTCCTTCTCTGTTGTCAGTTGCTTAAGTTTAAATTAAAAATTTGATTAACCACCTTATTGTTAGTATAATTACTAACCACAGTGGAGTTAAAAGAAGACTTCGTCATACTACTTATGACTGAGTTAATATTATAAGCTACCAGTGTAGCAAGGTGACGCTTACATCTAAAAGGCAGATACACAGTATCCCCAGTCAATTTTAATTTACCAACAAAACAATTGGTGTCAAAAAATATTAACTTGTCACTATAGTGACTTACTAACAAGTGCATATGCATATTTAGCATATGAATATAGTTGTTTTGTTCCTCTGACAAGTGATCTAGGTAGGGAAATGCACACAATATTATCCTACCACAGTTCAAATTTAACATTAAAGCAACACTGTCTGAGATGTCTTTTTTCCTAACGTTTAAACTATTACCTACAAGTAAAGTTATGTTAGTGTAGGGGTTGAACTTATCTGTCATAAGTGATGCTATTATTTGTTTATAGGATGACCCAGGCATACAGTTATTATGTGCGGAATGACCCAGGCTGTTGCTTAACAAACCCCCAAGACCTTTGCCAGTGTTATCAGAATACATGACCATCCGATAACTCATTGTTTTATTTGTACTTGTATGATTGGTCATATCTACCAAACCAGTTATTACGGGCTGAGAATGAAACCCTGTCATTGCAGCACTATTACACTGATTTCCAGCCTGAGGCAGATCCTCCAGTATCTCAGGTGGGGAACTGTTACAAACTGATTTAGACATACATTTACACAATGTATTGCTAGTTAAGGAGTCCACACTGTTTACATTATAACTACACATATTAACAAGCTGATTTGCAGCAAGGATATGTTCTTCAATTTGCCTCTGTGATGATACATATTTATTGTAGAGAGAATTGAGTGACTCTTCTAAATCCTTAATTTCAGACTGTAAGCGCTGAGTGTCAATTTGATATATGTTTTTACTATCCTCCAATTTTATTTGATAGTTGCTAAGTTTATTAATTAGAGCAACACGTTCTTTCCTTAATTGAGTATTTTTCAAGAAGTGTTGATGTTTTTTCTTTAAGTTGCTACATTTTTTTAAGAATTTGTTAATTTTTATATACTTTTTCATTTTATTGTGACTTATTTTATTAGTATATTTATAGTCCACAATAGAAGCTTCCTCAGTAAGATCAATGGTAACTATTGATTTCCTGGCCTTAGCGTCTGAATTACAATGAATTAATTCTTCGAACAAATGTTGGGTTGCAACAGCCTGTGTACAGTCCTTGTCATTCTGTAGGTTTAATATTAAAGCATTTGCATTATACAACTCATCCTCGAGATCCCTGACTTTCCGCAAAGCCTCCTCATACAAGCAACTACACTGACTGAAACCATCTGTGATCTCCTGAAGCTTGTCCCGTTCATCAATAACCTCTAAGTGTAGTTGATGTAAATCTACTAGCTCCCTTTTCAAGCTTGAGTTTTTGTCAACAATCCTCTTAACTTCGTCTTCACTGTCCTCTCTTTCCTGTAGCAGTTGTTGACACTGTGTGTTTGATGCTTTAAGTTCCTTTAGGGCTGCATTTAACTTATGCTCCATCTCCTGGGCTGCGGCCTTACGGGTAAGCATTGGTATGGTCTCAGGATTGAGTTACTGAAAGGGAAAATGAAGAAACAGATAGATGACTGTGATAGATGGAAATGGAAAACAGATAGATAACTGTGATAGATGAAAGTGAAAAATAGAGAAAGTGTAAGAACAGTTCTGGTAGATAATAACAGATGCTGCATTTACTGGGGGCTTACGAATAAAAACTAGTGTGTTTTACAATGTTCATATATATCTTTTATATAATGTGGGTACTGTTATATATGAAACTAGTAAAGTATCCTATTGATCTGTCTCTCGTTAATATGCTAATTTATACTAGTGTTAAATTAAAGACACTATTATTATTTAAAGGAGAGAAAATAATTAGAAGTAACTTCGATATCAGTTAAACTTGTCAACAATGACTTTGGCGAGTACTGTGCCAGATCTGTGATTAGATACTCCTCGCACTTATCGAGAAGGTCAGAGTGTTATTATTAATCTGGGTGTGTGCTCAATATAATATTAAGGAAACAATACTCCCCAGTAAAACTGATGAATTTCAAAGTTCAGCCGTTGACAGGTCACAGGCAGCGAAGAGTATTTATACAGTGTTTTATTGTAACTATTGGACGGATAACAATAATCCCTCGTATTTTGGTTTCGCTGATGAGTTTAACTATATAATTAGACACTATAAACTTAATAATACGAAAATATTAATTTACAAAAAATCCGAGCAAATAATTGACATGTCACAGGAACAGTGTTGCCAGAAAAAAAAAAAAAACTAGCTTTGTGGCTATTGTGGCTAGCTATCAAGGGATGTTTAGTGATGGTATCATCCCCAGTCAAGTCAATTGTTAGCATTTGCTTATCACCTAATGGAACGGACACACTACTAACCAACTTTTTAAATAGACTACAAGTGTTTTTAGATTGTTCAGTTGGCCAGGCAGGTTGGTGAGCACAGTATGGCTACCCTTCCACATAATGCTGCGGGATGCTGCATGGGCAGCACCCATCCCTCTGATTAGAGTCCCTTAGTCGCCTTTTAAGACATTCACGGGAGGAGATCGAGTGGTGCTATATTCTTAATCCGGACTCGTAGCGGATACCACACGGATATTAATATCAATGTTACTACTTACTATGGTTTCTATTAATACCAATGTTACTACTTTGGATTTATTACTACCAATGTTACTACTTACTATGGTTTTTATTAATACCAATGTTACTACTTACTATGGTTTTTATTAATACCAATGTTACTACTTATATAAAAATAGCCGTGAGCAACACAGTTTGAGTTTATTAGCATAAACCAATAAATAGCACTCGATTTTGCGGTGATAGCAAATCCGATCGAAGGCCAATCTATACAAATAAATAAAATTGAACTGTCTGTTTGTAATGTCAAAATAACAGCTTTTTACTAAATGCATACGATAGTATATACGGTACACAAAACGAAAAAAACAATGTTTTTTTGCCTGTCTGTCTCTTTGTTCCGGGTAATCTCCGAAACGGCTGGACCGATTTTGACGAACCTTTCACTGGCAAATAACTGATGTTGTAAGGAATAACTTATGCTTTTATATTAAAATAACTAGGATTCCGCGAAAAAAAATCCCTTTACATCCAATATATATATATTCTATGTCAAGTGTCTATGTCGAAGTACTCTAAATTTCTTTTAAATTA
The DNA here is from genome assembly GCA_947459985.1 of Diloba caeruleocephala. Lineage (NCBI taxonomy): Eukaryota > Metazoa > Arthropoda > Insecta > Lepidoptera > Noctuidae > Diloba > Diloba caeruleocephala. The sequence continues at coordinate 13,592,023 of OX381627.1, forward strand.
AACGCGGGTGCACCCGCGCGTCCCAGCTAGTATTTAATAAAAAAATTGAGATTGATGAAGTGAATGACTCCGCCTCCCCGCGACCCCCTCACATTTTTTAATTGGTTTACATGCAGGTGTGCGGGGAACGGCCGACCGTTTTATCGGGGTGTTCTTATTTTTACTTTATTTTATTTCTATGATGCGGAGGCAATCGTTCGTCGTTTCAGCCGAATAAATGCTATTGTTGGACACAAGCTTCTCCCAAAGATCGCCATGACGACCGGTCTAGGTGTGATGTGTGTTCATGTGGGGTTGTACAATAATCGCATGGCTTGGCGATGGGTTGGCGATCGCAGTTGAGTTGTTAATTTACTCGAAGGACACTACTGCCCATCCTCCGGTTAATCCCATAGCCACCTTTTACGACACCCACGAGATGAGATGGCAAACCACTCAACAAACAATAGATCCTGGAAATATTTCATTAAGTTATTAATTATTTATTTTGTTAAATTTCTGCTTTGATTTTATTTTCTCGCCTTTTTATCAGAACCCGCGGTCTTCTTGTTATTTATTATTCATAGTAGAGGGGAGAAACTGAAAATTAGCATTAACCAGTGCGTGGTTTAATCACTGCGCACTGCCAACATTGCGGAGTCCGATCCTTTTACCATACTACACAAAAACAATTGTATCTACTACCTATTTGTTTTGTTTTTCATTGAACTAAATATGTGTGTTTATTATGGTAATCAATTATCTTTATCTTTGTATTCCCTCAACCCTCACTAGTTAGTGTTGTCAGAGTTCTGGTGCAGTTTGATGTAATACAAACACTATCAAAACCTTTTTGGAGCACTCTCAGTTTCATATTAAACATATAACACACACGCACATATACACCCCATAAGACATGCAGCCCTCGTTCATTCTATAACCCCCCAATTAAAAGATGAGAAATTCACGATCCTCCCTTGCTCAGATTTTAGTCACGACGTTTACCTTCATCGTTAACGCTAGTGATAATTAATTCCAAAACTTGAAATGAATTTCTTTTTAACGATTTTCTCCATTTGGTTAGCACATTGCTGGCAAACTTTTTTCTAAATTACCTAGAAGAAGTAACACACATCGATTTTTTATAACAATAAAAATTAAACAGGCTCGGTTAAGTCTTAAGACTGTGTTTTGTCTATACAAAACCCATACTGAATGCAAGTTTAAGTTAATTACTCCCATTGAATTATTTAAGTAGTTTGACATATAAAATACAATTTAAGTTTTAATTAAATTTGTGACATTGCGACATTCTGTCAACCATCGACGTCAGCTCTTGCACTTGTCGTGTTATCGCTGCTATCTGGCAAGTCATCGCGTCTGAAGAGTTACTTGCTGTTGACGCTACTGCAACTTCTGGGGTAGGAGGTACCACGTTAATCCTGTCCGCTACCTCTGCGACCTCTTCTAGCGCTGATTTGCACTGGGATGAGATAATAGATTGCGTGCTGCTTGGTAAGTGGCTGGTCCGAATTGTTCTAAGGAACTCTTCCGGCACTCCAGGACCCGCCAAGTGCTGCAGGTGGCGTAGTACGGTTTTCTGTCTCCCAGCTCTTCATGGGTCAGGTCAGCTGTAGCACCTTCTTCTCCCGTGATGCAGAAAGTTGCTTGACTAGCTCTGCCTTCAACCGCTCGTACCTGTTAAGCATTGATTGGACGGTAATTATGTCTTCCACCTCCGCTGCGTAGATTGGATAGAGTTGTCCCATGGCGTAGTGGAACTTGGTCGCGTCCACTGTGATGTTGGCCAAGACGAACTGGATCTCCAGCTGCGCAAACCATAACGTCAGCTTCTCAGGGTAAAAGGGTTCGTACAGCGACTCGATGTAGCTCCAGGGGTATTGTTATCCGGGAGCTTAAAAAACACTTTAAAAAAAAGAAATTTTGATTAGACTGAAAAATAAGTTTATTTCACGGATGCAGTTTTTAATAGAAAAGGCAAGTGTTCAGGACCGAGGTTTGCGGGAGACTGATTCTTCTCGGATATTCGTGGTCTGTCAGAGGAAAAGGAAATGCTGACGGAGCGTCTACGCGTGTAGGATTCTTTACATCTGTATGGATATAACAACCCCCGGGGGGGAAGAGGAAACTTACGGAAAATGGAAGTTTCCATAAAATTAATCGATACGTAAGCGGGGTTGGATCTGGTCTCATCTCGATACCGGAATCATTGGGATTCTCAATTTTATTTAATTTCATGCAAGGTAACTTTGAATACTTGCCGTTTTACAAAGATATATTAAAATAAAAGTTAAACACAGAATTACTGATAAGACACTTAAAATCGGAAAACTAACATTTTAGGTTATTAAAATCATATGTACACAACATATGATTTTCCTACACCTTCTAACTCATTTAATATTTGATCAGATATAATATCAAGGTTTTTGAGATTATCCAAATTAACATTCTTGATTTTGGAAACAGGGAGGTTTAGTTTACTGAAACGGGTAATACAACAGCTATCATTAATAATATTAAAGTCTGAGGATACACTTGGTATGTTAATACTAGGGGAGATTTTCCTTACTAAGTAAGTTAAACCTTTAGTCTTTAAACCTTCTACCCCTTTTTATCTTAAAGAACGCTTTCAGTTCATTTGTGAGACACATTCTAGTTTCTTGAGATCATCAGAAAATCTAAAATTAAGTATACGTATGCATTCCACTTCCTCCTTCGATAATTCATTTACTATTCAAGCGGCTCGCTTGTGGAATGCATTAGCTATTGAAGTAAGACGTGCTCAAACACTACCTATTTTTAAGAAAATGGTGAAGGAGCATTACCTTTCTCTCTAATTTTTCTTCTCCTATCCCAGTTATATTTGATGTTTATTAGTATATTTTACCATCGTTTTATGTCTAAGTAATATTGTGTATGATATATTGTACACTTGACAGCCCAATATCTCTCTCCTTTCTTCCTGTCCATCCAAAGGTTGTCTGGAAGAGATCGCCCTGTGCGATAAGACCGCCCATTGTACATGTATATTTTTAAATATTTCTCTCTATGTATGTATTATGTGGTGTACAATAAAGAGTATATAAATAAATAAATAAATAAATATACCTGTACCGGATATTATAATTTCAGAAAGTTTGTTATTTTGGCACTCTACGGATATTTTAGTTGGTTTAGATTGGACAAATACCCATTTATCGTTGTTCAGCTTGTGCCATATATCTATATTACCATATAGAAATCTATATGGACAGTTTTCTGGTAATGACGATAGAGCTTTGGTAATTATTTCAGTTTCGCAAGATGATTACCTGATATTATATAGATATTGGCTATTTCACAAAGGTAAGTTTGGGTTAGAATGTTTTTACAATAATTTACATGATTGAAAAATGCGAATGATGATTAGTCTTCACTTAGAGCCAAATATTCCCCTGATGGTAGAATCATAATAAAAGATTCAGTGTTTTCAGTGGTATGTGGAATAGGTAAAGGTATGCAGATTATATTCTACAGAGTTTACTAGAGGTATTTTAATAACAAACATACACTTACCATCTTAATAATAACAAAATAGGTCAGCAATATTCAACAGAACATGAATATTATTCAATTCTAGGTTTATTGGGAAATCTCTATACTAAGGGACTACCTTAAGATTACTATATATAACTGGTAAGGTGTTAAAATAGATGGGTGAATAGTATTGCTATTTACAAATAGAACGGAGTTTAGGATATCCTCGATTTTGAAAGACAATGTAAACAAGTTGGACTGTAGGACATTTAACTCTTTATTGTACACAAACACAGAAATATTACACAAATGGAAATTATATGTACAAAGGCGAACTTAACTCAAATTTGAGTTTTCTACCAGCAAATCTTTGAGTGATAGAGAGATGGCATAAGACTTGAGGTTTAAGTAGAGTGTACATTACTTATTAAAGTAACCAATAAGTAAATATATGAAATTAAACGTCATTTTTATATGACCTATGTAATGTGGGCAGTCGGAGCGGAGGGATAAATGAAAATGGTCCGTACCAGTCAATGATCGTGTAATGACTAATAAATCCTACTTACTAAATACAGTTGCATATTACGACTAATGCACACTATGACATACATGTTGTACCTACTAACACACCACACCTGAGGGGTTATTTTTTTTTTTTTTTTATATAAAACATGTTTTTTTTATCATATGTAATTCTAAAATCTTTTATTCATAATCACTATTATATAATCTAAACAAGTTTCACTTAATGTCTAAAGTACATTTTATAATATCAAATGCATAGTCTTATTACTTATTATAAACAAAAGAATGTCGTACACATTTCGATCATTGTTTCTGATATAAATTCTGCGCCTTGGTCGCTGGCGATAGTTGCTGGTACTCCATACCTTAGTACAAAACTATTAATAAAAGCTCTTGCTACACTTACTGAATCTTTCCGCTGCAAGGGATACGCCTCGACGTACTTGCTCAATTCGCATTGTAAACTTAATACACAAACATTATTATCTAAATCTCTATCTAGTGGTCCGATTATGTGTAAATAAACCTTTTCGAAACCGTTTCGCCTATGCTGTTGACGTCACGGTCATAGGCTCAATAGTATTTTTTGAACACACACGTATATTACGCAGTCTTTTTGTAGATTTTTATTTATCTTTATAAAATGAATTGATTCACTACGCGCTGGTATGTAAAGATAACTTTCAGACTGTACCGATTCATTACTTTACTTATAAATATTTAATGTACTCTGTATTACCAGATTGCAGTGTCAGTCGATTTGATGGTAGATTATGTTTGCACTATAATTTCTTAGAAAATATAGACCGATGATACCATCTGCCTCGCATGGCATGTTATCGAATACATAGAGCTTGTGATAAAATTCTATCCCGTTTTAGATGCATAGTGGAATGTAGACAAAAGATTTTGCGTGTATTATTCCGCCTATTCCGTTTATAAACGTATTGTCCTTGTATCGTTTTGTGTTATTTTGTACTATCTGGTTACGAATAATAGATAATGAAGCGCCCGTATCTAATAAGAATCTGCATTTTTTATCTTTGAAATATAGGTAAATAAAGTTCAAACTTTCACATGCGAGTATATAGTTAGATCCGAAAAAACTCACCTAAATCGCCTTTTTCCTCTTCTTTCTGCTCGGCGTTCCCGCTATGTGTGGCAACGTTAACATTTCCTTGACGGTTATTATAATTATTATAGGAGTTACCTCGATAGTAGCCTCTGCTAGGCCTCGTGTATGTCTGGTATCTGCCGCGACCATTATTAGCATTCCTCGTATTTTTATGGCGGTAATTCACTGGATCTTGATGCTGGTTGTCTGTAGTTTGAAACTTAGACTGGCAGTGACCTCTTGGCGGACCACCCCGAAAGAAATTACTACGTCCGCGGTTGTACCTATGGTTATTATAATTATTTCTATTCATACCTCTTGAATACGAATAGACAGCGTCCTGGCCGGAAAATCCAGGGCGTGCCAGCTCCTCATCTTCCGCCGCGCGTACCGCATCCTTAAGGGTACTGTAGTTTCGCGCTGCTATTATTGTGCTGAGCCGCGAGTTTCGTAGACCATCTATTTTATTTTATTGCTAATTGCTCATTTATAGGCCTCAATATTTCATTCGCCTTGGGGTTACCTTCAGCTTGTGTTATGTAACTTTTCACCGTACTTTGCAATAGTCAAATTATTTTGCGATAGATTTTTTAATTGGGACAGCAAGGAATTGGCAGACTTTTTTGTCAACAAATATTTTTTCATATCTTTAATTAGATCTTCAACATTTTTATATTCTGACCTTAATTTTTGCTTTGCAGTTTTAGACAATCTAATTTTTTAAATAAATGATATTAGCAATTTCTTGTTGTCCTCACTTTTTAATAAATCATTATACATCTCGATGCCTTCCACTATACGCTCAGTAGTCTCCTCGAGTTTTTATTTAAAAACCGCGTGTACATTAATTCCTTTAATGTATGCGGCACGTGACCTCGTGTGCACCACTGTCTTCCCGGGGGTCGCTCGGTATGAGCACGCAGATTTCCCAATAGGCGCGCTCGAGACCTACAATATAGCACTGTATAGCTGCTATATTTATTTTTCATCAATGTATTGATAAAGTTGTTAACAATGTTATATTGTGTTCATTACATTAAAGGAATTAATGTACACGCGGTTTTTAAATAAAAACTCTCCATTTTTCCACTATTTGTTTCAGATAAGATACAAGCTATTTATTTCATCAAAAGTGTTCCTAATTTTCCCAAAAAAATTCAAAACATATCTTAATATCGTCACTATCTTCTAAAATATTAACAATTTCCTTACATCTGTTAAAAACACAATTTACTTCATCTAACTTTAGTTTTGTAGTATTACAAGTATTCTACTTTTTCCCTTTTTTATAAAATATTTTCTAATATCTACCAAAATATCATAGCTTTTTAATAAACTATTGATCATAATAATAAACTTTCAACCATATTAATTAATCATAATATTAGCCGTTCATATTACCTATTAGTTAATCTAAATTTCGCAACAATTGAATACCTCATTCATACAAAAACACACCACAAAAACTGTAATAGGCTAGGCTCACGTTAGGCTTCGTTGTCCGTAGTAATGCGTCCTCGTAGGGAAGCACGGATGCGCTGCATTGTGTGCATTCCAATTTCTTCTTGCACCCACCGGCGATGGCAATTTCTACGCACTAGAGCGGCAACGTATAGTATACAAATCAAAAATAGGCTCATCATGATGATCGTCACAATATTAAAGCGGTTTAGAGGGCCCCCGATGTCCTTCAATAGTGCCTCATTTCCAGTTGCTTATTCAAAATATATGTACACAAAGGTCCCGACCGCTGAGTCCAAACCATACCCAGTCCGGCTTGGCAGGGTCGCCATGTAATGTGGGCAGTCGGAGCGGAGGGATAAATGAAAATGGTCCGTACCAGTCAATGATCGTGTAATGACTAATAAATCCTACTTACTAAATACAGTTGCATACATAGGCTGGACTAAAAGTATCGGGAATGGAATATTTCCACTGTTCCTGTCATATTAAAATCTTTTTAATTGAAAACTCCTTGGTTTTACAAATCGAACACCATTTATTTATTTAAAAAAAGATTCACGGTCTTGTCACAAGGTTTTGTCAAACTTGTTTAGTCGTTGAGAAAATGGAATTGACTCGAGAAAATTCAAGAGCGATGATTTATTATGACTTTCGAAGTGGTTTAACACAAAAACAGTATGTTACCCGGATGATTTCTGCATTTGGTGATGAAGCCCCATCCAAAACCACAATTTATCGCTGGTTTGCTGAATTTAAACGTGGACGTGTCACGCTCAGTGATGATCCTCGTCAAGGTCGTCCAAAAACTGCAGTCACCCAAGAAAACGTTGATGCTGTGCGTAAGCTGATTGAGGAAGATCGACATGTGACATACCGCGAAATTCAAGCAACTTTAGACATTGGCATGAGTCAAATACAAATAATCTTGCATGAACAATTAGGTGTAAAAAGTTGTTTTCCCGATGGATACCGCATTTGCTATGTGAAGAGCAAAAAGCGGCTCGCGTTACTTGGTGCGTCAGAACTCTCGAAAGATTCCACGCAGGATCCTCAAATGCTGTATACAACATCGTATCAGGTGACGAATCCTGGATATATGCGTACGAACCCGAAACAAAAAACCAGTCACGAGTTTGGGTGTTCGAAAATGAGTTAAAGCCAACAAAAATTGTTCGTTCACGGAGTGTTGCAAAAAAAATGGTGGCCACGTTTGTCTCCAAAACCGGCCATGTTACGACTATTCCTCTTGAGGGACAAAGAACGGTTAATGCAGAATGGTATGCTAGCATTTGTTTGCCACAGGTCGTTTCTGAACTCCGTAGAGAGAACTGCAACCGCCGCATCATCCTCCATCACGACAATGCGAGTTCTCACACCGCACACAGAACAAAAGAGTTTTTAGAGCAAGAAAACATAGAATTATTAGACCATCCGCCGTACAGCCCCGACCTAAGCCCTAATGATTTCTATACTTTCCCTAAAATAAAGAATAAATTGCGTGGACAGAGATTTTCATCACCTAAAGAAGCTGTGGACGCCTACAAAACGGCCATTTTGGAGACCCCAACTTCCGAATGGAATGGTTGCTTCAATGATTGGTTCCATCGTATGGAAAAATGTGTCAAATTTCGCGGAGAATACTTCGAAAAGCAATAAATACATTTTTAAATGGTAATGTTGTGTCACTTCCTTGATTCCCGAAATTTTCAATATCGCCCTCGTATTACGATATACTTGTCCTGTATTGGGTGTTAATAGTATGGTGTTAGCACGCGAGGTTCGGATCTTGATAGGTTCGGGTCTTTGTTGGTAAGCGTCGAGGCCGCTATGGTTTAGAAACAGCGTTAAGATTAAACAAATATATTGTGTCGCTTTTACCGTTTAATTTTCCCGCACGACACTGGACAGGTGGCCTTGCTCGTTTAAACCATGACTATCTGTGTAGTCGGCGTGTTGCTCTTCGATGAGGTTGGCAGTGTGTGTAAGTTGGTTATTCTTAAAGGAATTCATTGATTGGCGACTCAGTGGCGTATTTTTTTTATTTGTTTGTTTTTTTTTTTAACCGTTACCCCACACTAGGATTTCCAAATCTTGCGTGCTTCCAAATCGTCTGTTATTATACTCCCGTTTACACCATACGTCAATAGTGTGGCCTATAACTATACAATAACGACAGACTGGAAGAGCCGAAGAAGGTATATTGGGTCTGTTTGAGAAGAAAAAAGAATGCCACTGTGTTGGGGATATTTGCAAAGCTTGTGGAGTATAGCTATCTCGAGGTTTAGGCCACAATCCAAGTCTCTTCGTCTTGCCCCTCCACAGAAAGGGAGTTCTTCCTAAAAATTTGATGATGACCACCCCCTTGTTAAACATGGCGAGTCTAGCGGATATCGGATTACCCTTGGATGATCTAGATCAAGCCAGTGACACTCTGACGGGTCAAGGTCCCATACCCTGTATCTCCCACTGTCACACTGACTATGACGGCCTCCAAGAACTGTTGGGAAGGTTGAAAAACTACTGGATTCAACTGGAGGATCCCCTTGATGAGAGAATCTTGGAAACAATCAAGGAAATCAGTATGTTGATCCACGACGGGCGGAATGACTTTTTAAACAAATACAGACACGTGACACGTCTCTGTGGTGATGACATACCTCAACTGAAAGATGAATTAATATAAGCCTGCACCGCAGGCCCTCAGACCTTGATATCCATGCTAAAAATATCCATCATTGCCTACCCAGCAGCACTGGCTAAGAATGCCCGGACGACCATTGCAGATATTGCGACCACAGCAACCGATCTATCAGAGATGGTGCATACCGCTTTCGATCAGCAGAAGGATTTTCAGACCTCCCAAGAGCACACATCACTCGCCTGGAATTCCGTTATGAGCAGCATGACGACCTTTAAGTCGGAGATAAATGAAAAGACCCTCCAACTCTCAAATGTACTAACTACTACTAACTATTCAACGTTCCCCATCCACCACCTCCAGCCATACCCCCGAGTCTCACGTGGGGTCACTATGAGTCCGTTAGTTCCATTGGGTTTATGGCCGTGAATGTCAAAGGAGTCAGCCTTGGAAACTTAATCGATGTTGTTAAAAAACCCAAGCTTTTAGAATTACTCCTGAATAAAGATCTAGATTTATTCAGGAGTAATTCTAATTCTAACTATTTACGCATCACACTGAGACAAATACGGGCAACAGAACTATGTATGTATATATGTAATGTACAAAAACATCACTTTACTATACACGCAAAAAAATAACATATACAGACAGTAAGTAATTCAGTGTTTTGAGTTTGTTTTATTTTCATTATCGTCGTCAGTAAACAACTTGACATTCGCAATGTTATTGTAGTTTGTTTCGCCAACAGGCAGGCAAAGGTCCGAGCCATACAGCCTAGTTTGACTTTCTCCCGTAGACAGAGTATAAACATCATGACATCCTTAAATAATAAATATTGATCATATTTGGTATATGCACGCGGTGTTATTTACTTATATATTTAATTATTGGGTTATTCAGTAGTATACTACACATATAGGATATTTTATAAATATTACATATTTGACTAATTACTCGGTATGTCTTTTTAAAGCGAAAACTTCTTTTAGCGCGGTACGCATATTTTTAGATCAGATAAAATCTCCTAACGCGCCAATATAAGTTTTCACTTCTGTCGGCACTTTTTATATATACTTGCGATCTTACAGCCAGCGGCTATATATACAGTAAATCAATGTTCCTGCCCCCGACTACACTTGATGATGTGTACAGAATAACAATGGATTTAAAAAATAAAGTTAGCGTGGGTTATGATGACATCTCAACAAGAGTATTAAAATTCGTTTCCGATGTGATATCAGGCCCCATTAGTCACATTATTAATCTTAGTACCTGTTCCGGAACTTATCCTGATAAGCTAAAACCAATTATAATTAAGCCCTTATTTAAAAAGGATGACAAAACTAAAATAAACAACTACAGACCCATTGCTCTTATACCAGTAATATCAAAAATATTTGAAAAAGTTATTTATCACTGCATGTACTCTTACTTTACCAAACACAATATCTTATAAGTCCACAAATGTGGCAATCTATGACCTTCTTAATATTATAATGATAGATATCAATCAAAGAATCCTTACTAGTGCCATATATATGGATATGACAAAAGCTTTCGATCTAGTTGATCATAATATTCTGTTACAAAAACTAAATGCATACGGAATAAGGGGAAATGCACTTTCTCTTCTAAAATCTTATCTTGAAAATAGAACTCAAATATATCTCAGTAAAACGTAAAATCACTGTTGGCGTGCCACAAGGCAGCGTATTAGGCCCGCTATTGTTTTTAGTCCACATCAATGACTTCCCAAAACAGGTCGCTTTTCCTATGGTTCTCTTTGCCGATGACAGTACAATAATTGTAAGAAATGATAAAAACAATCACTTGATTGGCTTAAACAAAATAATTTAATATTAAACTTAAATAAAACTAAAATTATGCAGTTTCGTCAAAGAATTAGCAGTCCTGACATTAATCTAACTTATGACAATAATAAAATTGAAGAATATATATATAAAGTTTCTAGGCTTGACAATTGACTCTAAACTGACTTGGAAAGAACATGCATCAATCCTAATTACAAAATTAAGTAGGTTTGCCTTTGCCCTTTATAAACTTAAGAAAGTAGTTAATCAAGCAGCTGTCGTAACTGCATACTATGGCTATGTAGACTCGATATTACGTTATGGAGTTATTTTTTGGGCAAATTCCTGCGTAAAACATGACATTTTTAAAGCGCAAAAGAGTTGCATTAGGTATATATGCAATCTTAAACCAACAGAAAGTTGTAAACCGCATTTTATAAAACTCAAAATACTAACACTATCTTGTCTTTATATATACGAGACATCATTGTTCGTCAAGCAAAATAGTGAGCAGTTTAAAAAAGTTTCAGAACAACGAATTATGCCTAAAACCTTCAAAAACCGCTCTCATGCACAAGAGTATACTTTGCATGGCTCCAAAAATATTGAATAAGCTGCCATATGAGATGAAAGACTCCAACTTGACACAATTTAAACGTAAACTAAGTAAATTTTTAATTGGAAAATGCTATTATACCACTGACGAATTCCTTCTTGACAAAATCTAATGTAAATGATTTTATGTAGTAATATCTTAGATTTAAATTTGTTTTATAATAATGATTTTATGTATTATGTGAAATAGATTTTATAATGCCTGCCATATTTCAGAATTAAGATTTTAAATATATTTTCTTCTCTTTTGATAAATTGTACGTAATGTCTCTTAACTTATATTGTTAAATAGTGCACACCCTAACGGGTAGATTTATGAGTTACCATAAATAAGTATAAGACCTACTGTATCACCAAAAATCACACTAATAAATACTTTGACTTTGACTTTGAATAGAACCACATTTTATATTTTGATTAGGTATATACACACACACAATAGATTATTCAAAAGTATCGTTCAAGAAGTCATTAATGCTATAGTAACATTTACTATGCAAAATATATTTTAATTTCTTTCTAAATAAGTTTAAGTTTAAAGTGGTTGGTATTTTGTTGTAGATTTTAGGTGCTGCACAAAAAATGCTTTTCCACATAAGGGCTGTCCTAGCCCTGTGAATACAAAGTTTACAGTTATCACGTCTGTTGCGTTAACAAAATATGAAAGCCTAGGAAAGAATTGCGGGTTTTGTTTTACAAAAATGGAAACTTCCAATATATATAGAGACGGGAGTGTTGAGTTTTATGTTTAATACAGCTGTCAGTTGTTTGAAGCCCAAACATTGCCCTAATACATCGTTTTTGCATCTTAAATACTACTTCTTTGTCTGTGGAGTTGCCCCAGAAAATGACGCCATATCGCAATAAAGATGCCACGAGGCCATGGTATGCGGTTAAAAGTGCATCTGTACTTACTGTTGGGGCTAGTTTATATAATGCATACGAAGCACTGCTAATTCTTTTGATTACTGCTTCAATATTTGCCTTCCAATTGAGTTTTTTGTCAATAATTAAACCCAGAAACTTAGCATTTTCAGTGTCATGTATTGTCTCACTCTGATAATGTATGTCTAATTTTTGTGTAGTGGTTTGTCTTTGGCTAAAATGCATTATTTGTGTTTTTTGTAAGTTTATTTTTAAATTGTTGTTGTCTAACCATGTAATTATTGATGCTAAAGCATTATTAATTTCCGTTTCATACGTCTCCATATCTTTACCTGCAATTGTTAACGTGCTATCATCGACAAAAAGCGTTACAGGATGGTTAGTTGCTTTCGGTAAATCATTAACGTAAATGATGAATAGCAACGGGCTCTAAACACCGCCCTGCGGTACTCCAAATGATATTGAACGTTCTTTAGATAAGTAGACTTTTTCCACGTTAGACTTCGAATCAATCCTTGTAATTGCAGTGAATTGCTTTCTATTTGACAGATATGATTGAATTAAATTAAGAATATTTCCCCTTATACCATAAGACTCAAGTTTGGTTATTAAGATTTTGTGATCGACATAGTCAAAAGCCTGCGTCATGTCGCATAACATCGCACAGACAGGAGATTTTTTATCGATATTAGTTATAATGTTATTGAAGAATTCATATATTGCCACATTTGTCACATATGTCACATGATGATCTTCAAGAATTCGTTGTCTCTCACCAATGATGTTATCTTTAGTGAAGGTGGATTTTGGGCATCCTTCGCGAGATTTGTCACTAACAATAGTATGCCCACGCTGGAATTCTAAATACCAGCGTTCGACAGTCCGCAGACACGGGCTTCATTTCATCACTGAACACAGATGTTAGCTCTTCAAAACACTGAAGCCGTGTCAAGTCTCTTCTAAAGTTGTAGAAAATTATTGCACGAACATTTTCCTTAGAAAAATTCATTTTCGTACGTAACCTGACAGATTCCAATCGACGCTGTGGCTAAACAATATCATTAATCCTAATACTTTCAATTGTTTTGAGCTTCAAAATTTAAACACAGTCGAATATAGAACAGGGGCCTTACTCCCGACAGCTTCGAGTTCTAAATCAATCGAATTTGATTCGATTTAGTCCCATCTGGTACTCTTGAATTCCACACTAGCGCACAATCGTGCGGTGGCTCAAATAGAAACTAATGTGGATCGAAGTATTCGTTAGGATCGAAAAATCCGTACTCCCGACTCTGTCTGACAGCTGTGAATCGAGTTTTAGGAACGTCAAAATCCACGATAACAAGAAAGGTACTTTAATGGGATCGAGTAAGATTGTTAAGCGCGATATTTCTTCAAATTCTTTATTGCTATGGCTCGTCTTGCATCGTTTTTTAATGTTCTTGAGGAGGCAAACCGTGTTGACATACGTGCGAGAAGAAATATGCAAAGGATGAGTCGCTATAACACTCGGGCTATGGAAATGGATTCTGAAGAATTTCGCAGAAATTATCGATTGTCGAAGGAATTATATGATGTGCTGGTAGAAGATTTAATTCCACATATGAAGACACCAACTAGAAAAGTGATATTTCCATTAAATCCAAGGTGAGCTCCCATGTCTACGTTTTTAATTAAGTTGCAAATTTATATTATAATTAATTTATTTCTACATTGTTATTTAGTTTTGTACGTATTTTCAGATTTTGATTGCATTATCCTTTTATGGTACTGGGAGCTATCAAAGAATAATAGGAAGAAGCAATGCCACAGTAATATCTCAGCAGTCTGTTTCAAAAGCTATAAGGGAGATCACCAAGGCATTAAACCACAGAAACATATTGACAAAATATATAAAGTTTCCCAATTTGCTGAAGAAAGAAATGTTATTAAAAGAAAATAAGTGGATACAATATGTTTGATAGCTACACATTGTTTTTATTTGTGACTGTATGATTATAATAGTTGTAATTCGTTTTACAGGTTTTATGAAAAGTTTCACATTCCGGGTGTGATAGGTTGCATTGATGGAACACATGTGGCTATCATTAGACCTGTTGAACATGAGGAAATATATTTTAATAGGAAACATTATCACTCTAGAAATGTACAAATTGTAAGTTTAACATTACCATCTGAAGTCTATACACATGTACACATTCACATAATTTCATTACTTAATTGTAACCATGTACTATTATTTACAGATTTGTAATAGTGACATGATTTTTTTAAGTGCAGATGCTACATTCAGTGGTGCTACCCATGATTCTTTTATATTTAACCAGCACTCAGTAAAGACACATTTATTACAGTTGATAAGTAGGGGAGAAACTGTACATTTATTAGGTAGTTAAATTTAAATTAGGAACCACTCTAAAATCATACTAGAGATATTATTAGAAGTAACATGCTAACAATATAATCTTTTTAAGATGACTCTGGTTATGCCCAGCGAACTTATATGATGACACCTGTAGTAAACACAGGAGTTGGATTGCCTGAAAATTATTATACACAAATGCACTGCTCTGCTAGGAAGACAGTGGAACGAACAATTGGGTTCCTTAAAGCTAGATGGAGGTGTTTATTACGTCATCTGGTGTTACACTATGATTCACAGAATGCAGCCAAAATCACTAACGCATGTTGCGTGCTGCATAATCTGTGCAACATAAATAACTGCCCAACACCTGACACAACGGATATAATAAATGGCATCAATAAGGGGATGACACTCAGCCATCAACATCATCACACAATGAAGAGTTACGACAGGGACAAGCGGCGCGACAACGTCTTATCCTAACTCTGTGGAGGAGTAGAAGGCGGACATAATTGAAAAAACAAATAAACATTTGATTTTATTTTGTCTTAATTTATATTATTCTATTTCTATGGAAGACTTACAGAAAAATGCAACAATGCAATTTAGAGTGAAAATTCACTCATTAAAGGTACACCTAGTGGGACACTCAATTCCTGGTCACCTTCTGCAAAGCCGGTTCCTCCCATCACAAATATCAGTCTTTCTTCCAACTCTGAGATAGGTGACAGCTTATCTACCCCACCACCAATGCGAGATGCAGAAGCATTCCGTTGTGCAACCAGCTTCTTGAGAGCATACTTTTATCAGCCCAATACTGAAAACGACATTATTAATTAAATGTAAGCAAATAGCCGCGTGGTGCCGGCTTAGAATACCACCACCCCATTTTATTCCTTTCTTGTCGTAAAAGGCGACTATGACATTAGCCGGAAGATGGGCATTATCCTTCGAGTACATTTATAACTCAACTGCGATCGCCAACCCGTCTGCTAAGCATGGTGATCATGGTAAAACTCCCCTACCCACAACACAAAACGCTACGAGGCTACTGTCCAGCAGTGGATGTTTTTAGGCTGAAATGATGATGATGAAGCAAATAGTAATTAATGGATTTATATATTGTTTAACGAAACAAGTAATTCATTTACGATTTGGATATCTTAGAGTTTTACGTTATCTCAAGTGTCCACTGCAGTGCTCTTGACTTACCTTTGACCATGACTTAGCGTCTTTCGTCGTGACACCCAAGGAATTTAGTAAAATTGTGACCTCATCCCATTTTAATTTGGTCTGATGGCGAGCTTGTGCGGAACGTAAATGGCCTTTAGCAATGCCAAGGTTTTCTTCTAAGAATTGCACAAATTTTTCCATTTGTAGATATGATGGGCGAGACATTAGAGACACAGAAAGTAAGCACATAAACTTTAATTACAAACTCATTCACACACTAATTATCATTCACTTAATAAAATCTTACACTTAGACACGTACACGTAAAATACTTGTAGCAGTGTACTCAGTGCTGATTTTTTAAATAATTTTAAGATTTATTTTCTGTAATATTATTCTTAGCTAAAGAATTTACACAGTCACGATGATAATGAACGAATTCGGAAATAGAAGTGCGTGAGTTACTTATGATCCACAGTAAAAGGGTTGTGGTAACGTAAACAAACTTAGGAAATTGGACTTACACAAGCATAATAAATATTTCTAACTAATTACTTATTTCGACAAGTTTCAGTGTGACAAAATAGAAGTGCTTGAGATTTTTTATTGTAAAAGGGTCGTGAAGAAACATAAACATGCCAAGGATACAGAATATAATGAATAAATAATATGAATAAGATAATAAATATTTGTAATTACTTACTTAGCAATTTTTAGCACTACATAATATAGGGAAACATATAGCAGACGCACCAAATTAAGTTTCGAACATTTTGAAATACGACGCCAAACGCGCCTTACGCATATGACTTAACACTTGATAGTTCATTGCACAGATTAAATACAATTCGCAAGGCAATCTTAATGTTTATGGTCACTCTTTACTCCTAAAAATATTATTGAATTTTATGTATTTTTTCAAGTGTTAGCTTGATAAGTGTATATAAACCATTATCATATCGTTTATGATGTGAATAATGTTAGCGATCTCCAAATATTCAACCGCTAAAAAAGTATCTAACCAAAAACTTATACCACGTGACGATGACGTAATCAGCCGGATACACTTAACGACGCTGATAATACTCGAACGTAAAACGATCTTGGTTTACGAGTCGAATTTGTTCGGGAGTACGGTTTTGGGTCGAGATCGAATCAGAATCGAGTTCGAAACAAAAACAAAATCAAAACCGAATCAGTTTCGGGAGTAAGACTCCAGTTCCAAATTCAAAATTGCCGGGAAATATAGAAACTACAGAACTTAAAAGACATACCTAGTATAAAGCGAACAGAAGGCGGCCCAGATGCGGATATTGGAAGGAAGCTGACTTTAATGTCAAAAGACAACCAGTGTTCTTTCCCTATGTGAAAGAGGTAGCGGATAAAATTGGAACAGAACTAAGAAAATACTCCATTAAGCTGCATATACTCCGGTATCCAAAGTAGCGAGATAGGAACACGCGGGGTGTACAAAATTGACTGCAGCTGTGGGAGTTCTTACATCGGACAGACGAAGCAAACCATCGCGGAAAGAGTGAAATAACATATTGCAGCTGTTAAAAATCATCAATCAAACAAATCGGCGATTGTTGAGCACTTGCTTGAGTCATGACAAAATCACTGAATTGAGGTTCTATCCAACAATTGTTCGAGGAGCGATTGAGATTAAAAATCCGCGTCATGGAATCCAATGATAAAGAAGTGTTCGCGTCGCGATTAATCTTTGTGTATACCTGCCAAATACTGTCAGTAGTGTGTGTCGTGAAGGTGTACTGCAAGACCAACTAGTTGGTAACAACTCCCGCCCATCTCGACGCTGACACCAGGTCGTCAGGTCACTACGTTGTTAATGAGGGACCTGCGGACGAGGAACCCGACACCACCTTGAGACAGGTGATCGTAGAATAAGTTTCCGGATTTCAGGGTTATCGTGTCCTCGCCCTCTCTTCGGACTTCTGATAAACCCATGTCATCCCAGTGCAACTCTCAATCTATTTCTTCTTCCAGTTTAACGATCTTTTAGTCTGTCCTCAGTGCGTTTACTTTTAACTAAACTAAAAAACTTTTTGTAAATGGTATTTAAATCACTTTAACAGGTCCAAAAAAGTCACCTCCTCTTGTACTTCAAAACTACACATGTCAACAAAAATAAATAATTTAAAACGTGTCTCAGCTGAGGCAAACGTTAAAAGTGAAGACGCAAGACTTTAAAGAGCCACAGAACTTTCAAATCTTATGGCCTGTTGAAATATCGCGAAATAGATGACTGCTGCTGGAAAAAAATCACACAAATGCAGTTTCGCGAAACGTACAAGAAAGCCAAAGAGCGGCGATTTACTTTGGATGAAAAAGAAAACAAAGCAAAAGCTACACTCTTCTCTCAAAACATTTTACTTTGCCTTAATCTAAGGCATTAAAAATAATGACTAAGCCAAGTTAAAATAGCACCAGGCTTCAATAAGACGACTTTGACTAGCTAAGAAATGCTGTCTCAGAGTTGAATGAAGAAGACCGGATACGTTCATTAATCTTCGACGCAATGTCAATTACGCCACAAGTCCACTATAACGAAGAGATTGATGAATTAAATGCATTTGTAAGTTACAGGGAAGAAAATAAATTGGCAGACCATGCACTCGTTTTTATGTTGAAGGAAATAAAGACAAACTATATGCAACCAGTAGCATACTATTTGACGCAATCTTTAAAGAAGTTTGAATTAAAAAATATGGTCTCAGATGTAATCGCATATGTACAGCATACGGATTTCATAATGCTCTGCACAGTGTATGATCAAATCACAATTAACGTGAGCACTATAAATATTTTCATAGAAGATACTAAAGATGATTACATAAAGAAAGGAAAGGGATGGTGATATGACATTTTTGAAGTCAATAAAAAAGCCATAATCGCGTTATACAATATTCCTCACTTATTAAAGGGTATTCGG
Source organism: Diloba caeruleocephala (assembly GCA_947459985.1). Classification (NCBI taxonomy): domain Eukaryota; kingdom Metazoa; phylum Arthropoda; class Insecta; order Lepidoptera; family Noctuidae; genus Diloba; species Diloba caeruleocephala. Next base: position 13,611,091 of record OX381627.1, read on the forward strand.
AAAAACTTGCTGAACAAAGATTTGAAATACGTCGACGTAAATGGAGACAAGCGGTAAAATATATTAAAATGGGAATATTTCCAAATGCTATGAAGCAGACAAGAGTTATGGTGAACTTCGATGGCTGCATAAAATCACAGGAGAACACGTAAACCCAAAAAAACTAAAGAGAATCTACCTGAAGAATGCCACCAAATCGTATAATTTGTTTTAATGATCTATAATTTATTTGACAGTTTTAATTCTAGCACATTCCATGTACCCACCCAAGGGAACTTTAAAAAAAAATTAATATGTTAGAAAGAATTCACCCCATCATAAGTTGTGAAAAAAATTGTAGGTAGCGTTACTTATATATATAAAGAGACAGCTGGTAACAAAGTAGGGAATGTTGAAAGATCAGTTTAAAAAATTATAGTTACAACCGAGGGAATGTTAAAAATTTGTAAAATTTTACAAGGAAAGTATTTGTTTGAGAGTGTTCTGACGAGAAATTTCAATCAGGACCCAATTGAAAACTATTTTGGTACTATTCGAAGTTTAGGCATGCATAAGGTATCACCCAATTTACTACTAAATAAACCTCTTTCATTTGCCTACAAAGCCCTTTAGCTATATAATTATAACTCTCCACATGCCTTTTTTTTTTTTTTTTTTTTTTTTTATTGATGTCCAGTGGAAATTCTACATGGAACTTCCTTCACCCCGGGGAAGGGCGAAGGGGTGTGCCGGACTCCTACCGGCTAAAACCACTGGAGCGGTCATCACTCTCCACATGCCTACAACTCAAATTTCGACGAAGATATTAATGCATGTCTGCGAAAACATACTTTTTTGTCCAGAATAAAAATGTGTTTACTTCCAGAAATAAAATTATTGAAGAAAATTAAGGAAGAAAATAAAGCACAGAGAATATGTTTGTGGTTGGGCCTTGACGAAATGTTTAAAAATGATAGCTAAATCATGTCAAAGCTACAAATAAACGCTTTTGTTCTGAAGGATTTATTATCCTTATATAATAAATATAAATTCAAAGGAAAACAATCAAATGAAACGGTGGTTGTGCTATCCCTCTCAATAATTGAAAGAATACTTTTCATGAGATACAAAACTTAACAGTAAACACATTGAAACACAATAGGCAAAACTATGATATTAAAACGAACATAAAAATGTTAGCAGATATTTTTATTGTGTCTCCATTTCATTGCAACATTAAAAATCTTTTTAAATACAAAAAATAATATTATTGTTTATAGCTGGTGCAGGTCAATAATTAATAGAATATTGGCAGGTACAATAAATTACGATGGGAATGACAAGTTCAAGTATGCTGCACAGTTTTAATTCTACATAGAATGCAGCCCGACAATCTACAACGGTACGAGTATAGTGAATATAATTAATTTAGGTGTGCTCAATAAGTCGTTAAATTTGAAAGTGATAATTAAACTAATAATTCTAAAGATTTAAAAAAGGCGTTTAACGGTACTGCTCGTACGCCTCGCGCGTCACCGCCACCCGCGGACACCCGGCGCGGATGCGGTCAAGTTCGTAGTAAGATGTCAGCTGGTATCATCTGACACTGTCAAATATTATTTTATTAGGTGGTATGGTGGTGTTCCATGGTGATATTAACCTGTATACCAAGCCAGTATAAATTCTTCACCACAGCATGAGAATCAACATCGGATGATAAAAAGACACCAATTTAACTCACAGACTTATATCAGAGACAACAGATTTTCAGAAAGGAAAACTGAGCGCAAACAATTTGATTTTAAGGCGGAGAATAAAAAAAATGAAATGTTTTGAATGTCACAAATCAGGCCATTAAAAGGGAGTGTAAGATGTGCATTATTTGCAGAAGATACAACAATGAAGAGAAAGATTGTAAATTAACGTCCTTAATAATAAGATGTCCCTTAAGAACCTGACGACATCTGACATAAGGGTATGTCATAGAATCGGTACCCCCAACAAGGAACATCACAGGCCCATATTAGTGAGGTATTCTACTGTAGACATCAGATCTACAGTCTGGCGGGCGAAGAAAGGGTTGAAAGGTTCGGCCATCTCACTCAGGGAATTCCTAACCAAATCCAGACAATCCATCTTCGGCAAAGCGCGGTTACATTTTGGTATGCGATCGTGCTGGACCCAGGATGGTGTCATAGTGATAAAAGCTGACGGAAGCCGGCATAAGATAACCTCTGTCGATGAACTGAGTCCTTTGCTGCTGAAGTATCCCAAGGTGCAATCTCCGCCAGCAGGTAGCAGAGGCGTGGAGGTCGTGGGAGAGAAATTGAAAGCCACGCGCAAATGATTCTGCTATTCTATTATCTCTCTAAGGTATCTATATCTATCGATTGTAATCCGAACATAGTACGTCTTGTTGATTTTGCAGCAATACTTGTCCTAGTTATTTGTTTATAATGCACTACATTCTCAACATATATTGTATTTACGATAGTCCTCAAGGTTACCCTCATTATTTGCATGGTTTTTGTTCACGAAAATATTATTCTATTATTAACTTGTTTTCACTTTTTAAATGTTTCACGTCAATGACACTGTCAAAAGTGTCAATGTCAAAATACCTGCACAGAATCACAGATAAACTTTGGTGAGATATTGATGTATACAGTTTCGTTCCGAAATGGTATTCCTGCTAAAATGTTATCGTTTGTGTTTTTATTGCTATTGCAAATTTTACATATTATCATCTTTTGTACTTTAATTTCTGACGGAATGTGTTGCCAAATTATTTGTATTTTTTTCTCATAACTTTGTTAGCTGGCGGATGGTGTGGACACATACATACGTCGCACTGGTTGTCTGTTTTTATATATTTATATTTGTTTTTAAACTATTATTGAATATTTATCTATATTATATTTTATTTATACTATGACATCTGATAATGATTCTTTTTATTCTGCCAATGAATCTGCCACTTCTTCTGGCGATGTAAGTTTCAATTCTGTAACTCTCTTGGCGACTTTTTACGTACTGAGTTTGACCGCCAATCTGGCCGCATGTTAAATGTATGCCACATCAATGCCCAAAGTATTGCTAGCCATTATAACGAACTTTACGATACCTTCATTAAGTGCAATGTCCATGCCATCCTGATATCTGAGACTTGGCTCACGCCCAACCTTCTTTCAACCACGTACCCTGTTCCTGGTTTCGTTCTTCTCCGGAATGATCGGACTAATAGGAGGGGGGGTGGCGTGGCCATATACCTGCGCAGTGACTTTCCTTTTAAAATTCTAGCTACCTCGTCTTCTACCTCTTGTTCAGCAGAATTTCTTTTTCTAGAAGTTAATGTCAGAGGGGTTAAAACTATTGTTGGTGTTACTTATTGTCCCCCCACTATTGACTTTTTCACTGAATTCGAATCAGTATTAGAATCTTTGGGTTCTGAGTATGCACATCATATCATCATGGGTGATTTCAATACTAACCTCCTTGCTCATAACTCCCACAGATCCCGTAAACTCCGCCATCTAATCGAGTCAGCTAGCCTACATGTTCTACCCCTTCAAGCTACTCACCATAACATTGTTGGTGATGATACTTGGCTCGATTTAATCCTTACCTCAAATCCTTCCAACGTTTCCTCTCATGGTCAATATATTGCCCCCGGCTTCTCTCACCACGACCTCATTTTCCTTTCCTATATCCTAAAGCCTCCTAAACCTAACCCTAGAGTACTGTATAGGCGGTGTTTTGCACGTATGGATGTGGAAGCACTGTGTCAAGATGCCTCTGAACTAAATTGGGACCCCTTGGTTGAGGCTACTACAGTGGATGATAAGGTTAGTATTTTCAATCACGCTGTGGTCAAACTTTATGATCTGCATGCCCCCGTGAAGAAAATTAAACTTAAGCGTGTACCTGCGCCATGGATGACCAGAGGCATTCGTATGGCTATGAGGTGTAGGGACCGCGCGTTCCGCAAATTCAAAAGGGATCGTACCCAAGAACGTTGGTCTATTTTCAAGTCTACTAGGAATCGGTGTAATCAGATGATACGCAACGCCAAGCGCCGCCACATTCTGGATAACATCTCTTCTTGTTCTTCTGCCGATATTTGGAAATACCTTGGTACTCTAGGTATTGGCAAACCGCGATATTTAGATCTGCCAAGCTCAATTGGGTTAAATGATCTCAACCGCCATTTCTCCACTGTGCCTAGTGTGGATCGTTTAACCCAAGATCAAACTCTCGTGCATATATCTGGTCTAACGCGTCCTGATATTGACCCCTTTCGATTCTTCCCAGTTGACCTCGGAGAGATCAAAAAGATCATCCTGTCTATAAAATCGAATGCGGTGGGGTGTGACTGCATTACCCGCCGTATGATTGTAACAATCCTGAACCAGCTTATTTGCCCTATCTCCCACATCATAAATTTCTCCCTTGCCTCCGGAGTATTCCCGTCCTTGTGGCGAAAAGCCTACGTCCGTGCCCTACCTAAAATTCCTAACCCCTCTCTTCTCAGCCATTTTCGTCCTACATCTATCCTTCCTTTCCTGTCGTAAGTGATTGAAGCTTGTGTTCACAAGCAACTGTCACACTTCATTCATCTCAACACTCTTATCAGCCCTCTCCAATCTGGGTTTAGGCCAGGCCACAGTACTGCTTCCGCCCTCCTGAAAGTGACTGGCGACATTAGGGCAGGTATGGAAGACACCAAAGTCACCGCTCTAGTGCTAGTCGATTTTTCCAATGCCTTTAATACCGTCAGTCACGATATCCTTCTGTCCATTCTTTCTCATCTTATGGTCTCTCGTGAGGCGCTGGATTGGTTTTCTTCTTATCTTCGGGAACGTCAGCAGTCAGTACAAGCTGATGAGTCCTTATCAGACTGGTGCGATCTGAAAACTGGCGTTCCACAAGGCGGTATTCTCTCTCCTCTTTTATTTTCAATTTTTATCAACTTCATAACCCCGGAACTTCAGTGTGCGTATCATCTTTACGCCGATGACTTGCAACTATATTGCCAAGCGAGGCTCGAAAATATACCTGAAGCAATTGAAAAATTGAACCAAGACTTAGCAGCTGTTAAGGATTGGTCTAATAGATTCGGAGTGGCCGTAAACCCTCTGAAGTGCCAAGCGATAATTATAGGAAGCCACCGTTCTATTAGCAAAATGGAAAGTACATCTCTGCCACTTATTACTTTTAACGGCATGAATATCCCTTTTAGTTCTTGTGTTCAAAATCTAGGCTTGCACATTGATGCGACTCTAAGGATTTATGGAAAAGCTATTCGCATGTTAGTACTAAGTGGAAGATTTGCATGCTAAGTAAAATTCTGGCAAAACATGTAAGCTCTTTTATATAACTATTTTAACACCATGTATACCATGTTTTATGCAAATAAAGATATTATTATATTATTATTATCTAATATATAAAATTCTCGTGTCACGGGGTTCGAACTTGAACTCCTCCGAAACGGCTCGACCGATTTTTGTGATCCTTAGCGTGATTGTCGGCCAGGGTGGAGAATCGGCCAACATCTATTTTTCATCCCCCTAAATGTTAAGGGTAGTCCACCCCTAAATTTTATTTTTTATTTTTTAGGCAAAATTTTTTGTTTTTATTTTTTTATGACACAGCATACAAAAATACATACAACCCTAAATTTTCACCCCTCTACGATCAACTCCTATTTTTTATTTGTTAATTATAAACTTTAATTTTTTGGCAAATTTTTTTTTTAATTTTTGATGACTTACAATAAAAAATCAATTTTTCACCCCTTTACGATCAACCCCTATTTTTTATTTGTTAATTCCTATCCAGATATTATAATTTCAAGTTCCTTTAATTATGATTTTTTTAAAAATTCAATTTGATCTCCCGCCCTCACCGTTCGACTACTGATCAACTATCAATCGATCAGTTATCCCCGCCAGGTGTCACCACTTATCCAGCAAACATTACGTAGCAGGGATGAGGACGAAGCCGGTCTCCTGTCTTACTCACTATACATTTTTCAGCCATGTTTTTTTTAGTTTTATTTGCGTATCAATCGTAGCAGTGACTGTTATACCTATTATTTTAATTTTCCTTTGCAACTCTCATATTAATTTTACTGTCATCGTAAAATTATCATTAATTTATTTACTATTTATTAATCTGACAGAGACAGTTTTAACTCTCAGTTAATTAAGTGATCTCATGTAAATAAACACGTGTTGTAAGCTCCCGCCAACAACGGCCATTACCGTACCTGTATATATTGTACTTAGCATTTTTTGGGAATTGTTTTAAATCAAAACGAAAACGTGTACGTGGTTAATAAATCAAAACGAAGACGTATACGTGGTTAATAAATATACCTGTTTTATTATTGTGAAAGGTAAGTCAAATAATAAGCAAATGAAAACTGTTTAAATTAAGTCACTGTTTTCTATCAATACACTGATAAAAGGATTTATTAACTATTAATAATTTATTTAATTTCTTAAATTTAAATAATAAATTTTAACATTCAATAAATATTTATTTGGGAAGAAAGTACATTTATTAATTGTTAATAAGTCTTTATTAATAGTTAACAAATATTTATGTCACAAATATCTATAGCATATTCAAAAAAAAAAAAAAATATTTTGTTGAGTGAATTTCTTCTGCTTGCAATTTCATATTATCTGAAGATTGCTTACGAACATAAATCATCTTTACAAATTATTTATCTAATATATAAAATTCTCGTGTCACAGTGTTAGTTACCATACTCCTCCGAAACGGCTTGACCGATTTTGATGAAATTTTATATGCATATTCAGTAGGTCTGAGAATCGGCTACTATCTATTTTTCATACCCCTAAGTGATAAGGGTTGTCCAACCCTAACAATTTTTTTTTCATTTTTTTTTTCTAATGTGGTATTAAAAAATACATACAACGCTAAATTTTCACCCTTCTATCATCAACCCCTATTTTCTAATAGTTGTTTTAGTAATTTTTCATCCCGCTCGATAACTGATCAATTATCACTTGGTAAGTTATCCCCCCCAGGCGTCTACCGGTGCCAATTCTCGCCCAGTAAACAGCACGGAGTAGGGATGAGACAGAAGCCGGTCTCCTGTTTCTCTCACACAATAAGCCTTCTCTCACACCCTCCACAGTTTTCGGCCATTATATTATTATTAATGCATTAAGCGTAATAGTAACGTTTACAATTATCACTTTACTTTACTGAATGTTATCTCGAATAGGCGCCGAAACGGCTCATCATTCATCATTTCGGCCGAATGAAGTCCACTGCTGGACACAGGCCTCCCCCAAAGATAACCACAATGACCGACATGGGTTTGTTGTGTGCTCATTGGGGGGTCTTGCCATAATCGCCACGCTTGGCAGACGGGTTGGCGATCGCAGTTGAGTCTTTAATGTACTCGAAGGACGCTGCTGCCCATGCTCCGGTTAATCCCTTAGTCGACTTTTACGACACCCAAGGGATGAAATGGGGTGGTGGCATTCTGAGCCGGCACCACACGACAACGAAACGAAACGGCTCAACGGTTGTCAATGAAAAATTTCGGGATCAATACATGAATTATAACTTAAATTTTCATATGGGTTCCAATTTTATATCTTGCAGCAGGGTCCAGAATACATGAATAGGTGTAAATATATAAGCCGTGTGGTGCCGGCGAAGCCGTGTGGTGCCGGCGCAGAATGCCACCACCCCATCTCCTCCCATGGGTGTCGTAAAAGTCGACTAAGGGATTAGCCGGAGGATGGGCAGCAGCGTCCTTCGAGTACATTAACAACTCAACTGCGATCGCCAACCCGCCTGCCAAGCGTGGCGATTATGGCAAAACCCCCCAGTGAGCCCACAACACATCCATTTCGGTGGTTATGGTGATCTTTGGGGGAGGCCTGTGTCCAGCAGTGGACTTCATTCGGCCGAAATGATGTAAATATAATTTGCGCCTAGCGTAGCGGGCGGGTACGGCTAGTTATATTATATTAAGCTGGAGAACACAGGTCACCAAAGTTAGCCAAAAAGTCACTGGAACGTTGCGGACTCTCTATCGGTTGAAAAATTTACTCCCATCCAACGTCAAAGCAATGCTTGTGCAGGTTCTAATTTTTCCCTTAATTGACTATGGTGATATGTGTTACTATGACCTGAATGCAGATCTGCTCAACAAACTTGACCGACTTCTTAATAACTGCATTCGATTCGTTTTCAATCTACGTAAGTATGATCATGTGTCGACTTATAGAACGCTTCTGAAATGGTTGCCTATCCGGCAGCGTAGAGCGCAAAGGGCACTGACCACCTTGTTCTCATTACTTGATTCTCCAACTTCTCCTACTTACCTTGCTTCACAATTTCAGTACATATGCTCTAATCACGACAGAAATCTTCGTTCCTTGTACAATCGTCTCCTGCAATGTCCCTCCCCATCGCTCTGACTTTATACACTCCTCTTTCTTTATCCAGTCTATTCTTCTGTGGAATGCGCTACCACTGGAAATCAGGATGGCCACAAGTCGGTACTCTTTTAAAATTAAACTTCGGCAGCACCTTCTCAATCCTTTGGCAGAATCATCTCAGCGTTGATCTTTCCTATTATGTAATTCATATATAAATATATATATGTATATATAATTATGATGTATTTTATATTATTATTATGTACGTACGTATATTTATATGTATGTACCTATATGTAATATGTTATTGCTTTAAAACGTTATCCAAATATTTAGATATTGCCTTTTTTTCTTTGTTAACTTCTTACAGTTATACTATTAGTGCACCTGCCATGTTTTGTCTCTGCATCACCCTAAGGTCGACTGGCAGAAAATGTCTAATGGCATTCAGTCCGCCTCTGTACAAATTGTGCGTAAAGTATTAAATAAATAAATAAATAATAAAAATAACCATAAAGAGCAAATTGTTTCTATCAGAAAAGATATGATAATAAAAATCTAAAAATGTTATTTTCTGGACAGAGCTCAGTAAAATTTATAGTATAATTTTTAGACTCTGGAAGCACGGTGGATATGACAAATGACCCCGGGAGTCTTAAGCACTTTTGAAGATCAGGATTCTGCGGTTTCCGCAACCAACGATGAAAAATTTAAAGCAAAAGCATCACGTAGAGTCCATGGAATGTCATGCGATTTAAAAAATACCTTATCAATACCAGACCTAGCACAAAATTTGTTGTCTATTAATTGTGTTGCTAATAATGATAGCTATGTGCTGTTCACAAAAAATAAAGCGGAGATTCACAAAAATGTCTTATTTAATTTTAACTGGGACAAAAGCGAATGGCTTATACATTGTGAATTTAGAACATGAACTGCCAAATGAATATAAATGTTAATATTAACACAAGAAAAAGGAATAGCATTGGAATGGCATGCAAAACTGCGACACCCGGGTTAATCAGTACTAGAGACACCAACTAACTAATAACTAATATTTTATTACTATTACTTGCCTAACGTCCGTCAGGCATCTGAGGCTTCAGCTGAAAATCAGCTCTGCAGTTACATGCAGCATTTGCTGAGCTGAGGCCTTTTAGACACGCAATACCACATCGAACCCTCCTACGACATGTAGATATAAATGTACAGAGGACTCCTTGTATATGGTTATGTTATTTGGCTGCTCAGTGACCCATGTATTATGTTTTTTCGGCGTGTACTTCTTTTCTTTTTTGTTGTTTTTTGTATTTATATATTATATGTTTTATGTTTTTACTTGGTTGGTTGGTACGGACAAATAAAATTATTTCTTTCTTATTTTAAATCAGATAAGAAAATGTGCGGTAAAGATTGCTAGTATATTGATATTATGAAACTTATATGTAAAACAGACAAGTGATGCCCTGAATAATAAAACACTGTGGTAGTGTAAGGTGGTACTTGCGTGAAATAAATAGTCCGTGACGTACACCAGAAGAATAAAGTTTATTGCACAAAGTACACAGGTCCACAACACAGCAAGAGTTTGAAAAGATAGATGCAGTTACAGTTTAGAAGGAGTAGATATAGAGAAAAGGCAGTAGACAGATAAAACACAAGATATGGTAAAAGCGTAGCGAGAGTGAAAGCGATTATTTCTATATAGTGTGGTTAGCAATTAGCAACGCGTTCGCGACCGTAGCAGTGAGCGTACTGGCCAGCCGTGGTGCGCCGGCGACTGAGGAATGCGGGCCACACCCCCGCGCGCCCGCGCGGTGTAAGGCAAGCGAAACAATGGAGCGCGCACACGACCGCACTGGTCAATTAACTAATATGAAAATATTCTTGTACGTCCGACAATTTGTACAAGAAATATAAAACTGAAAAATATAATGTTTTTGCTAAAGCTAGTAAAGGCTAGTAAAATACACATAAATATAAAATTTTAAATAACATACGCCACAACACCATATGCAATGTGGGTTGGAAAAAAGCTTAATATATCTATTATGCAAAAGTTTGGCTCTTCTGTTTATGCAAAACAGCTTCATCTAAATGTAAAGAAACTAGATCCTAGAAGCAAGAAATTAGTAATGATTGGATACACTAAAATATATATTATGCAAAAGTTTGGCTCTTCTGTTTATGCAAAACAGCTACATCCAAGTGTAAAGAAACTAGATCCTAGAAGCAAGAAATTAATAATGATTGGATACACTAAATAAGTGATTATTTTCTACATGTTTCTCTATTCATGGACTTATATCCCCTTTAAGGGGGAACCCGTGTAACGAAACGTTACATGAATTGTTTTTCTAATGCTAAATATACATGGTTTCTAGATTCAAGATAGTAATAGTTACACAACCTTAAAACTAAATACAAAAAGTAATTTTAATTAAATACATTTTTAAAAGTTAAAATCAATATTTACAATTTTATAACTTATTTCTTAATTTCATAAATAAATAATAAACTATTATAAACAAACATACACAAATATAGGTACTATAGATTTAAGTTAAAATATGAAACAACTAATATTAGTTACATAAATATCATACGGAATCGAGTACATTAAATTACTAAGGTTCTCGCTACGAATGCGCCTGCGCATCTCTAAACCGTTCACTTCCGAACTGCGCCGACGACGAGTTATTACTTTATTAGGATAGCTTCGAAAGAATTCCAACGGACAGTCGCTCCTAGGCTGATACGAGAGTGCACGTTTCGTTTTGCTCCTGTCGAGCGTCCTAGCAGACGAAAGTAAATCTTTTAATAAAACCCAGATTAATATTTTATGGTGAAGGTCATATTACTTCAACGTAATCCCGATTTAGGGGTCTACGGCCAGATATAACAGCAAGCTGCAAGCCGATCTGCATTGTTTCGCTGAGCCATATCCAATTTATAGCCACGCTGTAAATTTACGTACCCACCTTTGGCCAACTACCATCTCCGGCCGAAGAGGGACTGATTCCAACAGGGGAGTACCTGTCTCTGCAGAGGTGACAGCAGACGGGCCGTAACCCCACGACCCACAAATTTATGTGCCTCCGCTCCGCTAGTAAATTATATTTTATTTTTATACACATTGAGCATTATTGTAAAGCTACCTTCACACCAGTTGCAAATTTTATAACGTATATTTTTATTTTTCCTTTTTGGTTGCGTTTCGCTTTTTAGTTTAGTTTTGTTGCATTCTATCTTTCTCAAATCATTCTTTCATGAACATTTAACACAGCGTTCTGATAAAGTTGATTGTAACAGAACGGAGTACTTTCATCATTGATCGATAATTTGTGTGCTCCAGGCTAGAACCAACATGTAACTGAATTTCATAGGCAGGCTAGGCTCGACTATCAAACGTATGTGTTGCACGTATCTTTGCTGTATACTTTGTAATAAAACACTTAAACGGATGTTTTATTATAATGTGTAATACTCACGAAAAGCCATGACATTACTATGTATACTTTGTGTTTAATACATTCATACTTGCCACCGTTTTAAACCAGAACTGTAGCTATACATCTCGAGATGATATTATAGCAGGTAATGTTGAACTCGGCCAACCTTGGTCGATTCGTTAGTTTGCAAGTCCGGATTACATGAGCCTACAGTTCAATTATATTTTTAATTTAGATGTAATCTACCAACATACTTTGTAAGTTCCTTGTTACTAAAAATATTAACTCCTTTTCTCTGAATATAAACAACTCTTATTTTTTTATTGTTTATAGTCGCCATTTTATGTAACAACTAAATATCTATCTTTATTTTTTCAGATTGTGGGAAACTACCTGAAGCCAGTAAAGACACTGCGGATGTTTTATTATTTTTTGATACGCTTTTCGATTCTGTCAATGGTAGCTACAGCAAGTTAAAGCATGGAAAAATCTACCGCACTGCAGTGACTCCTAAGTCACCACATCAAAGGTTGTGGTGAGAAAGTATAGCGGCTTTAAGAAATATGAAATTCGTAGACAGAAATGGAAAAGAGTCAGTAGTACCATCACTATCCAGTTGGATTAAAACATTAGAAACTTTCAAAATTTTATCAAAACATTTACATAACATGGGAATAACTTCACTGTTAATGCGCAATTTTAACCAGGACCCATTAGAAAACTTTTTTGGAGCTATTAGGTCTCATGGCCAAGCAAACATAATGCCTAATGCGGCAGCATTTCAGGCGGCATTTAAGACATTGCTCATAAATAATATGACTTCACCACATTCAGTAGGAGCCAACTGTGAAAAAGATAAAAATAGATGTCTACAAAACCTGACATATTTTTTTAAAGAAAGTGCAGATACTAGCTACTGTAATACATGTTCAACAATTAAAGAAGAGGATGGGCAGCAGCGTCCTTCAAGTACATTAACAACTCAACTGCGATCGCCAACCCGTCTGCCAAGCGTGGCGATTATGGCAAAACCCCCCAACGAGCCCACAACACACCATATCGGTCGTTGTGATCTTTGGGGGAGGCCTGTGTCCAGCAGTGGACTTCATTCGGCCGAAATGATGAATTAAAGAAGATCATTTTAATATATATATTTTAAACACCGATACAATACTTCAAAGTAAACACTTTAATGACGTTGAAAGGTGTTCAGCTATTGGCTATTGTAGTGGGTGGCTGGTTAAAGTTGCAAAAAAACAAATCTATAGAAGTTGCCAAGCATGTAAAGATGATATGGAGAGAGTGATGCCATGAGTGATTTCCATAAATATATAAAAGTAAAAGATTACTCTGAGAAAGGGTGGGTGGCTTTGCTATCCTACCAGGGCAATTTTTGATGTATTTTTTCAAATTGAAAAATTTTGTATGGAAGTTTTAAGAACATCTTGCGAGGAAAATAACTTATCGAATTATATCAAATTACTGATAACATTCCATTGTAATATAAACTTCTTGTCGTGTGACATACACAAAAATAAGCTACTAGATTTTTTAATCGACAAATGTGTGACATTTTTTATACATAATTGCTGCAAGGAAATAAATGATAAAAGATAAAAATATTTTTTATTCATGTAAAACAATTTATAGGCACTTATGAATAGTCAAGACTTTAGTTGCCTCGTTCCAAGGTGTAGATTTCCTATAGAGAAGAACGGGCAAGAAACTCCATGGTTACTCTTTTTAAATCATATTGGTACAATGTTCTCGAAATTATGGTAATGTGAGGACAATGCAGGAAGAAAGAGTCTAAACTTCTTATAAAGTCTACACTAAATAAGCTTGATTTTAATATTCACCAGAATTTTTGATTCTATTGTCATGACAGCATTAAGATGACCAATCCCAACAGACGGCACTCGTTCACGAGCATGACGCATGCATCAGCGTCGCTCAGCTCAACCATATTGTAGGGAAACTTAGCGACCCGACACACAACGCCACCATAAGCAGGACACTTGAGTGAGCATGACATACCTAAACTGCCAGACAAATATCACGTCAATAAAACAAAATAATTGAATAGCCCACATGGTACTCGCACTACTACAGTATCAAATCTAAATGCATAACATGAACATAAAAATAACATTAAAAATAAATAACATAATGTCATATAGAATAATGAAATCTCATTATATGAATTAATATAATCCATTTTAAGAAATGATGCAATTTAAATGTCAAATCAATTAAAAAGTACTGGTTTTAGATACATAGATACCAGGAATGTCAATATAAGCCTATGCATATCAGAGCAGCTCAATCCCAAGCATTTTTGTCGTCCATATAGTCTGTTACGTTATAGAAAGCTTTTCTACACAGCTTCTGTTTTATAGTGGACTTGAATTTATTAACGCTTAGTTTTTGAATATGGCTTGGGATTTTATTGTAAAACGTACACATTGACATAAAATTCTTAACAAAATTGCAAATACACATATAGTACACCCTTTCGAACTTGCAGGCGGATTAATGTCCACTGTTTATGTTCTACAAATATAAATGGCCCTATATTTATGGATATATTTATGGAAATCACTCATGGCATCACTCTCCATATCATCTTTACATGCTTGGCAACTTCTATAGATTTGTTTTTTTGCAACTTTAACCAGCCACCCACTACAATAGCCAATAGCTGAACACCTTTCAACGTCATTAAAGTGTTTACTTTGAAGTATTGTATCAGTGTTTCATCATTTTTTTTTTTTTCATCATTTCGGCCGAATGAAGTCCACTGCTGGACACAGGCCTCCCCCAAAGATCACCACAACCACCGATATGGATGTGTTGTGGGCTCATTGGGGGGTTTTGCCATAATCGCCACGCTTGGCAGGCGGGTTGGCGATCGCAGTTGAGTTGTTAATGTACTCGAAGGGCGCTGCTGCCCATCCTCCGGCTAATCCCTTAGTCGACTTTTACGACACCCATGGGAGGAGATGGGGTGGTGGCATTCTGAGCCGGCACCACACGGCATCAGTGTTTAAAATATATATATATTAAAATGATCTTCTTAAATTGTTGAACATGTATTACAGTAGCTAGTATCTGCACTTTCTTTAAAAAAATATGTCAGGTTTTGTAGACATCTACTTTTATCTTTTTCACAGTTGGCTCCTACTGAATGTGGTGAAGTCATATTATTTATGAGCAATGTCTTAAATGCCGCCTGAGATGCTGCCGCATTAGATGGAATTCATGTCTGTAAACCCACGACACGACACAGGACAAATACTAGTGTGGGGCAAAATATTAAAAAAAGAAAAAGTTATAAAAAAGTATCTTATGATATTCATAGTTACTCTATTTGATGATTGATTGATTATAAATTTAAGATATCATAACTAAATTGATTGATAATAGTATCTTTATATCAGTCAAAGAAAGTCCACTGCTGAACAAAGGCCTCCTCATTACATTTCCACAACAATTGTACCGTATTGACTGACTCTGTAACACTTTTTTGTATTATTGTGTATGTTAATAAAGCTGACCATTTACCAGACATTGTTGTCACTATAAATTTGTCTACAGTGTAATATTTTACATATGTCCTAAATGAAAAGCGTTCTTAGCTAATCTCCAAATATTTATAACAGCTTATTAGTGTGCATATTAAAATATAATTATTGCCTAAGCCTAGCTGTGAATTGATTGCAGATGTAAGAATAAATACTTTTAACTAGTGGTTACAAGACGCCTAAGGCACTCGATGAACAAACAAAGACTTTATTAACATACACATAATATTTTTTAAACTTAGTGTTACAGAGTCAGTTAATACGATACAATTGTTATGGATACTTATGGACGAGGCCTTTGTTCAGCAGTGGACTTCCTTTTACTAAATATTGACACTATTATCAATCAGTTTATTTATAAATATATTATATATTAAATATATATATATATACCAATATAAATATATTAAATATATATATATACCAATATATATATATATATATATATTATATATTTATAAATAAACTGATAACTTAACTAAACTGTTAACTTTTTCTTTTTTGAATATTTTGCCCCACACTAGTATTTGTCCTGTGTCGTGTCGTGGGTTTACAGACATGAATTCCACATACAATATACCCAGACCCGGAACAACAACCTGCAGATCATACAAATATTTGGTTCCGTGTGGGAATCGAACGCACGACCCGGAGCGCATCAGCCACTGCACCAACCGTGCTGTTGGATGGATGAAAGAGTAATTACATACTACAAACGTTTTATAAAATTATTTAGCCTTAACAAAATGACCTGTTTATTTATTATTTTGCCCTACATTGTTATCACTTATGTTGGGTCTATAGTGTATTCATAACATTTCACATATGTTCTAAATGAAAAGGGTTCTTAGCTGATCTCCAAATATTCATAAATGTTTGTAATTAGTGTGCATAATAAAACATAATTATCGCCTATGTCCAGTTGGGAATGATAGACTGCAAATGTAAAAGATTTTGGTTGCAAGTCCAGAATAAAACGGTCATACATGTCAGATTTTCTGGTTCCAATATTAAGCTTGCGTGCGCGCCCATTATTTGCAATCTCATCTTGTCGCATAAATGCTGGGATCTGTGCACCGCTGCGTCACTTAGCACAAAATTACAATGCCCTTTCTCTATATTTAGACTTGTTTGCTTAGTCATCCAATCGATTTAAAAAATGTCTTCATAAAGCTATTGTGAATCTGAAGCTTTATTCTATTTTATTTGATACTTTAATTGTTAAATTAAACTCGTGAATGAATCTTTTAGTCATATAAGATGTGGATTACGCAGTTAGTTGCACGCTGATGCATCCTTATGTAATTACTTTGATTTAATCATGTAGTGTGTAATTGTTTGTTTTCCTTTCCGTAATAAATTAATTAAAAATAAGCTCTTAAAAGCACCTATGTATCTATAATAATTACTTATCCGTTAAATAAACATCAGTAATCCTCATACGTTTTTTATTACTTTTAAAAGCTAAACATACCCAAAACATAAAACTAAGGATACGTAGCATATAGCTACCCTACACGTACAATGTACATGCAATATAACTAGTATGTACGTATGTAATATTATTTAAATCCATTAGTGGCGGATAGATGGCACTGCCTTCTTAGAATAAAACTTAACTGCCGACAGACCCGTCTATCTCCGTATAATATACTGTAGTCTGTGCTACTTGTTCTCAGAAACCATGTGAGATATATCTATAAAACGACTACTTGAATGCAGTGATTGCTAAACTAGATCAAATTAAAATTGGAATAGCTTGATGTGGGATAAAAATCAAACTTGGTACCTAAACAACATTAATACCTCATGTACTTCCTTCGCCCTGGGAAAGGGCGAAGGGGCATGCCGGACTCCTACCGGCTAAAACCACCGGAGTGATCATCGTCGGCACCGAAGGGAGGCTCCAGGAACTCGAAAGATCTCCATCTAGAGCAGGGGTTCCCAACCTTTTTTTGTCTACTGCCCACTTTAAGAATAAATTATTTTTTAAGCCCCCCTTTTTAAACATACTAAAAAACCGCTAAGTACTTATAACTGACTAGCTGGGACCCGCGGTTTCACCCGCGTTTAATTTAAAAGGGATTTAGAGTATACTTCAATATAGAGACTTGACATAGAACAAATATATTGGATTTCAAGGGTTTTTATTTTTTTGCGCGGAACCCTAATTATTTTTCTTAAATTAAAGTAGCCTATGTTATTCCTTATAGCATCAGCTATCTGCCAGTGAAAGTCCCGTCAAAATCGGTCCAGCCGTTTCGGAGATTATCCGGAACAAACAGACAGACAGACAGACAGACAGACAAAAAATTTAAAAATTGTGTTTTTGTTATAGGTACCATATATACTTTCATATGCATTAAGTAAAAACCTGTTATTTTGACATTACAAACAGACACTTCAATTTTATTTATTTGTATAGATTATTGAAACGCAAATTTATAGTATTCGGACAGAGTATCTTTTATTGAAAATAAAACAAACACAATCAATTCTTATATAAAAACTAATGTGAAGGTTGAATCTGATGCTGTTCAATAAGTTTGTTGATATCAGGTTCCAATTTACTCAAAAACAGCCGCAAGTCGCCACGTTCGGTAACACGCAAACGATTTCTCTTTTTAGTAAACAGCGTTGCCACAGCACTAAATCCACGTTCACACAAATATGACGATGGGAATGCTATCAAAAATCGCGTTGCAAAATGCGGGATCGGTTTTTGTAGCGAAAATTCTTGATATCCATTTTTGAACTTGATTTTTATTTCTTCGTTTGTTGTCAATTCTATAAGTTCTTCTTCCAGCTGAGGTGACATTGCTGTGTTGACATTTGAAAACGGATCCAACACCCAGTCTGGTATTTCCAAGTTTAAAATGTCCTGGTATCGTTCGGTGAAGTCAATGTGGAGGTTTTCCAAATGTTGGCAGTAGGCAAACAAGTCGTCGTTACTGCAGTATACTGATAAATTCGGAAAATTGTGAAACTCACGTCTGCCCATATTCTTTTTGTGCAGAAGCAGTTTGGCTGCGAAAGCAGCAACGACATTTTTTGTTTTAATTAAATTTAGTTCATCGCCTTGCAGTTGGAGGTTCATGTCGTTGAACATTTTATACAGTTCTTTGATGTTATGAGCTTGTTGCGCAGTTCTGTATCTTTAGTTTCCAAGAACTCTATCATAGAGTCAAACAGGTTGTAAAATCGAATCAGACGATTGCCTCTTGACAGCCAACGAACTTCAGTATGAAGCAACAAACGGTTGAAATCTTCGTCATTAGTAACACAAAGCTGATGAAATAATCTATCATTCAAAGAGCTGCTACGGATTTTATTGACTGCTTTGATGACATATTGCAGTGATTGAAATAGTCGTTCACTTAAGTTTCTAGCAACCAAATGTTGTCTATGAATAACGCAATGTATAGCAAGGACATCTGGAATATTATTCTTTAAGTATGCTATGAAGCCTTTATGGCGCCCTGTCATAGCCGGAGCGCCATCCGTAGCAACTGATGTAATATTTTTCAAAGGAATCTCTTTCTCTTCACAAAACTTTTCCAATGTATTGAATATGGTTTCGCCTTTTGTATCTGTCTCCAAATTTCTGGCAAACAATAGTTCTTCACGTATTTTCTCATCTTTAATAAACCTCACGTAAGATAGCAACAACGCTTCATTAGTTGGTAAAGTGGACTCATCGAGCTGAATTGAGAATTGACTAGTCCTCAGATGATTGCACAATGATTCTTCAATGTTTTCAGCCATTTCATCAATTCGTCTTTGCACAGAATTATTACTCAAAGGAATTTTTCGGATAATATCTGCGGCCGGTTTATGAAGCACAGTAGTTATTACTTCCTTTATTGCTGGCAAAATTAACTCTTCTCCGATGTTTTGTGTGGTTTGCCTTTTTGAGCAATTAACAAAGAGATATTGTACGAAGCTCGAAGTCCGTCGTCATCTTGCTTAGCAGCCGCCGAAAATAGTTTTGATACACTTGGCTGAGTATTATGCTTCTTCTCTAGGTCTTGAAAATATGCTACATTCTTTTCTGTCTTATCTGGATGCATTTTATTCAAATGATCTTGCAGTCTTGAAGGCTTCATTGCTTCGTTCGAAAATGTTTTTAGACATAGAAGACACAAAGGCGACAACGGGTTTGTGGGATTTTCAATAAATCCGAATTTAATATATTCCGCAGAGTATTGCCGTCTCTTCTTTTTTACTTCCGACATTGTTTTGTTTTAAGAAATACGTAAGTGTTGAAATCAAGTACTGCTTATCTATTATGTGCGAAACCGCAAATGAAAATACCTAAAATAAATTTACGTCGTTTATATAGGATTGCATAAGCAGCACGCACCAACAGGAATAAGACAAACGTGCATAAACTCGTTTATCTCATTCGACGCCCAATCGTACTCGACAAGCAAGAACAAGTATCGGCTGGTTCTATACCAGCCGATTGGTATAGGAATGTAAAATTCGGATTATTTAACAAAAACTTGTTAAAACATGATTGCCCGCGGTCTTTTATATCGAACCGAGTTTGAGCTATATCTTAATTAATATTAGTTGATGTTCACAAGATGTAGTCGAGAGTCGAGAGCTCAGTCGGTGTCTAAGAGTCTTCCTAGCTAGGTAGATGAAATTATAAATCGACCCCAAAGCCCTACACAATGCCCCCTTTTTTTTCTGGGTCTCTTACCGCCCCCCTTTAGGCCTGCAGCGCCCACAAGGGGGCGTTATCGCCCACGTTGGGAAAGACTGATCTAGAGCCACCCATTGGTGCCACGCCTTTAGGCACATCTCGGAGGGGATGACTGTAAAGCGGTCATCCCCTCTAGTGGAGGGAAGGCGACTGTAAAGAGGCACCCCCCCCCCAGGCATCTCTCGAGGGGATTGTAAGATTCCCCCGAAGCCACACTATGCACTGCGCACACAGCGGTGCGTGACCACATGCACACCGCTGTCTTCCCGGGGGTCGCTCGGTATGAGCGCGCAGATTTCCCAATAAGCGCGCTCGCGACCCCCAAGGCCCCCTGTCATATAAAGACGACAGGGGGCTCAGGCGTGTTGTTGTTTTTTTTGTGGGGCCCAACTCTCCTACCAAAATGGGCATTCTCCTTTCATTTTTGTATGGTAGGTAGAGATGCATCGGCACTACTTGTTCTCAGAAACCATGTGAGATATATCTATAAAACGACTACTTGCATGCAGTGTTTGCTAAATTAGATCAAATTAAAATTGGAATAGCTTGATGTGGATAAAAATTAGACCTAGACAACATTTATCAACCTACACCTAATATGAATCCCATCTCATCCCTTGGGTGTCGTAAAAGGCGACTATGGGATTAGCCGGAGGATGGGCAGCAGCGTCCTTCGAGACAATTAACAACTCAACTGCGATCGCCAACCCGCCAGCCAAACGTGGCGATTATGACAAAACCCCCAATGAGCACACAACACACCCATATCGGTCGTTGTAGTGATCTTTTGG
This sequence comes from Diloba caeruleocephala, assembly GCA_947459985.1. Taxonomy (NCBI): domain Eukaryota; kingdom Metazoa; phylum Arthropoda; class Insecta; order Lepidoptera; family Noctuidae; genus Diloba; species Diloba caeruleocephala. The sequence continues at coordinate 13,632,040 of OX381627.1, forward strand.
GGAGGCCTGTGTCAAGAAGTGAACTTCATTCGGCCGAAACGATGACCTGATATGAATTGTGCTATCAATTATAAATCTTTCTAATGATGTTGCGGCTTTATTGTAAAGCTCTACTCATTACATTATTACATAATCTTGAGTCAAACATTCATATCCTAAGGACACGCTATCTGTTAGATACAGATCTGATAGATACTTAGTCATTCTATATGATGATGCAAGTCCTAAAATGTCAGCCCCTTCTTGGTTACAATCTGGTTCTAAGGTTTACCATTATATTGCTGTATGGCTTCTTCAGCCTAAGTCCAACATTCATTACACCAATATTATAATAACTGGTGCGTAACAAGACAAAAGTAATAAATACTTGGTACATTAAAATAAGAGAATACTTAAAACTTAACTATAATTTTACAAATACCTGTCTTGGATATATTCTTCTTAAAATGGCATCACTCACTTCTGGACCATTAGTACTGTATAATCATTTCTATATAAACGGTGCAGTGGACATCCTTTGGCCGATATGATGATGGTACAAACAGGTTATGGTCAGGGGTATTTGCTCGGTACACATTTCCTTGAGCAGATACCAAGCATGCATGGCAAATTCGATATCCAGGGAGTATCTACAAATAATAATACATTTGTTATGATTGTATTATGTATAAATCAATTATACAAAACAATTAAAAACTGTTCACATTCTTGGGTAGATATGTACATATTGTAAGTATTTTTTCTATTGATTATCATCACTCTCTGTCAGACTGCATTGAGACATTGGTAAACAAGTGCAAGTTCACTCTGGATATATTCACAGACCACATTGACAAATATGTTGTGGACCAATTTTTGCTGTTGCAGTGCGCCTATACAATTTAAAAAGTTGTAGATGTTAATGTTACCATGAATCGAATGGAAATAATTGTAATAGTTACCTGTCTTAGAACAATTTTATTGCAGTTGGATAAGAGTTGACATTACATTTCTCTCATCTTGTTCAAGAGACTATGTAGACTAGAGTAATATGTTCCTTGCACGAGACTGACTAACATCATCCAAACTCAGCATGTAGTTCACCCTTCTTAGCATCCGTGAAGAAAGGCGTGAAACATCTTCATTCTTCAGTGTCACTATCAGTATTCCAATCAAATAACTGATCTAGGACGTCGTTATCACTATCACTGGAGAATAACAACAAATCCACACTATTCGGAGTAAAAAATAAATAATGATCGGAGATTTCGAACCTAAATCCGACCAATACTCAGGATTAACATTCGGATTATTTACACCGATTATAACAAACGTCAAAGTACACGGATATGTTATTGACACGCAATATCTGTCATTTTCTAACAGAGGTAAATCTATACTCTGCGATCCGTCCTCCCAAAGATATATCACTTGACAAGATCGCAATCTCAATCTTCGGTTACCCAACCCAAAACCAAATTAACACGTTTTACACAAAATCCGATCAAATATTCATTCTTAAGTCTAAAGATATTAGAATATATCGATTATTAATTTCGGCCGTTAGCCAAGCTCTTCCATCTGAGGATATCTTATGCTTCCATCTTGACCCTCTTGAAGATTTAAACAATTCTTTAGAAATTTTAAATAAAATAAAGTTTACTCTCGATGCGGACAATAAAGATAAAAATATTTTGGGGCGTACAGAAAATCTCTTTCACCACCTGTATCACAGGCTTAATAGAATTGGTACGGATGAGAAAATTGTGGACGTGCATTTGGAATGTACTACACTTTTTAAAGGATATTATCAAAATGTTATGTCTCTGAAAATAAAGGGTATTGATCCTCTCATTGCTGCCGTCCCAATTTCCGATCCACTAATGCCATCTGAAAAGATTAATCTTACAGTAACTTGCGAAGGTAACACTAAGTTTTCTGAATTAGCTAAGCAGAAATATGATGGTAAGACCTGTGTGTGGTCTTTCATTCAACGAGTCAACGAATTTAGTGTAGCTCGTAATAATTCAAATACTAAGTTACTAGCTTTTGCTACCGAAATTTTTGTAGACGATGCACTGCATTGGTTCAGAAGCGTTAAGGAACAAGTATCATCTTGGGATGAGCTTGTCGTTCTTCTACAGCAAGACTTCGACAAAGCGGATTATGATTACCGTCTTCTGTCTGAGATTCGGTCTAGGACTCAGGGTACAACAGAAAATATAACGATATACTAAAACAAGTTTTAAAATCCCGCGCCAAAAAGCCCATGCCTGAAAAGGCATCAAAGCAACCGGATGAGGATGGTTATCTGTTGGTGCAAAGGAGTAAGGGCCGTCAGCGAACCAAATAAACCACCGCGGCACGGCTCTTGCGGAGTCCAAGAGTGCAGCTGCTGCAGTCGCACCACAACGACAACTTTATGGCGTTCGTGGTGCGAGTATCAACATGTTATCTGCATCTCGTCATGGAAGAGTACTTTTGGGCCACAAGGCGTGGTGTTCCGTCGCTTTCGCGGACAAGTGCCACTAGTACGTACAGCGACGTAGTGCGAGTGAAGTTTTTACTAACATAGACTTAAGTTTCTTTATACTAACATAATCTGTATTATTACAATATATATGTTAGTTTGTAAGGTATATTTCTATGGGTCAAAGTAGCCTGATAATAAAGAATTTATTATTATTATATTATTTATTCGACAAAAAATATTTGAATGATCTGACTGTTATACTTTAACTTTACATACAAAAATTAACTTACAACAATAAAAGCATTCTAAATAGAACAGTAACGTTTCCAACACGTATTCTTGCTGGCAAAAATTTACTTATAAATCCACTTCACTTGCATTTTGGAATTGGAAAACTTTTAGTACGACTGTATTTTTAACAGTGAAGGCAACGATCCTGACGCACACAGACAATGTTGAAGATATATCACCTCCATATAGATACTGACATATGGTTTTATATAAAGAACTTTCTTTGCAATTTTACTTAATAAATATTTCCCAACAGACAAGTCACAGTAAATGTTATATTATCCACTCTTTTATGCACAATTGAATGTAAAACACTATAATTAATTAATAAAACAATTATTTATATCGTATTTATTTATAAGATTAAGCACTTTAAAGTCATATTCCGGTTAGTTTTAATATGTATAACAACACTAGTGCAGCCCGTTACGTGGCTCACTTCACACGTCTTATTACAATTGGAGAGCAATCCCAATTTCAATCCAATGTTGATAATATTGGTTTCAAAAGTACGGAACCACGTGAGTGTGATATTGACATTGGTATCGTATTGGTATTAGCTTAAAATAAAAATTCACTTGGAGAGTAGACCTACAGACTGGTCTATTTACTACGTTTAATCTAAGTATAAATAATTATACGAAAGAGGATCAAAATTTTTAAACACGAAGTGCAGAAGGCGACAAATTTTATGACTTTGATAGAAAGACACAGAAATCTCTAGAAAAAGACAAGAGAATCTCTGAGAAGAAATATAGCAAATTATATAATAAGCCAAACCGCAAAGCTTACCAACAGTCAACAATTGTCTTGAAAACTCCAGAGACCCTTAGCAAGAATTGTATCACTACTATTAACTCTTTCTTGTACCAATCAGTAAATAAAGTGTACACGCGAATCATTTTCAGATTTCGGAACTTGCCAGTATTAACGATACATATCCATTTAATGTCTTAAAATAATGATCAATTACATATGACAACAAGAACCAGTTGGTGAGACAAGTGAAAATTCTACAAAAAGAACTAAACCCAAAGTAAATAAACTGGCTGACTGAAAATACGCCATTTATTAGCTATAAATGGCGTATTTTCAGTCAGCCAGTGTAATCGAGATTTTGTGATGATTTTGAAATGTTAACAAGGAAAGGTGACCAAAAGCGTGAAAGAAATGATAAAGGAAAACTCGTATCGAATATAAACGAAAACCAAGAGAAAATATTCTAAACGGGAAAAGAGCGTACAAGAGAATCTTTGTTTAAAACGTAAAAAATAAATGAAATTAAGAAGGAAAACACCAATAAAATAAAAATCAATAGAAAAACAAACAACAAAAGAATTCTAATGGAGAAAAGAGAGTTATATGACGGGTAGAGAGCAGTATATTAGAGTGGATAAATACCTGAGTGACGCTGCTCCCTGCAGATTCGGCATTGCACAGGGCAGTACATTAGGCCCGACTCTCTTTTTGATGTATGTCAATAGTCTTCCGGAAATAATATCGGCCAATACAGATATAATAATGTTTGCAGATGATACAGTAATTTTATTCCATGACCACTCTTGGAAACACGTAAAAAGTGTTGCAGAAAATTGTATGGCGAGTGTAACAGCATGGCTTGAGGATAACCTACTCACATTAAATATAACTAAGACTATGTATCAATGCTTTACAAAGTCTAAGCGATCCTGTCCGAATCAAGACTATAGCATCACTATACATTCATATCCATGTAACAGACAGCCTCTAAAAAGTAATCAGTGCGGCTGTAACACTTTGACTAGAGTCAGCAGTATCAAATATCTTGGCGTTCAAGTGGACAATGTCTTGAACTGGAAAGAACATATATCAAATTTATGCAGTCGAGTTAGAAAGCTGATATATATATTTAAACAGTTAAGAGGGGTCGCATGCACGAAAATCCTAATACAAACATACAAAGCTCTATGTCAAAGTGTGTTTCTCTATTGTATAACGTCATGGGGTGGAGCAGCTAAAACAATAATGCTTGAACTTGAACGCGCGCAAAGAGCTATTTTAAAGGTCATATTGCGCCTACCTTATCGGCATCCTACCACGGCGACTTATAATGAGACTGATGTATTGTCGGTGCGGAGGCTATTTATATTTCAAGCCCTTTTAAAATATCATCGTGCCGCTGTACCAAAGTTGCAGCTACGGCAAACCAAAATAAGACGATTTCGATGCCCGGTCCCCGCTGCCAAATCCGCTTTTGCACAACGTCACTATAATTTTATAGCGCCTAGAACTTACAATAAAATTTTGACCCCGAATATAATAACTTTAAGCACCAATAGGTTTAAAAAATATGTACTGGAATGGATAAAAAACTTGAATTATATCCAAACTGAACAGCTTATAACAATTCAAAAATAATTAGAACACACATCCAAACAATCTAAACACACGCACACATACACACCTATTCGCCGACATAAACACACACGCACAACGTAGTAACCGCCTCATGACTTAATAATTTTTTTTTTTTTTGTCTAACAACCTCACTAAATATTTTTTCTTTTAGCCATGTATAAATAATGTGAAATGTGTTTAACGAATCCAAGTAATCCATATAGAACTAAGTAATAGGGAAGGCACTGTCTCCTGAGATACAGGTTCTACCTAGTTCAGGAAACAGAACTCCTTTTGAATTGTGATTTATTTGGTTGCTAATAAACGTTATTACTATTACTACTATTTCTGTAAAACGTAAAAATAAACGATCTACTTCTGATACGAGTTCTACGGATTCTACTATTGAACAAACGACACAGACAATTCAGACTACGAAACAATGCATTGCTATTACATATCTGAATGTCTAAAAGGTCAAGAAGAAAAAAAAATTTTTTAACCTATTAAATAGACCAAATGGAACCTCAGATTTCATTTGGCATACTCGTGTACGAATTCTGCTTGCAGTGACAGGTCGTCCTGCTGACTGTATTATTTTAATTTTGGTTTATATAATCATGGTTTCCACCTGGTATTGAAAACCAGCACTGCAAGTCCGCCTTGCTGTTCTGTAGCATATAGCTGAAAGAGGGACCTTTGTTGGTCAGTAAAAAATAATTTGTAGCCAATGTACCTTTGTGTGTCAATGTCGTATAAATGCTTAACTTTATATGTAATAGGTATAATTACCATGCTGTCGGAACAGGCGGTGTGCCAGCGGGGTGAGGTGGCGTTGGCGGTCAGTTTAGACATCGTCAACGCCTTCAACTCCATCCCGTGGGATGCGATTAGGGGGGCACTAGTCCATCATCGGTGTCCCCCCTACCTGCAGGGCATCATAGGGGCCTATCTGCGCGATAGGCGCAGCACAGCGCAATGCGAGGCTTGGGGGGATCCTCTACAATCCTCCCCGAGAAGTACCTGGGGGGGCCTTTTTACAGTCGCCTTCCCTCCGCTAGAGGGGGTGACGGCTTTACAGTCATCCCTTCCGAGATGTGTCGAAAATAAACTGATATTGAAATTGAAAAAGTGACATGTTATTTGGAACAAAAAATATCTAACCGCCAAATTCTCAACACTCAACAAGGCAAGGCGGTATGGATATTTATAATTATTTCCACGATTTAAGACAGCACGTCGTCTCGTCGTCATTCAAGAGGTCGTTCATTAATGGTGTGGGGTGCGGTTTCTTATCATGACCCTATTAATATTTACATTCTTAAAGAAAAACTAACTTCAAAATTGTTTATCAATCTACTAGAAAAGATGAAAAAGAGATTCGTGAATTTTTTTTAAACCGAAACTTTATTTTTCGACATGACCATGCCCTTATACATGCTTCACATGAAACAAAAGCTTGGTTCCTAAAACATAAAATAAGTTTTAGATTGGCCATCTAACTCTCCGGACCTGAATATTATGGAGATTTGGAGCTATTTATCTCGCCAGATATTTGCCAGTTCAATAGTAGCGCAGATATAATACAAGAAATTCATAAGTGTTTGAATAATTTGGACCTAAATCACATTCACGCATTATATGATTTAATCCTAAACGTATTTTTGAAGTAGTTAAGAGTAATGGAAAATATACAAAATATTAAAAATCTATTATCAGAATTTATATTTAATTTAGGGGTGAGGCTATTTAAGTGACTCTGACTGTATGTATTATATACAATATCTGATTGTATATTAATACTGTACTTTAATAGAACTAAGCTCAGCTCAGCACAATGCTCGGTGATCTCAACAGAGTTTCCCAACAGGTGGGCCTTAAGCTGAACATGGGGAAGACGAAAGTCATGTCAAATGCCCATGCCGTGCTCATCCCAATATCCGTTAGGAGCTCTGGGACAAACCGTCCAGTTAGGTCCAACTTCGAGAAAGAGGTCAATCGTCGAATCCGGCTCGGCTGGGAGCCATTGAATGCAGGCAACATGTAACCGTGCTTGTCAGCAGTGAACGTCTTTTGGCTGATATGATGATGATAATTTTACTCTCTCCACAAGAGTTCTATTCGTGCGCCCAGCGCGACCATTTAGCTCTGGAGTGTAGGGATTGCTAGTCCGTGTTATGCCGAATTATTTAAGATACTTTTCAAAACTACGATTAACATATTCTTTAGCATTATCAGACCGAAGAACTTTTATACCTTTACCTATTTTATTTTGTACCAGACATCTTTGAATATGAGAAAAGTCTTTTTTTGTTAAAGGGATTGAAGCCTTGGAAAAGCGCTGGACTCGGTGTGTAGAGAGACTCGGAAACTATGTAGAAAAATAAATTATTAAGTTATCAATAGTCATTATATTCTATCTCATTCTCACTACTTTTTGATCCCTCCTCGTAAAATAAAACCCGGTCATTCTTTATTAGTATAATAGGTAATACTACAAACATTATATAAGTACCTACCTATATAATTTAAACTAAGTACTAAATTACTTTATCATTGTAATACCATGCTAGGTTGCGAACTAAATTATGATAAAAATATTACTTATTATCCCCATGTCTAAGTGCCGAGTGCAAGTAATATTACCAGTATGAAGTAAGATTCTGGTATAAAGACAACAATATCTATCTATCGCGTCGGGTGGTGTGTAATGTTTTGGAGTAATATCACCTAACTATAAAAGTAATATCACATTAGAGATGAAGCGTATATACTAGAATAGATCCAGGGACTAGGTGTTTAGCGAGACTAGGTGGCACCTATTCCAACTTTTGAAATACTCGATCCACCTAGTCTCTACGGCGTACGGCACCGCAGCCTACGAAGTAGCCAGTGGCCGGACGGTGAAGCGAGATAGCATTTCGTTGCCATAGTTACTAGTCTGTTTTGCCGCTCACTCGTGTTTGCCTAAATCATTGGGTGTGTCACCCATTAGAATTTGAACCAAATGTCGATGTCCATAAAAGTAACAAAACGTGCGCACGTCGTGTCATGCAAAAATATATTTGGTTGGTGCAGTGGTTGATACAGTCGGCTGCTGCGCACCAGGTCGTGGGTTCGATTCCCGCACGGAACAAATATTTGTACGATCTGCAGGTAGTTGTTCCGGGTCTGGGTGTATTGTGTGTGGAATTTGTGTCTGTAAACGCACCCACGACACAGGAGAAATCCTAGAGTGGGGCAACGTTTTATTAAAAAAGAAAAGAAAAGAAAAAAACTACACTAATCCGCAGTCTTTCTATCTTTGTCTGCCAATACTCGAGGCTAGTCGGGATTTCAACCAAATACTAGGTAGATTCTATAAACTACTTACTTACTTACTTAGGTACTTTGAAATACTCGATGCGAATGGAGACTATCTAGTATCTGACTATGCAATGCAGTCGAGAGTTGAGCAAAAAGCTATTGTTTATTTGTAATACTTAACAAATAAATATGTAAAGCTAACAATAGGACTCGAATGACTGTGAAATTAGACAAAAGTTAGCGGTGTTTAGTTTCTCACGCTTTCTGCTATAAGCTTGTAATGAAATACTCTATGCAGTCGGGTTATCGAGTATCAAGTACGGACTCATGCGTAAGTGTGATCTTGGCGGACGCCGGCGCCGTTTTGATACCTACTCGACGTTACAATCGCATACGCGTATCAGACTTTAACTAGAAGAGTAGAATTAAAACTATTTCGTGGTTTTCGCAACAAACTGTGTTATTGAGAAGTTAAGTGTTTATTGCTATAAAACATGACTTCGAAAGGAAGTAATGTCGCTTGGGATCATTTTACGGACAAAGGCCAACAAGTGGCCGAGTGCAAAATTTGTAAACAGGAATTGAGTTTTAAAAGTTCTCTATCAAACCTTACGAAACACTTAAAACGTAAACATCCATTCGTAAGTTTAGTTAGAAGAAACGACGTTCCAGCTCCAGATCAGTCGCAATCACCATCTAGGACTCAATCTTCTGCTGGAATAGTTCAACGACCTGAAGGTGAACAACGGCCGACCACTAACTTTGTGCGATTAGTACAACCCGGTTCGTGAACTATAGGTTCATATATATATAAAAAAATGCTGATAAATGTCAATCAGATATAGATAAGCTGATAATGGACTTATTTATAATTATTATTTGACTTTCAACCATTCCGTATTGTCGAAAACAAAGGTTTTAGACAATTAATTCAGTCTGCCTTTCCTTTTTACGTTATACCAACTCGTAAATACTTTGCAAATGCGATCTTCAAAAGTGACGGAAGTCACAAATGATGTGGAATCGATAACTGTTGTGTATGTGTGCGTGGCTGCGACCACGCTTATAAGGACCCACCTTAGACGTAATAAATCAGTGTGCATTCTGTAAGCAGTCGTTTCACTACCCCGTTACCTTCAGATAGAACAGTGGCGACGAGGATGGGATGTGTCCTTTCTAACATGGATGGAGTCTTATGCCTCTTAGACGATGTCCTCGTAACAGGCCCCACCATGGACATACATTTGCAAAGGCTTAAATCGGTGCTCGGGAGATTACAAGATGCGGGATTGGCTTTGCAAAAAGAAAAATGTGAGTTTTTTAAAAATGAAATTGTCTATCTGGGGTACAAAATAGACAAACAAGGGCTTAAGAAGTCGCCGGAAAAAGTCAAGGCTATAATCGAGGCACCAATACCCACCAATGTAACCAAACTACAGTCATTCTTGGGATTGGTGAATTACTATAGGAATTTCGTAAAAAATGCTTCGAGTATTTTAAGTCCGCTATATGACCTGCTAAAGAAAGAGGTAAAATGGAATTGGAGCCAGTCCCACAATAAAGCTTTTATCAAAATAAAAGAATTATTAGCTTCGGATCAAGTCCTCACACATTTTAATCATAATGCAAAACTGATTCTTACCGTTGACGCATCGCCAACCGGTTTCGGAGCCGTGTTATCACAAATAGGAACTGACAGTTCCGAACGTTCTATATCATTCGCGTCCCGCACTCTTAACGCAGCCGAGAAAAATTACGCTCAGATACAAAAGGAAGCAACTGCTATTATTTTTGTAGTACGTCGGTTCCACCAATATTTATATGCTAGGTCAGATCCATTCATTTTAAGGACGGATCATAAGCCATTAATTTCAATTTTTGGGCCGTATAAAGGTATTCCAGAAGTGTCAGCAAATAGGCTTCAAAGATATGCCTTATTTCTCAGTGGCTATAACTACACAATAGAGTATGTGCGTAGTAATAATAATTGTGCGGATTATCTATCACGGGCCAGTCTACCGGACGCCCAGAGCGGGAACACGAATGAGGCGGGCCTCGCTTCGTGGCGGAATGATTCATTCGAGTTGCCGCCGTCCGCCGAGCGCGCCGCTTATGTTAACTTCGTAGTAGATGGAAGTTACCTGTGACGCTCACAGAATTGCGCTCAGAAACAATTAAAGACGCAGTTTTAACAGCCGTAATTAAAAATGTTATGAATGGATGGCCTAAAAAAATTACGGATATAAGACTGAAACCGTATTTTTGCTGTAGGTTACAACTTTCTTACGAAGACGGGTGCCTCATGAGGGGCCACAAAGTAGTATTGCCGGAAAAATTGTGGTACAGAGTTATGTCAGAGTTACATAATTCTCATTTAGGTATCGTTAAAACAAAAGCGGCGGCGAGGGCGCGTATTTGGTTTCCAGGTATAGACGATGCGTTGGAAAAAATGATAGGCTCGTGCCATGTGTGCACACAATTGAGGCCATCCCCTCCCCGCGCGCCGCTATCGCCGTGGAAGTATCCTCCGAGCCCGTTTTTTAGAATACATATAGACTTCCTGGGCCCTATTAACGGACACACGTTCTTAGTGATGGTAGACGCTTACTCTAAATGGGTGGAAGTCTATGACATGATAAACACATCCACCTCATCGGCAGTTATTGAGAAAATATACGAGTTCATGTCAAGGTTTGGATTACCGCAAACCATAGTTAGTGACAATGGCACCGCTTTTGTTTCGCACGAGTTCAAGAAGTTTTGCGATTCTAACGGGATATCACACGTGACGTCACCAAGCTATCACCCGGCTAGTAACGGCCAAGCCGAAAGTTACGTTAAAATTGTAAAAAGGGTATTAAGTCATGTATCTTATCAAACAGCAATGTACGGGAAAGCAAATGAAAATTATTGAAGTACCTTTTCGATTATAGGAATTCAATTCACAGTACTACAGGATTGTCACCGGCTCAGTTAGTTTATGGTAAAAATCTTAGATCACGTTTAGACCTGTTTCATCCTAAATTAATTGCCTTAACATCTTCATTGAACGTATCTAATGAGGTTAAAAATAAACAGTGTTCGCAGATTGAATCATATGGTGGTAAAAACAAACAAACATTCTCTATTGGCGATAATGTTTTATATAAAAACAGTGTTATGAATAAGTGTGTTTGGAACAAGGGTACTATTTTAAAACGTTTAGGTAATGTAATGTACCTAGTTAAAGACTTGTAATCACTTGTAAATGTGAGAAAACATAAAAATCAATTGATTCTATATAAAGGTATAACTATTAATGATGACTCATTCGAGGATGGCGATATTCAAATAGGGTTGCAACAACGAGATAACAGAACATCACCAGAGATAAATGGATCCGGGTTACCAGTGGTGGAGGAAGGTGAAAGAGTATCAGTATCTGAGCAAACAACGACCACCCCACACAACGCCGATAGCCCTCCACAGCCTGCATCATTTTCAGTAGTAGCGACGACGGCCGAACAGTTTACACCGCCTGCTCATACAGAAGACTCAGATGAGTTCCACGAGGCTTTGTCAGACAGTAACAATGACTCGGCGCTAAATGAGGAACTAATACAAAGGAATAACCCATTATCCCGAATGTTGTTGCGTAAAATACCAAGAGTTGATTATAAAAGTTTTCTATAGTTTGTACTTGTAATTGTTGATATCGTTACTTGTAATATGGGGGAGGAATGTTGTGTATGTGTGCGTGGCTGCGACCACGCTTATAAGGACCCACCTTAGACGTAATAAATCAGTGTGCATTCTGCAAGCAGTCGTTTCACTACCCCGTTACCTTCAGATAGAACAATAACCATCACAACGGACATATGGACATCAAGTACAAACGACTCGTACATGGGTATTACTGGTCATTATATCAACAAGGATGATTGCACCCTAAAATCCATATTGTTAGATTGTGTTCTTTTAGAGGGGTCACATACCAGTGCTTACTTAACAATGGAACTGTTATGAAACTGTTAAGTGGAAAGTGTCAGGACAATTTTGGTTTGCAGTGCCAGATAACGGCGTCAATATAAAAAAAACCATAATAGATTTAGGATGGAAGCATTTTGGATGTTACGCACACACGCTAAGTTTAGCCGTCCAAGAAGGATTATCTGCGACACAAGAATTGGTTAATTTGATTAACAAGGTAAAAACTAGCGTTGCTTACTTCAAAAGATCCGCTCAAGCCTGGGAAAAGTTAAAAAATATCAGGAGCAGGCTGGAAAAACCGCAAAAAGACCTCTGCAATGTGTACGAGGTAGAATTCTACATTTTACATGTTGCAGAGGTTTGTAGAATTAAAAAAAGAGGTCAATAGTGCGTTCTCTAACTTAACGCCAGTGAAATGTCTTTAACTGCAGTTGATTGGAAACTTTGTGAACAGGTTTACAAAATTTTAGAACCCTGTGAAGAAGTAACAAGGGAAGTAAGTGTTCAGAAATATGTCACAGGAAGCATAGTCATACCTATTACGACAGGGCTAGCAAAATATTGACTCTAGTGCATACCTGGACACCGCTTTGAAGATCAATATGTAGCTGAAACTATAAAACAAAGAATCATAGAGCTGATTACGGCTATTATAAATAAGGAGGATCGAAATAATCCCCAAATTCAAAATGAAGAGCTGCAGCTCACTGATCAAGAAGTAAATGTCCATCTCAACCTCAAATAAAAAATAATTTAGTATGGCACAATACGAAAAAAATGAAAAATATCCAACCCAAGGGCACGGCTACTTCACGAGCAATTTTAGTAGTCCAGAGATATTTAGATGATAAAGTTGTGTTGCCAGGTGAAAATATCTCACCACTATAGTGGTGGAAAAAAAGGAAGGACATATACCCGCATTTGTTTGCTCTAGCATTCACAAAGTTAAATGCTATGGCTACGAGTGTGCCCTGTGAGAGAATTTTTTTTCCTCCTGTGGTCTACTACTGAATGACAGGAAAACGAGGGCTTTTTTTAAATGTATGTTCGGCTGAGTGTCCCCCGACATGGCGGTCGGGGACTTTTTGTAGCTAAACTGTTGCAATACTTTTTCTTTTTACATCTCTATAGGAGAACGAGGTTAGGCACCAGAAAGGTCCAGCAGCTAATGTTTTTAAATCAAAATTCATTAATATTACTTACTTATATTCTAAGAAAACAAAACAAAAAACCTTAACGGATAAAACGAAAATATGTAAATGAGCTGTTTTTAAATCAAAATTCATTAATATTACTTACTTATTTTCTAAGAAAACAAAACAAAAAACCTAAACGAAAATATCTAAATGAATTATAATCTCTTAAAACGCCAACATTTGAAAAATTTAAATAAACCTTCAAGTAGACAGTCCTTTTTTTTTTTTATTGATGTCCAGTGGAAATTCTACATGGAACTTCCTCCACCCCGGGGAAGGGCAAAGGGGTCTGCCGGACTCCTACCGGCTAAAACCACTGGAGCGGTCATCTTCGGCACTGAAGGGGGGCTCCAGGTCCTCGTAAGATCACACTAGAGCAAGTTGACAGTCCTAAAGCCTGTGTAAAGTATGAAGGGAAGATTACAGTTCATTACGACATACGTATCAACGCGTATCACGTATATTATTACACGAAGACTAAGCATACTTTAAAGTGTAGATCATTCCAACGATACTAAACTTCATCATACTTCATGGACTAGGTGGAACAGGTATTTGGATCGAGTATTTGTACGGAATTGGACTAGGTGTACCTAGTACAAAATCTACCTAGTACGACTCATGGACACATCACATCACTTTAATGTTTTGCGCATGTCTAGTTCTAGGGGTATAAACGAGTATTGGTTAGCGTTAATTGCAATTAATTCAGAGTTGGGAATAACGTTGAATACACACAATTGGTGCTCGTGAAAATAAAATAACATACTACTTAGGCTTCTACGCGGTAACTAATGAGAAATTTGGAACTAAAATACCTTAAACTAACATTCCGCCGACCAAGGACTACGTGAGGTCCTTTATGATGGTTCCGGTGCATGGGTCTCGATAGGTAATGGACACAATTTAATAACAGGTCTCTTAAATACGTGGTTCTTATATTGTAAGGACACAACATCAGTTATGCCGTCTTTACCGGGGTGTTTCTCGATGACACGTCCCAAAAACCATTCTCCAGGAGGTAGTTAGTAGTTAGTAGTAGGTTCATCCTTAACTAATACGATTGCGCCTCAATCAAGATCAGGCTGCTGTTTTTTCCACTTATACAAGATCAGGCTGCTGTTTGTTCCACTTATATCTATGTTGCAGAGTAGTAAGATACTCGATTGCTAACGTCGCCAAAGCGTCTGCAACATACACTGCACAACTTGCCACCGATTTAGGTGACTTGTGCGAACATTGTCTAAATTTTCATCGGGAAACACAATAGGTGGTTCACCTATTAGGAAATGACCAGGAGTTAAAGGAGGCTCAGTCGAAGATGGATCTATTAAGGTAAGTGGACGGGAGTTTACACATGCTTCCACCTGTGTAAGAAGAGTATAAAATTCTGTGAATGTAAGACAACTATGACCAAGGACTCGTTTCAGATGACTCTTGACTGATTTTACACCAGCCTCCCATAAGCCACCGAAATATGGAGCGCCGGGAGGAATTATTAATAATGAAATACTATTTATCACGTTAATCTTTAATTTATAATAATATAGAATTATTACAACCTGCGTGTAGTCCAACCGACATGCGGGAGCAGAGAGAAAAGGTTTATAGAAATTAGTATGATCTATGGTTCAAACCAAAGATATAGATTACAGTGATGTGAGTCGACTAACAATATCGACTAGGACATATTAATAAAGCTTGATGTACATAAATCACAACACCCCCACTACACCAAACAAAAGAAAACATTACAAGTTTACATTTCTGCAACACCTAAACCATTCAAACAATTAAAATGTTTCGTAGGTGCGAGAGCCTTAGTTAATATGTCAGCAGGCATTTCAGATGTGGGCAAATATTTAACATCTTTTATTGCATCATTTAAAGCATCCTTCACGAATTGATACCTTATACCTTACCTTATCTATATATTTACTTCTCTTAGTACAAATTAAATTTGCTGCCAACTTCAGTGCGCTCTGACTATCATTATGTAATGTTACAGTGTACAATTTATCAGTTATTTCAGACTGCAAAACTCTTAAATACATAGCCTCTATACATGCTTCTGCAATTGACATAAATTCTACCTCCATACTGGATAAAGCTACTGTTCTTTGCTTTTTACTTTCCCATGAAACTGGAGTACCTGACATTAGCAAAACAATAACCAGTATAAGATCTATCTATATAATTATTCTCCCAATCAGCATCTACATAACCTACTAGATCACTTTGACCCTTTAAACATATTTTTTTATGTAGGTATCTTAATGTCCTCTGTTAACGCCCCGAGCCGTGACAGGGACAACGAAGGTGGGGGCACGGCTTGACCGCGAGCGGCGCTGCTGCGATAGCCGACACTCACGATTCGACACCACCTGTGATCAACGTTGCGTTCAATCATTTACTGTACCATCCTCATTGTCATTTGTATAATATACTGCATAACCATAGGAGTACGTTCTTCATTTCTCTTCTCACACTGGTCCCAAACATTGGACCTTCGTCGCCGGATCGTCAGCCAAGAAGATTCCGTTTTAATAACTGCAAACTGTAACGACGTTCTAGTACCCACATCGCAGCGTGCTACGCTGAACTAGAACAATCCCTATAATAAAGAGGCTAGGCCCGGGTGGATAAAGGATAAGTTTCGAGGTGTACTAATACCGTGTTTAATTACATCAGTGTTCGTGAGTCGGCCTACATACATTCGACGTCGGCTACTTCATTCTGGGTGATACTTGTAAGTACTTCTTTCAGTTTCCTATACAGCTACTATAATGGTTTTAGAGTCAGAAAAAAAATCTAAGTCCCCTAACCCTACTACATTATCTCAAAACGACGATTTAGATTTGCGCGATTTAATAAAAAAAAAGAGGTAACTTACGAGGAAGATTCACTCTTTTTGGTAAATACATTAATTCGCTAGAAGAATTATCGTTAGTAGACCTACAAATAGTTGAATTGGAGTTACGTATAACTAACATTGAACAGCTTTTTCGTGAATTTCTAGATATTCAATGTAAAATCGAGAATATTCTTAACGATTCAGAATTGCATCAACAATTGGAGATTAGGGAATTAATTGAATCTCAATTACACATATCGTTGGCAAAGTGTATTTCTAAAAAACATTTGCAAATAGATGTGGCTCCAAAGTGTTCTCACAATAGAAATAATGTAATAAAATTACCCACCATCTCGTTGCCTTCCTTTGACGGCTCATACGAAAATTGGCTAGAGTATCGTGACACATTTATGTCATTAATTCATAACGCAAACGAAATAAACTCAATACAAAAATTTCATTATTTGCGTTCTACATTGAAAGGGAGTGCTTTACAGGTCATAAAATCGTTGGAGTTCACTTCAGAAAATTATCAGGTAGCTTGGGAATTGTTATTAATAGATTTGATAACAATAGGTTGATAATAAACAATCAGTCTTTATTTTCATTACAAGCTATTACAAAAGAATCACCAATTCAAATAAGAAAATGAATTGATTCAGTGTTAAAAGATTTAAGATCGTTAAAGATAATGGGCGAACCCACTTAATACTGGGACACATAAGTCATTTATTTGATAGTAATAAAGTTAGACCCAATTACAAGTAAAGAGTGGGAAAACAGAAAAAGCTTTGTTTGTAAGGAAAAAGTAAAATTAGCTGACTTATTGCAATTTTTAAAAGACCGTTCCGATGTCTTGGATATGGTACAGTCCCAAGATCACAAAAATACTAATGAACCATTAAAAAAGCCGACAGTTAGTGTAGCTCAATCTCCCCAATAAATACGTTCTTTCGTGTCACATAAACAACAGTCTCGTTCAGGTTCACCATATGCGAAGTCACCGCGAGCTGTTAAGTGCGTTATGTGCGATGCTAATCACGCGTTGTAGTCGTGCATTCGTTTCCTTAACCTAGCCTTACCTGTACAAGATAGGCTAAAATTCGTTTCTGAAAAAGACATATGCTCTAATTGTTTACGTTCTGGTCATTCTGTAGGAGAATGTCAGTTCGGACCATGTAAACAATGTTCACAAAAACATAATAGTCTTATTCATGTAGATAGTAATACAAGTTGCCATTCTCTTCGGTACATTTCTTGCTCACGTACACCGACGCAGCCGCTATCGGCACGACGGACGGTGCATGTGCGAACGCATCTTCATTATTTATACATACTAATGACTCGAAGCAAATTTTGCAGTCTATGACATTAGAACAGGTTTTGCTTTCGACTGCGCTCGTTGAGGTTTGTAATAAGAACATGCGAATAGTTGCGCGCGCCCTTCTCGATAGCATTATGCATGCATGAAAAGTTATTATGTACGAAAAGTAAAGTAGCGCCTTTAAAACCGGTTAGCATACCTAGGCTTGAACTGTGCGGTGTATCAGAGGGTGCGCTTCTCCATAAAAATTGATTCAATTGATTTAACGTTCGATAAAATATCGTTTTGGACTGACTCAACTATTGTTTTGGGTTGGTTACGTACTCGTCCAACTGTATTAAAGACATTCGTCCAAAATAGAATAGTTGAAATTAACGACTTAACTACCAGTTGCATTTGGTTACACGTGAAGGGCGTGAATAACCCAGCTGACTTGTTATCGCGTGGAGTGAATTTACCGGAGCTCATTCATAACAAGCTATGGTGGGCCGAGCCAAAGTTCATTCGCGACGTTAATTACATTGAATGCAATTCCGATGTAACGTCCGCAGTTTTACCAGAACTAAGATCACATATAGTTGTATCAAATTCATCATGCAATGTATTTCCTTTTGAGAGATTTTCATCATTTCATAGAATGATAAGATCAGCTGCATATTTGTTGCGGTTTATTCACAATATTCGTTTTAAAACTAACCGTAAAGTGGGATAGTTATTAGTAAATGAATTACGAGACTCGACTATTTTACTTGCTCGGTTGTCTCAAATTGATTAATAAAATTCCCACAAGAATACAATAGCTTATTAAATAAATCATTAAATATACACGTAACATGTCCGGCCTTAATTTATTTTTTGTAAGGATTTATTAATTAGGGTAGGAGGTAGATTAATTAACTCTAATGAGTTCACTTATGATAAGAAGCACCCTATTTTGCTTTGTAGTAAACATACATTCACAACGGTTTTATTTCAACACAAACATAAATATTTGTGTCACGCTGGCCCTCAGTTATTGCTTTCGACTATTCGCGAAGAATGGTGGCCACTCCGTGGTAGAAACTTAGCACGTTCAGTCGTTCACAATTATATTAAATGCGTTAGGTTAAACGGAAAAACATTAAACCCAATAATGGGCAATTACCATCTGAACGTATAATGTCTGGCTTTCCGTTTTTACGTACCGGTACTCATTACTGTGGTCCGGTATATATTTTGAGTCGTCAAGGGAGAGGCTCAATATAGGTAAAATGTTACATTTGTTTATTTTATTGTTTTGCCTCTCGAGCAGTGCATTTTGAGTTGGTCACTACGTTGTCTACGGATGGATATCTCCTTTGTCTTAAAAGATTTATATCTCGAAGGGGTAAGCCATCCGAAATATACTCCGATAGTGGGAGAAATTATGTCGGAGCGGCTAACGAGTTAGGTGATTTTTTAGCAAAGCATTCAAACGCCATAATCGAAAAAGTCGCTGTAGATAATATTTCCTTTAAATTAATTCCTCCATATTCCCCTCATTTTGCTGGCTTGTGGGAGGCAGGTGTGAGGTCTTGCAAGTACCACTTGAGACGCGTTGTAGGAAACTCTAATCTCACATTTGAGGAGTTTAACACGGTATTGGTGCAAATTGAGGCCGTAATGAATTCCCGTCTGCTAACACCTCTCTCTGCAGATCCAAACGACCTTCAAGCATTGACACCTGCCCACTTCCTGATTGGGCGTTCACTCACAGCGCCAGTTTGCGATGACATCAGCGATGTAGTTGTCAACCGTCTTCCTCGCACCGTATTAAGCAAATGCGTCACGTCAGCACTTTTGGAAGCGATGGTCAAAGGAATACATCAGCGAGCTGCAGACTAGAACGAAGTAGAAAACTAGCAAAAGTGACGTCACTATTAACAGGCTTGTTCTTATCAAAGAAGATAATGTACCTCCTTTGAAATGGCGCCTTGGATGAGTAGAACAAGTCTGCATTGGAAGGGATGGAGACTTACGAGTCGCAAAAATTCGTACAGCCACCGGAGTGGCACAACGTTCATTTCAAAGATATGTCCTCGGCCTGTTGAGATGCCTGCTTCACCAGCTTCCTGGAACTGAGACCTTCCAGGGCGGGGAGTATGTTAACCTACTAGATCACTTTGACCCTTTAAACTTTTTTTTTTTATGTAGGTATCTTAATGTCCTCTGTTAACGCCCCGAGCCGTGACAGGGACAACGAAGGTGGGGGCACGGCTTGACCGCGAGCGGCGCTGCTGCGATAGCCGACACTCACGATTCGGCACCACCTGTGATCAACGTTGCGTTCAATCATTTACTGTACCATCCTCATTGTCATTTGTATAATATACTGCATAACCATAGGAGTACGTTCTTCATTTCTCTCCTCACACTGGTCCCAAACACCTCTTTACATAATTAAAATGAATATTAGTATAACATTTATTGAATTGACTCAAGAAACTAAAACTAAAGGATATATCTGGTGTAGTCAACACTGATAGATACATAAGACTGTCAATTAACTGTTGATAAGGTATTTGGGAATCACAAATATCACCTTTATCAATGTTCAATTTACATTCCATGGGTGTAATAGCAGGTTTGCATTTAAACATATCAAATGTTTTAAGCAACTGATCTAAAGTAATGACATTTAACTTCTGATCTATATGAACTCTCATACCCAGACATTGCTGTACTTGTCCTAAAATTTTAATATTAAAGTTAGAACTTAAGACAGATACTAAATTCTTAGAAACTAACTTATTATTTGAATATATAAAGAAATCGTCAAAGTACAGAGCAACAATGACTTTGATATTGTTACTAACTTCATAAACACACATGGCTCCAAATGACTTTTCTTAAAGCCTAACTTACACAAGCAATTATCAACTCGCTCATACCAAGATCTAGATGACTGATTCAAGCCATAGATAGCTTTATTTAATGTTACAATTTTATTTTTACTGTTATTAAAAATTTCTTGCCCGTTCTTCTCCATAGGAAATCCACATCTTGGAACGCGGCAATTAGTCTCGACGATTCATAAGTGCCTGTATATGGTTTACATGAATAAAAATATTTTTTATCTTTATATTTATGGTATGTCACAAATCATTAATTTTACAGGAGGACCATTACAATGAAATAAAATAAAATAAACTATTTTATTCTTACTTCATAATATTTATTATATTAATGTAAGTTGTTGTTGATTATGTACTAAAAATGAATAAATGAGTAATAACTAGATACTTCTAAGTGGTATGAAAGCAGGGCTGGCCTTTGTTTTCCCGTCGTAATTCTTCAATAAATTACAAAAGTTTTGGACCTGACTCATAGAACTTTAGCTTTGCTGATAAACATGAGTTTTATTAAAACAGAAATAAAATACACTGAATAAATATTGAATGAGCTTATAATTACAAGTATCTTAAACTCTAATTTAAGTCATCTTCAGGGTATTCTTCTACTTCAGGACCATGTAGTTATGTATAACTCACCTATGAATCCCGAAAGGCAAAAACAAAGTAATAAATAATAATTTAATATATTCGAACAGGATGTACATTTCATATCTCACCCAATTCGCCATGGTCACATCATTGTTAAGCAAATGTGATAAGCCAATTAGTTATGCTTGACAGTATTTTACGACTATTTTACGAGTGTTTTATGATGTTGTACCGGACCTGTGGCAAATTACCCCTACTTGTTTCTAACACTTTAAGTAGTATAAAAACCCAGACTCTAAAACGGAGCATCAATTCCTAGTTCGTCGTCAATACCATATAGTACCCTAGCTAATAATAAGCTAAGCTGTAATTTTTGTATTTTTATATTTCTTTTATTATAAATCTTAAAATCTTCAAAGTTGTAAATCATTTAAATCATCGAATCCCTCAATCGTCGGATACTCCGGTGAAGGTCGCTGAGGGTCCAGTGTAATAAAGGTTATGCTCATACGGTAATTCAAAACACAAGTGACCACAACCACACGGTAATAATAACCTCGCCTTTCAGAATAATAAAGTACGATAACGAAAGTAAGAATTGTTGCGTGTTAAATTACTTAGTCGATTCTCAAGAACATTTAGAGATTCTATTGGAGAATAACTTACAAAAACTTCGTTTAAACCATATGAATGATGAAGAAAAATCACAGATATATGATTTATGTTACGAATATAAGGATATATTTTATTGCGAAAATATTCCACTATCTTTCACTAATGAAGTTAAACATAAAATTCGAACCAAACATAACGATCCGATTTATGTAAAAGCGTATAGACAATCGCCTATCCAAAACGAAGAAATAAAGAAACAAGTCGCGAAATTAATGCAGGACAATATAATTCAACATAGTTTTTCACCTTGGAGCGCACCTGTTCACCTGGTACCGAAAAAGATAGATGCTTCAGGAGAACAAAAATATCGTATGGTGGTAGATTACCGAAAATTAAACGAGATCACTTGTGACGATAAATACCCCCTGCCTAACATCGCAGATCTGTTTGATAAATTAGGAAGTAGCAGTTATTTCACTACTATTGATTTAGCATCAGGGTATCATCAGATAGAAGTAGAAAAAGAGGATAGACAGAAAACAGCCTTCAATACGCAATTCGGACATTATGAATTTTTAAGAATGCCCTTTGGTTTGAAAACAGCACCAGCCACATTTCAACGCGCTATGGATAATATATTACGAGGACTACAAGGAATCCATTGTCTTATATATTTAGATGACCTCATTATTTATTCAAATACATTAGAAGAACACATTAATAAATTAAAATTAATTTTCCAAACGTTAAGAAAGGCTAATCTTAAAATCCAACTTGATAAATCAGAATTCTTACGAAAGGAAGTACTCTACTTAGGACATACTATTACCAAAGACGGATTAAAACCCAACGACGATAAAATTAAAGCCATTCTAAATTACCCCTTACCTAAATCACTTAAAGAAGTTCGATCATTTCTAGGACTAATCGGTTATTATCGGAAATTTATTAAAGACATCGCGAAAATAACAAAACCGCTTACAAATATTCTCAAAAAGAATAAAAAGTTTGAAATAACAAACGAAGCTAAAGAATCATTTGAATTATGCAAGGAACTCTTAATTAATGCACCATTACTTCAGTATCCAGACTTTTCTAAAACATTTTTACTAACCACCGATGCATCAGAAATAGCGGTAGGCGCGGTATTATCGCAAGGCAGTATAGGAAACGATAAACCAATAGCTTACGCGAGTCGAACCTTGAACGATGCAGAGAAACGCTACAGTGCCATAGAACGAGAACTATTGGCAGTACTGTGGGCTGTAAGGCACTTTCGACCTTATTTATATGGAAGAAAGTTTCTAATCTATACCGATCATAGGCCACTTACTTGGCTTTATTCATTAACTGAACCTAATAGTAAACTGACTAGATGGAGATTAAGATTACAAGAATACGATTTCGAAGTAATATATAGGTCTGGGAAACAAAATACGAATGCAGATGCATTATCCCGAATAAAAATTAATATGTTACAAAACACACTAATTAATAACGAAGATATATCTAGGGATCAGTCAGATATTATTCTACCTCGAATTGCAGAACCAAGCGATAGAGCAAACGCTGACTCTGAAGAAAGTGAACGTTCAAATGACTCCGTCTTAGAAGCAACAATAACCGCTTCCGAAGGAGCAAGTAACAAAAGCGAAAATAGCGAAAGTAGTGAAACTAGTGAAGGAAATTCGATGAAAAGCTCTACGGAAATTCCTACAGAAATGTATAGTGTTCCGATAATTAATGAAGCGATAGATTCAAAATTACACCAAATTATAATAATAAATTGGAATAAAGACGAATTAAAAATCAAAGAAATAATTAGAGATAAACAAAAAATTTTGGAAGTTAGATTACCGTTGGATAATGAAAGCTATATAAAAGAATTTTTGAAAAATAAATTAGAGCAGACAAAAAAATATTTCATCTACTATGATAATAAAAATCAACGTTTAAAATTTAACCAAATAATCTCAGAATTATTTAAAAACAATCCAATTAATATTACGGAATGTACCGAAAGAATTATCTATGTAGAAGATGAAGATGAACAGGTATGCATTGTATCCGCATACCATACAGGAAAAACATGTCACCGTGGAATAAAAGAAACCTTAAATAGAATAAAAAGAAATTACTACTGGCCAAATATGGAACAGACCATATCCGCAGTAATCAATACCTGTGATACTTGTAAAATAATGAAATATGATAGACACCCTATCAAACCAAGATTGCAATTAACTCAAACTACGAGTAAACCATTCGAAGAATTATTTATTGATATATTCTCTATTGAAGGAATACCATATTTAACTATTGTAGATTCATTTTCTAAATTAGGACAAGCGATAGAGATTAAAGGTAAGTCAACCCCCGAGATAGTAAGAGCATTAATAAAATACTTTTCATTTTACGGTGTTCCAACCAGAATAAGTTGCGACCCAGGAACTGAATTTAACAATAATTTAATGAAAGAAACTTTATCATTTTATAGAATTGAATTACACATAGGCACTCCAAACAACCCCAATTCTATGGGAATTGTAGAAAGATTTCATTCTACTATTACGGAAATATACCGAATAGCGAAATATCAGCATAAAATAACTGATGCCGCTTCAGTTATGACATACGCTATTATGGCATATAATAATACTATTCATTCTGCAACAAATTTAACCCCATTTGAAGTTATATTTGGATATACTAACGCTACAAGTATTTTTGATGTAAATTTTGAACATGCTTATATGCAACAATTAATGAAAGAACATGCAAAAAGGACATCTTATCTATATGAATACTTAAATAAAAAAATGTCTAAAAATAAATCACGCAGACAAAATGTAGGAGAAACTATCGAAATAAATGAACAAGATCAGATATTCACTAAATTAGTTAACAAACGTCGAGGAAAGGACAAACCGCGTTTTGAAAAAGCTATAGTTATTGGAAATGTAGAAAGAAATATCGTACCGATACAAATTAAAGAGCGAGTAACAAAAGTACCCGTTCGAAATGTAAAAAGACCAACTAAATAACTGAGGATTTCTATCATCATCAAAAACTTGGGATAATAAAATAAATAGAATAAAAAAATGGCCATTGAAGGTTAACAAATAAATGTATAAGTTTGTGATAAGCTATAAATCATTTATATCGAAAAAGGATATGTTTTATTGATTATAACTCATTAACTTATGTTTGCATTTTATATAATGGGAACTCCTGGTTTGTAATCCCAATAAAAGCAACAAAGTTAAAAGTGAAGTCATCATATTTTACCTATGGTAATTAATGCAATTAAGTAATTGCTGATTTAAAAATAAATGTGAAATGTATACACAAATGTATGTGATAAATATAAATGAATATTATTTAAGAAATGTAATCCGAAATGATTATCTTCAAAACTACTATGTAATCCGAAATGATTATCATCAAAACTATGGGAAATGTAATGATCAAAAAAATAATGTAATAAAAATTGTATTGTAATGTAATGTTAGATTATATAAGAAATTGTATCATAATTTAATGTAATCTTTAGATTAATCTTTTATATGGAAATACGAGTATCTAACTAACAATAAAAATAAATTGTAATAATAAAATAATCTATATAAATTGTAAATGAATTAACATAGAATAAGAAAAGAGAACAATTAGGAATGGAAAGCCATTGAAAATAATTTCAATTATTTTTAATCATTTTCAATTATTTTCAATCTAAGAAGAGAGGAGTTATGTATAACTCACCTATGAATCCCGAAAGGCAAAAACAAAGTAATAAATAATAATTTAATATATTCGAACAGGATGTACATTTCATATCTCACCCAATTCGCCATGGTCACATCATTGTTAAGCAAATGTGATAAGCCAATTAGTTATGCTTGACAGTATTTTACGACTATTTTACGAGTGTTTTATGATGTTGTACCGGACCTGTGGCAAATTACCCCTACTTGTTTCTAACACTTTAAGTAGTATAAAAACCCAGACTCTAAAACGGAGCATCAATTCCTAGTTCGTCGTCAATACCATATAGTACCCTAGCTAATAATAAGCTAAGCTGTAATTTTTGTATTTTTATATTTCTTTTATTATAAATCTTAAAATCTTCAAAGTTGTAAATCATTTAAATCATCGAATCCCTCAATCGTCGGATACTCCGGTGAAGGTCGCTGAGGGTCCAGAGGACGGCACACAACTTAACTACAACGTAAATAATGTAGAAGGTTAATAATTGACCCTTTTCTAAATTTATAATAGACTTTAAATCAAAGAGTAGATCATTGCCTATGATTCCATCATAAATATCTCCGATATCGTATATATAGAATTTACATTTCTTATCCATATTAAAACAGCTAAACAAATTTATTATCACTGCTCCATTGTGTTGAGTAGCGGCGTGTGTACTCACTACTTCGAAAGATTCTGTGATTTTATTTTTGGTAAAATATTTTTCTACTAATTTGGAACTGATAAAGGATCGAGTGCTCCCTGTGTCAAGCATAAATCTAGCATTTATTTCTGGGATTAATATAAATGGTAGTTCAGTTAAATTTGTCAGTTCTGTGCAGAAGTTGAGGCTCTGACTATAAAATTTGGTGAGTTTATAGCGGGTTGGTCTCCGTTATGATATTGCTTAGTATTGTTACTTTGTATATTACCGGCGTGCGGTGCGTTGACATCGTAATAGTTCAAGTTCAATGGTGCAGATGTCGGATTGTGTTGGTTTCGTGACGTATTCTTATTGAAATTAGGGCGATTGGTAATATTCGTTGGACATTGATTATTATAATTCATTGGTCGTGGAGAATAAGAAGGTCGTGAATTATTATAATTAGAAAATCGTGGTGCATTTGGCTGCCACGTTTGTGGAGTCGGATAATGTGGATTTACTGTTAAATAATTCGGTTGTGGTTTAGGTAATGCTGGTTTATTTCGTCTAGATTCATTCATGAATCTTTCAACACGATATTTGTTATATTTCGGCTGAGGTAGATTTGGTTGTGTTGGACGAAAAGGTTTATTAAAATAATTTTGGTTATAAGAATGATAAGAGTTAGGTGGTACATACGGACGTTGTTGTTTATAGATTTTATTTATCGCGATTGATCTTGAAGAATTATAATTTTCTTCTGCAAGCACTAGTTCTAAAGCGTCTTCTAGCGTTTGCGGATCTCTGAATCTAATTATCCTATTCATTTCATCGGTTAAGTTAGCTAAGAATATTCTCAATGTTAGCCTGTCGTAATATGCCGTTTTAATTTCGCGCATTTTCTCTTCGTCTTCTTCATCTAATAATTTAGCTATTAAGTGACTTTTTAAAGATTGGAGTCTTTGACAAAAATCATAGTTAGTTTCATTGGTTTTAATTTTTGAAGTTTCCAATTCAAGTGAAAGACATTCTTCGTTACTTTTATCACCGAAACGTTGAGTAAGCATATTTTTAAATTGCTCGTATGTTTTAATATCATGACGTTCGCTTAGAAATGTTTCAGCTTCATTACAAACTCTGCTAGATATTGTCTCGAGATTATAAATTTCTTGTTCTTTTCCGCCTTTATACATAGTTAGGACATAATCACATTTTCTTAAAAAGAGACCTAGTCTTCTGGGATTTCCATCAAAAACTGGTATCATCTTTTGGATTTCATTTGGGATCACCGTAATATTTTTGGCCATATTGTTTGAATTTACTTTAGACTTCTTATATGTCGTTTGATTCCCTATATTTTTAGATACTGATTATTATTACAATAACTTCGCAATAAAATTCGCAATAATATTCAAAATTATAAAATTCGCACAATACACAGTAAGTATAAAATTATAACACAATTAACAATAGTATTGGGTTATTATAAATTTCGGTACGTGATTTTATATTATCACTTCTTTTATATAACACAGTGTCAAAATAAGTACAAAGAATTATTCAGGCGTACGATGATTTACTTCACATATGTACAAATATTTGCTGTACAAAGAAAATAGTTCATATAATTTATTAATTAATGCTTTGATAAGCGTGAGGATTGCTTTTAATAAATTTCTCTGATGATAACAACTGTGTCCAGGATGATCTGGATGTGGTGGACTCATTTATTGCTTGAGGAAGGAGTGTGCCTTGCTCCTACCGATAACTAGTCGTCTATGGTCAAATAATCAAAATGTTACCCTGCGAATGCTGCTGCTGTTATATTGCCTCGAAGTGGATCTTCAGCGATGGTTGTCTTTGGATGCCAGGATCTTGCGGTGTAGTCTTCGTCACTTGAACGCGTTGCCAGCGAATCTTGCGACGAATCCTGCCGACTGCGCCAGTTAAGTTGTGTGCCGTCCTCTGGACCCTCAGCGACCTTCACCGGAGTATCCGACGATTGAGGGATTCGATGATTTAAATGATTTACAACTTTGATTTAAAGTCTATTATAAATTTAGAAAAGGGTCAATTATTAACCGAAAATGCAGTAATTCCCATATATTTCCAACGTAGGCTTAATCATTTTGAACCAGTTGTAATAGAATTACAGCCACGTAGTGAACAAAAGGTACAGTTACCAACTGACCTATATCACGGGCAAGGAATTATAGAATTTCAAGAATTCACAACGGGAGTTCGAATGCCCAGTGCACTCGTACAGTGTAATAAAGGTTATGCTCATACGGTAATTCAAAACACAAGTGACCACAACCACACGGTAATAATAACCTCGCCTTTCAGAATAATAAAGTACGATAACGAAAGTAAGAATTGTTGCGTGTTAAATTACTTAGTCGATTCTCAAGAACATTTAGAGATTCTATTGGAGAATAACTTACAAAAACTTCGTTTAAACCATATGAATGATGAAGAAAAATCACAGATATATGATTTATGTTACGAATATAAGGATATATTTTATTGCGAAAATATTCCACTATCTTTCACTAATGAAGTTAAACATAAAATTCGAACCAAACATAACGATCCGATTTATGTAAAAGCGTATAGACAATCGCCTATCCAAAACGAAGAAATAAAGAAACAAGTCGCGAAATTAATGCAGGACAATATAATTCAACATAGTTTTTCACCTTGGAGCGCACCTGTTCACCTGGTACCGAAAAAGATAGATGCTTCAGGAGAACAAAAATATCGTATGGTGGTAGATTACCGAAAATTAAACGAGATCACTTGTGACGATAAATACCCCCTGCCTAACATCGCAGATCTGTTTGATAAATTAGGAAATAGCAGTTATTTCACTACTATTGATTTAGCATCAGGGTATCATCAGATAGAAGTAGAAAAAGAGGATAGACAGAAAACAGCCTTCAATACGCAATTCGGACATTATGAATTTTTAAGAATGCCCTTTGGTTTGAAAACAGCACCAGCCACATTTCAACGCGCTATGGATAATATATTACGAGGACTACAAGGAATCCATTGTCTTATATATTTAGATGACCTCATTATTTATTCAAATACATTAGAAGAACACATTAATAAATTAAAATTAATTTTCCAAACGTTAAGAAAGGCTAATCTTAAAATCCAACTTGATAAATCAGAATTCTTACGAAAGGAAGTACTCTACTTAGGACATACTATTACCAAAGACGGATTAAAACCCAACGACGATAAAATTAAAGCCATTCTAAATTACCCCTTACCTAAATCACTTAAAGAAGTTCGATCATTTCTAGGACTAATCGGTTATTATCGGAAATTTATTAAAGACATCGCGAAAATAACAAAACCGCTTACAAATATTCTCAAAAAGAATAAAAAGTTTGAAATAACAAACGAAGCTAAAGAATCATTTGAATTATGCAAGGAACTCTTAATTAATGCACCATTACTTCAGTATCCAGACTTTTCTAAAACATTTTTACTAACCACCGATGCATCAGAAATAGCGGTAGGCGCGGTATTATCGCAAGGCAGTATAGGAAACGATAAACCAATAGCTTACGCGAGTCGAACCTTGAACGATGCAGAGAAACGCTACAGTGCCATAGAACGAGAACTATTGGCAGTACTGTGGGCTGTAAGGCACTTTCGACCTTATTTATATGGAAGAAAGTTTCTAATCTATACCGATCATAGGCCACTTACTTGGCTTTATTCATTAACCGAACCTAATAGTAAACTGACTAGATGGAGATTAAGATTACAAGAATACGATTTCGAAGTAATATATAGGTCTGGGAAACAAAATACGAATGCAGATGCACTATCCCGAATAAAAATTAATATGTTACAAAACACACTAATTAATAACGAAGATATATCTAGGGATCAGTCAGATATTATTCTACCTCGAATTGCAGAACCAAGCGATAGAGCAAACGCTGACTCTGAAGAAAGTGAACGTTCAAATGACTCCGTCTTAGAAGCAACAATAACCGCTTCCGAAGGAGCAAGTAACAAAAGCGAAAATAGCGAAAGTAGTGAAACTAGTGAAGGAAATCCGATGAAAAGCTCTACGGAAATTCCTACAGAAATGTATAGTGTTCCGATAATTAATGAAGCGATAGATTCAAAACTACACCAAATTATAATAATAAATTGGAATAAAGACGAATTAAAAATCAAAGAAATAATTAGAGATAAACAAAAAATTTTGGAAGTTAGATTACCGTTGGATAATGAAAGCTATATAAAAGAATTTTTGAAAAATAAATTAGAGCAGACAAAAAAATATTTCATCTACTATGATAATAAAAATCAACGTTTAAAATTTAACCAAATAATCTCAGAATTATTTAAAAACAATCCAATTAATATTACGGAATGTACCGAAAGAATTATCTATGTAGAAGATGAAGATGAACAGGTATGCATTGTATCCGCATACCATACAGGAAAAACATGTCACCGTGGAATAAAAGAAACCTTAAATAGAATAAAAAGAAATTACTACTGGCCAAATATGGAACAGACCATATCCGCAGTAATCAATACCTGTGATACTTGTAAAATAATGAAATATGATAGACACCCTATCAAACCAAGATTGCAATTAACTCAAACTACGAGTAAACCATTCGAAGAATTATTTATTGATATATTCTCTATTGAAGGAATACCATATTTAACTATTGTAGATTCATTTTCTAAATTAGGACAAGCGATAGAGATTAAAAGTAAGTCAACCCCCGAGATAGTAAGAGCATTAATAAAATACTTTTCATTTTACGGTGTTCCAACCAGAATAAGTTGCGACCCAGGAACTGAATTTAACAATAATTTAATGAAAGAAACTTTATCATTTTATAGAATTGAATTACACATAGGCACTCCAAACAACCCCAATTCTATGGGAATTGTAGAAAGATTTCATTCTACTATTACGGAAATATACCGAATAGCGAAATATCAGCATAAAATAACTGATGCCGCTTCAGTTATGACATACGCTATTATGGCATATAATAATACTATTCATTCTGCAACAAATTTAACCCCATTTGAAGTTATATTTGGATATACTAACGCTACAAGTATTTTTGATGTAAATTTTGAACATGCTTATATGCAACAATTAATGAAAGAACATGCAAAAAGGACATCTTATCTATATGAATACTTAAATAAAAAAATGTCTAAAAATAAATCACGCAGACAAAATGTAGGAGAAACTATCGAAATAAATGAACAAGATCAGATATTCACTAAATTAGTTAACAAACGTCGAGGAAAGGACAAACCGCGTTTTGAAAAAGCTATAGTTATTGGAAATGTAGAAAGATTAATATGTAAATAAACTACCGGCTGCGCCAGTTAAGTTGTGTGCCGTCCTCTGGACCCTCAGCGACCTCACCGGAGTATCCGACGATTGAGGGATTCGATGATTTAAATGATTTACAACTTTGAAGACTTTAAGATTTATAATTAGTAAAAGAAATATAAAAATACAAAATTACAGCTTAGCGTATTATTAGCTAGGGTACTATATGGTATTGACGACGAACTAGGAATTGATGCTCCGTTTTAGAGTCTGGGTTTTTATACTACTTAAAGTGTTAGAAACAAGTAGGGGTAATTTGCCACAGGTCCGGTACAACATCATAAAACACTCGTAAAATAGTCGTAAAATACTGTCAAGCATAACTAATTGGCTTATCACATTTGCTTAACAATGATGTGACCATGGCGAATTGGGTGAGATATGAAATGTACATCCTGTTCGAATATATTAAATTATTATTTATTACTTTGTTTTTGCCTTTCGGGATTCATAGGTGAGTTATACATAACTCCTCCCTTCTTAGATTGAAAATAATTGAAAATGATTAAAAATAATTGAAATTATTTTCAATGGCTTTCCATTCCTAATTGTTCTCTTTTCTTATTCTATGTTAATTCATTTACAATTTATATAGATTATTTTATTATTACAATTTATTTTTATTGTTAGTTAGATACTCGTATTTCCATATAAAAGATTAATCTAAAGATTACATTAAATTATGATACAATTTCTTATATAATCTAACATTACATTACAATACAATTTTTATTACATTATTTTTCTGATCATTACATTTCCCATAGTTTTGATGATAATCATTTCGGATTACATAGTAGTTTTGAAGATAATCATTTCGGATTACATTTCTTAAATAATATTCATTTATATTTATCACATACATTTGTGTATACATTTCACATTTATTTTTAAATCAGCAATTACTTAATTGCATTAATTACCATAGGTAAAATATGATGACTTCACTTTTAACTTTGTTGCTTTTATTGGGATTACAAACCAGGAGTTCCCATTATATAAAATGCAAACATAAGTTAATGAGTTATAATCAATAAAACATATCCTTTTTCGATATAAGTGATTTATAGCTTATCACAAACTTATACATTTATTTGTTAACCTTCAATGGCCATTTTTTTATTCTATTTATTTTATTATCCCAAGTTTTTGATGATGATAGAAATCCTCAGTTATTTAGTTGGTCTTTTTACATTTCGAACGGGTACTTTTGTTACTCGCTCTTTAATTTGTATCGGTACGATATTTCTTTCTACATTTCCAATAACTATAGCTTTTTCAAAACGCGGTTTGTCCTTTCCTCGACGTTTGTTAACTAATTTAGTGAATATCTGATCTTGTTCATTTATTTCGATAGTTTCTCCTACATTTTGTCTGCGTGATTTATTTTTAGACATTTTTTTATTTAAGTATTCATATAGATAAGATGTCCTTTTTGCATGTTCTTTCATTAATTGTTGCATATAAGCATGTTCAAAATTTACATCAAAAATACTTGTAGCGTTAGTATATCCAAATATAACTTCAAATGGGGTTAAATTTGTTGCAGAATGAATAGTATTATTATATGCCATAATAGCGTATGTCATAACTGAAGCGGCATCAGTTATTTTATGCTGATATTTCGCTATTCGGTATATTTCCGTAATAGTAGAATGAAATCTTTCTACAATTCCCATAGAATTGGGGTTGTTTGGAGTGCCTATGTGTAATTCAATTCTATAAAATGATAAAGTTTCTTTCATTAAATTATTGTTAAATTCAGTTCCTGGGTCGCAACTTATTCTGGTTGGAACACCGTAAAATGAAAAGTATTTTATTAATGCTCTTACTATCTCGGGGGTTGACTTACTTTTAATCTCTATCGCTTGTCCTAATTTAGAAAATGAATCTACAATAGTTAAATATGGTATTCCTTCAATAGAGAATATATCAATAAATAATTCTTCGAATGGTTTACTCGTAGTTTGAGTTAATTGCAATCTTGGTTTGATAGGGTGTCTATCATATTTCATTATTTTACAAGTATCACAGGTATTGATTACTGCGGATATGGTCTGTTCCATATTTGGCCAGTAGTAATTTCTTTTTATTCTATTTAAGGTTTCTTTTATTCCACGGTGACATGTTTTTCCTGTATGGTATGCGGATACAATGCATACCTGCTCATCTTCATCTTCTACATAGATAATTCTTTCGGTACATTCCGTAATATTAATTGGATTGTTTTTAAATAATTCTGAGATTATTTGGTTAAATTTTAAACGTTGATTTTTATTATCATAGTAGATGAAATATTTTTTTGTCTGCTCTAATTTATTTTTCAAAAATTCTTTTATATAGCTTTCATTATCCAACGGTAATCTAACTTCCAAAATTTTTTGTTTATCTCTAATTATTTCTTTGATTTTTAATTCGTCTTTATTCCAATTTATTATTATGATTTGGTGTAATTTTGAATCTATCGCTTCATTAATTATCGGAACACTATACATTTCTGTAGGAATTTCCGTAGAGCTTTTCATCGAATTTCCTTCACTAGTTTCACTACTTTCGCTATTTTCGCTTTTGTTACTTGCTCCTTCGGAAGCGGTTATTGTTGCTTCTAAGACGGAGTCATTTGAACGTTCACTTTCTTCAGAGTCAGCGTTTGCTCTATCGCTTGGTTCTGCAATTCGAGCTAGAATAATATCTGACTGATCCCTAGATATATCTTCGTTATTAATTAGTGTGTTTTGTAACATATTAATTTTTATTCGGGATAATGCATCTGCATTCGTATTTTGTTTCCCAGACCTATATATTACTTCGAAATCGTATTCTTGTAATCTTAATCTCCATCTAGTCAGTTTACTATTAGGTTCAGTTAATGAATAAAGCCAAGTAAGTGGCCTATGATCGGTATAGATTAGAAACTTTCTTCCATATAAATAAGGTCGAAAGTGCCTTACAGCCCACAGTACTGCCAATAGTTCTCGTTCTATGGCACTGTAGCGTTTCTCTGCATCGTTCAAGGTTCGACTCGCGTAAGCTATTGGTTTATCGTTTCCTATACTGCCTTGCGATAATACCGCGCCTACCGCTATTTCTGATGCATCGGTGGTTAGTAAAAATGTTTTAGAAAAGTCTGGATACTGAAGTAATGGTGCATTAATTAAGAGTTCCTTGCATAATTCAAATGATTCTTTAGCTTCGTTTGTTATTTCAAACTTTTTATTCTTTTTGAGAATATTTGTAAGCGGTTTTGTTATTTTCGCGATGTCTTTAATAAATTTCCGATAATAACCGATTAGTCCTAGAAATGATCGAACTTCTTTAAGTGATTTAGGTAAGGGGTAATTTAGAATGGCTTTAATTTTATCGTCGTTGGGTTTTAATCCGTCTTTGGTAATAGTATGTCCTAAGTAGAGTACTTCCTTTCGTAAGAATTCTGATTTATCAAGTTGGATTTTAAGATTAGCCTTTCTTAACGTTTGGAAAATTAATTTTAATTTATTAATGTGTTCTTCTAATGTATTTGAATAAATAATGAGGTCATCTAAATATATAAGACAATGGATTCCTTGTAGTCCTCGTAATATATTATCCATAGCGCGTTGAAATGTGGCTGGTGCTGTTTTCAAACCAAAGGGCATTCTTAAAAATTCATAATGTCCGAATTGCGTATTGAAGGCTGTTTTCTGTCTATCCTCTTTTTCTACTTCTATCTGATGATACCCTGATGCTAAATCAATAGTAGTGAAATAACTGCTACTTCCTAATTTATCAAACAGATCTGCGATGTTAGGCAGGGGGTATTTATCGTCACAAGTGATCTCGTTTAAT
Source organism: Diloba caeruleocephala (assembly GCA_947459985.1). Taxonomy (NCBI): domain Eukaryota; kingdom Metazoa; phylum Arthropoda; class Insecta; order Lepidoptera; family Noctuidae; genus Diloba; species Diloba caeruleocephala. The sequence continues at coordinate 13,667,503 of OX381627.1, forward strand.
TTTCGGTAATCTACCACCATACGATATTTTTGTTCTCCTGAAGCATCTATCTTTTTCGGTACCAGGTGAACAGGTGCGCTCCAAGGTGAAAAACTATGTTGAATTATATTGTCCTGCATTAATTTCGCGACTTGTTTCTTTATTTCTTCGTTTTGGATAGGCGATTGTCTATACGCTTTTACATAAATCGGATCGTTATGTTTGGTTCGAATTTTATGTTTAACTTCATTAGTGAAAGATAGTGGAATATTTTCGCAATAAAATATATCCTTATATTCGTAACATAAATCATATATCTGTGATTTTTCTTCATCATTCATATGGTTTAAACGAAGTTTTTGTAAGTTATTCTCCAATAGAATCTCTAAATGTTCTTGAGAATCGACTAAGTAATTTAACACGCAACAATTCTTACTTTCGTTATCGTACTTTATTATTCTGAAAGGCGAGGTTATTATTACCGTGTGGTTGTGGTCACTTGTGTTTTGAATTACCGTATGAGCATAACCTTTATTACACTGTACGAGTGCACTGGGCATTCGAACTCCCGTTGTGAATTCTTGAAATTCTATAATTCCTTGCCCGTGATATAGGTCAGTTGGTAACTGTACCTTTTGTTCACTACGTGGCTGTAATTCTATTACAACTGGTTCAAAATGATTAAGCCTACGTTGGAAATATATGGGAATTACTGCATTTTCGGTTAATAATTGACCCTTTTCTAAATTTATAATAGACTTTAAATCAAAGAGTAGATCATTGCCTATGATTCCATCATAAATATCTCCGATATCGTATATATAGAATTTACATTTCTTATCCATATTAAAACAGCTAAACAAATTTATTATCACTGCTCCATTGTGTTGAGTAGCGGCGTGTGTACTCACTACTTCGAAAGATTCTGTGATTTTATTTTTGGTAAAATATTTTTCTACTAATTTGGAACTGATAAAGGATCGAGTGCTCCCTGTGTCAAGCATAAATCTAGCATTTATTTCTGGGATTAATATAAATGGTAGCTCAGTTAAATTTGTCAGTTCTGTGCAGAAGTTGAGGCTCTGACTATAAAATTTGGTGAGTTTATAGCGGGTTGGTCTCCGTTATGATATTGCTTAGTATTGTTACTTTGTATATTACCGGCGTGCGGTGCGTTGACATCGTAATAGTTCAAGTTCAATGGTGCAGATGTCGGATTGTGTTGGTTTCGTGACGTATTCTTATTGAAATTAGGGCGATTGGTAATATTCGTTGGACATTGATTATTATAATTCATTGGTCGTGGAGAATAAGAAGGTCGTGAATTATTATAATTAGAAAATCGTGGTGCATTTGGCTGCCACGTTTGTGGAGTCGGATAATGTGGATTTACTGTTAAATAATTCGGTTGTGGTTTAGGTAATGCTGGTTTATTTCGTCTAGATTCATTCATGAATCTTTCAACACGATATTTGTTATATTTCGGCTGAGGTAGATTTGGTTGTGTTGGACGAAAAGGTTTATTAAAATAATTTTGGTTATAAGAATGATAAGAGTTAGGTGGTACATACGGACGTTGTTGTTTATAGATTTTATTTATCGCGATTGATCTTGAAGAATTATAATTTTCTTCTGCAAGCACTAGTTCTAAAGCGTCTTCTAGCGTTTGCGGATCTCTGAATCTAATTATCCTATTCATTTCATCGGTTAAGTTAGCTAAGAATATTCTCAATGTTAGCCTGTCGTAATATGCCGTTTTAATTTCGCGCATTTTCTCTTCGTCTTCTTCATCTAATAATTTAGCTATTAAGTGACTTTTTAAAGATTGGAGTCTTTGACAAAAATCATAGTTAGTTTCATTGATTTTAATTTTAGATGTTTCCAATTCAAGTGAAAGACATTCTTCGTTACTTTTATCACCGAAACGTTGAGTAAGCATATTTTTAAATTGTTCGTACGTTTTAATATCATGACGTTCGCTTAGAAATGTTTCAGCTTCATTACAAACTCTGCTAGATATTGTCTCGAGATTATAAATTTCTTGTTCTTTTCCGCCTTTATACATAGTTAGGACATAATCACATTTTCTTAAAAAGAGACCTAGTCTTCTGGGATTTCCATCAAAAACTGGTATCATCTTTTGGATTTCATTTGGGATCACCGTAATATTTTTGGCCATATTGTTTGAATTTACTTTAGACTTCTTATATGTCGTTTGATTCCCTATATTTTTAGATACTGATTATTATTACAATAACTTCGCAATAAAATTCGCAATAATATTCAAAATTATAAAATTCGCACAATACACAGTAAGTATAAAATTATAACACAATTAACAATAGTATTGGGTTATTATAAATTTCGGTACGTGATTTTATATTATCACTTCTTTTATATAACACAGTGTCAAAATAAGTACAAAGAATTATTCAGGCGTACGATGATTTACTTCACATATGTACAAATATTTGCTGTACAAAGAAAATAGTTCATATAATTTATTAATTAATGCTTTGATAAGCGTGAGGATTGCTTTTAATAAATTTCTCTGATGATAACAACTGTGTCCAGGATGATCTGGATGTGGTGGACTCATTTATTGCTTGAGGAAGGAGTGTGCCTTGCTCCTACCGATAACTAGTCGTCTATGGTCAAATAATCAAAATGTTACCCTGCGAATGCTGCTGCTGCTGTGTTGCCTCGAAGTGGATCTTCAGCGATGGTTGTCTTTGGATGCCAGGATCTTGCGGTGTAGTCTTCGTCACTTGAACGCGTTGCCAGCGAATCTTGCGACGAATCCTACGCTATGTATAACTCACCTATGAATCCCGAAAGGCAAAAACAAAGTAATAAATAATAATTTAATATATTCGAACAGGATGTACATTTCATATCTCACCCAATTCGCCATGGTCACATCATTGTTAAGCAAATGTGATAAGCCAATTAGTTATGCTTGACAGTATTTTACGACTATTTTACGAGTGTTTTATGATGTTGTACCGGACATGTGGCAAATTACCCCTACTTGTTTCTAACACTTTAAGTAGTATAAAAACCCAGACTCTAAAACGGAGCATCAATTCCTAGTTCGTCGTCAATACCATATAGTACCCTAGCTAATAATACGCTAAGCTGTAATTTTGTATTTTTATATTTCTTTTACTAATTATAAATCTTAAAGTCTTCAAAGTTGTAAATCATTTAAATCATCGAATCCCTCAATCGTCGGATACTCCGGTGAGGTCGCTGAGGGTCCAGAGGACGGCACACAACTTAACTGGCGCAGCCGGTAGGATTCGTCGCAAGATTCGCTGGCAACGCGTTCAAGTGACGAAGACTACACCGCAAGATCCTGGCATCCAAAGACAACCATCGCTGAAGATCCACTTCGAGGCAATATAACAGCAGCAGCATTCGCAGGGTAACATTTTGATTATTTGACCATAGACGACTAGTTATCGGTAGGAGCAAGGCACACTCCTTCCTCAAGCAATAAATGAGTCCACCACATCCAGATCATCCTGGACACAGTTGTTATCATCAGAGAAATTTATTAAAAGCAATCCTCACGCTTATCAAAGCATTAATTAATAAATTATATGAACTATTTTCTTTGTACAGCAAATATTTGTACATATGTGAAGTAAATCATCGTACGCCTGAATAATTCTTTGTACTTATTTTGACACTGTGTTATATAAAAGAAGTGATAATATAAAATCACGTACCGAAATTTATAATAACCCAATACTATTGTTAATTGTGTTATAATTTTATACTTACTGTGTATTGTGCGAATTTTATAATTTTGAATATTATTGCGAATTTTATTGCGAAGTTATTGTAATAATAATCAGTATCTAAAAATATAGGGAATCAAACGACATATAAGAAGTCTAAAGTAAATTCAAACAATATGGCCAAAAATATTACGGTGATCCCAAATGAAATCCAAAAGATGATACCAGTTTTTGATGGAAATCCCAGAAGACTAGGTCTCTTTTTAAGAAAATGTGATTATGTCCTAACTATGTATAAAGGCGGAAAAGAACAAGAAATTTATAATCTCGAGACAATATCTAGCAGAGTTTGTAATGAAGCTGAAACATTTCTAAGCGAACGTCATGATATTAAAACATACGAGCAATTTAAAAATATGCTTACTCAACGTTTCGGTGATAAAAGTAACGAAGAATGTCTTTCACTTGAATTGGAAACTTCAAAAATTAAAACCAATGAAACTAACTATGATTTTTGTCAAAGACTCCAATCTTTAAAAAGTCACTTAATAGCTAAATTATTAGATGAAGAAGACGAAGAGAAAATGCGCGAAATTAAAACGGCATATTACGACAGGCTAACATTGAGAATATTCTTAGCTAACTTAACCGATGAAATGAATAGGATAATTAGATTCAGAGATCCGCAAACGCTAGAAGACGCTTTAGAACTAGTGCTTGCAGAAGAAAATTATAATTCTTCAAGATCAATCGCGATAAATAAAATCTATAAACAACAACGTCCGTATGTACCACCTAACTCTTATCATTCTTATAACCAAAATTATTTTAATAAACCTTTTCGTCCAACACAACCAAATCTACCTCAGCCGAAATATAACAAATATCGTGTTGAAAGATTCATGAATGAATCTAGACGAAATAAACCAGCATTACCTAAACCACAACCGAATTATTTAACAGTAAATCCACATTATCCGACTCCACAAACGTGGCAGCCAAATGCACCACGATTTTCTAATTATAATAATTCACGACCTTCTTATTCTCCACGACCAATGAATTATAATAATCAATGTCCAACGAATATTACCAATCGCCCTAATTTCAATAAGAATACGTCACGAAACCAACACAATCCGACATCTGCACCATTGAACTTGAACTATTACGATGTCAACGCACCGCACGCCGGTAATATACAAAGTAACAATACTAAGCAATATCATAACGGAGACCAACCCGCTATAAACTCACCAAATTTTATAGTCAGAGCCTCAACTTCTGCACAGAACTGACAAATTTAACTGAGCTACCATTTATATTAATCCCAGAAATAAATGCTAGATTTATGCTTGACACAGGGAGCACTCGATCCTTTATCAGTTCCAAATTAGTAGAAAAATATTTTACCAAAAATAAAATCACAGAATCTTTCGAAGTAGTGAGTACACACGCCGCTACTCAACACAATGGAGCAGTGATAATAAATTTGTTTAGCTGTTTTAATATGGATAAGAAATGTAAATTCTATATATACGATATCGGAGATATTTATGATGGAATCATAGGCAATGATCTACTCTTTGATTTAAAGTCTATTATAAATTTAGAAAAGGGTCAATTATTAACCGAAAATGCAGTAATTCCCATATATTTCCAACGTAGGCTTAATCATTTTGAACCAGTTGTAATAGAATTACAGCCACGTAGTGAACAAAAGGTACTGTTACCAACTGACCTATATCACGGGCAAGGAATTATAGAATTTCAAGAATTCACAACGGGAGTTCGAATGCCCAGTGCACTCGTACAGTGTAATAAAGGTTATGCTCATACGGTAATTCAAAACACAAGTGACCACAACCACACGGTAATAATAACCTCGCCTTTCAGAATAATAAAGTACGATAACGAAAGTAAGAATTGTTGCGTGTTAAATTACTTAGTCGATTCTCAAGAACATTTAGAGATTCTATTGGAGAATAACTTACAAAAACTTCGTTTAAACCATATGAATGATGAAGAAAAATCACAGATATATGATTTATGTTACGAATATAAGGATATATTTTATTGCGAAAATATTCCACTATCTTTCACTAATGAAGTTAAACATAAAATTCGAACCAAACATAACGATCCGATTTATGTAAAAGCGTATAGACAATCGCCTATCCAAAACGAAGAAATAAAGAAACAAGTCGCGAAATTAATGCAGGACAATATAATTCAACATAGTTTTTCACCTTGGAGCGCACCTGTTCACCTGGTACCGAAAAAGATAGATGCTTCAGGAGAACAAAAATATCGTATGGTGGTAGATTACCGAAAATTAAACGAGATCACTTGTGACGATAAATACCCCCTGCCTAACATCGCAGATCTGTTTGATAAATTAGGAAATAGCAGTTATTTCACTACTATTGATTTAGCATCAGGGTATCATCAGATAGAAGTAGAAAAAGAGGATAGACAGAAAACAGCCTTCAATACGCAATTCGGACATTATGAATTTTTAAGAATGCCCTTTGGTTTGAAAACAGCACCAGCCACATTTCAACGCGCTATGGATAATATATTACGAGGACTACAAGGAATCCATTGTCTTATATATTTAGATGACCTCATTATTTATTCAAATACATTAGAAGAACACATTAATAAATTAAAATTAATTTTCCAAACGTTAAGAAAGGCTAATCTTAAAATCCAACTTGATAAATCAGAATTCTTACGAAAGGAAGTACTCTACTTAGGACATACTATTACCAAAGACGGATTAAAACCCAACGACGATAAAATTAAAGCCATTCTAAATTACCCCTTACCTAAATCACTTAAAGAAGTTCGATCATTTCTAGGACTAATCGGTTATTATCGGAAATTTATTAAAGACATCGCGAAAATAACAAAACCGCTTACAAATATTCTCAAAAAGAATAAAAAGTTTGAAATAACAAACGAAGCTAAAGAATCATTTGAATTATGCAAGGAACTCTTAATTAATGCACCATTACTTCAGTATCCAGACTTTTCTAAAACATTTTTACTAACCACCGATGCATCAGAAATAGCGGTAGGCGCGGTATTATCGCAAGGCAGTATAGGAAACGATAAACCAATAGCTTACGCGAGTCGAACCTTGAATGATGCAGAGAAACGCTACAGTGCCATAGAACGAGAACTATTGGCAGTACTGTGGGCTGTAAGGCACTTTCGACCTTATTTATATGGAAGAAAGTTTCTAATCTATACCGATCATAGGCCACTTACTTGGCTTTATTCATTAACTGAACCTAATAGTAAACTGACTAGATGGAGATTAAGATTACAAGAATACGATTTCGAAGTAATATATAGGTCTGGGAAACAAAATACGAATGCAGATGCACTATCCCGAATAAAAATTAATATGTTACAAAACACACTAATTAATAACGAAGATATATCTAGGGATCAGTCAGATATTATTCTACCTCGAATTGCAGAACCAAGCGATAGAGCAAACGCTGACTCTGAAGAAAGTGAACGTTCAAATGACTCCGTCTTAGAAGCAACAATAACCGCTTCCGAAGGAGCAAGTAACAAAAGCGAAAATAGCGAAAGTAGTGAAACTAGTGAAGGAAATTCGATGAAAAGCTCTACGGAAATTCCTACAGAAATGTATAGTGTTCCGATAATTAATGAAGCGATAGATTCAAAATTACACCAAATTATAATAATAAATTGGAATAAAGACGAATTAAAAATCAAAGAAATAATTAGAGATAAACAAAAAATTTTGGAAGTTAGATTACCGTTGGATAATGAAAGCTATATAAAAGAATTTTTGAAAAATAAATTAGAGCAGACAAAAAAATATTTCATCTACTATGATAATAAAAATCAACGTTTAAAATTTAACCAAATAATCTCAGAATTATTTAAAAACAATCCAATTAATATTACGGAATGTACCGAAAGAATTATCTATGTAGAAGATGAAGATGAACAGGTATGCATTGTATCCGCATACCATACAGGAAAAACATGTCACCGTGGAATAAAAGAAACCTTAAATAGAATAAAAAGAAATTACTACTGGCCAAATATGGAACAGACCATATCCGCAGTAATCAATACCTGTGATACTTGTAAAATAATGAAATATGATAGACACCCTATCAAACCAAGATTGCAATTAACTCAAACTACGAGTAAACCATTCGAAGAATTATTTATTGATATATTCTCTATTGAAGGAATACCATATTTAACTATTGTAGATTCATTTTCTAAATTAGGACAAGCGATAGAGATTAAAAGTAAGTCAACCCCCGAGATAGTAAGAGCATTAATAAAATACTTTTCATTTTACGGTGTTCCAACCAGAATAAGTTGCGACCCAGGAACTGAATTTAACAATAATTTAATGAAAGAAACTTTATCATTTTATAGAATTGAATTACACATAGGCACTCCAAACAACCCCAATTCTATGGGAATTGTAGAAAGATTTCATTCTACTATTACGGAAATATACCGAATAGCGAAATATCAGCATAAAATAACTGATGCCGCTTCAGTTATGACATACGCTATTATGGCATATAATAATACTATTCATTCTGCAACAAATTTAACCCCATTTGAAGTTATATTTGGATATACTAACGCTACAAGTATTTTTGATGTAAATTTTGAACATGCTTATATGCAACAATTAATGAAAGAACATGCAAAAAGGACATCTTATCTATATGAATACTTAAATAAAAAAATGTCTAAAAATAAATCACGCAGACAAAATGTAGGAGAAACTATCGAAATAAATGAACAAGATCAGATATTCACTAAATTAGTTAACAAACGTCGAGGAAAGGACAAACCGCGTTTTGAAAAAGCTATAGTTATTGGAAATGTAGAAAGAAATATCGTACCGATACAAATTAAAGAGCGAGTAACAAAAGTACCCGTTCGAAATGTAAAAAGACCAACTAAATAACTGAGGATTTCTATCATCATCAAAAACTTGGGATAATAAAATAAATAGAATAAAAAAATGGCCATTGAAGGTTAACAAATAAATGTATAAGTTTGTGATAAGCTATAAATCACTTATATCGAAAAAGGATATGTTTTATTGATTATAACTCATTAACTTATGTTTGCATTTTATATAATGGGAACTCCTGGTTTGTAATCCCAATAAAAGCAACAAAGTTAAAAGTGAAGTCATCATATTTTACCTATGGTAATTAATGCAATTAAGTAATTGCTGATTTAAAAATAAATGTGAAATGTATACACAAATGTATGTGATAAATATAAATGAATATTATTTAAGAAATGTAATCCGAAATGATTATCTTCAAAACTACTATGTAATCCGAAATGATTATCATCAAAACTATGGGAAATGTAATGATCAGAAAAATAATGTAATAAAAATTGTATTGTAATGTAATGTTAGATTATATAAGAAATTGTATCATAATTTAATGTAATCTTTAGATTAATCTTTTATATGGAAATACGAGTATCTAACTAACAATAAAAATAAATTGTAATAATAAAATAATCTATATAAATTGTAAATGAATTAACATAGAATAAGAAAAGAGAACAATTAGGAATGGAAAGCCATTGAAAATAATTTCAATTATTTTTAATCATTTTCAATTATTTTCAATCTAAGAAGGGAGGAGTTATGTATAACTCACCTATGAATCCCGAAAGGCAAAAACAAAGTAATAAATAATAATTTAATATATTCGAACAGGATGTACATTTCATATCTCACCCAATTCGCCATGGTCACATCATTGTTAAGCAAATGTGATAAGCCAATTAGTTATGCTTGACAGTATTTTACGACTATTTTACGAGTGTTTTATGATGTTGTACCGGACATGTGGCAAATTACCCCTACTTGTTTCTAACACTTTAAGTAGTATAAAAACCCAGACTCTAAAACGGAGCATCAATTCCTAGTTCGTCGTCAATACCATATAGTACCCTAGCTAATAATACGCTAAGCTGTAATTTTGTATTTTTATATTTCTTTTACTAATTATAAATCTTAAAGTCTTCAAAGTTGTAAATCATTTAAATCATCGAATCCCTCAATCGTCGGATACTCCGGTGAGGTCGCTGAGGGTCCAGAGGACGGCACACAACTTAACTGGTAACTTAAAAGTTAAGTTGTGTGCCGTCCTCTGGACCCTCAGCGACCTTCACCGGAGTATCCGACGATTGAGGGATTCGATGATTTAAATGATTTACAACTTTGAAGATTTTAAGATTTATAATAAAAGAAATATAAAAATACAAAAATTACAGCTTAGCTTATTATTAGCTAGGGTACTATATGGTATTGACGACGAACTAGGAATTGATGCTCCGTTTTAGAGTCTGGGTTTTTATACTACTTAAAGTGTTAGAAACAAGTAGGGGTAATTTGCCACAGGTCCGGTACAACATCATAAAACACTCGTAAAATAGTCGTAAAATACTGTCAAGCATAACTAATTGGCTTATCACATTTGCTTAACAATGATGTGACCATGGCGAATTGGGTGAGATATGAAATGTACATCCTGTTCGAATATATTAAATTATTATTTATTACTTTGTTTTTGCCTTTCGGGATTCATAGGTGAGTTATACATAACTCCTCTCTTCTTAGATTGAAAATAATTGAAAATGATTAAAAATAATTGAAATTATTTTCAATGGCTTTCCATTCCTAATTGTTCTCTTTTCTTATTCTATGTTAATTCATTTACAATTTATATAGATTATTTTATTATTACAATTTATTTTTATTGTTAGTTAGATACTCGTATTTCCATATAAAAGATTAATCTAAAGATTACATTAAATTATGATACAATTTCTTATATAATCTAACATTACATTACAATACAATTTTTATTACATTATTTTTTTGATCATTACATTTCCCATAGTTTTGATGATAATCATTTCGGATTACATAGTAGTTTTGAAGATAATCATTTCGGATTACATTTCTTAAATAATATTCATTTATATTTATCACATACATTTGTGTATACATTTCACATTTATTTTTAAATCAGCAATTACTTAATTGCATTAATTACCATAGGTAAAATATGATGACTTCACTTTTAACTTTGTTGCTTTTATTGGGATTACAAACCAGGAGTTCCCATTATATAAAATGCAAACATAAGTTAATGAGTTATAATCAATAAAACATATCCTTTTTCGATATAAATGATTTATAGCTTATCACAAACTTATACATTTATTTGTTAACCTTCAATGGCCATTTTTTTATTCTATTTATTTTATTATCCCAAGTTTTTGATGATGATAGGAATCCTCAGTTATTTAGTTGGTCTTTTTACATTTCGAACGGGTACTTTTGTTACTCGCTCTTTAATTTGTATCGGTACGATATTTCTTTCTACATTTCCAATAACTATAGCTTTTTCAAAACGCGGTTTGTCCTTTCCTCGACGTTTGTTAACTAATTTAGTGAATATCTGATCTTGTTCATTTATTTCGATAGTTTCTCCTACATTTTGTCTGCGTGATTTATTTTTAGACATTTTTTGATTTAAGTATTCATATAGATAAGATGTCCTTTTTGCATGTTCTTTCATTAATTGTTGCATATAAGCATGTTCAAAATTTACATCAAAAATACTTGTAGCGTTAGTATATCCAAATATAACTTCAAATGATTCTTTAGCTTCGTTTGTTATTTCAAACTTTTTATTCTTTTTGAGAATATTTGTAAGCGGTTTTGTTATTTTCGCGATGTCTTTAATAAATTTCCGATAATAACCGATTAGTCCTAGAAATGATCGAACTTCTTTAAGTGATTTAGGTAAGGGGTAATTTAGAATGGCTTTAATTTTATCGTCGTTGGGTTTTAATCCGTCTTTGGTAATAGTATGTCCTAAGTAGAGTACTTCCTTTCGTAAGAATTCTGATTTATCAAGTTGGATTTTAAGATTAGCCTTTCTTAACGTTTGGAAAATTAATTTTAATTTATTAATGTGTTCTTCTAATGTATTTGAATAAATAATGAGGTCATCTAAATATATAAGACAATGGATTCCTTGTAGTCCTCGTAATATATTATCCATAGCGCGTTGAAATGTGGCTGGTGCTGTTTTCAAACCAAAGGGCATTCTTAAAAATTCATAATGTCCGAATTGCGTATTGAAGGCTGTTTTCTGTCTATCCTCTTTTTCTACTTCTATCTGATGATACCCTGATGCTAAATCAATAGTAGTGAAATAACTGCTACTTCCTAATTTATCAAACAGATCTGCGATGTTAGGCAGGGGGTATTTATCGTCACAAGTGATCTCGTTTAATTTTCGGTAATCTACCACCATACGATATTTTTGTTCTCCTGAAGCATCTATCTTTTTCGGTACCAGGTGAACAGGTGCGCTCCAAGGTGAAAAACTATGTTGAATTATATTGTCCTGCATTAATTTCGCGACTTGTTTCTTTATTTCTTCGTTTTGGATAGGCGATTGTCTATACGCTTTTACATAAATCGGATCGTTATGTTTGGTTCGAATTTTATGTTTAACTTCATTAGTGAAAGATAGTGGAATATTTTCGCAATAAAATATATCCTTATATTCGTAACATAAATCATATATCTGTGATTTTTCTTCATCATTCATATGGTTTAAACGAAGTTTTTGTAAGTTATTCTCCAATAGAATCTCTAAATGTTCTTGAGAATCGACTAAGTAATTTAACACGCAACAATTCTTACTTTCGTTATCGTACTTTATTATTCTGAAAGGCGAGGTTATTATTACCGTGTGGTTGTGGTCACTTGTGTTTTGAATTACCGTATGAGCATAACCTTTATTACACTGTACGAGTGCACTGGGCATTCGAACTCCCGTTGTGAATTCTTGAAATTCTATAATTCCTTGCCCGTGATATAGGTCAGTTGGTAACTGTACCTTTTGTTCACTACGTGGCTGTAATTCTATTACAACTGGTTCAAAATGATTAAGCCTACGTTGGAAATATATGGGAATTACTGCATTTTCGGTTAATAATTGACCCTTTTCTAAATTTATAATAGACTTTAAATCAAAGAGTAGATCATTGCCTATGATTCCATCATAAATATCTCCGATATCGTATATATAGAATTTACATTTCTTATCCATATTAAAACAGCTAAACAAATTTATTATCACTGCTCCATTGTGTTGAGTAGCGGCGTGTGTACTCACTACTTCGAAAGATTCTGTGATTTTATTTTTGGTAAAATATTTTTCTACTAATTTGGAACTGATAAAGGATCGAGTGCTCCCTGTGTCAAGCATAAATCTAGCATTTATTTCTGGGATTAATATAAATGGTAGTTCAGTTAAATTTGTCAGTTCTGTGCAGAAGTTGAGGCTCTGACTATAAAATTTGGTGAGTTTATAGCGGGTTGGTCTCCGTTATGATATTGCTTAGTATTGTTACTTTGTATATTACCGGCGTGCGGTGCGTTGACATCGTAATAGTTCAAGTTCAATGGTGCAGATGTCGGATTGTGTTGGTTTCGTGACGTATTCTTATTGAAATTAGGGCGATTGGTAATATTCGTTGGACATTGATTATTATAATTCATTGGTCGTGGAGAATAAGAAGGTCGTGAATTATTATAATTAGAAAATCGTGGTGCATTTGGCTGCCACGTTTGTGGAGTCGGATAATGTGGATTTACTGTTAAATAATTCGGTTGTGGTTTAGGTAATGCTGGTTTATTTCGTCTAGATTCATTCATGAATCTTTCAACACGATATTTGTTATATTTCGGCTGAGGTAGATTTGGTTGTGTTGGACGAAAAGGTTTATTAAAATAATTTTGGTTATAAGAATGATAAGAGTTAGGTGGTACATACGGACGTTGTTGTTTATAGATTTTATTTATCGCGATTGATCTTGAAGAATTATAATTTTCTTCTGCAAGCACTAGTTCTAAAGCGTCTTCTAGCGTTTGCGGATCTCTGAATCTAATTATCCTATTCATTTCATCGGTTAAGTTAGCTAAGAATATTCTCAATGTTAGCCTGTCGTAATATGCCGTTTTAATTTCGCGCATTTTCTCTTCGTCTTCTTCATCTAATAATTTAGCTATTAAGTGACTTTTTAAAGATTGGAGTCTTTGACAAAAATCATAGTTAGTTTCATTGGTTTTAATTTTTGAAGTTTCCAATTCAAGTGAAAGACATTCTTCGTTACTTTTATCACCGAAACGTTGAGTAAGCATATTTTTAAATTGCTCGTATGTTTTAATATCATGACGTTCGCTTAGAAATGTTTCAGCTTCATTACAAACTCTGCTAGATATTGTCTCGAGATTATAAATTTCTTGTTCTTTTCCGCCTTTATACATAGTTAGGACATAATCACATTTTCTTAAAAAGAGACCTAGTCTTCTGGGATTTCCATCAAAAACTGGTATCATCTTTTGGATTTCATTTGGGATCACCGTAATATTTTTGGCCATATTGTTTGAATTTACTTTAGACTTCTTATATGTCGTTTGATTCCCTATATTTTTAGATACTGATTATTATTACAATAACTTCGCAATAAAATTCGCAATAATATTCAAAATTATAAAATTCGCACAATACACAGTAAGTATAAAATTATAACACAATTAACAATAGTATTGGGTTATTATAAATTTCGGTACGTGATTTTATATTATCACTTCTTTTATATAACACAGTGTCAAAATAAGTACAAAGAATTATTCAGGCGTACGATGATTTACTTCACATATGTACAAATATTTGCTGTACAAAGAAAATAGTTCATATAATTTATTAATTAATGCTTTGATAAGCGTGAGGATTGCTTTTAATAAGTTTCTCTGATGATAACAACTGTGTCCAGGATGATCTGGATGTGGTGGACTCATTTATTGCTTGAGGAAGGAGTGTGCCTTGCTCCTACCGATAACTAGTCGTCTATGGTCAAATAATCAAAATGTTACCCTGCGAATGCTGCTGCTGTTATATTGCCTCGAAGTGGATCTTCAGCGATGGTTGTCTTTGGATGCCAGGATCTTGCGGTGTAGTCTTCGTCACTTGAACGCGTTGCCAGCGAATCTTGCGACGAATCCTACCGACTGCGCCAGTTAAGTTGTGTGCCGTCCTCTGGACCCTCAGCGACCTTCACCGGAGTATCCGACGATTGAGGGATTCGATGATTTAAATGATTTACAACTTTGAAGATTTTAAGATTTATAATAAAAGAAATATAAAAATACAAAAATTACAGCTTAGCTTATTATTAGCTAGGGTACTATATGGTATTGACGACGAACTAGGAATTGATGCTCCGTTTTAGAGTCTGGGTTTTTATACTACTTAAAGTGTTAGAAACAAGTAGGGGTAATTTGCCACAGGTCCGGTACAACATCATAAAACACTCGTAAAATAGTCGTAAAATACTGTCAAGCATAACTAATTGGCTTATCACATTTGCTTAACAATGATGTGACCATGGCGAATTGGGTGAGATATGAAATGTACATCCTGTTCGAATATATTAAATTATTATTTATTACTTTGTTTTTGCCTTTCGGGATTCATAGGTGAGTTATACATAACTAGTTAAGTTGTGTGCCGTCCTCTGGACCCTCAGCGACCTTCACCGGAGTATCCGACGATTGAGGGATTCGATGATTTAAATGATTTACAACTTTGAAGACTTTAAGATTTATAATAAAAGAAATATAAAAATACAAAAATTACAGCTAAGCTTATTATTAGCTAGGGTACTATATGGTATTGACGACGAACTAGGAATTGATGCTCCGTTTTAGAGTCTGGGTTTTTATACTACTTAAAGTGTTAGAAACAAGTAGGGGTAATTTGCCACATGTCCGGTACAACATCATAAAACACTCGTAAAATAGTCGTAAAATACTGTCAAGCATAACTAATTGGCTTATCACATTTGCTTAACAATGATGTGACCATGGCGAATTGGGTGAGATATGAAATGTACATCCTGTTCGAATATATTAAATTATTATTTATTACTTTGTTTTTGCCTTTCGGGATTCATAGGTGAGTTATACATAACTCCTCCCTTCTTAGATTGAAAATAATTGAAAATGATTAAAAATAATTGAAATTATTTTCAATGGCTTTCCATTCCTAATTGTTCTCTTTTCTTATTCTATGTTAATTCGTTTACAATTTATATAGATTATTTTATTATTACAATTTATTTTTATTGTTAGTTAGATACTCGTATTTCCATATAAAAGATTAATCTAAAGATTACATTAAATTATGATACAATTTCTTATATAATCTAACATTACATTACAATACAATTTTTATTACATTATTTTTCTGATCATTACATTTCCCATAGTTTTGATGATAATCATTTCGGATTACATAGTAGTTTTGAAGATAATCATTTCGGATTACATTTCTTAAATAATATTCATTTATATTTATCACATACATTTGTGTATACATTTCACATTTATTTTTAAATCAGCAATTACTTAATTGCATTAATTACCATAGGTAAAATATGATGACTTCACTTTTAACTTTGTTGCTTTTATTGGGATTACAAACCAGGAGTTCCCATTATATAAAATGCAAACATAAGTTAATGAGTTATAATCAATAAAACATATCCTTTTTCGATATAAATGATTTATAGCTTATCACAAACTTATACATTTATTTGTTAACCTTCAATGGCCATTTTTTTATTCTATTTATTTTATTATCCCAAGTTTTTGATGATGATAGAAATCCTCAGTTATTTAGTTGGTCTTTTTACATTTCGAACGGGTACTTTTGTTACTCGCTCTTTAATTTGTATCGGTACGATATTTCTTTCTACATTTCCAATAACTATAGCTTTTTCAAAACGCGGTTTGTCCTTTCCTCGACGTTTGTTAACTAATTTAGTGAATATCTGATCTTGTTCATTTATTTCGATAGTTTCTCCTACATTTTGTCTGCGTGATTTATTTTTAGACATTTTTTTATTTAAGTATTCATATAGATAAGATGTCCTTTTTGCATGTTCTTTCATTAATTGTTGCATATAAGCATGTTCAAAATTTACATCAAAAATACTTGTAGCGTTAGTATATCCAAATATAACTTCAAATGGGGTTAAATTTGTTGCAGAATGAATAGTATTATTATATGCCATAATAGCGTATGTCATAACTGAAGCGGCATCAGTTATTTTATGCTGATATTTCGCTATTCGGTATATTTCCGTAATAGTAGAATGAAATCTTTCTACAATTCCCATAGAATTGGGGTTGTTTGGAGTGCCTATGTGTAATTCAATTCTATAAAATGATAAAGTTTCTTTCATTAAATTATTGTTAAATTCAGTTCCTGGGTCGCAACTTATTCTGGTTGGAACACCGTAAAATGAAAAGTATTTTATTAATGCTCTTACTATCTCGGGGGTTGACTTACTTTTAATCTCTATCGCTTGTCCTAATTTAGAAAATGAATCTACAATAGTTAAATATGGTATTCCTTCAATAGAGAATATATCAATAAATAATTCTTCGAATGGTTTACTCGTAGTTTGAGTTAATTGCAATCTTGGTTTGATAGGGTGTCTATCATATTTCATTATTTTACAAGTATCACAGGTATTGATTACTGCGGATATGGTCTGTTCCATATTTGGCCAGTAGTAATTTCTTTTTATTCTATTTAAGGTTTCTTTTATTCCACGGTGACATGTTTTTCCTGTATGGTATGCGGATACAATGCATACCTGTTCATCTTCATCTTCTACATAGATAATTCTTTCGGTACATTCCGTAATATTAATTGGATTGTTTTTAAATAATTCTGAGATTATTTGGTTAAATTTTAAACGTTGATTTTTATTATCATAGTAGATGAAATATTTTTTTGTCTGCTCTAATTTATTTTTCAAAAATTCTTTTATATAGCTTTCATTATCCAACGGTAATCTAACTTCCAAAATTTTTTGTTTATCTCTAATTATTTCTTTGATTTTTAATTCGTCTTTATTCCAATTTATTATTATAATTTGGTGTAATTTTGAATCTATCGCTTCATTAATTATCGGAACACTATACATTTCTGTAGGAATTTCCGTAGAGCTTTTCATCGAATTTCCTTCACTAGTTTCACTACTTTCGCTATTTTCGCTTTTGTTACTTGCTCCTTCGGAAGCGGTTATTGTTGCTTCTAAGACGGAGTCATTTGAACGTTCACTTTCTTCAGAGTCAGCGTTTGCTCTATCGCTTGGTTCTGCAATTCGAGGTAGAATAATATCTGACTGATCCCTAGATATATCTTCGTTATTAATTAGTGTGTTTTGTAACATATTAATTTTTATTCGGGATAGTGCATCTGCATTCGTATTTTGTTTCCCAGACCTATATATTACTTCGAAATCGTATTCTTGTAATCTTAATCTCCATCTAGTCAGTTTACTATTAGGTTCAGTTAATGAATAAAGCCAAGTAAGTGGCCTATGATCGGTATAGATTAGAAACTTTCTTCCATATAAATAAGGTCGAAAGTGCCTTACAGCCCACAGTACTGCCAATAGTTCTCGTTCTATGGCACTGTAGCGTTTCTCTGCATCATTCAAGGTTCGACTCGCGTAAGCTATTGGTTTATCGTTTCCTATACTGCCTTGCGATAATACCGCGCCTACCGCTATTTCTGATGCATCGGTGGTTAGTAAAAATGTTTTAGAAAAGTCTGGATACTGAAGTAATGGTGCATTAATTAAGAGTTCCTTGCATAATTCAAATGATTCTTTAGCTTCGTTTGTTATTTCAAACTTTTTATTCTTTTTGAGAATATTTGTAAGCGGTTTTGTTATTTTCGCGATGTCTTTAATAAATTTCCGATAATAACCGATTAGTCCTAGAAATGATCGAACTTCTTTAAGTGATTTAGGTAAGGGGTAATTTAGAATGGCTTTAATTTTATCGTCGTTGGGTTTTAATCCGTCTTTGGTAATAGTATGTCCTAAGTAGAGTACTTCCTTTCGTAAGAATTCTGATTTATCAAGTTGGATTTTAAGATTAGCCTTTCTTAACGTTTGGAAAATTAATTTTAATTTATTAATGTGTTCTTCTAATGTATTTGAATAAATAATGAGGTCATCTAAATATATAAGACAATGGATTCCTTGTAGTCCTCGTAATATATTATCCATAGCGCGTTGAAATGTGGCTGGTGCTGTTTTCAAACCAAAGGGCATTCTTAAAAATTCATAATGTCCGAATTGCGTATTGAAGGCTGTTTTCTGTCTATCCTCTTTTTCTACTTCTATCTGATGATACCCTGATGCTAAATCAATAGTAGTGAAATAACTGCTATTTCCTAATTTATCAAACAGATCTGCGATGTTAGGCAGGGGGTATTTATCGTCACAAGTGATCTCGTTTAATTTTCGGTAATCTACCACCATACGATATTTTTGTTCTCCTGAAGCATCTATCTTTTTCGGTACCAGGTGAACAGGTGCGCTCCAAGGTGAAAAACTATGTTGAATTATATTGTCCTGCATTAATTTCGCGACTTGTTTCTTTATTTCTTCGTTTTGGATAGGCGATTGTCTATACGCTTTCACATAAATCGGATCGTTATGTTTGGTTCGAATTTTATGTTTAACTTCATTAGTGAAAGATAGTGGAATATTTTCGCAATAAAATATATCCTTATATTCGTAACATAAATCATATATCTGTGATTTTTCTTCATCATTCATATGGTTTAAACGAAGTTTTTGTAAGTTATTCTCCAATAGAATCTCTAAATGTTCTTGAGAATCGACTAAGTAATTTAACACGCAACAATTCTTACTTTCGTTATCGTACTTTATTATTCTGAAAGGCGAGGTTATTATTACCGTGTGGTTGTGGTCACTTGTGTTTTGAATTACCGTATGAGCATAACCTTTATTACACTGTACGAGTGCACTGGGCATTCGAACTCCCGTTGTGAATTCTTGAAATTCTATAATTCCTTGCCCGTGATATAGGTCAGTTGGTAACAGTACCTTTTGTTCACTACGTGGCTGTAATTCTATTACAACTGGTTCAAAATGATTAAGCCTACGTTGGAAATATATGGGAATTACTGCATTTTCGGTTAATAATTGACCCTTTTCTAAATTTATAATAGACTTTAAATCAAAGAGTAGATCATTGCCTATGATTCCATCATAAATATCTCCGATATCGTATATATAGAATTTACATTTCTTATCCATATTAAAACAGCTAAACAAATTTATTATCACTGCTCCATTGTGTTGAGTAGCGGCGTGTGTACTCACTACTTCGAAAGATTCTGTGATTTTATTTTTGGTAAAATATTTTTCTACTAATTTGGAACTGATAAAGGATCGAGTGCTCCCTGTGTCAAGCATAAATCTAGCATTTATTTCTGGGATTAATATAAATGGTAGCTCAGTTAAATTTGTCAGTTCTGTGCAGAAGTTGAGGCTCTGACTATAAAATTTGGTGAGTTTATAGCGGGTTGGTCTCCGTTATGATATTGCTTAGTATTGTTACTTTGTATATTACCGGCGTGCGGTGCGTTGACATCGTAATAGTTCAAGTTCAATGGTGCAGATGTCGGATTGTGTTGGTTTCGTGACGTATTCTTATTGAAATTAGGGCGATTGGTAATATTCGTTGGACATTGATTATTATAATTCATTGGTCGTGGAGAATAAGAAGGTCGTGAATTATTATAATTAGAAAATCGTGGTGCATTTGGCTGCCACGTTTGTGGAGTCGGATAATGTGGATTTACTGTTAAATAATTCGGTTGTGGTTTAGGTAATGCTGGTTTATTTCGTCTAGATTCATTCATGAATCTTTCAACACGATATTTGTTATATTTCGGCTGAGGTAGATTTGGTTGTGTTGGACGAAAAGGTTTATTAAAATAATTTTGGTTATAAGAATGATAAGAGTTAGGTGGTACATACGGACGTTGTTGTTTATAGATTTTATTTATCGCGATTGATCTTGAAGAATTATAATTTTCTTCTGCAAGCACTAGTTCTAAAGCGTCTTCTAGCGTTTGCGGATCTCTGAATCTAATTATCCTATTCATTTCATCGGTTAAGTTAGCTAAGAATATTCTCAATGTTAGCCTGTCGTAATATGCCGTTTTAATTTCGCGCATTTTCTCTTCGTCTTCTTCATCTAATAATTTAGCTATTAAGTGACTTTTTAAAGATTGGAGTCTTTGACAAAAATCATAGTTAGTTTCATTGGTTTTAATTTTTGAAGTTTCCAATTCAAGTGAAAGACATTCTTCGTTACTTTTATCACCGAAACGTTGAGTAAGCATATTTTTAAATTGCTCGTATGTTTTAATATCATGACGTTCGCTTAGAAATGTTTCAGCTTCATTACAAACTCTGCTAGATATTGTCTCGAGATTATAAATTTCTTGTTCTTTTCCGCCTTTATACATAGTTAGGACATAATCACATTTTCTTAAAAAGAGACCTAGTCTTCTGGGATTTCCATCAAAAACTGGTATCATCTTTTGGATTTCATTTGGGATCACCGTAATATTTTTGGCCATATTGTTTGAATTTACTTTAGACTTCTTATATGTCGTTTGATTCCCTATATTTTTAGATACTGATTATTATTACAATAACTTCGCAATAAAATTCGCAATAATATTCAAAATTATAAAATTCGCACAATACACAGTAAGTATAAAATTATAACACAATTAACAATAGTATTGGGTTATTATAAATTTCGGTACGTGATTTTATATTATCACTTCTTTTATATAACACAGTGTCAAAATAAGTACAAAGAATTATTCAGGCGTACGATGATTTACTTCACATATGTACAAATATTTGCTGTACAAAGAAAATAGTTCATATAATTTATTAATTAATGCTTTGATAAGCGTGAGGATTGCTTTTAATAAATTTCTCTGATGATAACAACTGTGTCCAGGATGATCTGGATGTGGTGGACTCATTTATTGCTTGAGGAAGGAGTGTGCCTTGCTCCTACCGATAACTAGTCGTCTATGGTCAAATAATCAAAATGTTACCCTGCGAATGCTGCTGCTGTTATATTGCCTCGAAGTGGATCTTCAGCGATGGTTGTCTTTGGATGCCAGGATCTTGCGGTGTAGTCTTCGTCACTTGAACGCGTTGCCAGCGAATCTTGCGACGAATCCTACCGGCTGCGCCAGTTAAGTTGTGTGCCGTCCTCTGGACCCTCATTCCTTGACCCTCAGCGACCTTCACCGGAGTATCCGACGATTGAGGGATTCGATGATTTAAATGATTTACAACTTTGAAGATTTTAAGATTTATAATAAAAGAAATATAAAAATACAAAAATTACAGCTTAGCTTATTATTAGCTAGGGTACTATATGGTATTGACGACGAACTAGGAATTGATGCTCCGTTTTAGAGTCTGGGTTTTTATACTACTTAAAGTGTTAGAAACAAGTAGGGGTAATTTGCCACAGGTCCGGTACAACATCATAAAACACTCGTAAAATAGTCGTAAAATACTGTCAAGCATAACTAATTGGCTTATCACATTTGCTTAACAATGATGTGACCATGGCGAATTGGGTGAGATATGAAATGTACATCCTGTTCGAATATATTAAATTATTATTTATTACTTTGTTTTTGCCTTTCGGGATTCATAGGTGAGTTATACATAACTCCTCTCTTCTTAGATTGAAAATAATTGAAAATGATTAAAAATAATTGAAATTATTTTCAATGGCTTTCCATTCCTAATTGTTCTCTTTTCTTATTCTATGTTAATTCATTTACAATTTATATAGATTATTTTATTATTACAATTTATTTTTATTGTTAGTTAGATACTCGTATTTCCATATAAAAGATTAATCTAAAGATTACATTAAATTATGATACAATTTCTTATATAATCTAACATTACATTACAATACAATTTTTATTACATTATTTTTTTGATCATTACATTTCCCATAGTTTTGATGATAATCATTTCGGATTACATAGTAGTTTTGAAGATAATCATTTCGGATTACATTTCTTAAATAATATTCATTTATATTTATCACATACATTTGTGTATACATTTCACATTTATTTTTAAATCAGCAATTACTTAATTGCATTAATTACCATAGGTAAAATATGATGACTTCACTTTTAACTTTGTTGCTTTTATTGGGATTACAAACCAGGAGTTCCCATTATATAAAATGCAAACATAAGTTAATGAGTTATAATCAATAAAACATATCCTTTTTCGATATAAATGATTTATAGCTTATCACAAACTTATACATTTATTTGTTAACCTTCAATGGCCATTTTTTTATTCTATTTATTTTATTATCCCAAGTTTTTGATGATGATAGGAATCCTCAGTTATTTAGTTGGTCTTTTTACATTTCGAACGGGTACTTTTGTTACTCGCTCTTTAATTTGTATCGGTACGATATTTCTTTCTACATTTCCAATAACTATAGCTTTTTCAAAACGCGGTTTGTCCTTTCCTCGACGTTTGTTAACTAATTTAGTGAATATCTGATCTTGTTCATTTATTTCGATAGTTTCTCCTACATTTTGTCTGCGTGATTTATTTTTAGACATTTTTTGATTTAAGTATTCATATAGATAAGATGTCCTTTTTGCATGTTCTTTCATTAATTGTTGCATATAAGCATGTTCAAAATTTACATCAAAAATACTTGTAGCGTTAGTATATCCAAATATAACTTCAAATGGGGTTAAATTTGTTGCAGAATGAATAGTATTATTATATGCCATAATAGCGTATGTCATAACTGAAGCGGCATCAGTTATTTTATGCTGATATTTCGCTATTCGGTATATTTCCGTAATAGTAGAATGAAATCTTTCTACAATTCCCATAGAATTGGGGTTGTTTGGAGTGCCTATGTGTAATTCAATTCTATAAAATGATAAAGTTTCTTTCATTAAATTATTGTTAAATTCAGTTCCTGGGTCGCAACTTATTCTGGTTGGAACACCGTAAAATGAAAAGTATTTTATTAATGCTCTTACTATCTCGGGGGTTGACTTACCTTTAATCTCTATCGCTTGTCCTAATTTAGAAAATGAATCTACAATAGTTAAATATGGTATTCCTTCAATAGAGAATATATCAATAAATAATTCTTCGAATGGTTTACTCGTAGTTTGAGTTAATTGCAATCTTGGTTTGATAGGGTGTCTATCATATTTCATTATTTTACAAGTATCACAGGTATTGATTACTGCGGATATGGTCTGTTCCATATTTGGCCAGTAGTAATTTCTTTTTATTCTATTTAAGGTTTCTTTTATTCCACGGTGACATGTTTTTCCTGTATGGTATGCGGATACAATGCATACCTGTTCATCTTCATCTTCTACATAGATAATTCTTTCGGTACATTCCGTAATATTAATTGGATTGTTTTTAAATAATTCTGAGATTATTTGGTTAAATTTTAAACGTTGATTTTTATTATCATAGTAGATGAAATATTTTTTTGTCTGCTCTAATTTATTTTTCAAAAATTCTTTTATATAGCTTTCATTATCCAACGGTAATCTAACTTCCAAAATTTTTTGTTTATCTCTAATTATTTCTTTGATTTTTAATTCGTCTTTATTCCAATTTATTATTATAATTTGGTGTAATTTTGAATCTATCGCTTCATTAATTATCGGAACACTATACATTTCTGTAGGAATTTCCGTAGAGCTTTTCATCGGATTTCCTTCACTAGTTTCACTACTTTCGCTATTTTCGCTTTTGTTACTTGCTCCTTCGGAAGCGGTTATTGTTGCTTCTAAGACGGAGTCATTTGAACGTTCACTTTCTTCAGAGTCAGCGTTTGCTCTATCGCTTGGTTCTGCAATTCGAGGTAGAATAATATCTGACTGATCCCTAGATATATCTTCGTTATTAATTAGTGTGTTTTGTAACATATTAATTTTTATTCGGGATAATGCATCTGCATTCGTATTTTGTTTCCCAGACCTATATATTACTTCGAAATCGTATTCTTGTAATCTTAATCTCCATCTAGTCAGTTTACTATTAGGTTCAGTTAATGAATAAAGCCAAGTAAGTGGCCTATGATCGGTATAGATTAGAAACTTTCTTCCATATAAATAAGGTCGAAAGTGCCTTACAGCCCACAGTACTGCCAATAGTTCTCGTTCTATGGCACTGTAGCGTTTCTCTGCATCATTCAAGGTTCGACTCGCGTAAGCTATTGGTTTATCGTTTCCTATACTGCCTTGCGATAATACCGCGCCTACCGCTATTTCTGATGCATCGGTGGTTAGTAAAAATGTTTTAGAAAAGTCTGGATACTGAAGTAATGGTGCATTAATTAAGAGTTCCTTGCATAATTCAAATGATTCTTTAGCTTCGTTTGTTATTTCAAACTTTTTATTCTTTTTGAGAATATTTGTAAGCGGTTTTGTTATTTTCGCGATGTCTTTAATAAATTTCCGATAATAACCGATTAGTCCTAGAAATGATCGAACTTCTTTAAGTGATTTAGGTAAGGGGTAATTTAGAATGGCTTTAATTTTATCGTCGTTGGGTTTTAATCCGTCTTTGGTAATAGTATGTCCTAAGTAGAGTACTTCCTTTCGTAAGAATTCTGATTTATCAAGTTGGATTTTAAGATTAGCCTTTCTTAACGTTTGGAAAATTAATTTTAATTTATTAATGTGTTCTTCTAATGTATTTGAATAAATAATGAGGTCATCTAAATATATAAGACAATGGATTCCTTGTAGTCCTCGTAATATATTATCCATAGCGCGTTGAAATGTGGCTGGTGCTGTTTTCAAACCAAAGGGCATTCTTAAAAATTCATAATGTCCGAATTGCGTATTGAAGGCTGTTTTCTGTCTATCCTCTTTTTCTACTTCTATCTGATGATACCCTGATGCTAAATCAATAGTAGTGAAATAACTGCTACTTCCTAATTTATCAAACAGATCTGCGATGTTAGGCAGGGGGTATTTATCGTCACAAGTGATCTCGTTTAATTTTCGGTAATCTACCACCATACGATATTTTTGTTCTCCTGAAGCATCTATCTTTTTCGGTACCAGGTGAACAGGTGCGCTCCAAGGTGAAAAACTATGTTGAATTATATTGTCCTGCATTAATTTCGCGACTTGTTTCTTTATTTCTTCGTTTTGGATAGGCGATTGTCTATACGCTTTTACATAAATCGGATCGTTATGTTTGGTTCGAATTTTATGTTTAACTTCATTAGTGAAAGATAGTGGAATATTTTCGCAATAAAATATATCCTTATATTCGTAACATAAATCATATATCTGTGATTTTTCTTCATCATTCATATGGTTTAAACGAAGTTTTTGTAAGTTATTCTCCAATAGAATCTCTAAATGTTCTTGAGAATCGACTAAGTAATTTAACACGCAACAATTCTTACTTTCGTTATCGTACTTTATTATTCTGAAAGGCGAGGTTATTATTACCGTGTGGTTGTGGTCACTTGTGTTTTGAATTACCGTATGAGCATAACCTTTATTACACTGTACGAGTGCACTGGGCATTCGAACTCCCGTTGTGAATTCTTGAAATTCTATAATTCCTTGCCCGTGATATAGGTCAGTTGGTAACTGTACCTTTTGTTCACTACGTGGCTGTAATTCTATTACAACTGGTTCAAAATGATTAAGCCTACGTTGGAAATATATGGGAATTACTGCATTTTCGGTTAATAATTGACCCTTTTCTAAATTTATAATAGACTTTAAATCAAAGAGTAGATCATTGCCTATGATTCCATCATACATATCTCCGATATCGTATATATAGAATTTACATTTCTTATCCATATTAAAACAGCTAAACAAATTTATTATCACTGCTCCATTGTGTTGAGTAGCGGCGTGTGTACTCACTACTTCGAAAGATTCTGTGATTTTATTTTTGGTAAAATATTTTTCTACTAATTTGGAACTGATAAAGGATCGAGTGCTCCCTGTGTCAAGCATAAATCTAGCATTTATTTCTGGGATTAATATAAATGGTAGCTCAGTTAAATTTGTCAGTTCTGTGCAGAAGTTGAGGCTCTGACTATAAAATTTGGTGAGTTTATAGCGGGTAGTGTTCTAGGTATGCGGTAGCGGCCTGGCTGTGATCCCAAATGAAATCCAAAAGATGATACCAGTTTTTGATGGAAATCCCAGAAGACTAGGTCTCTTTTTAAGAAAATGTGATTATGTCCTAACTATGTATAAAGGCGGAAAAGAACAAGAAATTTATAATCTCGAGACAATATCTAGCAGAGTTTGTAATGAAGCTGAAACATTTCTAAGCGAACGTCATGATATTAAAACATACGAGCAATTTAAAAATATGCTTACTCAACGTTTCGGTGATAAAAGTAACGAAGAATGTCTTTCACTTGAATTGGAAACTTCAAAAATTAAAACCAATGAAACTAACTATGATTTTTGTCAAAGACTCCAATCTTTAAAAAGTCACTTAATAGCTAAATTATTAGATGAAGAAGACGAAGAGAAAATGCGCGAAATTAAAACGGCATATTACGACAGGCTAACATTGAGAATATTCTTAGCTAACTTAACCGATGAAATGAATAGGATAATTAGATTCAGAGATCCGCAAACGCTAGAAGACGCTTTAGAACTAGTGCTTGCAGAAGAAAATTATAATTCTTCAAGATCAATCGCGATAAATAAAATCTATAAACAACAACGTCCGTATGTACCACCTAACTCTTATCATTCTTATAACCAAAATTATTTTAATAAACCTTTTCGTCCAACACAACCAAATCTACCTCAGCCGAAATATAACAAATATCGTGTTGAAAGATTCATGAATGAATCTAGACGAAATAAACCAGCATTACCTAAACCACAACCGAATTATTTAACAGTAAATCCACATTATCCGACTCCACAAACGTGGCAGCCAAATGCACCACGATTTTCTAATTATAATAATTCACGACCTTCTTATTCTCCACGACCAATGAATTATAATAATCAATGTCCAACGAATATTACCAATCGCCCTAATTTCAATAAGAATACGTCACGAAACCAACACAATCCGACATCTGCACCATTGAACTTGAACTATTACGATGTCAACGCACCGCACGCCGGTAATATACAAAGTAACAATACTAAGCAATATCATAACGGAGACCAACCCGCTATAAACTCACCAAATTTTATAGTCAGAGCCTCAACTTCTGCACAGAACTGACAAATTTAACTGAGCTACCATTTATATTAATCCCAGAAATAAATGCTAGATTTATGCTTGACACAGGGAGCACTCGATCCTTTATCAGTTCCAAATTAGTAGAAAAATATTTTACCAAAAATAAAATCACAGAATCTTTCGAAGTAGTGAGTACACACGCCGCTACTCAACACAATGGAGCAGTGATAATAAATTTGTTTAGCTGTTTTAATATGGATAAGAAATGTAAATTCTATATATACGATATCGGAGATATTTATGATGGAATCATAGGCAATGATCTACTCTTTGATTTAAAGTCTATTATAAATTTAGAAAAGGGTCAATTATTAACCGAAAATGCAGTAATTCCCATATATTTCCAACGTAGGCTTAATCATTTTGAACCAGTTGTAATAGAATTACAGCCACGTAGTGAACAAAAGGTACAGTTACCAACTGACCTATATCACGGGCAAGGAATTATAGAATTTCAAGAATTCACAACGGGAGTTCGAATGCCCAGTGCACTCGTACAGTGTAATAAAGGTTATGCTCATACGGTAATTCAAAACACAAGTGACCACAACCACACGGTAATAATAACCTCGCCTTTCAGAATAATAAAGTACGATAACGAAAGTAAGAATTGTTGCGTGTTAAATTACTTAGTCGATTCTCAAGAACATTTAGAGATTCTATTGGAGAATAACTTACAAAAACTTCGTTTAAACCATATGAATGATGAAGAAAAATCACAGATATATGATTTATGTTACGAATATAAGGATATATTTTATTGCGAAAATATTCCACTATCTTTCACTAATGAAGTTAAACATAAAATTCGAACCAAACATAACGATCCGATTTATGTAAAAGCGTATAGACAATCGCCTATCCAAAACGAAGAAATAAAGAAACAAGTCGCGAAATTAATGCAGGACAATATAATTCAACATAGTTTTTCACCTTGGAGCGCACCTGTTCACCTGGTACCGAAAAAGATAGATGCTTCAGGAGAACAAAAATATCGTATGGTGGTAGATTACCGAAAATTAAACGAGATCACTTGTGACGATAAATACCCCCTGCCTAACATCGCAGATCTGTTTGATAAATTAGGAAATAGCAGTTATTTCACTACTATTGATTTAGCATCAGGGTATCATCAGATAGAAGTAGAAAAAGAGGATAGACAGAAAACAGCCTTCAATACGCAATTCGGACATTATGAATTTTTAAGAATGCCCTTTGGTTTGAAAACAGCACCAGCCACATTTCAACGCGCTATGGATAATATATTACGAGGACTACAAGGAATCCATTGTCTTATATATTTAGATGACCTCATTATTTATTCAAATACATTAGAAGAACACATTAATAAATTAAAATTAATTTTCCAAACGTTAAGAAAGGCTAATCTTAAAATCCAACTTGATAAATCAGAATTCTTACGAAAGGAAGTACTCTACTTAGGACATACTATTACCAAAGACGGATTAAAACCCAACGACGATAAAATTAAAGCCATTCTAAATTACCCCTTACCTAAATCACTTAAAGAAGTTCGATCATTTCTAGGACTAATCGGTTATTATCGGAAATTTATTAAAGACATCGCGAAAATAACAAAACCGCTTACAAATATTCTCAAAAAGAATAAAAAGTTTGAAATAACAAACGAAGCTAAAGAATCATTTGAATTATGCAAGGAACTCTTAATTAATGCACCATTACTTCAGTATCCAGACTTTTCTAAAACATTTTTACTAACCACCGATGCATCAGAAATAGCGGTAGGCGCGGTATTATCGCAAGGCAGTATAGGAAACGATAAACCAATAGCTTACGCGAGTCGAACCTTGAATGATGCAGAGAAACGCTACAGTGCCATAGAACGAGAACTATTGGCAGTACTGTGGGCTGTAAGGCACTTTCGACCTTATTTATATGGAAGAAAGTTTCTAATCTATACCGATCATAGGCCACTTACTTGGCTTTATTCATTAACCGAACCTAATAGTAAACTGACTAGATGGAGATTAAGATTACAAGAATACGATTTCGAAGTAATATATAGGTCTGGGAAACAAAATACGAATGCAGATGCACTATCCCGAATAAAAATTAATATGTTACAAAACACACTAATTAATAACGAAGATATATCTAGGGATCAGTCAGATATTATTCTACCTCGAATTGCAGAACCAAGCGATAGAGCAAACGCTGACTCTGAAGAAAGTGAACGTTCAAATGACTCCGTCTTAGAAGCAACAATAACCGCTTCCGAAGGAGCAAGTAACAAAAGCGAAAATAGCGAAAGTAGTGAAACTAGTGAAGGAAATCCGATGAAAAGCTCTACGGAAATTCCTACAGAAATGTATAGTGTTCCGATAATTAATGAAGCGATAGATTCAAAACTACACCAAATTATAATAATAAATTGGAATAAAGACGAATTAAAAATCAAAGAAATAATTAGAGATAAACAAAAAATTTTGGAAGTTAGATTACCGTTGGATAATGAAAGCTATATAAAAGAATTTTTGAAAAATAAATTAGAGCAGACAAAAAAATATTTCATCTACTATGATAATAAAAATCAACGTTTAAAATTTAACCAAATAATCTCAGAATTATTTAAAAACAATCCAATTAATATTACGGAATGTACCGAAAGAATTATCTATGTAGAAGATGAAGATGAACAGGTATGCATTGTATCCGCATACCATACAGGAAAAACATGTCACCGTGGAATAAAAGAAACCTTAAATAGAATAAAAAGAAATTACTACTGGCCAAATATGGAACAGACCATATCCGCAGTAATCAATACCTGTGATACTTGTAAAATAATGAAATATGATAGACACCCTATCAAACCAAGATTGCAATTAACTCAAACTACGAGTAAACCATTCGAAGAATTATTTATTGATATATTCTCTATTGAAGGAATACCATATTTAACTATTGTAGATTCATTTTCTAAATTAGGACAAGCGATAGAGATTAAAAGTAAGTCAACCCCCGAGATAGTAAGAGCATTAATAAAATACTTTTCATTTTACGGTGTTCCAACCAGAATAAGTTGCGACCCAGGAACTGAATTTAACAATAATTTAATGAAAGAAACTTTATCATTTTATAGAATTGAATTACACATAGGCACTCCAAACAACCCCTATCCTACCGGCTGCGCCAGTTAAGTTGTGTGCCGTCCTCTGGACCCTCAGCGACCTTCACCGGAGTATCCGACGATTGAGGGATTCGATGATTTAAATGATTTACAACTTTGAAGACTTTAAGATTTATAATAAAAGAAATATAAAAATACAAAAATTACAGCTAAGCTTATTATTAGCTAGGGTACTATATGGTATTGACGACGAACTAGGAATTGATGCTCCGTTTTAGAGTCTGGGTTTTTATACTACTTAAAGTGTTAGAAACAAGTAGGGGTAATTTGCCACAGGTCCGGTACAACATCATAAAACACTCGTAAAATAGTCGTAAAATACTGTCAAGCATAACTAATTGGCTTATCACATTTGCTTAACAATGATGTGACCATGGCGAATTGGGTGAGATATGAAATGTACATCCTGTTCGAATATATTAAATTATTATTTATTACTTTGTTTTTGCCTTTCGGGATTCATAGGTGAGTTATACATAACTCCTCCCTTCTTAGATTGAAAATAATTGAAAATGATTAAAAATAATTGAAATTATTTTCAATGGCTTTCCATTCCTAATTGTTCTCTTTTCTTATTCTATGTTAATTCGTTTACAATTTATATAGATTATTTTATTATTACAATTTATTTTTATTGTTAGTTAGATACTCGTATTTCCATATAAAAGATTAATCTAAAGATTACATTAAATTATGATACAATTTCTTATATAATCTAACATTACATTACAATACAATTTTTATTACATTATTTTTCTGATCATTACATTTCCCATATTTTTGATGATAATCATTTCGGATTACATAGTAGTTTTGAAGATAATCATTTCGGATTACATTTCTTAAATAATATTCATTTATATTTATCACATACATTTGTGTATACATTTCACATTTATTTTTAAATCAGCAATTACTTAATTGCATTAATTACCATAGGTAAAATATGATGACTTCACTTTTAACTTTGTTGCTTTTATTGGGATTACAAACCAGGAGTTCCCATTATATAAAATGCAAACATAAGTTAATGAGTTATAATCAATAAAACATATCCTTTTTCGATATAAATGATTTATAGCTTATCACAAACTTATACATTTATTTGTTAACCTTCAATGGCCATTTTTTTATTCTATTTATTTTATTATCCCAAGTTTTTGATGATGATAGAAATCCTCAGTTATTTAGTTGGTCTTTTTACATTTCGAACGGGTACTTTTGTTACTCGCTCTTTAATTTGTATCGGTACGATATTTCTTTCTACATTTCCAATAACTATAGCTTTTTCAAAACGCGGTTTGTCCTTTCCTCGACGTTTGTTAACTAATTTAGTGAATATCTGATCTTGTTCATTTATTTCGATAGTTTCTCCTACATTTTGTCTGCGTGATTTATTTTTAGACATTTTTTTATTTAAGTATTCATATAGATAAGATGTCCTTTTTGCATGTTCTTTCATTAATTGTTGCATATAAGCATGTTCAAAATTTACATCAAAAATACTTGTAGCGTTAGTATATCCAAATATAACTTCAAATGGGGTTAAATTTGTTGCAGAATGAATAGTATTATTATATGCCATAATAGCGTATGTCATAACTGAAGCGGCATCAGTTATTTTATGCTGATATTTCGCTATTCGGTATATTTCCGTAATAGTAGAATGAAATCTTTCTACAATTCCCATAGAATTGGGGTTGTTTGGAGTGCCTATGTGTAATTCAATTCTATAAAATGATAAAGTTTCTTTCATTAAATTATTGTTAAATTCAATTCCTAGTTCGTCGTCAATACCATATAGTACCCTAGCTAATAATAAGCTTAGCTGTAATTTTTGTATTTTTATATTTCTTTTATTATAAATCTTAAAGTCTTCAAAGTTGTAAATCATTTAAATCATCGAATCCCTCAATCGTCGGATACTCCGGTGAAGGTCGCTGAGGGTCCAGAGGACGGCACACAACTTAACACAGCCCTACGCCTGAATAATTCTTTGTACTTATTTTGACACTGTGTTATATAAAAGAAGTGATAATATAAAATCACGTACCGAAATTTATAATAACCCAATACTATTGTTAATTGTGTTATAATTTTATACTTACTGTGTATTGTGCGAATTTTATAATCGTGAATATTATTACGAATTTTATTGCGAAGTTATTGTAATAATAATCAGTATCTAAAAATATAGGGAATCAAACGACATATAAGAAGTCTAAAGTAAATTCAAACAATATGGCCAAAAATATTACGGTGATCCCAAATGAAATCCAAAAGATGATACCAGTTTTTGATGGAAATCCCAGAAGACTAGGTCTCTTTTTAAGAAAATGTGATTATGTCCTAACTATGTATAAAGGCGGAAAAGAACAAGAAATTTATAATCTCGAGACAATATCTAGCAGAGTTTGTAATGAAGCTGAAACATTTCTAAGCGAACGTCATGATATTAAAACATACGAGCAATTTAAAAATATGCTTACTCAACGTTTCGGTGATAAAAGTAACGAAGAATGTCTTTCACTTGAATTGGAAACTTCAAAAATTAAAACCAATGAAACTAACTATGATTTTTGTCAAAGACTCCAATCTTTAAAAAGTCACTTAATAGCTAAATTATTAGATGAAGAAGACGAAGAGAAAATGCGCGAAATTAAAACGGCATATTACGACAGGCTAACATTGAGAATATTCTTAGCTAACTTAACCGATGAAATGAATAGGATAATTAGATTCAGAGATCCGCAAACGCTAGAAGACGCTTTAGAACTAGTGCTTGCAGAAGAAAATTATAATTCTTCAAGATCAATCGCGATAAATAAAATCTATAAACAACAACGTCCGTATGTACCACCTAACTCTTATCATTCTTATAACCAAAATTATTTTAATAAACCTTTTCGTCCAACACAACCAAATCTACCTCAGCCGAAATATAACAAATATCGTGTTGAAAGATTCATGAATGAATCTAGACGAAATAAACCAGCATTACCTAAACCACAACCGAATTATTTAACAGTAAATCCACATTATCCGACTCCACAAACGTGGCAGCCAAATGCACCACGATTTTCTAATTATAATAATTCACGACCTTCTTATTCTCCACGACCAATGAATTATAATAATCAATGTCCAACGAATATTACCAATCGCCCTAATTTCAATAAGAATACGTCACGAAACCAACACAATCCGACATCTGCACCATTGAACTTGAACTATTACGATGTCAACGCACCGCACGCCGGTAATATACAAAGTAACAATACTAAACAATATCATAACGGAGACCAACCCGCTATAAACTCACCAAATTTTATAGTCAGAGCCTCAACTTCTGCACAGAACTGACAAATTTAACTGAGCTACCATTTATATTAATCCCAGAAATAAATGCTAGATTTATGCTTGACACAGGGAGCACTCGATCCTTTATCAGTTCCAAATTAGTAGAAAAATATTTTACCAAAAATAAAATCACAGAATCTTTCGAAGTAGTGAGTACACACGCCGCTACTCAACACAATGGAGCAGTGATAATAAATTTGTTTAGCTGTTTTAATATGGATAAGAAATGTAAATTCTATATATACGATATCGGAGATATTTATGATGGAATCATAGGCAATGATCTACTCTTTGATTTAAAGTCTATTATAAATTTAGAAAAGGGTCAATTATTAACCGAAAATGCAGTAATTCCCATATATTTCCAACGTAGGCTTAATCATTTTGAACCAGTTGTAATAGAATTACAGCCACGTAGTGAACAAAAGGTACTGTTACCAACTGACCTATATCACGGGCAAGGAATTATAGAATTTCAAGAATTCACAACGGGAGTTCGAATGCCCAGTGCACTCGTACAGTGTAATAAAGGTTATGCTCATACGGTAATTCAAAACACAAGTGACCACAACCACACGGTAATAATAACCTCGCCTTTCAGAATAATAAAGTACGATAACGAAAGTAAGAATTGTTGCGTGTTAAATTACTTAGTCGATTCTCAAGAACATTTAGAGATTCTATTGGAGAATAACTTACAAAAACTTCGTTTAAACCATATGAATGATGAAGAAAAATCACAGATATATGATTTATGTTACGAATATAAGGATATATTTTATTGCGAAAATATTCCACTATCTTTCACTAATGAAGTTAAACATAAAATTCGAACCAAACATAACGATCCGATTTATGTAAAAGCGTATAGACAATCGCCTATCCAAAACGAAGAAATAAAGAAACAAGTCGCGAAATTAATGCAGGACAATATAATTCAACATAGTTTTTCACCTTGGAGCGCACCTGTTCACCTGGTACCGAAAAAGATAGATGCTTCAGGAGAACAAAAATATCGTATGGTGGTAGATTACCGAAAATTAAACGAGATCACTTGTGACGATAAATACCCCCTGCCTAACATCGCAGATCTGTTTGATAAATTAGGAAATAGCAGTTATTTCACTACTATTGATTTAGCATCAGGGTATCATCAGATAGAAGTAGAAAAAGAGGATAGACAGAAAACAGCCTTCAATACGCAATTCGGACATTATGAATTTTTAAGAATGCCCTTTGGTTTGAAAACAGCACCAGCCACATTTCAACGCGCTATGGATAATATATTACGAGGACTACAAGGAATCCATTGTCTTATATATTTAGATGACCTCATTATTTATTCAAATACATTAGAAGAACACATTAATAAATTAAAATTAATTTTCCAAACGTTAAGAAAGGCTAATCTTAAAATCCAACTTGATAAATCAGAATTCTTACGAAAGGAAGTACTCTACTTAGGACATACTATTACCAAAGACGGATTAAAACCCAACGACGATAAAATTAAAGCCATTCTAAATTACCCCTTACCTAAATCACTTAAAGAAGTTCGATCATTTCTAGGACTAATCGGTTATTATCGGAAATTTATTAAAGACATCGCGAAAATAACAAAACCGCTTACAAATATTCTCAAAAAGAATAAAAAGTTTGAAATAACAAACGAAGCTAAAGAATCATTTGAATTATGCAAGGAACTCTTAATTAATGCACCATTACTTCAGTATCCAGACTTTTCTAAAACATTTTTACTAACCACCGATGCATCAGAAATAGCGGTAGGCGCGGTATTATCGCAAGGCAGTATAGGAAACGATAAACCAATAGCTTACGCGAGTCGAACCTTGAACGATGCAGAGAAACGCTACAGTGCCATAGAACGAGAACTATTGGCAGTACTGTGGGCTGTAAGGCACTTTCGACCTTATTTATATGGAAGAAAGTTTCTAATCTATACCGATCATAGGCCACTTACTTGGCTTTATTCATTAACTGAACCTAATAGTAAACTGACTAGATGGAGATTAAGATTACAAGAATACGATTTCGAAGTAATATATAGGTCTGGGAAACAAAATACGAATGCAGATGCATTATCCCGAATAAAAATTAATATGTTACAAAACACACTAATTAATAACGAAGATATATCTAGGGATCAGTCAGATATTATTCTAGCTCGAATTGCAGAACCAAGCGATAGAGCAAACGCTGACTCTGAAGAAAGTGAACGTTCAAATGACTCCGTCTTAGAAGCAACAATAACCGCTTCCGAAGGAGCAAGTAACAAAAGCGAAAATAGCGAAAGTAGTGAAACTAGTGAAGGAAATTCGATGAAAAGCTCTACGGAAATTCCTACAGAAATGTATAGTGTTCCGATAATTAATGAAGCGATAGATTCAAAATTACACCAAATTATAATAATAAATTGGAATAAAGACGAATTAAAAATCAAAGAAATAATTAGAGATAAACAAAAAATTTTGGAAGTTAGATTACCGTTGGATAATGAAAGCTATATAAAAGAATTTTTGAAAAATAAATTAGAGCAGACAAAAAAATATTTCATCTACTATGATAATAAAAATCAACGTTTAAAATTTAACCAAATAATCTCAGAATTATTTAAAAACAATCCAATTAATATTACGGAATGTACCGAAAGAATTATCTATGTAGAAGATGAAGATGAACAGGTATGCATTGTATCCGCATACCATACAGGAAAAACATGTCACCGTGGAATAAAAGAAACCTTAAATAGAATAAAAAGAAATTACTACTGGCCAAATATGGAACAGACCATATCCGCAGTAATCAATACCTGTGATACTTGTAAAATAATGAAATATGATAGACACCCTATCAAACCAAGATTGCAATTAACTCAAACTACGAGTAAACCATTCGAAGAATTATTTATTGATATATTCTCTATTGAAGGAATACCATATTTAACTATTGTAGATTCATTTTCTAAATTAGGACAAGCGATAGAGATTAAAAGTAAGTCAACCCCCGAGATAGTAAGAGCATTAATAAAATACTTTTCATTTTACGGTGTTCCAACCAGAATAAGTTGCGACCCAGGAACTGAATTTAACAATAATTTAATGAAAGAAACTTTATCATTTTATAGAATTGAATTACACATAGGCACTCCAAACAACCCCAATTCTATGGGAATTGTAGAAAGATTTCATTCTACTATTACGGAAATATACCGAATAGCGAAATATCAGCATAAAATAACTGATGCCGCTTCAGTTATGACATACGCTATTATGGCATATAATAATACTATTCATTCTGCAACAAATTTAACCCCATTTGAAGTTATATTTGGATATACTAACGCTACAAGTATTTTTGATGTAAATTTTGAACATGCTTATATGCAACAATTAATGAAAGAACATGCAAAAAGGACATCTTATCTATATGAATACTTAAATAAAAAAATGTCTAAAAATAAATCACGCAGACAAAATGTAGGAGAAACTATCGAAATAAATGAACAAGATCAGATATTCACTAAATTAGTTAACAAACGTCGAGGAAAGGACAAACCGCGTTTTGAAAAAGCTATAGTTATTGGAAATGTAGAAAGAAATATCGTACCGATACAAATTAAAGAGCGAGTAACAAAAGTACCCGTTCGAAATGTAAAAAGACCAACTAAATAACTGAGGATTTCTATCATCATCAAAAACTTGGGATAATAAAATAAATAGAATAAAAAAATGGCCATTGAAGGTTAACAAATAAATGTATAAGTTTGTGATAAGCTATAAATCATTTATATCGAAAAAGGATATGTTTTATTGATTATAACTCATTAACTTATGTTTGCATTTTATATAATGGGAACTCCTGGTTTGTAATCCCAATAAAAGCAACAAAGTTAAAAGTGAAGTCATCATATTTTACCTATGGTAATTAATGCAATTAAGTAATTGCTGATTTAAAAATAAATGTGAAATGTATACACAAATGTATGTGATAAATATAAATGAATATTATTTAAGAAATGTAATCCGAAATGATTATCTTCAAAACTACTATGTAATCCGAAATGATTATCATCAAAACTATGGGAAATGTAATGATCAGAAAAATAATGTAATAAAAATTGTATTGTAATGTAATGTTAGATTATATAAGAAATTGTATCATAATTTAATGTAATCTTTAGATTAATCTTTTATATGGAAATACGAGTATCTAACTAACAATAAAAATAAATTGTAATAATAAAATAATCTATATAAATTGTAAACGAATTAACATAGAATAAGAAAAGAGAACAATTAGGAATGGAAAGCCATTGAAAATAATTTCAATTATTTTTAATCATTTTCAATTATTTTCAATCTAAGAAGGGAGGAGTTATGTATAACTCACCTATGAATCCCGAAAGGCAAAAACAAAGTAATAAATAATAATTTAATATATTCGAACAGGATGTACATTTCATATCTCACCCAATTCGCCATGGTCACATCATTGTTAAGCAAATGTGATAAGCCAATTAGTTATGCTTGACAGTATTTTACGACTATTTTACGAGTGTTTTATGATGTTGTACCGGACATGTGGCAAATTACCCCTACTTGTTTCTAACACTTTAAGTAGTATAAAAACCCAGACTCTAAAACGGAGCATCAATTCCTAGTTCGTCGTCAATACCATATAGTACCCTAGCTAATAATAAGCTTAGCTGTAATTTTTGTATTTTTATATTTCTTTTATTATAAATCTTAAAGTCTTCAAAGTTGTAAATCATTTAAATCATCGAATCCCTCAATCGTCGGATACTCCGGTGAAGGTCGCTGAGGGTCCAGAGGACGGCACACAACTTAACTGGCGCAGCCGGTAGGACTCCACAAACGTGGCAGCTACTCCGGTGAGGTCGCTGAGGGTCCAGAGGACGGCACACAACTTAACTGGCGCAGTCGGCAGGATTCGTCGCAAGATTCGCTGGCAACGCGTTCAAGTGACGAAGACTACACCGCAAGATCCTGGCATCCAAAGACAACCATCGCTGAAGATCCACTTCGAGGCAACACAGCAGCAGCAGCATTCGCAGGGTAACATTTTGATTATTTGACCATAGACGACTAGTTATCGGTAGGAGCAAGGCACACTCCTTCCTCAAGCAATAAATGAGTCCACCACATCCAGATCATCCTGGACACAGTTGTTATCATCAGAGAAATTTATTAAAAGCAATCCTCACGCTTATCAAAGCATTAATTAATAAATTATATGAACTATTTTCTTTGTACAACAAATATTTGTACATTTGTGAAGTGAATCATCGTACGCCTGAATAATTCTTTGTACTTATTTTGACACTGTGTTATATAAAAGAAGTGATAATATAAAATCACGTACCGAAATTTATAATAACCCAATACTATTGTTAATTGTGTTATAATTTTATACTTACTGTGTATTGTGCGAATTTTATAATCGTGAATATTATTACGAATTTTATTGCGAAGTTATTGTAATAATAATCAGTATCTAAAAATATAGGGAATCAAACGACATATAAGAAGTCTAAAGTAAATTCAAACAATATGGCCAAAAATATTACGGTGATCCCAAATGAAATCCAAAAGATGATACCAGTTTTTGATGGAAATCCCAGAAGACTAGGTCTCTTTTTAAGAAAATGTGATTATGTCCTAACTATGTATAAAGGCGGAAAAGAACAAGAAATTTATAATCTCGAGACAATATCTAGCAGAGTTTGTAATGAAGCTGAAACATTTCTAAGCGAACGTCATGATATTAAAACATACGAGCAATTTAAAAATATGCTTACTCAACGTTTCGGTGATAAAAGTAACGAAGAATGTCTTTCACTTGAATTGGAAACTTCAAAAATTAAAACCAATGAAACTAACTATGATTTTTGTCAAAGACTCCAATCTTTAAAAAGTCACTTAATAGCTAAATTATTAGATGAAGAAGACGAAGAGAAAATGCGCGAAATTAAAACGGCATATTACGACAGGCTAACATTGAGAATATTCTTAGCTAACTTAACCGATGAAATGAATAGGATAATTAGATTCAGAGATCCGCAAACGCTAGAAGACGCTTTAGAACTAGTGCTTGCAGAAGAAAATTATAATTCTTCAAGATCAATCGCGATAAATAAAATCTATAAACAACAACGTCCGTATGTACCACCTAACTCTTATCATTCTTATAACCAAAATTATTTTAATAAACCTTTTCGTCCAACACAACCAAATCTACCTCAGCCGAAATATAACAAATATCGTGTTGAAAGATTCATGAATGAATCTAGACGAAATAAACCAGCATTACCTAAACCACAACCGAATTATTTAACAGTAAATCCACATTATCCGACTCCACAAACGTGGCAGCCAAATGCACCACGATTTTCTAATTATAATAATTCACGACCTTCTTATTCTCCACGACCAATGAATTATAATAATCAATGTCCAACGAATATTACCAATCGCCCTAATTTCAATAAGAATACGTCACGAAACCAACACAATCCGACATCTGCACCATTGAACTTGAACTATTACGATGTCAACGCACCGCACGCCGGTAATATACAAAGTAACAATACTAAGCAATATCATAACGGAGACCAACCCGCTATAAACTCACCAAATTTTATAGTCAGAGCCTCAACTTCTGCACAGAACTGACAAATTTAACTGAGCTACCATTTATATTAATCCCAGAAATAAATGCTAGATTTATGCTTGACACAGGGAGCACTCGATCCTTTATCAGTTCCAAATTAGTAGAAAAATATTTTACCAAAAATAAAATCACAGAAGCTTTCGAAGTAGTGAGTACACACGCCGCTACTCAACACAATGGAGCAGTGATAATAAATTTGTTTAGCTGTTTTAATATGGATAAGAAATGTAAATTCTATATATACGATATCGGAGATATTTATGATGGAATCATAGGCAATGATCTACTCTTTGATTTAAAGTCTATTATAAATTTAGAAAAGGGTCAATTATTAACCGAAAATGCAGTAATTCCCATATATTTCCAACGTAGGCTTAATCATTTTGAACCAGTTGTAATAGAATTACAGCCACGTAGTGAACAAAAGGTACAGTTACCAACTGACCTATATCACGGGCAAGGAATTATAGAATTTCAAGAATTCACAACGGGAGTTCGAATGCCCAGTGCACTCGTACAGTGTAATAAAGGTTATGCTCATACGGTAATTCAAAACACAAGTGACCACAACCACACGGTAATAATAACCTCGCCTTTCAGAATAATAAAGTACGATAACGAAAGTAAGAATTGTTGCGTGTTAAATTACTTAGTCGATTCTCAAGAACATTTAGAGATTCTATTGGAGAATAACTTACAAAAACTTCGTTTAAACCATATGAATGATGAAGAAAAATCACAGATATATGATTTATGTTACGAATATAAGGATATATTTTATTGCGAAAATATTCCACTATCTTTCACTAATGAAGTTAAACATAAAATTCGAACCAAACATAACGATCCGATTTATGTAAAAGCGTATAGACAATCGCCTATCCAAAACGAAGAAATAAAGAAACAAGTCGCGAAATTAATGCAGGACAATATAATTCAACATAGTTTTTCACCTTGGAGCGCACCTGTTCACCTGGTACCGAAAAAGATAGATGCTTCAGGAGAACAAAAATATCGTATGGTGGTAGATTACCGAAAATTAAACGAGATCACTTGTGACGATAAATACCCCCTGCCTAACATCGCAGATCTGTTTGATAAATTAGGAAGTAGCAGTTATTTCACTACTATTGATTTAGCATCAGGGTATCATCAGATAGAAGTAGAAAAAGAGGATAGACAGAAAACAGCCTTCAATACGCAATTCGGACATTATGAATTTTTAAGAATGCCCTTTGGTTTGAAAACAGCACCAGCCACATTTCAACGCGCTATGGATAATATATTACGAGGACTACAAGGAATCCATTGTCTTATATATTTAGATGACCTCATTATTTATTCAAATACATTAGAAGAACACATTAATAAATTAAAATTAATTTTCCAAACGTTAAGAAAGGCTAATCTTAAAATCCAACTTGATAAATCAGAATTCTTACGAAAGGAAGTACTCTACTTAGGACATACTATTACCAAAGACGGATTAAAACCCAACGACGATAAAATTAAAGCCATTCTAAATTACCCCTTACCTAAATCACTTAAAGAAGTTCGATCATTTCTAGGACTAATCGGTTATTATCGGAAATTTATTAAAGACATCGCGAAAATAACAAAACCGCTTACAAATATTCTCAAAAAGAATAAAAAGTTTGAAATAACAAACGAAGCTAAAGAATCATTTGAATTATGCAAGGAACTCTTAATTAATGCACCATTACTTCAGTATCCAGACTTTTCTAAAACATTTTTACTAACCACCGATGCATCAGAAATAGCGGTAGGCGCGGTATTATCGCAAGGCAGTATAGGAAACGATAAACCAATAGCTTACGCGAGTCGAACCTTGAATGATGCAGAGAAACGCTACAGTGCCATAGAACGAGAACTATTGGCAGTACTGTGGGCTGTAAGGCACTTTCGACCTTATTTATATGGAAGAAAGTTTCTAATCTATACCAAATATATTGAATAGCGAAATATCAGCATAAAATAACTGATGCCGCTTCAGTTATGACATACGCTATTATGGCATATAATAATACTATTCATTCTGCAACAAATTTAACCCCATTTGAAGTTATATTTGGATATACTAACGCTACAAGTATTTTTGATGTAAATTTTGAACATGCTTATATGCAACAATTAATGAAAGAACATGCAAAAAGGACATCTTATCTATATGAATACTTAAATCAAAAAATGTCTAAAAATAAATCACGCAGACAAAATGTAGGAGAAACTATCGAAATAAATGAACAAGATCAGATATTCACTAAATTAGTTAACAAACGTCGAGGAAAGGACAAACCGCGTTTTGAAAAAGCTATAGTTATTGGAAATGTAGAAAGAAATATCGTACCGATACAAATTAAAGAGCGAGTAACAAAAGTACCCGTTCGAAATGTAAAAAGACCAACTAAATAACTGAGGATTTCTATCATCATCAAAAACTTGGGATAATAAAATAAATAGAATAAAAAAATGGCCATTGAAAGTTAATAAATAAATATATAAAGTTTGTGATAAACTATAAATCACTAAGTTTGTGATAAACTATAAATCACTCATATCGAAAAGATATATATTTTGTGAAAATAATTCAAATAATTGTAACTTATGTTTGCATTTATATAATGGGAATTCCTAGTTCGTCGTCAATACCATATAGTACCCTAGCTAATAATACGCTAAGCTGTAATTTTGTATTTTTATATTTCTTTTACTAATTATAAATCTTAAAGTCTTCAAAGTTGTAAATCATTTAAATCATCGAATCCCTCAATCGTCGGATACTCCGGTGAGGTCGCTGAGGGTCCAGAGGACGGCACACAACTTAACTAGTTATGTATAACACACCTATGAATCCCGAAAGGCAAAAACAAAGTAATAAATAATAATTTAATATATTCGAACAGGATGTACATTTCATATCTCACCCAATTCGCCATGGTCACACCATTGTTAAGCAAATGTGATAAGCCAATTAGTTATGCTTGACAGTATTTTACGACTATTTTACGAGTGTTTTATGATGTTGTACCGGACCTGTGGCAAATTACCCCTACTTGTTTCTAACACTTTAAGTAGTATAAAAACCCAGACTCTAAAACGGAGCATCAATTCCTAGTTCGTCGTCAATACCATATAGTACCCTAGCTAATAATACGCTAAGCTGTAATTTTGTATTTTTATATTTCTTTTACTAATTATAAATCTTAAAGTCTTCAAAGTTGTAAATCATTTAAATCATCGAATCCCTCAATCGTCGGATACTCCGGTGAGGTCGCTGAGGGTCCAGAGGACGGCACACAACTTAACTGGCGCAGTCGG
Organism: Diloba caeruleocephala; assembly: GCA_947459985.1. Classification (NCBI taxonomy): domain Eukaryota; kingdom Metazoa; phylum Arthropoda; class Insecta; order Lepidoptera; family Noctuidae; genus Diloba; species Diloba caeruleocephala. The sequence goes on from OX381627.1 coordinate 13,712,164, forward strand.
TAGGATTCGTCGCAAGATTCGCTGGCAACGCGTTCAAGTGACGAAGACTACACCGCAAGATCCTGGCATCCAAAGACAACCATCGCTGAAGATCCACTTCGAGGCAACACAGCAGCAGCAGCATTCGCAGGGTAACATTTTGATTATTTGACCATAGACGACTAGTTATCGGTAGGAGCAAGGCACACTCCTTCCTCAAGCAATAAATGAGTCCACCACATCCAGATCATCCTGGACACAGTTGTTATCATCAGAGAAATTTATTAATAGCAATCCTCACGCTTATCAAAGCATTAATTAATAAATTATATGAACTATTTTCTTTGTACAACAAATATTTGTACATTTGTGAAGTGAATCATCGTACGCCTGAATAATTCTTTGTACTTATTTTGACACTGTGTTATATAAAAGAAGTGATAATATAAAATCACGTACCGAAATTTATAATAACCCAATACTATTGTTAATTGTGTTATAATTTTATACTTACTGTGTATTGTGCGAATTTTATAATCGTGAATATTATTACGAATTTTATTGCGAAGTTATTGTAATAATAATCAGTATCTAAAAATATAGGGAATCAAACGACATATAAGAAGTCTAAAGTAAATTCAAACAATATGGCCAAAAATATTACGGTGATCCCAAATGAAATCCAAAAGATGATACCAGTTTTTGATGGAAATCCCAGAAGACTAGGTCTCTTTTTAAGAAAATGTGATTATGTCTTAACTACGTATAAAGGCGGAAAAGAACAAGAAATTTATAATCTTGAAACAATATCTAGCAGAGTTTGTAATGAAGCTGAAACATTTTTAAGCGAACGTCATGATATTAAAACGTACGAACAATTTAAAAATATGCTTACTCAACGTTTCGGTGATAAAAGTAACGAAGAATGTCTTTCACTTGAATTGGAAACATCTAAAATTAAAATCAATGAAACTAACTATGATTTTTGTCAAAGACTCCAATCTTTAAAAAGTCATATAATAGCTAAATTATTAGATGAAGAAGACGAAGAGAAAATGCGCGAAATTAAAACGGCATATTACGATAGGCTAACATTGAGAATATTCTTAGCTAACTTAACCGATGAAATGAATAGGATAATTAGATTCAGAGATCCGCAAACGCTAGAAGATGCTTTAGAACTAGTGCTTGCAGAAGAAAATTATAATTCTTCAAGATCAATCGCGATAAATAAAATCTATAAACAACAACGTCCGTATGTACCACCTAACTCTTATCATTCTTATAACCAAAATTATTTTAATAAACCTTTTCGTCCAACACAACCAAATCTACCTCAGCCGAAATATAACAAATATCGTGTTGAAAGATTCATGAATGAATCTAGACGAAATAAACCAGCATTACCTAAACCACAACCGAATTATTTAACAGTAAATCCACATTATCCGACTCCACAAACGTGGCAGCCAAATGCACCACGATTTTCTAATTATAATAATTCACGACCTTCTTATTCTCCACGACCAATGAATTATAATAATCAATGTCCAACGAATATTACCAATCGCCCTAATTTCAATAAGAATACGTCACGAAACCAACACAATCCGACATCTGCACCATTGAACTTGAACTATTACGATGTCAACGCACCGCACGCCGGTAATATACAAAGTAACAATACTAAACAATATCATAACGGAGACCAACCCGCTATAAACTCACCAAATTTTATAGTCAGAGCCTCAACTTCTGCACAGAACTGACAAATTTAACTGAGCTACCATTTATATTAATCCCAGAAATAAATGCTAGATTTATGCTTGACACAGGGAGCACTCGATCCTTTATCAGTTCCAAATTAGTAGAAAAATATTTTACCAAAAATAAAATCACAGAATCTTTCGAAGTAGTGAGTACACACGCCGCTACTCAACACAATGGAGCAGTGATAATAAATTTGTTTAGCTGTTTTAATATGGATAAGAAATGTAAATTCTATATATACGATATCGGAGATATTTATGATGGAATCATAGGCAATGATCTACTCTTTGATTTAAAGTCTATTATAAATTTAGAAAAGGGTCAATTATTAACCGAAAATGCAGTAATTCCCATATATTTCCAACGTAGGCTTAATCATTTTGAACCAGTTGTAATAGAATTACAGCCACGTAGTGAACAAAAGGTACAGTTACCAACTGACCTATATCACGGGCAAGGAATTATAGAATTTCAAGAATTCACAACGGGAGTTCGAATGCCCAGTGCACTCGTACAGTGTAATAAAGGTTATGCTCATACGGTAATTCAAAACACAAGTGACCACAACCACACGGTAATAATAACCTCGCCTTTCAGAATAATAAAGTACGATAACGAAAGTAAGAATTGTTGCGTGTTAAATTACTTAGTCGATTCTCAAGAACATTTAGAGATTCTATTGGAGAATAACTTACAAAAACTTCGTTTAAACCATATGAATGATGAAGAAAAATCACAGATATATGATTTATGTTACGAATATAAGGATATATTTTATTGCGAAAATATTCCACTATCTTTCACTAATGAAGTTAAACATAAAATTCGAACCAAACATAACGATCCGATTTATGTAAAAGCGTATAGACAATCGCCTATCCAAAACGAAGAAATAAAGAAACAAGTCGCGAAATTAATGCAGGACAATATAATTCAACATAGTTTTTCACCTTGGAGCGCACCTGTTCACCTGGTACCGAAAAAGATAGATGCTTCAGGAGAACAAAAATATCGTATGGTGGTAGATTACCGAAAATTAAACGAGATCACTTGTGACGATAAATACCCCCTGCCTAACATCGCAGATCTGTTTGATAAATTAGGAAGTAGCAGTTATTTCACTACTATTGATTTAGCATCAGGGTATCATCAGATAGAAGTAGAAAAAGAGGATAGACAGAAAACAGCCTTCAATACGCAATTCGGACATTATGAATTTTTAAGAATGCCCTTTGGTTTGAAAACAGCACCAGCCACATTTCAACGCGCTATGGATAATATATTACGAGGACTACAAGGAATCCATTGTCTTATATATTTAGATGACCTCATTATTTATTCAAATACATTAGAAGAACACATTAATAAATTAAAATTAATTTTCCAAACGTTAAGAAAGGCTAATCTTAAAATCCAACTTGATAAATCAGAATTCTTACGAAAGGAAGTACTCTACTTAGGACATACTATTACCAAAGACGGATTAAAACCCAACGACGATAAAATTAAAGCCATTCTAAATTACCCCTTACCTAAATCACTTAAAGAAGTTCGATCATTTCTAGGACTAATCGGTTATTATCGGAAATTTATTAAAGACATCGCGAAAATAACAAAACCGCTTACAAATATTCTCAAAAAGAATAAAAAGTTTGAAATAACAAACGAAGCTAAAGAATCATTTGAATTATGCAAGGAACTCTTAATTAATGCACCATTACTTCAGTATCCAGACTTTTCTAAAACATTTTTACTAACCACCGATGCATCAGAAATAGCGGTAGGCGCGGTATTATCGCAAGGCAGTATAGGAAACGATAAACCAATAGCTTACGCGAGTCGAACCTTGAATGATGCAGAGAAACGCTACAGTGCCATAGAACGAGAACTATTGGCAGTACTGTGGGCTGTAAGGCACTTTCGACCTTATTTATATGGAAGAAAGTTTCTAATCTATACCGATCATAGGCCACTTACTTGGCTTTATTCATTAACTGAACCTAATAGTAAACTGACTAGATGGAGATTAAGATTACAAGAATACGATTTCGAAGTAATATATAGGTCTGGGAAACAAAATACGAATGCAGATGCATTATCCCGAATAAAAATTAATATGTTACAAAACACACTAATTAATAACGAAGATATATCTAGGGATCAGTCAGATATTATTCTAGCTCGAATTGCAGAACCAAGCGATAGAGCAAACGCTGACTCTGAAGAAAGTGAACGTTCAAATGACTCCGTCTTAGAAGCAACAATAACCGCTTCCGAAGGAGCAAGTAACAAAAGCGAAAATAGCGAAAGTAGTGAAACTAGTGAAGGAAATTCGATGAAAAGCTCTACGGAAATTCCTACAGAAATGTATAGTGTTCCGATAATTAATGAAGCGATAGATTCAAAATTACACCAAATTATAATAATAAATTGGAATAAAGACGAATTAAAAATCAAAGAAATAATTAGAGATAAACAAAAAATTTTGGAAGTTAGATTACCGTTGGATAATGAAAGCTATATAAAAGAATTTTTGAAAAATAAATTAGAGCAGACAAAAAAATATTTCATCTACTATGATAATAAAAATCAACGTTTAAAATTTAACCAAATAATCTCAGAATTATTTAAAAACAATCCAATTAATATTACGGAATGTACCGAAAGAATTATCTATGTAGAAGATGAAGATGAACAGGTATGCATTGTATCCGCATACCATACAGGAAAAACATGTCACCGTGGAATAAAAGAAACCTTAAATAGAATAAAAAGAAATTACTACTGGCCAAATATGGAACAGACCATATCCGCAGTAATCAATACCTGTGATACTTGTAAAATAATGAAATATGATAGACACCCTATCAAACCAAGATTGCAATTAACTCAAACTACGAGTAAACCATTCGAAGAATTATTTATTGATATATTCTCTATTGAAGGAATACCATATTTAACTATTGTAGATTCATTTTCTAAATTAGGACAAGCGATAGAGATTAAAAGTAAGTCAACCCCCGAGATAGTAAGAGCATTAATAAAATACTTTTCATTTTACGGTGTTCCAACCAGAATAAGTTGCGACCCAGTTCAGTTCAGTTCAGGTTCTAGAAGAATTATTCAGGCGTACGATGATTTACTTCACATATGTACAAATATTTGCTGTACAAAGAAAATAGTTCATATAATTTATTAATTAATGCTTTGATAAGCGTGAGGATTGCTTTTAATAAATTTCTCTGATGATAACAACTGTGTCCAGGATGATCTGGATGTGGTGGACTCATTTATTGCTTGAGGAAGGAGTGTGCCTTGCTCCTACCGATAACTAGTCGTCTATGGTCAAATAATCAAAATGTTACCCTGCGAATGCTGCTGCTGTTATATTGCCTCGAAGTGGATCTTCAGCGATGGTTGTCTTTGGATGCCAGGATCTAACTGGCGCAGTCGGTAGGATTCGTCGCAAGATTCGCTGGCAACGCGTTCAAGTGACGAAGACTACACCGCAAGATCCTGGCATCCAAAGACAACCATCGCTGAAGATCCACTTCGAGGCAACACAGCAGCAGCAGCATTCGCAGGGTAACATTTTGATTATTTGACCATAGACGACTAGTTATCGGTAGGAGCAAGGCACACTCCTTCCTCAAGCAATAAATGAGTCCACCACATCCAGATCATCCTGGACACAGTTGTTATCATCAGAGAAATTTATTAAAAGCAATCCTCACGCTTATCAAAGCATTAATTAATAAATTATATGAACTATTTTCTTTGTACAGCAAATATTTGTACATATGTGAAGTAAATCATCGTACGCCTGAATAATTCTTTGTACTTATTTTGACACTGTGTTATATAAAAGAAGTGATAATATAAAATCACGTACCGAAATTTATAATAACCCAATACTATTGTTAATTGTGTTATAATTTTATACTTACTGTGTATTGTGCGAATTTTATAATTTTGAATATTATTGCGAATTTTATTGCGAAGTTATTGTAATAATAATCAGTATCTAAAAATATAGGGAATCAAACGACATATAAGAAGTAAATTCAAACAATATGGCCAAAAATATTACGGTGATCCCAAATGAAATCCAAAAGATGATACCAGTTTTTGATGGAAATCCCAGAAGACTAGGTCTCTTTTTAAGAAAATGTGATTATGTCCTAACTATGTATAAAGGCGGAAAAGAACAAGAAATTTATAATCTTGAAACAATATCTAGCAGAGTTTGTAATGAAGCTGAAACATTTTTAAGCGAACGTCATGATATTAAAACGTACGAACAATTTAAAAATATGCTTACTCAACGTTTCGGTGATAAAAGTAACGAAGAATGTCTTTCACTTGAATTGGAAACATCTAAAATTAAAATCAATGAAACTAACTATGATTTTTGTCAAAGACTCCAATCTTTAAAAAGTCACTTAATAGCTAAATTATTAGATGAAGAAGACGAAGAGAAAATGCGCGAAATTAAAACGGCATATTACGACAGGCTAACATTGAGAATATTCTTAGCTAACTTAACCGATGAAATAAATAGGATAATTAGATTCAGAGATCCGCAAACGCTAGAAGACGCTTTAGAACTAGTGCTTGCAGAAGAAAATTATAATTCTTCAAGATCAATCGCGATAAATAAAATCTATAAACAACAACGTCCGTATGTACCACCTAACTCTTATCATTCTTATAACCAAAATTATTTTAATAAACCTTTTCGTCCAACACAACCAAATCTACCTCAGCCGAAATATAACAAATATCGTGTTGAAAGATTCATGAATGAATCTAGACGAAATAAACCAGCATTACCTAAACCACAACCGAATTATTTAACAGTAAATCCACATTATCCGACTCCACAAACGTGGCAGCCAAATGCACCACGATTTTCTAATTATAATAATTCACGACCTTCTTATTCTCCACGACCAATGAATTATAATAATCAATGTCCAACGAATATTACCAATCGCCCTAATTTCAATAAGAATACGTCACGAAACCAACACAATCCGACATCTGCACCATTGAACTTGAACTATTACGATGTCAACGCACCGCACGCCGGTAATATACAAAGTAACAATACTAAGCAATATCATAACGGAGACCAACCCGCTATAAACTCACCAAATTTTATAGTCAGAGCCTCAACTTCTGCACAGAACTGACAAATTTAACTGAGCTACCATTTATATTAATCCCAGAAATAAATGCTAGATTTATGCTTGACACAGGGAGCACTCGATCCTTTATCAGTTCCAAATTAGTAGAAAAATATTTTACCAAAAATAAAATCACAGAATCTTTCGAAGTAGTGAGTACACACGCCGCTACTCAACACAATGGAGCAGTGATAATAAATTTGTTTAGCTGTTTTAATATGGATAAGAAATGTAAATTCTATATATACGATATCGGAGATATTTATGATGGAATCATAGGCAATGATCTACTCTTTGATTTAAAGTCTATTATAAATTTAGAAAAGGGTCAATTATTAACCGAAAATGCAGTAATTCCCATATATTTCCAACGTAGGCTTAATCATTTTGAACCAGTTGTAATAGAATTACAGCCACGTAGTGAACAAAAGGTACAGTTACCAACTGACCTATATCACGGGCAAGGAATTATAGAATTTCAAGAATTCACAACGGGAGTTCGAATGCCCAGTGCACTCGTACAGTGTAATAAAGGTTATGCTCATACGGTAATTCAAAACACAAGTGACCACAACCACACGGTAATAATAACCTCGCCTTTCAGAATAATAAAGTACGATAACGAAAGTAAGAATTGTTGCGTGTTAAATTACTTAGTCGATTCTCAAGAACATTTAGAGATTCTATTGGAGAATAACTTACAAAAACTTCGTTTAAACCATATGAATGATGAAGAAAAATCACAGATATATGATTTATGTTACGAATATAAGGATATATTTTATTGCGAAAATATTCCACTATCTTTCACTAATGAAGTTAAACATAAAATTCGAACCAAACATAACGATCCGATTTATGTAAAAGCGTATAGACAATCGCCTATCCAAAACGAAGAAATAAAGAAACAAGTCGCGAAATTAATGCAGGACAATATAATTCAACATAGTTTTTCACCTTGGAGCGCACCTGTTCACCTGGTACCGAAAAAGATAGATGCTTCAGGAGAACAAAAATATCGTATGGTGGTAGATTACCGAAAATTAAACGAGATCACTTGTGACGATAAATACCCCCTGCCTAACATCGCAGATCTGTTTGATAAATTAGGAAATAGCAGTTATTTCACTACTATTGATTTAGCATCAGGGTATCATCAGATAGAAGTAGAAAAAGAGGATAGACAGAAAACAGCCTTCAATACGCAATTCGGACATTATGAATTTTTAAGAATGCCCTTTGGTTTGAAAACAGCACCAGCCACATTTCAACGCGCTATGGATAATATATTACGAGGACTACAAGGAATCCATTGTCTTATATATTTAGATGACCTCATTATTTATTCAAATACATTAGAAGAACACATTAATAAATTAAAATTAATTTTCCAAACGTTAAGAAAGGCTAATCTTAAAATCCAACTTGATAAATCAGAATTCTTACGAAAGGAAGTACTCTACTTAGGACATACTATTACCAAAGACGGATTAAAACCCAACGACGATAAAATTAAAGCCATTCTAAATTACCCCTTACCTAAATCACTTAAAGAAGTTCGATCATTTCTAGGACTAATCGGTTATTATCGGAAATTTATTAAAGACATCGCGAAAATAACAAAACCGCTTACAAATATTCTCAAAAAGAATAAAAAGTTTGAAATAACAAACGAAGCTAAAGAATCATTTGAATTATGCAAGGAACTCTTAATTAATGCACCATTACTTCAGTATCCAGACTTTTCTAAAACATTTTTACTAACCACCGATGCATCAGAAATAGCGGTAGGCGCGGTATTATCGCAAGGCAGTATAGGAAACGATAAACCAATAGCTTACGCGAGTCGAACCTTGAACGATGCAGAGAAACGCTACAGTGCCATAGAACGAGAACTATTGGCAGTACTGTGGGCTGTAAGGCACTTTCGACCTTATTTATATGGAAGAAAGTTTCTAATCTATACCGATCATAGGCCACTTACTTGGCTTTATTCATTAACTGAACCTAATAGTAAACTGACTAGATGGAGATTAAGATTACAAGAATACGATTTCGAAGTAATATATAGGTCTGGGAAACAAAATACGAATGCAGATGCATTATCCCGAATAAAAATTAATATGTTACAAAACACACTAATTAATAACGAAGATATATCTAGGGATCAGTCAGATATTATTCTAGCTCGAATTGCAGAACCAAGCGATAGAGCAAACGCTGACTCTGAAGAAAGTGAACGTTCAAATGACTCCGTCTTAGAAGCAACAATAACCGCTTCCGAAGGAGCAAGTAACAAAAGCGAAAATAGCGAAAGTAGTGAAACTAGTGAAGGAAATTCGATGAAAAGCTCTACGGAAATTCCTACAGAAATGTATAGTGTTCCGATAATTAATGAAGCGATAGATTCAAAATTACACCAAATTATAATAATAAATTGGAATAAAGACGAATTAAAAATCAAAGAAATAATTAGAGATAAACAAAAAATTTTGGAAGTTAGATTACCGTTGGATAATGAAAGCTATATAAAAGAATTTTTGAAAAATAAATTAGAGCAGACAAAAAAATATTTCATCTACTATGATAATAAAAATCAACGTTTAAAATTTAACCAAATAATCTCAGAATTATTTAAAAACAATCCAATTAATATTACGGAATGTACCGAAAGAATTATCTATGTAGAAGATGAAGATGAACAGGTATGCATTGTATCCGCATACCATACAGGAAAAACATGTCACCGTGGAATAAAAGAAACCTTAAATAGAATAAAAAGAAATTACTACTGGCCAAATATGGAACAGACCATATCCGCAGTAATCAATACCTGTGATACTTGTAAAATAATGAAATATGATAGACACCCTATCAAACCAAGATTGCAATTAACTCAAACTACGAGTAAACCATTCGAAGAATTATTTATTGATATATTCTCTATTGAAGGAATACCATATTTAACTATTGTAGATTCATTTTCTAAATTAGGACAAGCGATAGAGATTAAAAGTAAGTCAACCCCCGAGATAGTAAGAGCATTAATAAAATACTTTTCATTTTACGGTGTTCCAACCAGAATAAGTTGCGACCCAGTTCAGTTCAGTTCAGGTTCTAGAAGAATTATTCAGGCGTACGATGATTTACTTCACATATGTACAAATATTTGCTGTACAAAGAAAATAGTTCATATAATTTATTAATTAATGCTTTGATAAGCGTGAGGATTGCTTTTAATAAATTTCTCTGATGATAACAACTGTGTCCAGGATGATCTGGATGTGGTGGACTCATTTATTGCTTGAGGAAGGAGTGTGCCTTGCTCCTACCGATAACTAGTCGTCTATGGTCAAATAATCAAAATGTTACCCTGCGAATGCTGCTGCTGTTATATTGCCTCGAAGTGGATCTTCAGCGATGGTTGTCTTTGGATGCCAGGATCTAACTGGCGCAGTCGGTAGGATTCGTCGCAAGATTCGCTGGCAACAAGGTTTTCTACCACATTGTTCCGAGGTCACTGCCACAAACAGCTCTTCTCCTATTCCAGACAAAAAACACAATTAAAGAACCCACATAGGAAAGGATCAACAGAGAACAAAGAAAAAGAATCCCACTCTATAAAGAATGTCCTCCCTACTCAAAATCCTCAAGAAGGGTCCAGAGGACGGCACACAACTTAACTGGCGCAGCCGGTAGGATTCGTCGCAAGATTCGCTGGCAACGCGTTCAAGTGACGAAGACTACACCGCAAGATCCTGGCATCCAAAGACAACCATCGCTGAAGATCCACTTCGAGGCAACACAGCAGCAGCAGCATTCGCAGGGTAACATTTTGATTATTTGACCATAGACGACTAGTTATCGGTAGGAGCAAGGCACACTCCTTCCTCAAGCAATAAATGAGTCCACCACATCCAGATCATCCTGGACACAGTTGTTATCATCAGAGAAATTTATTAAAAGCAATCCTCACGCTTATCAAAGCATTAATTAATAAATTATATGAACTATTTTCTTTGTACAGCAAATATTTGTACATATGTGAAGTAAATCATCGTACGCCTGAATAATTCTTTGTACTTATTTTGACACTGTGTTATATAAAAGAAGTGATAATATAAAATCACGTACCGAAATTTATAATAACCCAATACTATTGTTAATTGTGTTATAATTTTATACTTACTGTGTATTGTGCGAATTTTATAATTTTGAATATTATTGCGAATTTTATTGCGAAGTTATTGTAATAATAATCAGTATCTAAAAATATAGGGAATCAAACGACATATAAGAAGTAAATTCAAACAATATGGCCAAAAATATTACGGTGATCCCAAATGAAATCCAAAAGATGATACCAGTTTTTGATGGAAATCCCAGAAGACTAGGTCTCTTTTTAAGAAAATGTGATTATGTCCTAACTATGTATAAAGGCGGAAAAGAACAAGAAATTTATAATCTTGAAACAATATCTAGCAGAGTTTGTAATGAAGCTGAAACATTTTTAAGCGAACGTCATGATATTAAAACGTACGAACAATTTAAAAATATGCTTACTCAACGTTTCGGTGATAAAAGTAACGAAGAATGTCTTTCACTTGAATTGGAAACATCTAAAATTAAAATCAATGAAACTAACTATGATTTTTGTCAAAGACTCCAATCTTTAAAAAGTCACTTAATAGCTAAATTATTAGATGAAGAAGACGAAGAGAAAATGCGCGAAATTAAAACGGCATATTACGACAGGCTAACATTGAGAATATTCTTAGCTAACTTAACCGATGAAATAAATAGGATAATTAGATTCAGAGATCCGCAAACGCTAGAAGACGCTTTAGAACTAGTGCTTGCAGAAGAAAATTATAATTCTTCAAGATCAATCGCGATAAATAAAATCTATAAACAACAACGTCCGTATGTACCACCTAACTCTTATCATTCTTATAACCAAAATTATTTTAATAAACCTTTTCGTCCAACACAACCAAATCTACCTCAGCCGAAATATAACAAATATCGTGTTGAAAGATTCATGAATGAATCTAGACGAAATAAACCAGCATTACCTAAACCACAACCGAATTATTTAACAGTAAATCCACATTATCCGACTCCACAAACGTGGCAGCCAAATGCACCACGATTTTCTAATTATAATAATTCACGACCTTCTTATTCTCCACGACCAATGAATTATAATAATCAATGTCCAACGAATATTACCAATCGCCCTAATTTCAATAAGAATACGTCACGAAACCAACACAATCCGACATCTGCACCATTGAACTTGAACTATTACGATGTCAACGCACCGCACGCCGGTAATATACAAAGTAACAATACTAAGCAATATCATAACGGAGACCAACCCGCTATAAACTCACCAAATTTTATAGTCAGAGCCTCAACTTCTGCACAGAACTGACAAATTTAACTGAGCTACCATTTATATTAATCCCAGAAATAAATGCTAGATTTATGCTTGACACAGGGAGCACTCGATCCTTTATCAGTTCCAAATTAGTAGAAAAATATTTTACCAAAAATAAAATCACAGAATCTTTCGAAGTAGTGAGTACACACGCCGCTACTCAACACAATGGAGCAGTGATAATAAATTTGTTTAGCTGTTTTAATATGGATAAGAAATGTAAATTCTATATATACGATATCGGAGATATTTATGATGGAATCATAGGCAATGATCTACTCTTTGATTTAAAGTCTATTATAAATTTAGAAAAGGGTCAATTATTAACCGAAAATGCAGTAATTCCCATATATTTCCAACGTAGGCTTAATCATTTTGAACCAGTTGTAATAGAATTACAGCCACGTAGTGAACAAAAGGTACAGTTACCAACTGACCTATATCACGGGCAAGGAATTATAGAATTTCAAGAATTCACAACGGGAGTTCGAATGCCCAGTGCACTCGTACAGTGTAATAAAGGTTATGCTCATACGGTAATTCAAAACACAAGTGACCACAACCACACGGTAATAATAACCTCGCCTTTCAGAATAATAAAGTACGATAACGAAAGTAAGAATTGTTGCGTGTTAAATTACTTAGTCGATTCTCAAGAACATTTAGAGATTCTATTGGAGAATAACTTACAAAAACTTCGTTTAAACCATATGAATGATGAAGAAAAATCACAGATATATGATTTATGTTACGAATATAAGGATATATTTTATTGCGAAAATATTCCACTATCTTTCACTAATGAAGTTAAACATAAAATTCGAACCAAACATAACGATCCGATTTATGTAAAAGCGTATAGACAATCGCCTATCCAAAACGAAGAAATAAAGAAACAAGTCGCGAAATTAATGCAGGACAATATAATTCAACATAGTTTTTCACCTTGGAGCGCACCTGTTCACCTGGTACCGAAAAAGATAGATGCTTCAGGAGAACAAAAATATCGTATGGTGGTAGATTACCGAAAATTAAACGAGATCACTTGTGACGATAAATACCCCCTGCCTAACATCGCAGATCTGTTTGATAAATTAGGAAGTAGCAGTTATTTCACTACTATTGATTTAGCATCAGGGTATCATCAGATAGAAGTAGAAAAAGAGGATAGACAGAAAACAGCCTTCAATACGCAATTCGGACATTATGAATTTTTAAGAATGCCCTTTGGTTTGAAAACAGCACCAGCCACATTTCAACGCGCTATGGATAATATATTACGAGGACTACAAGGAATCCATTGTCTTATATATTTAGATGACCTCATTATTTATTCAAATACATTAGAAGAACACATTAATAAATTAAAATTAATTTTCCAAACGTTAAGAAAGGCTAATCTTAAAATCCAACTTGATAAATCAGAATTCTTACGAAAGGAAGTACTCTACTTAGGACATACTATTACCAAAGACGGATTAAAACCCAACGACGATAAAATTAAAGCCATTCTAAATTACCCCTTACCTAAATCACTTAAAGAAGTTCGATCATTTCTAGGACTAATCGGTTATTATCGGAAATTTATTAAAGACATCGCGAAAATAACAAAACCGCTTACAAATATTCTCAAAAAGAATAAAAAGTTTGAAATAACAAACGAAGCTAAAGAATCATTTGAATTATGCAAGGAACTCTTAATTAATGCACCATTACTTCAGTATCCAGACTTTTCTAAAACATTTTTACTAACCACCGATGCATCAGAAATAGCGGTAGGCGCGGTATTATCGCAAGGCAGTATAGGAAACGATAAACCAATAGCTTACGCGAGTCGAACCTTGAACGATGCAGAGAAACGCTACAGTGCCATAGAACGAGAACTATTGGCAGTACTGTGGGCTGTAAGGCACTTTCGACCTTATTTATATGGAAGAAAGTTTCTAATCTATACCGATCATAGGCCACTTACTTGGCTTTATTCATTAACTGAACCTAATAGTAAACTGACTAGATGGAGATTAAGATTACAAGAATACGATTTCGAAGTAATATATAGGTCTGGGAAACAAAATACGAATGCAGATGCATTATCCCGAATAAAAATTAATATGTTACAAAACACACTAATTAATAACGAAGATATATCTAGGGATCAGTCAGATATTATTCTAGCTCGAATTGCAGAACCAAGCGATAGAGCAAACGCTGACTCTGAAGAAAGTGAACGTTCAAATGACTCCGTCTTAGAAGCAACAATAACCGCTTCCGAAGGAGCAAGTAACAAAAGCGAAAATAGCGAAAGTAGTGAAACTAGTGAAGGAAATTCGATGAAAAGCTCTACGGAAATTCCTACAGAAATGTATAGTGTTCCGATAATTAATGAAGCGATAGATTCAAAATTACACCAAATTATAATAATAAATTGGAATAAAGACGAATTAAAAATCAAAGAAATAATTAGAGATAAACAAAAAATTTTGGAAGTTAGATTACCGTTGGATAATGAAAGCTATATAAAAGAATTTTTGAAAAATAAATTAGAGCAGACAAAAAAATATTTCATCTACTATGATAATAAAAATCAACGTTTAAAATTTAACCAAATAATCTCAGAATTATTTAAAAACAATCCAATTAATATTACGGAATGTACCGAAAGAATTATCTATGTAGAAGATGAAGATGAACAGGTATGCATTGTATCCGCATACCATACAGGAAAAACATGTCACCGTGGAATAAAAGAAACCTTAAATAGAATAAAAAGAAATTACTACTGGCCAAATATGGAACAGACCATATCCGCAGTAATCAATACCTGTGATACTTGTAAAATAATGAAATATGATAGACACCCTATCAAACCAAGATTGCAATTAACTCAAACTACGAGTAAACCATTCGAAGAATTATTTATTGATATATTCTCTATTGAAGGAATACCATATTTAACTATTGTAGATTCATTTTCTAAATTAGGACAAGCGATAGAGATTAAAAGTAAGTCAACCCCCGAGATAGTAAGAGCATTAATAAAATACTTTTCATTTTACGGTGTTCCAACCAGAATAAGTTGCGACCCAGGAACTGAATTTAACAATAATTTAATGAAAGAAACTTTATCATTTTATAGAATTGAATTACACATAGGCACTCCAAACAACCCCAATTCTATGGGAATTGTAGAAAGATTTCATTCTACTATTACGGAAATATACCGAATAGCGAAATATCAGCATAAAATAACTGATGCCGCTTCAGTTATGACATACGCTATTATGGCATATAATAATACTATTCATTCTGCAACAAATTTAACCCCATTTGAAGTTATATTTGGATATACTAACGCTACAAGTATTTTTGATGTAAATTTTGAACATGCTTATATGCAACAATTAATGAAAGAACATGCAAAAAGGACATCTTATCTATATGAATACTTAAATAAAAAAATGTCTAAAAATAAATCACGCAGACAAAATGTAGGAGAAACTATCGAAATAAATGAACAAGATCAGATATTCACTAAATTAGTTAACAAACGTCGAGGAAAGGACAAACCGCGTTTTGAAAAAGCTATAGTTATTGGAAATGTAGAAAGAAATATCGTACCGATACAAATTAAAGAGCGAGTAACAAAAGTACCCGTTCGAAATGTAAAAAGACCAACTAAATAACTGAGGATTTCTATCATCATCAAAAACTTGGGATAATAAAATAAATAGAATAAAAAAATGGCCATTGAAGGTTAACAAATAAATGTATAAGTTTGTGATAAGCTATAAATCATTTATATCGAAAAAGGATATGTTTTATTGATTATAACTCATTAACTTATGTTTGCATTTTATATAATGGGAACTCCTGGTTTGTAATCCCAATAAAAGCAACAAAGTTAAAAGTGAAGTCATCATATTTTACCTATGGTAATTAATGCAATTAAGTAATTGCTGATTTAAAAATAAATGTGAAATGTATACACAAATGTATGTGATAAATATAAATGAATATTATTTAAGAAATGTAATCCGAAATGATTATCTTCAAAACTACTATGTAATCCGAAATGATTATCATCAAAACTATGGGAAATGTAATGATCAGAAAAATAATGTAATAAAAATTGTATTGTAATGTAATGTTAGATTATATAAGAAATTGTATCATAATTTAATGTAATCTTTAGATTAATCTTTTATATGGAAATACGAGTATCTAACTAACAATAAAAATAAATTGTAATAATAAAATAATCTATATAAATTGTAAACGAATTAACATAGAATAAGAAAAGAGAACAATTAGGAATGGAAAGCCATTGAAAATAATTTCAATTATTTTTAATCATTTTCAATTATTTTCAATCTAAGAAGGGAGGAGTTATGTATAACTCACCTATGAATCCCGAAAGGCAAAAACAAAGTAATAAATAATAATTTAATATATTCGAACAGGATGTACATTTCATATCTCACCCAATTCGCCATGGTCACATCATTGTTAAGCAAATGTGATAAGCCAATTAGTTATGCTTGACAGTATTTTACGACTATTTTACGAGTGTTTTATGATGTTGTACCGGACATGTGGCAAATTACCCCTACTTGTTTCTAACACTTTAAGTAGTATAAAAACCCAGACTCTAAAACGGAGCATCAATTCCTAGTTCGTCGTCAATACCATATAGTACCCTAGCTAATAATAAGCTTAGCTGTAATTTTTGTATTTTTATATTTCTTTTATTATAAATCTTAAAGTCTTCAAAGTTGTAAATCATTTAAATCATCGAATCCCTCAATCGTCGGATACTCCGGTGAAGGTCGCTGAGGGTCCAGAGGACGGCACACAACTTAACTGGCGCAGCCGGTAGGACTCCACAAACGTGGCAGCTACTCCGGTGAGGTCGCTGAGGGTCCAGAGGACGGCACACAACTTAACTGGCGCAGTCGGCAGGATTCGTCGCAAGATTCGCTGGCAACGCGTTCAAGTGACGAAGACTACACCGCAAGATCCTGGCATCCAAAGACAACCATCGCTGAAGATCCACTTCGAGGCAACACAGCAGCAGCAGCATTCGCAGGGTAACATTTTGATTATTTGACCATAGACGACTAGTTATCGGTAGGAGCAAGGCACACTCCTTCCTCAAGCAATAAATGAGTCCACCACATCCAGATCATCCTGGACACAGTTGTTATCATCAGAGAAATTTATTAAAAGCAATCCTCACGCTTATCAAAGCATTAATTAATAAATTATATGAACTATTTTCTTTGTACAACAAATATTTGTACATTTGTGAAGTGAATCATCGTACGCCTGAATAATTCTTTGTACTTATTTTGACACTGTGTTATATAAAAGAAGTGATAATATAAAATCACGTACCGAAATTTATAATAACCCAATACTATTGTTAATTGTGTTATAATTTTATACTTACTGTGTATTGTGCGAATTTTATAATCGTGAATATTATTACGAATTTTATTGCGAAGTTATTGTAATAATAATCAGTATCTAAAAATATAGGGAATCAAACGACATATAAGAAGTCTAAAGTAAATTCAAACAATATGGCCAAAAATATTACGGTGATCCCAAATGAAATCCAAAAGATGATACCAGTTTTTGATGGAAATCCCAGAAGACTAGGTCTCTTTTTAAGAAAATGTGATTATGTCCTAACTATGTATAAAGGCGGAAAAGAACAAGAAATTTATAATCTCGAGACAATATCTAGCAGAGTTTGTAATGAAGCTGAAACATTTCTAAGCGAACGTCATGATATTAAAACATACGAGCAATTTAAAAATATGCTTACTCAACGTTTCGGTGATAAAAGTAACGAAGAATGTCTTTCACTTGAATTGGAAACTTCAAAAATTAAAACCAATGAAACTAACTATGATTTTTGTCAAAGACTCCAATCTTTAAAAAGTCACTTAATAGCTAAATTATTAGATGAAGAAGACGAAGAGAAAATGCGCGAAATTAAAACGGCATATTACGACAGGCTAACATTGAGAATATTCTTAGCTAACTTAACCGATGAAATGAATAGGATAATTAGATTCAGAGATCCGCAAACGCTAGAAGACGCTTTAGAACTAGTGCTTGCAGAAGAAAATTATAATTCTTCAAGATCAATCGCGATAAATAAAATCTATAAACAACAACGTCCGTATGTACCACCTAACTCTTATCATTCTTATAACCAAAATTATTTTAATAAACCTTTTCGTCCAACACAACCAAATCTACCTCAGCCGAAATATAACAAATATCGTGTTGAAAGATTCATGAATGAATCTAGACGAAATAAACCAGCATTACCTAAACCACAACCGAATTATTTAACAGTAAATCCACATTATCCGACTCCACAAACGTGGCAGCCAAATGCACCACGATTTTCTAATTATAATAATTCACGACCTTCTTATTCTCCACGACCAATGAATTATAATAATCAATGTCCAACGAATATTACCAATCGCCCTAATTTCAATAAGAATACGT
This sequence comes from Diloba caeruleocephala, assembly GCA_947459985.1. Classification (NCBI taxonomy): domain Eukaryota; kingdom Metazoa; phylum Arthropoda; class Insecta; order Lepidoptera; family Noctuidae; genus Diloba; species Diloba caeruleocephala. Next base: position 13,731,073 of record OX381627.1, read on the forward strand.
CACGAAACCAACACAATCCGACATCTGCACCATTGAACTTGAACTATTACGATGTCAACGCACCGCACGCCGGTAATATACAAAGTAACAATACTAAGCAATATCATAACGGAGACCAACCCGCTATAAACTCACCAAATTTTATAGTCAGAGCCTCAACTTCTGCACAGAACTGACAAATTTAACTGAGCTACCATTTATATTAATCCCAGAAATAAATGCTAGATTTATGCTTGACACAGGGAGCACTCGATCCTTTATCAGTTCCAAATTAGTAGAAAAATATTTTACCAAAAATAAAATCACAGAAGCTTTCGAAGTAGTGAGTACACACGCCGCTACTCAACACAATGGAGCAGTGATAATAAATTTGTTTAGCTGTTTTAATATGGATAAGAAATGTAAATTCTATATATACGATATCGGAGATATTTATGATGGAATCATAGGCAATGATCTACTCTTTGATTTAAAGTCTATTATAAATTTAGAAAAGGGTCAATTATTAACCGAAAATGCAGTAATTCCCATATATTTCCAACGTAGGCTTAATCATTTTGAACCAGTTGTAATAGAATTACAGCCACGTAGTGAACAAAAGGTACAGTTACCAACTGACCTATATCACGGGCAAGGAATTATAGAATTTCAAGAATTCACAACGGGAGTTCGAATGCCCAGTGCACTCGTACAGTGTAATAAAGGTTATGCTCATACGGTAATTCAAAACACAAGTGACCACAACCACACGGTAATAATAACCTCGCCTTTCAGAATAATAAAGTACGATAACGAAAGTAAGAATTGTTGCGTGTTAAATTACTTAGTCGATTCTCAAGAACATTTAGAGATTCTATTGGAGAATAACTTACAAAAACTTCGTTTAAACCATATGAATGATGAAGAAAAATCACAGATATATGATTTATGTTACGAATATAAGGATATATTTTATTGCGAAAATATTCCACTATCTTTCACTAATGAAGTTAAACATAAAATTCGAACCAAACATAACGATCCGATTTATGTAAAAGCGTATAGACAATCGCCTATCCAAAACGAAGAAATAAAGAAACAAGTCGCGAAATTAATGCAGGACAATATAATTCAACATAGTTTTTCACCTTGGAGCGCACCTGTTCACCTGGTACCGAAAAAGATAGATGCTTCAGGAGAACAAAAATATCGTATGGTGGTAGATTACCGAAAATTAAACGAGATCACTTGTGACGATAAATACCCCCTGCCTAACATCGCAGATCTGTTTGATAAATTAGGAAGTAGCAGTTATTTCACTACTATTGATTTAGCATCAGGGTATCATCAGATAGAAGTAGAAAAAGAGGATAGACAGAAAACAGCCTTCAATACGCAATTCGGACATTATGAATTTTTAAGAATGCCCTTTGGTTTGAAAACAGCACCAGCCACATTTCAACGCGCTATGGATAATATATTACGAGGACTACAAGGAATCCATTGTCTTATATATTTAGATGACCTCATTATTTATTCAAATACATTAGAAGAACACATTAATAAATTAAAATTAATTTTCCAAACGTTAAGAAAGGCTAATCTTAAAATCCAACTTGATAAATCAGAATTCTTACGAAAGGAAGTACTCTACTTAGGACATACTATTACCAAAGACGGATTAAAACCCAACGACGATAAAATTAAAGCCATTCTAAATTACCCCTTACCTAAATCACTTAAAGAAGTTCGATCATTTCTAGGACTAATCGGTTATTATCGGAAATTTATTAAAGACATCGCGAAAATAACAAAACCGCTTACAAATATTCTCAAAAAGAATAAAAAGTTTGAAATAACAAACGAAGCTAAAGAATCATTTGAATTATGCAAGGAACTCTTAATTAATGCACCATTACTTCAGTATCCAGACTTTTCTAAAACATTTTTACTAACCACCGATGCATCAGAAATAGCGGTAGGCGCGGTATTATCGCAAGGCAGTATAGGAAACGATAAACCAATAGCTTACGCGAGTCGAACCTTGAATGATGCAGAGAAACGCTACAGTGCCATAGAACGAGAACTATTGGCAGTACTGTGGGCTGTAAGGCACTTTCGACCTTATTTATATGGAAGAAAGTTTCTAATCTATACCGATCATAGGCCACTTACTTGGCTTTATTCATTAACTGAACCTAATAGTAAACTGACTAGATGGAGATTAAGATTACAAGAATACGATTTCGAAGTAATATATAGGTCTGGGAAACAAAATACGAATGCAGATGCATTATCCCGAATAAAAATTAATATGTTACAAAACACACTAATTAATAACGAAGATATATCTAGGGATCAGTCAGATATTATTCTAGCTCGAATTGCAGAACCAAGCGATAGAGCAAACGCTGACTCTGAAGAAAGTGAACGTTCAAATGACTCCGTCTTAGAAGCAACAATAACCGCTTCCGAAGGAGCAAGTAACAAAAGCGAAAATAGCGAAAGTAGTGAAACTAGTGAAGGAAATTCGATGAAAAGCTCTACGGAAATTCCTACAGAAATGTATAGTGTTCCGATAATTAATGAAGCGATAGATTCAAAATTACACCAAATTATAATAATAAATTGGAATAAAGACGAATTAAAAATCAAAGAAATAATTAGAGATAAACAAAAAATTTTGGAAGTTAGATTACCGTTGGATAATGAAAGCTATATAAAAGAATTTTTGAAAAATAAATTAGAGCAGACAAAAAAATATTTCATCTACTATGATAATAAAAATCAACGTTTAAAATTTAACCAAATAATCTCAGAATTATTTAAAAACAATCCAATTAATATTACGGAATGTACCGAAAGAATTATCTATGTAGAAGATGAAGATGAACAGGTATGCATTGTATCCGCATACCATACAGGAAAAACATGTCACCGTGGAATAAAAGAAACCTTAAATAGAATAAAAAGAAATTACTACTGGCCAAATATGGAACAGACCATATCCGCAGTAATCAATACCTGTGATACTTGTAAAATAATGAAATATGATAGACACCCTATCAAACCAAGATTGCAATTAACTCAAACTACGAGTAAACCATTCGAAGAATTATTTATTGATATATTCTCTATTGAAGGAATACCATATTTAACTATTGTAGATTCATTTTCTAAATTAGGACAAGCGATAGAGATTAAAAGTAAGTCAACCCCCGAGATAGTAAGAGCATTAATAAAATACTTTTCATTTTACGGTGTTCCAACCAGAATAAGTTGCGACCCAGGAACTGAATTTAACAATAATTTAATGAAAGAAACTTTATCATTTTATAGAATTGAATTACACATAGGCACTCCAAACAACCCCAATTCTATGGGAATTGTAGAAAGATTTCATTCTACTATTACGGAAATATACCGAATAGCGAAATATCAGCATAAAATAACTGATGCCGCTTCAGTTATGACATACGCTATTATGGCATATAATAATACTATTCATTCTGCAACAAATTTAACCCCATTTGAAGTTATATTTGGATATACTAACGCTACAAGTATTTTTGATGTAAATTTTGAACATGCTTATATGCAACAATTAATGAAAGAACATGCAAAAAGGACATCTTATCTATATGAATACTTAAATAAAAAAATGTCTAAAAATAAATCACGCAGACAAAATGTAGGAGAAACTATCGAAATAAATGAACAAGATCAGATATTCACTAAATTAGTTAACAAACGTCGAGGAAAGGACAAACCGCGTTTTGAAAAAGCTATAGTTATTGGAAATGTAGAAAGAAATATCGTACCGATACAAATTAAAGAGCGAGTAACAAAAGTACCCGTTCGAAATGTAAAAAGACCAACTAAATAACTGAGGATTTCTATCATCATCAAAAACTTGGGATAATAAAATAAATAGAATAAAAAAATGGCCATTGAAGGTTAACAAATAAATGTATAAGTTTGTGATAAGCTATAAATCACTTATATCGAAAAAGGATATGTTTTATTGATTATAACTCATTAACTTATGTTTGCATTTTATATAATGGGAACTCCTGGTTTGTAATCCCAATAAAAGCAACAAAGTTAAAAGTGAAGTCATCATATTTTACCTATGGTAATTAATGCAATTAAGTAATTGCTGATTTAAAAATAAATGTGAAATGTATACACAAATGTATGTGATAAATATAAATGAATATTATTTAAGAAATGTAATCCGAAATGATTATCTTCAAAACTACTATGTAATCCGAAATGATTATCATCAAAACTATGGGAAATGTAATGATCAGAAAAATAATGTAATAAAAATTGTATTGTAATGTAATGTTAGATTATATAAGAAATTGTATCATAATTTAATGTAATCTTTAGATTAATCTTTTATATGGAAATACGAGTATCTAACTAACAATAAAAATAAATTGTAATAATAAAATAATCTATATAAATTGTAAATGAATTAACATAGAATAAGAAAAGAGAACAATTAGGAATGGAAAGCCATTGAAAATAATTTCAATTATTTTTAATCATTTTCAATTATTTTCAATCTAAGAAGGGAGGAGTTATGTATAACTCACCTATGAATCCCGAAAGGCAAAAACAAAGTAATAAATAATAATTTAATATATTCGAACAGGATGTACATTTCATATCTCACCCAATTCGCCATGGTCACATCATTGTTAAGCAAATGTGATAAGCCAATTAGTTATGCTTGACAGTATTTTACGACTATTTTACGAGTGTTTTATGATGTTGTACCGGACCTGTGGCAAATTACCCCTACTTGTTTCTAACACTTTAAGTAGTATAAAAACCCAGACTCTAAAACGGAGCATCAATTCCTAGTTCGTCGTCAATACCATATAGTACCCTAGCTAATAATACGCTAAGCTGTAATTTTGTATTTTTATATTTCTTTTACTAATTATAAATCTTAAAGTCTTCAAAGTTGTAAATCATTTAAATCATCGAATCCCTCAATCGTCGGATACTCCGGTGAGGTCGCTGAGGGTCCAGAGGACGGCACACAACTTAACTGGCGCAGCCGGTAGGATATACGATATTTGTTATATTTCGGCTGAGGTAGATTTGGTTGTGTTGGACGAAAAGGTTTATTAAAATAATTTTGGTTATAAGAATGATAAGAGTTAGGTGGTACATACGGACGTTGTTGTTTATAGATTTTATTTATCGCGATTGATCTTGAAGAATTATAATTTTCTTCTGCAAGCACTAGTTCTAAAGCGTCTTCTAGCGTTTGCGGATCTCTGAATCTAATTATCCTATTCATTTCATCGGTTAAGTTAGCTAAGAATATTCTCAATGTTAGCCTGTCGTAATATGCCGTTTTAATTTCGCGCATTTTCTCTTCGTCTTCTTCATCTAATAATTTAGCTATTAAGTGACTTTTTAAAGATTGGAGTCTTTGACAAAAATCATAGTTAGTTTCATTGGTTTTAATTTTTGAAGTTTCCAATTCAAGTGAAAGACATTCTTCGTTACTTTTATCACCGAAACGTTGAGTAAGCATATTTTTAAATTGCTCGTATGTTTTAATATCATGACGTTCGCTTAGAAATGTTTCAGCTTCATTACAAACTCTGCTAGATATTGTCTCGAGATTATAAATTTCTTGTTCTTTTCCGCCTTTATACATAGTTAGGACATAATCACATTTTCTTAAAAAGAGACCTAGTCTTCTGGGATTTCCATCAAAAACTGGTATCATCTTTTGGATTTCATTTGGGATCACCGTAATATTTTTGGCCATATTGTTTGAATTTACTTTAGACTTCTTATATGTCGTTTGATTCCCTATATTTTTAGATACTGATTATTATTACAATAACTTCGCAATAAAATTCGCAATAATATTCAAAATTATAAAATTCGCACAATACACAGTAAGTATAAAATTATAACACAATTAACAATAGTATTGGGTTATTATAAATTTCGGTACGTGATTTTATATTATCACTTCTTTTATATAACACAGTGTCAAAATAAGTACAAAGAATTATTCAGGCGTACGATGATTTACTTCACATATGTACAAATATTTGCTGTACAAAGAAAATAGTTCATATAATTTATTAATTAATGCTTTGATAAGCGTGAGGATTGCTTTTAATAAATTTCTCTGATGATAACAACTGTGTCCAGGATGATCTGGATGTGGTGGACTCATTTATTGCTTGAGGAAGGAGTGTGCCTTGCTCCTACCGATAACTAGTCGTCTATGGTCAAATAATCAAAATGTTACCCTGCGAATGCTGCTGCTGCTGTGTTGCCTCGAAGTGGATCTTCAGCGATGGTTGTCTTTGGATGCCAGGATCTTGCGGTGTAGTCTTCGTCACTTGAACGCGTTGCCAGCGAATCTTGCGACGAATCCTACCGGCTGCGCCAGTTAAGTTGTGTGCCGTCCTCTGGACCCTTCTTGAGGATTTTGAGTAGGGAGGACATTCTTTATAGAGTGGGATTCTTTTTCTTTGTTCTCTGTTGATCCTTTCCTATGTGGGTTCTTTAATTGTGTTTTTTGTCTGGAATAGGAGAAGAGCTGTTTGTGGCAGTGACCTCGGAACAATGTGGTAGAAAACCTGTATTGTTTTTTTTTTTTTTTTTTTTTTTATGAGGCTAACATCATGTAGAACATGCTCTCTCTGTGCGGGGAGTAAGTGTAGAGTTGAGGAGAGGATGAGGGGATGTGATGTAATCTTTTCAATATATAAGTGAATTACTGTCCATATGAAGGAGGAGCAGAAGGGATTGCAATTACTTGTTGATGGGGAGGCTCTATTTCTTCATGGTGATCTACAATGGTTGTTAGCCTCAAAATCCTTTTATAAAAGTTTTGAAAATATGTTGGTACACATTTCACAGCCCTTTGCAACAAATCTTTGTATTTTGCACTTGAAATTCTCTTAGTAGTTGTTCTCTCTGTTATGTATTCTCTGGCCAGTTATTGCTGCGCCTGGTATGTCTTGTGAATTATGAAAATCAGCATCACTGATATCTGTTTTATAAAATAAGTCACCAATATCTATTGCCCTGACTTGAATGTGCACCATTTCAGAAATAAGTATGTTATCATTATTGCAATTTTTATTTCCAATGGGGCAGAATTAACAGTAAAAAGTGTTGAAATTTAAAGTTATGATACTCCATATTGTACACTTCAATTGAGTTATTCGGTGATGAACAATTATTATAATTTTAAATTTAAACATTCTTATTCTTTTTTGGTTCAGTTGTTACTCTGTCATTGTTTACTAAGATTGAAATATCATTATTGTAAATAAACTCCGCTTCACTAGATTCTTCTTCTGTCTGTGACACTATGAAGTTTGGATCTTTGTCTGAGTCTAAATAGTGACTCAGATAATCATCATTATGATATTCGGTCCCAGTTCTTCGTACTTCCACATTAATTCATTTATCTGTAGGCTCATGTGTTTGATCTCCAATAGTCAAATCTTCTGTCAGAATACTTGGGCTTGCAACAGGCGATGTATACATCTGACAGGATGAATTACTTTGCTTACTTCCTGGATAATAAAGCAGAACGAAAAAAAGAAGGGTTTTATTATTATGTTTAATAAGCTATCAAACTAACCTGTTGAAAGGTATAAAAGTAACATACCTGCGATTTCTGCACAATACCAAGGCTAAGCAGGATTCAGATTGCCGAAGTCGCAATATTATATGATTTGTTAGATGAAACAAGCTGAAATAAGATAAAATTAATAAAAACTTCCATTTCGATCATTTACTATTTACTTCGATTTTATCTAATATGGCCAGAACAGAACAAACTTCTTTCTATGCGTTAATTTACTCATTATAACATATCTATCTCTCAATGTAGAAAATGAATAGGCTACAAATTAATATTAATCACCATGCTCGATCTAAAATTAAATATAATGACAATTATTTTGTTTGGACATTTGACACTGACGCTGGGAAATTGTATCATGTGGGACATAAAACTAATGTAGTACTACACAATACTAAACCCGACGAGGCATAATGTGTTATGTGGGACTTGACTGAATATGACTCGGACTGTAAAAGGTCTTAATACGATAACAATTTTAAATTTTACGGTGTCTTTGAAGTTAACACATTATGCCACTTGTTAAAAAGGTAACGATTTTGAACACATAAATGAAAAAATTACAATTCTGAAAAAAAATGGACTTAACACAGTTTCTTTCGGACATATAGATTAAAGGAGGTAGGAATCAGTTTTCTGCTTCCGATCGATGACTCATATAAACATAACATTTTTTTCAATACTACATGAAACTCGATCTGATTAGAACCTGATTAATGAACCCTGTTTAAAAGTTGGGCGACTCGTTCATATCCCCTACCATAATAAACCCCTCTGGGAAGTTGTCATCTCACCATGGGATAATGTAATCCTGTAGGACAGATTAAAGCAGCTGCTTGATTTCTTCCTACATTTTGATATAATAATGATATCATACGGAGATCTATTAAGAAGCTTACAGGACGCAGGGCAGTTTGTGACGAGCTGAATGTGAGTGGCGAGACTCCGTATCCGAATGCTCCAGAGAGTCGGTCAGGGCCTCATCTCCGGCTTACCTTAATTGGTCGGGTGGACTGGAACCCCATGAGTGCCCGCAGGATTTTCAACTCTGGCTTGCCTTAATTGGCCGATCAGAGGGGGCTGGCTATATGCTCGGGGGTGGAAGTATCCAATGACGTAATAACGGGGAAACCCGCTCAGAACAGAAACAGTCTCAGCTTGGCAGTGCAGGATTGAACGTCGTATCAATGCGGGTAGGGCACTCATCGGCACGTTAATCTGCTGCAGAGAGGGCAACACCCGCCCAAGAGTGATGCGCTTTGTGAGACGGGTGTTCTTGGGGACTGATATCAGGCCTCAAGAATTTATAGCTCGTATCACAGTGCGCATCGACTTTCTGAAGCGGAATGTTTATGCATGGGCGAACCGTAAACGTAGATACAAACGGCGGGTGGAGCGGTATACGGGTATTTTGCTTAGTTCGTGCAAATTTTGCGGCATTTCTAAATTGCAAATTTATATCAGGTAAACTTTGGTTTTTCTTTTCTTTATAATCATTGAAACTATTAGGATGGCAATAATAAGTTGCTATTCAGTTTTTATAATATGTATGTTTTGAGTATGACAACACAGCTGTCTCATGTCTGCCGTCTTGTCTCTCGTGTGCTACGGAATGCTGAGGAGTAAATTAATTATTAAATAAGACGAGAATAAATCAGTTTGGTTTAAACCGAGTTTTCTTTTGCCTCACTGCGAGTTTAACAGGTTATGGGCCCAGACCTTAAGGCAAAAGAAAGGGAATAGATAAATTGAGGTTAAGAAAACCGTGGCACGGCGGCATTCTAAATTTGAGTTTAAAACAAGTGAGACCATACTTTTTTGCAACAACCAAAACAATATTGTGAAACTGAGCGGAGCTTCAAATTGGCTAGTCTGGCGTTTTCAGACACAGGTCATACTAAAAGGACGAGGCATCATGGATATCGTATCAGGCGAGCGTAAATGTCACTTCAAAGGTGAGAGTCAGGAGGAGCGTAAATATATATAATAGCTCAAGAGATTATCATTACTAGGATGGAGGAGGAAACAATAACATACCTATTTTCATGCACATCTTCAAATGAAATGTTTGTGCAAACATTAGTGCTAAAGCAATTGTGCTTTCGGTTCGGTTCGGTTTTTTGGTAACAATAACAACGTACACTAAATATCCAAAAATAAAATAGTGAATATTCGCCTGATGGTCTTAAAAAAGTAGAAGAAATAAAATATCTGTAGAATTTTTTACTACTGATGATGCTAACAAATTCTTAGACAACCCAATTTTGAGTATGTGTAAATATGAGGTTGCCATACCTTCTTACAACATAACGAAAATGGGAGTAGTCCCTCAAGTGCCAATTGACATGTCGATGGAAGAGTTTGTTGAGTCTTTGATATTACCAAGTGGATACGGGCAATTTTTAAAGGTGAGTAGACTTAATCGTAAGTGGAAAGAAGATGGACGGACAACATCAGTTCCGATCAAGACTTTCGTTATTCGAATATCGTCTTCCTGTTGAAACATATCATTTTCCAACCCTTTAATGTCTGAACTGTTGTTGATTCGGACATATAAACCACAATGTCGGTCAAAAGCAAGATCTATCGCTGTAACCGCATTCCTGAGATAGTTGTGATGTTGACGAGTCTAGTCTACGGCTACCTGCCTTCACTGTTTGGGTCAACACTTAGCCAATAGTGGGAGTTACCTAGAGTTTGGGAGACAGAAATCTATTAAGCTCATAATGTCCCAGGAAAATATTTCGTATGAGGAAGCATCTACCGATTTCGAAACCTGTTCCCATCCCAGTCTTCTTAATAATTTTCCCAAACCAATCCTAGCCAGTATAGTAAGGGGAGGTCCCTTCTAATAATGTTTTAGCTTAAAACTATACTCCTCTCCTCGTGCTACAGTTCCCATGGGTAAATCATTTGACAGAGCTGCCCACCAGGCTATTGTTGCTGATGAGCCCTCTACTTTATCTAATGGTTCCGCCCTACTTTCTCGACAATCGAAGTCATCAGATCATTCCTTTCTCTTATCCGGAACTGTATTTATTGATTTGCCAGCTTGCGGCGAAGCTTCTTCCTTGGTAGCCACCCACAGTGCACTCGGCATCGACGCAGCCACCGGGAATTCTGCTAGAAGCTTACGATGATCAGCTGAACTTTACTTAACCCTGAAAGCTGAACGATCACTTTTGCTCATCAGACAGGCCATGAAGGAGTAGAACCTGTCGACGAGATGCCATCTCATGCCTATCTAATCCAACCACTAATACCTCCATCTGCGTTTTCAGTGCACTCATTGTCTTCCATATGATGCACTTGAAGTCTGTCAAGTCCTCTGACAGGCTGGCGACGATCATGTGAGATGTCTCGCTACCACTGGCACTTTTTAGATCCTATTCATATTGTGTTTTAAATCAGTCATCATTTGTGAGTGAAAGGTTGATGACAGCTCCTCCATACAGCTTGATAGTTTGGAATATAGATCTACGTTGGCGTAGTGATAGTGCAAGGCAAAACTGACACTTTGGGGAAATGTGATTGATTAGCTTGGTGAGTGCAACAGAGATGACTGTAAACTTTTACAATAAACTTAACATTAAATATTAGATTTAAATATTTTTTCCAAGTTAAAGTATATAACTAGCTCTTAATTTACGACTACCCTCTGAAGAAAACATAATTTCACGTAGACGTTGATTATACAAATATTCAAGGTATATATTCCTTTACTACTAATAGCTCAATTAAACATCTTTTTCAACTAATTAGCAAATGCAACGATTTCATCCTTAAAAATACATATCTACTTTTGTGGAGTATACTTCTGAACGAAAAAGTCAATATGACATTTTGCTTTGCCAAATGAAATCCTACATAAAGAAATGGTTCAACAGATTTGATCATGTCTTGGTGGGGCAGTTTTATCTAATGTAATGATTACAAAGAGTGTAAAAACTTAAATACGTATCGAATAACATCACAGTTCCGACAAACAATTATCGATACTAATTATAGATTAGGTAAAAATCACCAGACTCTTCCAACCTATCATAACCCTCACGACAAACGTCAAATATGTTTAATTATGTGCCTAAAATATATTAGAAAGTATGAAAAACACGTTTACTGTATTCTATTCAGTGGTTAATTTCCAGAATTTTTAAAATGCAGGCAGACATTTTATGAGAACTTGCCATTGCTAAATTCAATTTCAGTGCTTCGCTGCTTGGTGAAACCTGGTGCTAATAGAATTGAGGTCCATGAGTTTGCAGACAGCTCTCTACCAAAGCATACAGTCTTTTTTTTTTTAACTTTGCCCCACACGTGGATTTCTCCTGTGTCGTGGGTGCGTTTACAGACATAAGTTCCACATACAATACACCCAGACGCGGAACAACTACCTGCAAGTCATACAAATATTTGTCCCGTGCAGGAATCGAACCCACGACCCGGAGCGCAGCAATCGACTGTATTGCCACTCCACCAACCGTGCGTTGCGTTATTGACGCTAATTTTTGCGAACAAAATAAATATACGGTCCACTTAATTGCAGCTAAATCCTATGTTGCTCCACTGAAGTTGGTCACTCTCCCAAGGTTAGAACTACAGTGTAAACTCCATGTAACGTCACTCTATTTAACGACAAACTCCCTTAAGCGTCGAAATCAATTGGCTTTGGTTGGTTTAGCTTGTCTTTCATACAATGTTTCACTCTACATAGCATTACACCCACTCTCAATAACGACAAGAATTGAGTAATAAAAAGTACCTTTTAAGTTGCTAAAATTAGTAAAAACTGCGCAGCTGTGTACGATCTATTGTCGCTTTATTATCCTAGCCCGCAATAAACTCGACTGTCGGCATCATGCATACCTAAGAAATTCGTTCTTTTGTTTACAAATTGGGATTGCTTGTACGTGTAGACTGTTGTTGACCATGACTCATAAGTAGGAGTCATGGATTATCTATACCTTATCATATTCTTAGTTGCTCACAAACTTTCAAACTGTAAACATGGCTAATAAAAGAAATTCACTGTGTATTGACGAAAAAGTTTTACTGATACGCGCAATAGAAACGGGAGAGAATATAAATGATGTTGGCAAACGCTTTGGATTCAGTCGCTCTACTGTGTCCACAATATGGAAAAACAAAGAAAAAATCCTCCACGCTGAGGGCGAGGGAAAATCTTCCAAAAAATTAAAGAAACCTATATACGAAGATTTGGATCAAGCTGTGAAAAAATGAAAAAAAAAAAATGAAAATGTGCCTATAATGGTTTCACCGACAGCGCCAGAATAATATGCCTATCTCGGGGCCGCTCGTGAAAGCTAAGGCGGAGAATTTTTCTGAAGAACTTGGTTTAACTTCTTTCAAAGCATCAGAAGGATGGCTCGGAAAATTTAAGCAGCGTCATCATATCAACTATGGTAAAATAAGTGGGGAAGCACGAAGTGTTGATACAAATGTGACTCATGATTGGATTAACAGAGTGTGGTCAAAATTCATAGAAAAATACGCCCCAAGTGACATTTTCAATGCTGATGAAGCTGTTATTACATTAAATTAAATTATTACATAATATTAGCAACAATATCACTATATATAAATGTAAACTTTTATATTTAATATTTTCTAAAATACATGTTAAAATTTTGTAGATTGGAAATAAATGGGCTTTATCTACATGTCTCTCTTTTCGCGGGTTTATATCCCCTGTAAGGGGGAACCCGGTCTTTTGACAGGCTTACGCGGGGACATAGGTCCAACACGCAGAGGCCCTTTAGAGAATTTTAATCTAAAATGTAATGGGACACCAACCGGGGACTCTCCATAGCTGCACTATAAAATGAAGTCATGGATTGTCCCCGGTGGTGTAAGGCTATTATATGTGTTGTATGAGATGGAAACTATAACGGTAAGGTCTATTGCAATGGGTGTTACATGGAATAAAAAGACAAATTAATACGGGAACAACGGCGTCTGCCTTTCAACTTTGATCGTGAAATTCTGTGGCAGACGGTGACTCGCCACTCACAAGATGGGCCCCTAAATGGCCACCACTACAGGCGACAAGGAGCAACACCGGTGTGAGCGGCTAGGGGTGTAGAGAGGTGCGGCACCGGTTTCACCATCGCGCGTCTCGAAGACTCGGAGCGGGTTTCCCCGTTATTACGCCATTAGACACTTCCACCCCCGAGCATATAGCTCTGGCGGCCCCCCTCTGATCGGCCAACTAAGGCAAGCCAGATTAGAAAATCCTGCGGGCACTCATGGGGTTCCATTCCAACCAACCAATAAAGGCAAGCGGAGACGAGGCCCTGACCGACTCTCTGGAGCATTCGGGTACGCAGTGTCGCCACTCACATTCAGCTCGCCACAAACTGCCCTGCGTTCTGTAAGCTACTTAATATACTTTTTTTTTTTTTTTCTTATTATATACTTTTTTTTATCTTAAGGTATGAAGAAATCAAGCAGCTACTTTAATCTGCCCTCCAGGATTACTAAGTTATCCCATGGTGAGATAACGTTTGCCCAGAGGGGTATTATTATTATTATTAAGTATAATTGGACCAATCAGCCCCAATGGGTCATACATTTTTCCTATAAAACTTAAAATTTTCCTTGTAGAATTAAGGTGTTGGTCACTGCCAGTATATTGAAAATTAATGTGTCATTAGGTACACCATATTTTAAACCTAAGGTTTTGACTGTTTTCTTTATGCATGTCAATCTGTTCAAGTGACCTTTGACTTACTGGTATATCATTTAGTATCTCATTTGCATTAGAACACCATTTTTGCAAATAAAAGCTTCCTAACTTCAACAGTTCTATTAACTGTATTTTCAGAACACGTAGTTGCTGTAAATTATCACAACCACATATCACATCGTGTACATATGTATTTTGAAATATAGCTTGAGCAGCAAGAGGAAATTTATCTTTATACCTAATTGCCAGTTCCAAAAGACACCTAGTACTCAAGTAGGTAGAAGCTTTGAGACCATAGGTTACTGTTTGCAGCTGCAAACATATTTTATTTAAACCCCAGGAAACATTTTTTCTATATCACACATAATTGTATAATGATAGGTTCTATATAGTATAAGAATGTCAAATAATTCGTTTTGTACTACCGGGACATTTAACATAATATCGTTAAGTGAGACTTTATTTTTTGATTTCATACTTCCATCAAAGACTACTCTCAATTTGGTTGTTTTGCTATCATTATTAATGACACCATGATGAGAAAGCAAATAAACAGGGTCATTATCCATATCATAGGTACTGATCTACAATTTTGGCATGTCCCATTGCTAAATATTCATCTCATAAACTTTTTATACTGTTGAAAATACATTGGATTATTTTTAAACTTATTTTCTAATACAAAAAATCTCTGGAGAGCAACTGAAAATGAATCACCAATTTGTAAGTCACACAAATTAACTTTTAATGGTTTATCCACATAAAACTTGTTATTTTTTAATTCAACAGAATTTGTAAAACATTTTTCAGCATTTTCAAAACCAATCAATCAAAAATCTTTTGTCTCCTCAGGAATTTTTTTAGCCATCCAAAGTTGTTTCGTAATGGTTTCTAAGTTATTATTACTTTCACTAAAGGCATAATTTGCCACTATTTTCTTTTCACTTGAAATACAATTTGTACATATTTGCATATTATCAACAATAGTACCACCTACAGTGTAACCAAACAAAGTATTTTGCAACACAGCACTATTATTTAACTTAAAGTGACCATCCAACAAGGCATCAAAATAAATATCGGCACCCAATGACAACATAATTTCAGATGTCCTGTTGAATTCTACATTAGTTACTATAGTTTAATGTTATTTGGAATTAACATGTTAGAAATATCAATGTAATTTTGAGGTAAGTTTGAAGTTATGGTGTCAACAATATGACATATGACTTTAAATTTGATATCATGAACACATGAATGTATAGTAAGGTAAGTATACTCTTTAATATCATTGACATAATTACCTATAACAACAATCTGAGATTTTTCAGAAGTGGTATTTAAATCTAATTGATTAACAAGTGATTTTTTAATTATTGATGCTTGACTTCCGCTATCGAGCAGAGCTTTAATATATCTATCATTGCCGTACTTGTCAATGACTTTAACCCTGATAGTAGGTAGTAAGACATGTGTAGATGTATGGGTTTTGGAATGTAAGAGAACAGCTTTTTCCTCAGTGGAGGATACCTCGTGCAAAAGTGAATTATGATTTAGTTTACATTCTCTACACTTAAAACTATAAATACCTGCGTGAGCTTTTAGACATAAATTACATAGCCTTTTGAACTCAACAAATTTCAAACGCTCTTCGACACTGGCCAATTTGAACTTTGGACATTTAAAAATTGGATGACCAGTTTTGTTACAAAACAAACATGTGACCTGTAATAAAGGTTTTATATTAACCTTGTTATGTATAATTGCTCACTCGGTAAATTTGCTTGTTCTTAAATGAAGTTTCATGGATGGTCCCCTTGTGAGAACTCTCTTTTAGAGCTATAGCTCGTTTTCCTGGAAAGGAAATGGTTGTCAAATCTTCTGGAGTTACTCTATCAAGATGGTAAGCCCTATTGGTGTACGAGTCCAACTTGCAACTCAAAATGGCAATTAATAACATATTCCAACTTTTATAGGCTGTTCCAAATTTTTCAAAGCATATAACTGCTGTTGGACTTGAGAAATAAAAGTTCTTATTGTTATTGCAGTGCCTTTTTGCATTTGAGGCATGTCCAACAAAATTTTTATGTGGTTTGCTATTAGTCTTGTTTTATTATCAAATCTTTTGTTTAAAAGTGCTTCTGGTATGAGTCATTGACCAGTGGCAGATTGACTATTACTGATAGAGCTTCATCCAATAAATATTTTTGTACATTGAATAACATCTTGTTATTACCTATAACAGCTATAAATAAATCCATAAATGGTTTAAATTTAGTAAAGTCTTTACCATCAAAGGAAGTTATCTCAATATTTGGAAGTTTTGAATTTCCACTGGAACTGTCAGAGAGCTCCTGTGTTTTTGAAATCCTCAATGTCTCATTCAGCTTAGATAGTACAGTGAAGTACTTCTCTTCAATCATGGCAATATCCTCAGTGTCAGTCTCATCAAGCGAAACAATATCTAAACTGGTATCTTCATATAACTTAAAGGGACTCACGAGTTTATCGATTCTTGTTTGAATTATATCTTGTCCAGCTGATTCCATGCTATCCGGATCGTTGACAAACTTTTCTATGCGAGACAAAAAATTGTCACTGACTATAACCTCTGCCTAGTATGTTTGAAAGCTCACACTAGTAAATGCAAGTTAACATTTAAATGTAAAATGTGTAAAAAAAATGCTACACAATATCCTTCTGTGCAGTGGACAACTTGGGTAGCAACTAAATTAACGCAATAGTATTTCAAAGCCTGTTGTCAATAACAACCAAGATACTAACAGCTCTATAGCTACTTTATGTTAAAATTCACTGTCCAACGCTGTTTTAATACCTACAGTAAAGGTGAAATATGAATATATGAATATTTATGATAGCTTTGGAAATTATACAATAGCAAAAGCAATGTTTGACAGTGGTAGTCAGACAAGTATTATAACAAGTTTTCTTATTAAAAAATTAGGGTTGAGTCCTATGACTCAATAAACAAATATTATGAGTATTGGCAATAAAAACAATAAAATTGATAAATCTGTCAATATAAAATTTATTCATGTGTTCATGAGAGCATTAATTTTAATATTAAGTGTCACGTTATTGACTCTATTACAACTCAGTTGCCTCAAAGACATATTCAAATGTCAAAATTTGTTTTACCGAAGGATGTAATACCGGCTGATGATGAGTTTAATGTACCATCAAAAATTGATATATTGTTAAGTGCAGATATTTATTTCAATTCATTGTTAGAAGGAAATATTAAATTAAAAAATGGTCCAGTATTACAAAACACAATATTTGGATTTGTTGTTGGTGGCAATGTTCCAATTTCTTTATAATAGTTATGTAACAAATAATTTTGTTATTGGTGATAACAACAAGTTGGAAAATGTCATGTAACAATTTTGGCTCTCAGAGGAGAATTCAATTTAAAAAAAAGATTCGGCTGAATTTAACACAGAAAATATATTTTTTTATCTGTTAAACTAGAACAACTTGCATTTTACGTAGACATACCTCTTGTTTCTCCATTAGAGGATATAAATCTTGTAGGTTCCTCCTTTGCAATATTAGAAAGGTGTTTATATTTAGAGTTAAATTTTAAAAAATAATTCTGATTATTTACAAAAAATAAAACAGTTTATTGCAGAATATTTGGCTCATGGTCATGCTAAAAAGGTCGATGTAAATTCTTATGATATTTACAATGGCCCTGTGTATTTCTTGTCAAACCAGATGGATATAAATGAACAGAGCCGCACTACAAAATGCAGGGTTGTATTTAATGGAAGCATGATATCTAAAAATAAAATTAGTAATAATTATGTCATGCTCAACGGTCCCATAGTACAAAATGATTTGTTTGACATCTTATTGCTTTTCAAAACCTTTTTATGTACAATAATGTGTGAAGTTCAAAAAATGTTCAGATGTGTTAAAATTAATGAACATCACAAATGTCTTCAAAATATTCTCTGGAGAGATGATCCTTCAGAGCCCATGAGTTGCTTACAGTTACAAACTGTAACTTATATTCTTAAGGCGTCCACATTTCTTGCTATTCGTTGCCTGCTGGAGCTGGCACAACATTATGGCGAAGTGTATCCTCTTGCAGCTATAATTAAACATATATATGCGGACGATGTGCTGTTTGGTGCCGATGAAGAGAAACAATTGATAGAAATAAAAAATCAAGTAATCGCATTAATGAGTAAAGGTAGTTTTACTTTACATACATGGTGTTCCAGTTCCAATCAGGTATTAAATGATATTGATAATGATAGCAAATACTTTGCTGATGAAGTTTCACTCAAAGAGCATACAGTAAAAACATTAGGTTTAATATGTAAAAAAGTTTTCTAATATCTATTTCATTTAATAACAACAAAAGGTACACAGTTATTTTAAAGACGTAAGACTATTCAATTAAATAAAACCATCATGTACTGAATGTAAACTGAAATATTATAACAAGATTAGTGAGGAAAAGTGGCAACTTAGTTTTATGAATTACTGAAAGATGGGAGGTTTATATAAGCAACGTCAATTTTTCAATAAACATGTAACTGCAATAAAACCGAAATACAGATATATTCGCGAAGGAAGTACAAGAAAAGATTATAAGCATGCATTTAATTTTGATGTTGGCAAAAGACAGACCGATAAGAACTGTAATTTCAATGCAAACCTCTATAATTGGTGGTTTTCTGAAAGATGACAAAAAAGGGAAGCATGGTAAACACAATAATCTTAGTACTGTCATTATTTATGGTATTAAAGAATATATCAATTCTATACCTAGAATTGAGAGCCACTACTGTCGAACTAGTAAACTACGAGCTGGGAAAAAATTGAAGGAGGTCTTCTATTGCACAATTACATAGAGAGTATGTTATAAAATGTCGTACAGTAAATGTTCCTCATGCTGATTATCAAATATATTAGAATATATTAAAAAGGATCAATGTGAGCATTGTGCCGCTTATAATAATGCGGAAGATAAAGAGCCGTTAAAGAACAAATATTATTCTGGTTTAAACAAATATAAGAAAAGATAAGAGTTGGATAAAGAAAATACCAATGAAAACTGTATAACTGCCGTCTATGATTTACAAGCGGTAATGCCGTGTTCCAGAGGTGATGAACTTAGATCCAAAGACGTAAACTGCTTCGTTTGTCACGAACGTGAAGGAGCAAGAGGAGTAAATGAAATAGGATCCTGCGTTTTAAGTTATATTTTATAGTGACAACGTCTGTGGACAACGAAACAATAAATATATGATTGCAATGTATATCTACGCCGTAAATAATTTAGAAAATTTGACGGCTATTACCGACAAATTCCTTATTAAGGGCCACTCACAAAATGAGGGTGATTCCGCAAAGTCAAAGTCAAATTGTTTTTATTCATGTAAACCATTTGTAGGAGCCCAGTTTTGGGCCGTAGGATGTTCCTTCGTATTCGTAGGAGCATGGGCGGGCTCGGTGTGCAGTTACACCCGAGCAGTTAGTGGAAGACCTCCCCTTTCCCTGCCACCGTCGATATCGTAACCTCGGTTGGAGCGTCCTGATCACGTCTCGCGGCTCCGACCGGGACCGAGGATCTTGGCTTAACCGCTCGGATCCCAAGGAAGAAGGCCTCTATAAAAAATCCCCGAACCCAAGCTAGCGTGCGGCGAGGGGTGCATGGCTGATGGGAAGTTAAGTCGCGAGCACGCCATCCCCGGGATTGGCTACATCTGAACAAGGGATACGCTTGCCTGGGTACAGAGGGCACTGCCTGGGTCGACGTTTTATTTCCCCACACTCGTGGGATTAATTATGGCAAACCTAAATTGAAAAAACGACGTTGAGGATAAGATTCGGGACGAGAAGGAGAAGGGGATGGGAGATTCTGACAGCGGACATGGCGCGAGTTCGCCAAGAGCGCCTGTGTTCAGGAGCGAACACTGACATGCGCGTGTTATAGTGCTATCTGTGTGTGCGTGTTATCAATGTGCGAACGGTACGGACATAAATGGAACACTCTCGGATCGACACTCTTAGATAGACAACCTATGTATTCCTTATAAATAAATATATCAATTATGGTCACAAGTTATTAATGAGTCTCAACAGTTCCCCAAAGAACTTAACTGGCGCAGTCGTAACGGATTGCTGTCGTCGGAATCCGAGCTTTTTAAAAATAAAAAGACCCGGCATTTTCACGTCAAATACAACCTACTTCCTGTGGCCTTCGGCGAGGAGTCTGGCGAGTGAGCTTTATCTATGAAGCTGTGGACCTGGGCTCTCATCCAATCGTAAGTCCAGATCTTTTTGATTTTTGTGGTTTTAATATTGTGGGAGTATATTATCGGAAGCTTCAGAAATCCACTTTGTATTCTATTTTGTGTTTTTAATAAAAGTCGAACGAGAGTCGAATAAAAAATAAGTAGATTGTTGTACCAACCTACACCCTTATTTCATAAAAAAACAAGATATTGCATCATACACTCTAAAAACATTCCATAAATATTTCACAATATTTCATAAGTATTTCATAAGTATTTCACAATAAGAATAGGGTGATTTCATCATATATTCTGGAAGTGTGTCACAAGATAATGTAAACAAAACAACCATATATAAGGAGCTCGCGCACCACAATCTAGTTAGTTTTTAGGATGTCTTTGAACGTGTCAATCTAGTTAGTCTCAGAACGTCTTTAACTTTAATAAACAAAAGTGAACCTATAAAATCTTTAATTAATAAAATACCACAATCTACCCAAGAAGAATAAAACTTCAAGCCGACTATCAGCGCACGTTCAAGTCGTCTCTAACTCGGTTTCGGACCAAACCTAAAAGGTGCCTTGGTGACAGCAGCCCACGTCTAGGTATTCCCTTGGCTCCGACCGGGCTAGTTTGCGAGATCAAATTTGGGAATACAACATTTCTGGTGACAGCGGTGGGATACCAAAACGTGGATATCTAGAAATCTCAAGCAGAATTGTAATCAAGAAGACGCACCAGTACGAGCTTCGAGATTCTTCGTATACACCGAGTCAAGAGAACATTCTAAGTGATACCACATACCAGAAATCTCAAACAGAACTGTAATCAAGAAGACGCATCAGCACGAGCTTCGAGATTCTTTGTCTACACCGAGTCAAGAAGACGCATCAGCACGAGCTTCGAGACTTCTACGTGTAACAAGCGGAACCTGTCAAGAAGACGCATCAGCACGAGCTTCGAGACTATTCCGACAGTCTGAGAATATTCTAGTAATCAACGGTCCTCCTCTATCCGCTACGAGCAACGGGCAGTCGAAACACTGCGAGGAAGACTCCAAATTCTTCAACTCAAATAATCAACGGTCGTCCTCTCCCCGCTACGTGCAACGGGCAGTCGAAACACTGCGAGGAAGACTTCAAAACTCTACAACTTAAGGTTAAAATTACCTTACTTAATAAGATTAGAATAGGACTGAATAGTTGCTAGATTTAATCTTATCTTTTAATTATAATAAAACACTTATAAACGGATTCTATGGCGTATATTTTAGATTTTTTTTTGTTTTTCCTGACGTTTCGAACACTTTGCAGGGTTCGTGGTCGCAGGATGACTAAGGTGACAGGCGTCGTTACAGATGTTAAAAAGTTATTTTATTTTATCTACCGTACAATTTTAATCAATAATTATTTCGATGCACGCAGTAATCACTCACAGTGTCTTGATGTTTTTTAGTGTGGTATTTGGTTTGGGACTTTATTATTTTAATAACAGGATTCCAAACTGGTGGTACCTGCCAGCCATCTTCTCTATTAAAATTATTTTTTTTAATTTCAATAGCCTCACGAAACATTCTTGGTACATATCGGTTCTCTTTCGCGAGGACTTGAGGTTGATCGAAACGAAGAAAATGGTTGGGCTTGTCTAAGGCATGTTCGCACACTGCAGATTTTGTGGAGCGTCTATGCTTGACGTCAGCTATGTGTTCTTTTAATCTAGTGGCTATACTATACTAATAAGAATCGTTTCCAACGGATTCAAGTTATATAAACCTTTACGGCGTAGTACCGGCACTCAGTATTCTCTCGTGCGCCATAGCGGACGAAGCTCTACAAAATTGAATCTTTACGTGAATTTTTAATCTTTAAAGATGGACGTCAATCCACTCTCACCAAGTTCGTTACCCGAAAACGACGACGTTGTGAAGATTGTGGCCTTGAACGAGCGACGTCCGGAAACAATGGAGAATTTTCAAGATCAGCAGAACACGCAATATGTGCTGGAAGTGGATCCTGTTCCACAAAAAAAAAAACAAAGGAAAGCAATTGCTGAGCCAGAAGAAAAAGCAGATATCACAGATGAAGAAAGGGCCTATGTGGAAATGGTTAGAAAATTCGTGGCAGAGCGACACGACAATTCCAGCGATGAAACCATGGTTAACGATTCTGAACAAGGAAGCGATAGAGAAGAAAAATATGAAGTTATATCACATCGGACAAGCGTTGACAAAAATCATGAAAGAGTTCATAGCATACCTAAAGGAAAACAAGAAGACATTAACAAATTGTGGCTTCGGGAACTTCGAGGAGTGGGCATGCGGAGACGGATTTTACACGACATATGGGAAACTCCAAGCGATGGATTGGGCCGAAGATTCAAGCGAGATATTATTCAACCATTATTCGGAGGCTATACAGGAGTTGGAGAAACGCAAAGCGGAGCTCGAAGAAACGGAAGAAACGGAGTATTCGTCATCGGCGAACATGAAAACCACCTCCATGTCATCCACGACTGTGCCTACTCCGGCTCAACGTGCCGGTGTCTCCACATCCAACGATTACGAGAATATCTCACCGAAGACGAATCCGAAAAGTGGCAAGCAAGTCAATCGGACCTTGTTCCCGAAGCAGAAGTCACAATTAAGGAAGCGGAAGATATCGAGATATAATATAAATTTCCTTCTGCACTCGAACTGATTCAAAAATACCCAGGTAGCAATCGTCGCTCTAGTGTGATCTTACGAGGACCTGGAGCCCCCCTTCGGTGCCGAAGATGACCGCTCCAGTGGTTTTAGCCGGTAGGAGTCCGGCATGCCCCTTCGCCCTTCTCCGGGGTGAAGGAAGTTCCATGTAGAATTTCCACTGGACATCAATAAAAAAAAAAAAAAAAGCTAGCAAACGTCATTCTCCTTACTTCAAGTACACACCACAGACTATCCTAGAAAATACAACACAAAAAATGTACTTCGACCATTTTTTCGGTCTTAAAGTTCATTCAGATTTCGGTATAATCTCGTTCTAGTCTCATTTCAATCTCAATTTTGACGTTTATTTAATGACAATTTAGTACATGTGTCAGTTCGAAATATTAGCAGAATACCGTTATGACTTCGATCAACTTTCGATCCATTTCCGATCTCATCACATTGTAAGTTCACGTTTGACGTTGTTTGTTAGTTTAGGAGAATACCATTTGTGACATTTATGACACTGAGACTAGATCGAAACTATATTTTAAACATTTGTAAATTACGAGAATTGGCCCTCTGATATAACCTTACAGCATAAAATAAATAAGGTAACATACCTAACAGACCAGACATACCCAACACACAACATACAAAAGACAATAGTTGAAAAAATCTTATCATAACGACGTTTATGTTTAGCTCTCTGGATCATATTATCATCGGTTAATTTGTGTGTTCTGATAATAAGCCTAAGAATAAACAGCTGTCTCACTCACGCAAGTGACCTTAAAATATTGGCTACTATGTGCGACCAAAGTGCAACAAATGTGGCAGCGATTGATAGTTTTGTTGGGGAAAGTAAAGAAATGTTTTAAAGGAAAGGAAAAGTTTGGAACAGTGACTGTATTATGACAGAAAAAATTGTACCGTTATACGATGTACCACGTCTATTAAAGGGATTATGTAATAATCTATTAACAAAATATTTAATTTACTTTGATTATAAAGTAGAAAAACCAAAACTGCTTAAGGAGCCCGATAAGAACTAAGGAGCATTAAAAATGTTGCAAAAAAGTCACAGACGAACACTAATAAAGAAAACATAACAAAATGAAGGTGAAAACTGCAGCTCAAGTCTTCAGCCACAGCTTTGCCTTCGCGGCATTAGTCAGATGCCGAAAAAGTTAGCCCTGAAATAAGGCAGATTGGACCATTTGTCTTAATGATAGACCAATTAATGAATAGTCTCAAACTGCAACATTTTTTATATTTAACACGGAAAATCTAACGGTAAACAATCATTTTGCCCATTATCGACTCTGGATTGACGCAATTAAATTTCATAAAATTTTTAGAACAATAAAGAACAGGGGTAAAATTTTGTGTAATTAAAAACGGTGCTTCACCGGCGCTTCAAACTTCATCAAAACTATTGAGGGGATGCAAGCCATTTGGAAAGTATTGTCCAAAAAGCATGGTTTTGACACACTATGCAGAAACTTCAATCAATCAATCAATCAATAGAAAATTTCTTCGGGAACATAAGAAGTTTAGGGGCCAAAAATGTAGCACCAAATTGTGTAGGTTTTGAAGGCGTATATAAAGCGTTTTTATTAAATAACTGTTGAAGAGCACTCGATTAAAGCGAATTGTGAGGAGGATATTGCTATATTTCTGCAGCCTTAGACTTTTTACTAGAATAAAATTAATCCGAAAAGAAAAACAGTAATGAAAACAACCTGCCTCTCCCAATACCTGTCAGGAATACACTATCAAATAATGATGCTGAAATACAAGAGGCAGGTTTTGAAACCAGAAATTACGTTTATGATTGGGTGCTGAAAAAATGTTTCACACGAATTTTTAAATCATGCAAAACTTGCAGACAGGAACTTGGATATGTAAAAGGAAAAAAATGGCTTGTGTATCCCTCAAGAAACATTTGTGCCCATTTCTATGAAATACAGAACGGCAAATACTTGTAAAAACAACGTAGGTACAGAAAACACAAGGTTAAATATAGAGATTCTAAATTAGTTTTTTATAGAAAAAAATCATTTAAATTGCAAGAAACATCGTGTTGCCTTTAAAAAATATTTTGAAGATTTGGTTTAGTTGGTGCCGTTGCATAACTCGAATTTTGTCTGGTAAAATAGTTTATTAAGGAGATGATGAAGTGAAAAGTGCTGCTCAACAGTATTGTAATAAATATAGACATAAAAAAAACAACGAAAGAAATTAATGCGTTTTATTTAATGACCTAAGCAATGCTATTGTGACTACTACTGTGTTTTTAATAATACAAAATTTTTAAAAACACTGCTTTTGTTAATTTGCTCAAAGCCCGAAATATGTCTGCAGCTGATTAACAAAACCTGCGTTTTTAAGGATTAACTGTAGTATATTATAAAATTTCACTAGTAAAACCGCACAAGGAGATTAAAGGTAGTTTCGGGATCAAGATTAATAGATGGTGCTACGGCTCGGGGAGACACTTCAGGGTTGCAAGAGAGCCGTCTATTTTAAATATTATTACTTTATGGTTTTGAGTTGTTTATTCGCGTGAGCTGGTCATTATAATTGAGGTGTTAAATTATTTTTAAAATGGATAACGGTAAACGTGCAAGAAGTGCTAACTTTACCTTTGTTATAGTAAAATAAGAATATTATCTGACATATTTGTCATTGTCTATTATATGTCAGTCTTAGTTTTCTATTAAAAATATATCTGTAGAAATAGTTAAATAAAGCCTAAATTCAGGTATTGATTATTATTACAATTTATTTAACTATTTTATGTAATTGTCAGTATGGACAAGTCTCTAGATCTGGGCATTTCTCCACTAAATGGAAAATCGCCGTCCCAAGCTAATTTTATGTAGTAAATCATAAAATTTCTCAGTTGATACAAAATCAATACCGACAGTATTAAATATGGCACGCCACAGTTTATTTAGTAATTTAATAATAGAATATTCGAATAAATAAACCTCAAACGTCTCAAAACACAGTCCCCTGGTACGTCCCTTTTCCAGAATCGCAATCTTGTTACAAATATGAAAAAATTGCCGTCGATAATTGAATAAAAAATGTCCAAATACATTAACAAAAACGGTAAGCATCTTTATTCATCACAATTATATTTTTACAATAGAATTTAAATCAAGATATCTATGTGCGAAAGCTGCCCTCAAATTATTAAAACAGTTCCCTGTTAAAACTTTAAAACCGTGCTGAAGACAAATTTAGTTTTGGTGCGAAGCATTTAGATCGTGAATCGGAACGCAATCGGTGTGAAGTTCGTTCGGTTGTGTAGCGAAGCGAGTAGCCGCCATTTTGATTAGTGCTACTACTGCGTCAGCTAGTGAACCACGCGTCTCGGCCGTTAGTGAAAACAGGCCACGGGTAAGCCTTTTTTTTGTTATTTTAAGAGTTTTAATAACGATTATTTGTTTAAAATAGTTGATCATCTAGCATGTAGCTACATCTGTTTCATTTATCAGAATATTATTATATGATATTGTTTTATTAAGTATTCATGTAAAAATGACAGTCCCCTGGCCAAAGGTCCCTGTCATTTGCATTTCATAGCACATGGGACTGTTTTCTTAGGTTTTGACCACTAAAAGTATTGTCTCTTTCGTAGAAAAAGAAGCCACCCAAAACAAGAGAAGAAATACTGGAACAAAAACGTATAGCTGAGCGTTTGAGATATCAACGACTTAAAAATTACCCACAAAAAAAGAATAATTAAAAGATAAAGAAAGGCGGAAATATCAAAAGAAAAAGGCTAATGAAAATTAGTGAAAGATATGAGTCGTCGTGAGCTTAGGCTGCAAAAAAGGTTTGAAAAGAGCATTGTTCTAAGTATCATGCAACAATAAAAGTGATGAAAGACAACAAATACTTTTTTAATTACTTTTTTTTATAATCTTTATTTAGTAAAGGGATTTGATCAGGCATGATCATGTCATCCCCATAGTTACATACAAATATTATTACAAATCTCTTATCTGCGTTTTAAAGCACAATCAACTAATCTATATAACAATGTCGCTTCCTCCGACAAGGGGACAGCTAGAATACTATTACATATACCGGTATCGTATAAACTAATGCCGTAAGCAATCTCAAAAGAGATCCTCTCGGACTCGGAAACAAATACTTTTGCAAGGGAAAATACACCTGATTCAGAGTATCCCGCAGAAGAACACCAGGCTCCTTTAAGATCAACTGAATTAGTTAAAGCAAAAAAGAAAAATGCCAAAAATAAACGCGAAAGAAAAAGACCTTATGATCCAAGAATACAAACGGAAAATGGAAAAGTATAAAAAGAGGTTACAGCGGTTGGAAATTAAGGCTAATAATAACAGTAAAAATGAAGAGACACCTAACACAACACTAACAATACAATACTTTATTAATAACTCCATAGTTACACGTCATACAGTATTCTGTCAAAATGTCATTCATAGATTAATTAATAATTCACATAAATATATTTTTTGCAAGTATAAAATCCACAAATATAATGTAATACATATAATTGGTATTGGCAACAAACACACTCTACAGCATAGGTAATTTATAATACTCATCTAAACTACAGAATAGTTTCTCCCGCAGCCACTTTTTTAGTCTGGTTTTGAAGATCTGGACAGATGATGCATCTCTAATCCCCTCTGGCAATCTATTGTAAACTGACGGACCCATGATACAGACAGACCTTTTCGATTTGCTCAATTTGTGCGGTGGTGTGACAAGGCGATGACATATGGTACTTGTCGCTGCGGAGGGCGCGGGTGGCATTTACACCTTTACGCTGAAATACATCACTATTCGCGAATGTGAACACGGCTACCTGGTAAATGAGCTCACATGGAAGCGGTAGGATACCTAGATCCCTAAAGTGATCATCTGGTACACCCACAATAGCGCGCACCGCTCGCTTCTGCATAACAAACGCCCGTTGGGTATCGCTGCGCGCGCCCACAGCTCCGCACCGTATGTGAGGGTGCTGTGGACGGTTGCAAAGTAACATGAACGTACCACACTGCGTGGCGCGGTGCTCGCCAACCTGCGCAGAGCAAAGCGTGCTCGCCAACCTGCGCAGAGCAAAGCACGCTCGTCCAAGCCTTACGCATAACTCCTCTATATGTACGTCCCACACCAGAGAGCTATCTACGTGAAAACCGAGTAATTTTGTTACTTGTTCTTGCCTCAGTGTTGTGTCCGCGGCGGTGACTTTGTAAGGATATTGAGTTTTACCGTTTAGATTAAAAGATAGGTAACATGTTTTGTCACAGTTAAGCACTAGGCCGTTCGTCCGAAACCACCACTCAAGTCGCTGAACTACTTTATTTAAGTTTATTTCGAGTTGGTGGTCTGTGGGTGCCGTGATTACGGCAGCTACGTCGTCCGCATACATATATATTTCGGCGTTTTCAACGGCACTGGGCAGATCGTTCAACAACAAGCTAAAGAGAGTATTCGAGAGACATGACCCTTGTAGTACTCCCATCATGCTTTCCCTCTGAGATGACGTCACACGACCTCCATCACCTACTATTAACATATGTAAGAATATCAAAATATTGTAATTTGTTCATGTATGCTACAAGTAGCGGCATCTGTGTTCATGTAGCGTAACCATGTATGGAATGTGACTTTTCAATAAATAAATACGTCAGTCTGTTGTTCGAATGCACACGGTCGTTGTATTAATAGGTTATGGGCCCAGAATTCTGGCCTTAAGACTAGTTTTTTCGCGAAGTAACTGGTGTAAAAAAGTTGCAGGTCGACACGTTAGTGTTTTTTCGCAGTTAGTCAGGCTAGTTTCCGCGTATTACTTTGAATCCGTTTGCGAACAGTTAGCCGGTTGCTATTGCATATCACCGTAATGGCGACTAATTATATCGTGAATGTGCCCAAGTTACGAGGAAGGGAAAATTACGACGAGTGGGCGTTTGCAGCTGAAAATTTCCTTATACTTGAAGGAATGATGAAGTGCATCAAACCAGAGTTGGACGCCGGTGGTGCGGCAATTATTGCACCAGCCGGCGGATGACGCCAAGACAAAAGCGAAACTGATTTTAACGATAGATGCGTCGTTGTACGTGCACATCAAGACAGTTAAGACTACTAAAGAGCTGTGGGAAAAATTGAAGTCTGTAACAAGCATATCAATTACGCGTGGATCCGAATACTTTCCCGCTCGCACACTATCTGTACTGTTCAACGGGACGTCATCGCGTGACCGCCCACTCTAGTGGTGGGGAGGAATATGTATAAAAGGCCGTGCGGCCGTATTCAACTTCACAAAAACATTCCGCGTCTGACGCTCGCCGCAGACGGTCGTGTTGTGCTCGCGCTCCCCGACCAGTGTGCCGTGTAGTGTTTTTCCGCAATCCGTCCCATCGGATTGCAGTCACTTCAAATAAATCACGCGTTGCCTTTTTCAAGGCGACTACTGATTTTTGTTTCTTTCACCGACTATATTCATCGAGTTATTGTGCCCCTTCAGGGAAAAACCACTGTTTGGTGGTCCTCGGCGGATACCTTACGGTGCCAACGAAGCCGAGTGGGGTGTTGACCCGGCACACCCGCCTAGCCCCATCAGGGCAAAGCAGTTAGTCGGCAGCGGACTAGGACCACCGGCCTTGGGGGCTACCCTAGTCGATCCTAGTTCGAGTCTACGCTTTCAGGTTATACAGTCTCTTGCGGGCGATACCTTATCGCCCCTTGCAAAAGAGCTGTCAGGGACCCGTTTGCCCAATAAGACTGGCCACGGATGATACAAGCTTAGGGCTCACCTTAGATACACTCACCTCCCTGCCTACACCCGGCAGGGAGGGTTTTGTTACACACCCCCGGGCCCATCCAACCCGGGAGGTTAGGGACCGCGTAAATCGCAATTGTTCCTCCGCGCTTATAGCGTATTTTTGTTTTCGTCCCCCGTCCGCCATTTTGTTTTATAAACAAAATGGCCGACGACGCCACGCTGTGGAAAAATATTAGGGAGATCCTCCTAAAGGACCCCTACTTTGTTGCCAAGTATGGCAACCTTCTCTCCCCACTAGAGCCAGGCACAAAAGTGCAGCCCCCCTATCCCGAACCCAAAAAAAGGGGCACAACCCCCGAACTAGATGCCGGCATCTCATCCGCCCCTCAGGCAAAAACCCCCCTCCCCACCGCCAGCACGAACGCCTCCACGTCCCCCGAAGCCGACATGCCCATACTCTCGGACGTGTCGGACATGTCAGAGAGCGAGGACTCTCCCCCTCCTCCCCAAATCCCCTCCTCCGATTCGGCCTCTGACGAGTTCCAACTCGTCAGCGGTAGCCGTAAAAAGCGGGCCCGCAAGGCCAAGTCCTCCGCTCAAGCTGCGCCCGCCAAAGCCCCGAAAACGGACGAGGCTTCGTCCTCCGCTCCGCCCTCTGCCCCTGTCCCCACAACGGCCTCTTCTCAGGCCAGTCTTCCCCCTACCCCTACCCCCGCTAACTCCCAATCCCAGCCCGCCAAGGTCCCTAAAAAGATCAAAAAACCGCCTGCAATATACATTCAGGCCAAGGACAAGTGGAATGACGTGTCCAAAATGTGTATAGAACTAGGTATTAACTACCTAAGTGCCCGCACCACAGCCGTCGGGGTCAAAGTGGCAGTTCCCACTGCCCAAGACTTCAGGTCTTTGACCCGTGCCCTCCAAGACAGGAACGTGTACTTTCACACGTACTCTCTCGCTGAGGAACGCCCACTCCGGGTAGTCCTTAAAGGCATCCCCAAGGAGATCGACACCGACTCCATCAAAGACGACCTTCTGTCGCAAAGTATCCCCGTCCTCGAAGTTCATCGCATGCACGCTGGTCGCAGCGGTGAAGCTTACGATATGGTCCTCGCCATATGCGAAAAGACCGCCGATAATGATCGGAAGATTTTTAATATCAAGACTGTATGCCACCTCTCAGGCATAAAAATCGAACCTCCCCATCGTTATGGTCCTCCCGGGCAGTGTCACCGCTGCCAACTCTATGGTCACGCGCAGCGTCACTGCTACGCCAAACCTAGGTGCGTTAAGTGCCTAGGTGACCACAGCACCTCCGACTGCGATCGCCCCAAAGATCGCACGCAATGCACAGAGCCCCCGAGTTGTGTGCTTTGCGGTGAGTCGGGTCATCCAGCGAACTATCGCGGATGCCCCAAAGCCCCGCGAGCTAACAACAAGGCTGCTAAGCGCAAAGCGGCTACCCAAGCCTTCGCGGCCGCCCACTACGCCTCTCAGGCCCCTCCCACGTCCCAACGACTCAGCCCTCAAAGGCCATCGCCATGGAACGCGCTGAATCATCAGCAAGCGTTCCCCGCCCTGAGGAAAAGTCTATTGACCCAACAGGCGACCCAGGCATCAGCGATTCCCTCGCTGATGACCGCCCCCCATACGGCACCGTACCTTCCCGTGCCGTACAACCAACCCGCACCACAAGTGCACTCTCAGAGGGCCGCCCCTCCCTCACCCCTTCTCAAAACTGACGACCTCTCAGTTTGCCTCGGTCTTCTCAACTCTGTTGACCCGAACAGAGTCGCCCAAATGGCCGCGGCCATTAGGGCAAACCAGGGCCAATACGGCCTCATGTTAGTACTCAGCGACTTCGCTGATGTCTCATCCGCCCTCCTCTCCTACCGCGTTCATCCGTAATGGATTCACAAAACAGGTGCAGATTAAAACCCCGATCCCTTAAAATAGGCATCTTCAATGCCAACAGCATTAATGGCCAAAAAGATGAAATCGCCTTATTCCTCCGCGACCACCTTATTGACATTATGTTGATACAAGAGACCTTTTTGAAACCCTCCCACAGGAACCCTAGAATTGCAAACTATGATATAGTGCGCAACGACAGGACCCACTCCCGTGGAGGAGGCACTCTTATTTACTATAAGAGATCCCTTTATTGCATGCCCCTAGATACCCCGTCCCTTTCCAATCTAGAGGCATCTGTGTGCAGGATAGGCATGACAGGTCATCAACCGATCACTATAGTGTCGGCTTACCTAACCCCCAATGCCCAAGACGATCCAATTCAATCGGATCTCGAAGCACTCTTCGATCTAGGCGACTCCGTCATAGTGGCGGGAGATCTCAATGCCAAACATGAGTCTTGGAACTGTCTCACCCACAACCACAGAGGAAGCAAATTATACTCCCTCAGTAACCTCCTCAATTTTGACATCATCGCCCCGATGTATCCCACTCACTACCCCAGCAATGTAAATCATCGCCCGGATATACTCGACATAGCACTTCTAATGAATATCAACCTCAAGTTGCATTCCATTGAAGTACTACAAGAGCTAGACTCCGATCACCGTCCTGTGATCCTTCACCTCACCTCCCGCTTTGGCCCCACGGACACAGGGCTACCCCCTCAGACCATTGTGACGACGGACTGGAGGAAAGTTAGGCAACGCCTCAACGACCCCTCGTCCGCTCAGTTAGATAGAATTCCCGAATGCATAACGTCAGTCGCAGACACGCTGGGCGCGATCGACTCCCTCACCGGGCATGTACAGTCCGTCGTGGACAAGTGTTCACGGCGAGTTCCTGCGATGGAAGACCATCGCATGAAACTCCCTGACGATGTACGTGCACTGATGACGGAGAAGAACGCAGCCCTTAGAGCGTACTCATCTTTTCCCAGCGAACCCAATCGCCTCTTTATGCGCCAAGTCTGCCTGCCAAGTCAAGGAACGTATTAAGGAGTGCCGAGAGGCTAACTGGGATAAGATGTTGGGCGACTTAGAGCCAACCCACCTTGCGTTCTGGCATCTGCAACGGAAACTCAAATCCGAAACATCCAATGCTGTCCCCCCCCTCAACCGTCCCAACCAAAGGCCGGCTTTTGATGACGACGAAAAATCCGAATGCCTAGCTGACAGTCTAGAAGCGCAATGTTCCCCAAGCACTCTACCTGTAGACCAAGCTCACCTCAAAAAGGTTGACGCTGAAGTCGAACGTAGAGCAGCTATTCCGCCTGTCGAGGACCCTGACGACCCCCTCCCTCCGGTCACGGCAGACGAGGTCAGAAATCTCGTGAAAAAGATTCACCCTCGCAAAGCCCCCGGCTCTGACGGTATCACCAACAAGGTGATTAAACTCTTCCCCGAACGTCTTATCGCCTTAATGACCGTCATCTTCAATGCGGCATTAAACAATAACCTCTTTCCGCATACGTCGATCCAGACGATAAAATCACGTTAGATCACATGAAGAGACTCGCGTTGTCTCGTTCACTAAACACCCGACCGTTGTACCGCCCTCGCCGCCGAGGATGCCCGCCTCACCGACGTCGCGGAGGCCTATCGCCGCGTCACCTTCCCGTTCAAGTTAGCACTTCTCCCTCCCGTCTCTTGCTCGCGCCGGCCCGTGCCGAGCCAGTAGCTTTAAATGTCCCCTAATACAATTTAAATAATACCGATCCAGCTGTCCCCAAAAACAATAGCTTGATATCCCCAGCAACGCCCTAAGCCGAGGTCCGTGTCCCGCAGGGGGCGCCCTTAGCGAAAGTTGCTTAGTTTTTAATATTTAATTTAAGCCTGGCTGGAGGCCTCTTTTGGCTTCGCCAGCAAATGACCGGTTAAGCAACCACATTTCCCAGAAATGTATGCGAGAAGCCCAACAAAAAAAAAAAAAAAAAAAAAAAACTTCACTTAGCTAGCGACCGTGCTCGAGAGATAGCCACCTGCAGTCCTCTAGTACCTGGTTGAGTATAGGCTAAGAGTGCGGACAGCCACCTGCAGTCCACTCTTACGCCTTAGCTAGGCATCCTAGGATTACTACCTATAAGCTAAGAGTGCGGATAGCCACCTGCAGTCCACTCTGATGCTTCATAGTAATTCCTCAAGTATTAGTGTATAATTGTGTAACTCTCGTCTAATATACGACTCCAAAGTGTCATTGGCGTTTCACTATCCACCCTACATAGTGGCGCCCAACGTAAAATACCCACAACATGCCAAAAGGCGAAGAAAAAACCTCAAAATCGAGGGTGGATGAAGAAAATAGTGCAGTGGCATCTACATCGCCTGTATATTTGACAGAAACACAATTTAGTCAACTATTATGCCGTATACCGTCAACTACAATGTCAAATAAGAACTTTACACGCTGCACCTTACGCTTCCACGGTGAACGCGACCACAGTAAAGTAGAAGAGTTCATCAGTGCTATCAGCATCTACAAGAGAATCGAAAATATCTCCGACGAAGATGCCTTAACTGGAATACCACTGTTATTGAAGGACAATGCAAGCACCTGGTGGATGGGAGTTCGAGCCGAAATAAAAACCTGGGCGGCAGCAATATCCAATATCCGCTCAGCGTTTGCGCCGCAGCGTCAACCCCATGAAATTTATTTGGAGCTCTTTGCAGATAACCAAGGTAACAAGGAGCCAATAGACACATTCTTGTGCCGGAAGAGAGCTTTGCTTGGTATGCTACCAGCTAAAAGACACAAGGAAGAAGAACAGTTAGATTTTATATACGGGTTATTAAACTTGGAATTGAAGAAGAAGGTATCCCGTTCGGACATTAAAACTTTTGCCGATTTACTAGAAAAAGCTCGGCACATGGAATCATTGGAAAGATGCGAGCAAGATAGTGCAGAGACAACTATCGATAAGAAAACAAATACAAAACGATGTTTGTTCTGTAGCAGGAAAGGACACACTATAGACATATGTCGTAAGCGCCTCGCTAAACTGTTGGTATTGGAAAACAATAAAGCAACAGATGACAAGTCCACGAAGTCTACTATTTCCTGTTATGGCTGTGGTGCGCCAGGCGTATTTAGGAGCAATTGTGAAAGTTGCAAGGCAAAAGAGTCTCCACCAAAACCAGTGTCGTTCTACACGATCGAAGCCAAATTGGAAGGCCACGTCAAGATACCAACCATTGAGATATCCATCAATGGCAAACAAGGATATGCACACATGGATACCGCAGCACGCACTAGTATCGCGAGCAGACAGTTATATGAAATACTGTTGGAAGCCGGTACAAACTTTTGTGAGCAATCAGCTGACATAGGCTTGGCTGATGGCACTATAAGGACGCAAAAATTACTCATGACTTCTACAAAAGATACACTGGGCAGTCGTGATTTACCCATCACCCTTACCGTTCTACCCGACGCAAAGGATAATAAAACTCTGCTTGGAATAGATTTCCTTGAATCTGCGGGTATCACGCTAAACCTACCACAGCGTACTTGGTGTTTCGCCGACAAACCAGACGAAATATTTAACTTCTTGCAATTAAGGAACGACAAGAAATCAATACTGGAGGCATCGAAGAAACCAACGTTTTTAGATGATGAAATTTCAGACTTTCTTCGTTGGTCAAGGGAATTGCAAATGACTTCCCCCCTCGCCGCAACGCCATCACCGGTACATTATGAAGCCGATTGTTCATCACCGAAGAGACCACGTTGGCAACTAATAAAGTTGAATTCTCCACCACATCCGTCTCGTCCTCGTGAACCAGCTGATCGAAATTGTACGGTTGATCCGAGAATTAATTATTTACCAATAAATCCTATGGAAATGTATTCTGTAGATTATTTGTTGTTGCATGCCGATGAAGGTCAGGTATTATCAGATACTGAGAAAGCACGATTTAATGAATTGTCATCAGAGTTAGCAAGGCCATTGACTAACCTTACAAAGAAGAAAGTCACGTGGCATTGGGATGAGGACCAACCGAAAACATTAGAGTCTCTAAAACTTGCATTAACAACAGCACCAGTTTTAAAGCAGGCTAATTTCGAAAGATCTTTCACTATAAAATCTGACGTAAGCAATTATGCTATTGAAGCAGCTTTAGTCCAGGGGGAGGGTCACAATGACCCCGTCGAACACGCCAGTCGACAACTTACATCTACAGAACGTCTGTCATGCAGGCAAACTGAAAATTTTATACCAGAAATCACACCATATCTAAAAGACCTAGCTAAAGACTTAGCCATTGCTAAAGCTAATGTTGAATATATGCAAGATAATAATCGAATAAAAGCAAACCAAAAACGAAGACCAGACCCAGGTTGCTCTACGGGAGATTTAGTCCTCGTAGAAATACACCCATTAAGCAATCAAGACAAACAATTTTCGGCGAAGTTTGCACCTGACGAGGATTACCGAGGAAGATTTAGGCTACTATTGTTCCTGGTACTCATATGGAATGTTAACGAGTACCAGAGGGGAAGAATGTAACAAGCCACGAAAATCTTAAGTTTTGTTCCTGGTACTCATACGGGACGTTAATGAGTACCAGAGGGGGAGAATGTAACAAGCATATCAATTACGCGTGGATCCGAATACTTTCCCGCTCGCACACTATCTGTACTGTTCAACGGGACGTCATCGCGTGACCGCCCACTCTAGTGGTGGGGAGGAATATGTATAAAAGGCCGTGCGGCCGTATTCAACTTCACTTAGCTAGCGACCGTGCTCGAGAGATAGCCACCTGCAGTCCTCTAGTACCTGGTTGAGTATAGGCTAAGAGTGCGGACAGCCACCTGCAGTCCACTCTTACGCCTTAGCTAGGCATCCTAGGATTACTACCTATAAGCTAAGAGTGCGGATAGCCACCTGCAGTCCACTCTGATGCTTCATAGTAATTCCTCAAGTATTATTGTATAATTGTGTAACTCTCGTCTAATATACGACCCAAAGTGTCATTGGCGTTTCACTATCCACCCTACAAGTCTCTTTTTGATGATTCCGGTTTCACCAGAAGAATAAGTCTCCTGAGAAATTTAATTTCTATTCGTCTGGATAATTGCAGTTCCATGACCTCGTATGTCACCCAAATAATTGAGACAGGTCAGAAACTTTGTGGAACGGGATTCGCAATTAATGACGAATGGATTGGTTCGTTATTGCTAGCTGGATTACCAGAGAAGTTCTCTCCCATGATCATGGCGATAGAGCATTCAGGCATTCAAGTGACAACGGACGCCATTAAAAGTAAACTTCTAGATATGGAGACAGGAAACGGAAACAGTAGTGAAGATGGTGCATTTGCAGTGTCTAGAAACTGGCAACATAAAAGGAAACAGGCATCCACAACACTAAATAAAGATGGCGTCTCGACCTCGAATTTGCCAAAGACAAGTAATGCCGACATAAAAACTGTCAATGTAAAATGCTATCGTTGTAAACAAATCGGACACTACCGAACTCAATGTCCAAATAACTCGAATTTAAACAATAAAAACGAAGACCGTAAACAAACCAACGCATTTTCAGCTGTATTTCTAAACGGAAGTTTTAATAAAAGTGACTGGTATATCGATTCCGGTGCTAGCGTCCACTTAACCGCTAACACAGATTGGATAACAAGCCGATACCGTAAAGTTCAAGAAGATATCATAGTTGCAAATCAAGAAACTGTTTCAGTTACGTGTGCTGGCGATGTTAAGATAATAACTACAGTGAATGACAGTGAAATCGACATCAACATCGAAGATATGTTTTGTGTACCAGAATTGACAACTAACCTCATTTCCGTGAGTAAATTGATAGAAAAAGGAAATAGAGTGTATTTCAATAAGGATGGCTGTCTTATATACAACAGAGATGGAGATTTAGTTGCTACTGCTACATTGTTGAATGGTGTCTATAGGTTGAACACACAAGAGAGGTTGATAGCTGCGGCCACCACCTCAGGTCACATCTGGCATCGCAGATTAGGTCACGTGAACAGTGATAGTTTGATGAAAACAAGAATGCTGTAACAGGAATGGATTTCGTTGAGAAAATTGACATAAGCAAATCATCATGCAAGACATGTTGTGAGGGCAAGCAATGTCGGCTACCTTTCACAAATGTTGGTACGAGAAGCACAGAACTGTTAAATGTGGTGCACAGTGATCTTTGTGGACCCATGGAGGAGAAATCGCTAGGAGGCTCGTCCTACTTTCTTTTATTTGTTGAAGACTTCAGTCGAATGACCTTTATTCATTTTTTGAAGCATAAAAATGAAGCTTTGAAATATTTCAAAGGGTTTAAGGCGATGTCAGAGAATCAAATTAATAGAAAAGTGAAATTCTTCAGAAGTGACAATGGAAAGGAGTTCTGTAATTCAGACTTTGATGTTTTCTTAAAAAAATGTGGCATAGTTCACCAAAAAACGAATCCATATACACCACAGCAGAATGGGTTATGCGAAAGGATGAACAGAACCATCATTGAGAAGGCAAAATGTATGTTATATGATGCCATGATGGATAAAAAGTTTTGGGCTGAAGCCTGTAATACAGCCGTATATTTGCATAATCGGACAGTTTCATCTGTTTTAGATGGTAAAACAACATATGAGTTATGGACAGGTGTTAAACCAGATCTTAGTAATCTAAGGATCTTTGGATCACCAGTCATGGTCCATGTCAATAAAGAGAGGAGATCAAAATGGGATAAGAAATCCACTGAATGTATACTAGTTGGATTTCCCGAGAACATCAAGGGTTACAGAGTGTATGATCCTGTAAAAAGAATTATAACCACTAGCAGAGATGTGATTGTAATGGAAAAAGGATCAATCATGGAGGTTGCATCTGAAGGCAAGGATCAGGAATCTGTGAATGATGGCATGCCACAGGAAAGCCCGAATCTACAAGATTCAGTGGGGGATGACACAAATTCAACTTTAAAATAAGTGTCAGAAGATGATTCTAATTCAGACTATATGCCAAG
Source organism: Diloba caeruleocephala (assembly GCA_947459985.1). Taxonomy (NCBI): domain Eukaryota; kingdom Metazoa; phylum Arthropoda; class Insecta; order Lepidoptera; family Noctuidae; genus Diloba; species Diloba caeruleocephala. The sequence continues at coordinate 13,770,110 of OX381627.1, forward strand.
TGAGTATGAGGATTCTGTAGAAACTATAGATGATAATCATCATCGAGTCAGACCTACAAGAGAACGCCATGCTCCAGATAGATATGGTTTTGGTGGAATCTGCTACTCGGAGAATGATATGGTTTGCAGAGCTGATCTTACACTGAAGCAAGCGTTAAAGGGGCTTGAGGGAAACCAGTGGTTGCAGGCTGTCAAAGATGAACTGAAGTGCTTCAAAGACAATGATGCTTGGGATGTGGTAGATATTCCTAGTAGTGGTACAATTGTGCAGTGTAAGTGGGTGCTCAAAAAGAAATTTGAATCTGATAATAAAGTGCGTTATCGTGCAAGATAAGTGGCAAAGGGCTTCTCCCAACAACCGGGTATAGACTATGCAGAGACATTTTCACCTGTGGTGCGACATAGTTCTTTAAGATTACTCTTTGCTTTGTCAGTAAAACTAGGACTTGACACTAGACATTTTGATGTGGTAACTGCATTCTTAAATGGCAAACTTCATGAAAATATTTACATGCAAATACCTGAAGGTTTTGATAGTTCAGATACTAATAAAGTTCTTAAGTTAAAGAAAGCCATTTATGGATTGAAGCAGTCATCAAGAATGTGGTATAACAAAGTAGATATTTGTTTAACAAAAAATGGTTATTTAAAATCTAAATATGAATCTTGTTTGTATGTAAAGAATGAAGATAAAAATATGACTATAATTGCATTATATGTCGATGACTTTTTCATTTTTTCAAATTGTTCTAAAGAAACTGATAAGTTAAAGTGTGTATTAGAATCTCAATTTAAGATTAAAGATTTAGGCCAAATAAAACAATGCCTTGGTATGTCAGTGTGTTATGATAAAGAAAATAAAGTGTTAACATTAGATCAATGTCATCATTACATAGAACAGTTATTGTTAATATTTAATTTAGAAAATTGTAAAACTATTGATACTCCTATGGAAAGTGGACTGAAGTTGGCTAAACATAGTAATTGTGATAAGAGTTTACAATACCAGCAATTAATCGGTAGTTTAATGTACCTAGCCATACTTACACGTCCGGATATTGCATTCTCAGTAGGATACCTAAGTCAGTTTAACAATTGCTATAGTAGAGAGCATTGGGTTCATGCTAAGCGGATCTTGAGATATTTAAAGAGAACTAAAGATTATTGCATTAAATATTGTGGTACAGGTAATAAAGATTTAATTGGTTATGTAGATGCAGATTGGGGCAGTGATTCTTTAGATAGAAAATCATACACCGGATTTTGTTTCAGCCTATCAGGAGGTGTAATTTCTTGGAGTAGTAAAAAGCAAAATAATGTAGCTTTGTCTAGCACAGAAGCAGAAAAACTCTGAAAGTTGTAAGGAAGCAGTTTACTTAAGAAATTTGTATAAAGAAATAACTGGTAGCTCTGATTCTATTCTTATATATAATGACAATCAAAGTGCCCATAAATTATTACATAACACAGTTTTTCATTGTAAATCAAAACATATAGATATTAGATATCATTTTGGAAGAGAGTGTATTAATAATAACATTGTTAAAGTAGAATACCTACCAACAGCTGATATGGCTGCAGATGTTCTAACAAAATCTTTAAGCTGTGTAAAACATTACAAGTTTTTGGAACTGATGGGGGTGCAACATAAATGTAATTAATTTAGTATGTTGTATTTACTGTATAACATTTTGATATAGTGGGGGTATTAACATATGTAAGAATATCAAAATATTGTAATTTGTTCATGTATGCTACAAGTAGCGACATCTGTGTTCATGTAGCGTAACCATGTATGGAATGTGACTTTTCAATAAAGATATAAGTCAGTCTGTTGTTCGAATGCACACGGTCGTTTTATTAATACCTACCACCACTTGTGTCCGTTTGGACATGAAGGATGTGAGTAGCTTTAGCCCCGGGCCACGAATTCCATAGAACTGGAATTTCTGGGCAATGAGGGAAATATCAGCGGTGTCAAACGCGCGCGAGAGATCGCAGCACAATAACGCAACGCGCTAACCAGCCTCGCGCGCGCTTAGCACGCGGAACATTACCTCGCACACTAGATCCGTGGTGGCGCGCCCCGGCCTGTACGCGAACTGCCTGTCAGTCATTACTCCACGGCTTATTATAAATGATAAGAGTCTATTATTGAGCCCGACTTCGAATATTTTACTAATTGCCGGCACAAAATGTGTGATACTCCAGAAACTCGAAAAGATGTTGTTAAAAGGGCACTTTTCGGGGAAATATTGAATAAATAGTTAAAAGAGAACTATGCAGGTTTGAAAACGCAAAAAGAGAAAGATATTTTTGGGAAAGTAGTATCTGGTGCAACAGTAAAAATATATAAGTTATGGAGGGTTCAAAATAGTGCTGTATCATACAAGAGACTTCAGAAATCCAAAAATACCTCCCCATTACCAATGAAACGTACTCGTCTAGCGTTCATTTCGAAAGAACTGTTGAAGATAGTGCAAAACTTCTATGAAAATGATGATAATAGTCGAATTGGTGCAGGAAAACGGGAATGTGTGACCAGAAATGGAGTCAAAAACAAAACAGATATTTATTAGATACAATAACCAATTTATACAAGAAATTTCAGAAAAATAACTGTGTCTAATCAGTTAAAAATCATTTTTTAGTGACAATATTCCATCCAGAAGAAAAAATATACATTTCTGTGTAGTGCTAAGAATTTTGTTACGCTTGAACAATAGATTATCTAGTGCAATCTAGCAAGTTAAACAAAAAAAGCAACAGTTGCAATAACAAATATCACTTTGCCTGTGCGCATTTGAAAGAATCACCAAAGGCGAATAGTGAGTGGCGATGCCAGGACCGAAGAAAGAGACCGCTTATAAGCAACAGTGCAGCTACTCTTGGAAAAACGAGTCGTGATTATTGTGGGGGTACTCCTTGATGTTGCGGAATATACACTTTCATATTCAGCAACAGGAGACTGTCATACCACCCTCTAAAGTAGACTTAGCCCAGGAAATTAGACTACTTAGAACTGAACACCAGCAAATGAAGGACGAGTTAAAGAGCGAATTGAGGGGGATTCGCCGTGAAGTAGCAGCATAGACGTAACACTGCCCAACGCTGGTTTTCAGCCCGCCCCATCTACTACCGTTATGTAAATTACAAATATTTCGCGGGTAAATTTATTTTTACAGGTTGGATTAAAAAAAATTGGAGCCTGGGGACGTAGGTATTACATTTTCTTTATTTCTTATATTGATGTATGTCGCTTGTTGGTGAAAATAAATGTATGTTCCTTTTAACGTAAATTAGATTCTCATATACAACATATTGAGATGCAACAGTCCATATGTTGATTTCTTTCAATATATCCCTCGGTGAATATCGAAAGCTTAGGTTATAAATTGCTCGAATAGCTCTCTTTTGCAGCACAAAGAAAGTTTGAATGCCGGTAGCATTTCCCAACAAAATGTTATACGACATTATACTACGAAAATAACTAAAATATACTTATTTCGCTGTTTCTACATCAGTTAACTGGCATATTTTAAAGACTGCATAGGCTCTAGAAGTGAGTCTATTCGACAATAGGTGAATATGTGAATTATGAAGAAGAAAAGGTAAATCATGTCGATAGATAGAAACCTATGTGCTTTTTATTTGTATCGTGGTTGTTTTTCATATTTTACTATTTCAGCTATTATTTCGATCTGTGCTAAAAGGATACGTGCACGTTACTGAAAATAAATCAATAGATACTAACACAAACAAGGAAAAAGTTAAAGCATGGGAAGACGTCTACAAAAAGTAAGGTATAGAATAATGTTAACTTTATCATAATTAGACAGGTTTTCTGTTTTTATGATCTAACTGGTTTATCCGTGATTTAATTGGTATAGACTAATTAAGACGGTTAGAGCAAGAGTGGCCTATCTTTTCGAAACAAATGATTTTAAATGTGGCTGGAAATGATTTTAAATGTGTCTGGAAATGATTACTTTTGCTCCCACCAGCATGATTGGTGTTGTATGTGTTTTCCAGAATATGATCTATAAGTATTTTCTGCCAATTTTTATCCAAATTTGGGATATCGACACAATTTGTCTAAAACTTAAAAAGTAGGTAGGATTCAATATTATGCATACCACTTATTTCATCGTCGTGTACCAAGTTTAATGAGCTGCGTACACCTCACCCCCGGCTAAAGGTTAGAAGGACACCGTGGGGATTCAACCGGTTTGATGCCCCTCCGCCCTTCCCAAGGTGGACGAAGTCCAAGAGGATTTTCCCACTTTTATGGTTTAATGAGCTAAATGGCGGATAGCGACAACTGACCCAGCTGAAAATTCTGTGGATGGTGACGAAAGTAAATACTCTGAAGACATACAGTGCCTTCCAAAAACATGCAACCAAAACAGGTGGTGGAGCAAGACCAGGAATTCTTAGTAATGCAGTTATACAAATAAAAGCTTTGTTGAATCCTGCCGAGCTGTTAAGACATCATAATTTATAAGATTCAGATGAGATGGTGAGAACATATTTTGGTTGTCTTAGAATATTGTTATTCAATTTAATTGGGTAAACAGTTATTCTGTTCTTAACAGGTAACGACAAATACAGTTGTATTGGCAACAACTAGCGAGACATGTGCCATCACATTACAAGTCAGTTGGTTAAAAGTTTAAACTGTCAGGCATTAATCATGAAAAACAAGCCTATGTGCTATAAAACTTTCTTTTTAAATTTTATTTCAGTATATGAAACATATGTGGTGAAAGCATTTGATACATGCATAAATATAATATTAACCCAGAAAATCAGCAGATAGCTGTGAGTATCTATAGTAATCTATCACAATCTAATAATTTATGAGTTTGTAGTAGATATTTTGCTTCCAAAATACTAAAATATATAGAGATATAGGGATGCTCTTGACCTTGCTTAAAATGATTGAACAAACATAGCTATAAGTGAATTGCATTTGCATGACACTGCAATTTAGGCATATATTATTAAAAGCAGAATTACGAACTACTAACTACTGCTACCTACTTTTTTAGGATAGGTGTATACAAACAATTGAGGATATTGATGAACAAATCGATGCTCAGCAATCTACTCCTTTAGCGGTGAGCTTACAACAACTATATTATATTTGGTGCATAGTATCTCTAAAATCTATGTTACAAGTACTTACTTTCGCACCCTCCCATGAATAAAATGTGGGCACAGTGGGTAAATCCACATTTCATTACATAAAAGCAGTAGTAGGGCTCTTTGTGAACGAGCTCGTCCCGGAGAAATACTACCACCATACCTATTTCTGCGCCACGCACGTTCGCCGTCCTGATTTGAAAGGTATGGGCGTATAAAATATGTCTTTACAGGGACACGAGACATTATATCTTGGTCTCTGATGTACATGCGTCCGAAACGCACTATAACTTTCTTTTCACTTCACTTTCTTTGTTGTTGTCTAAAATAGCAAATGTTTTATGAGGTTGCTTTAGTCACATTTTCAACACGTATTACTTTCTCGAGAAATGAATTTGTTATTTTTTAAAACATTGAGTAAAAAGAACTTACAAAGATGGCTTACCCTATAACATTTTTGTCACTTCAAAAATAGGAACTTGGGTAGGAGGTATGTACTCGGGGTGAAGCACCCGCGTCTACTGTGCAGGAGTTAAGAAAGCAAATTGCTAAATTTGGACCTTTGTTTCTTAAGATATTTTAACCGTATTTCTGGTGATAAAGACATTAGAAATAATTACGATCAATTAATTTGGCTGGTCTTTTCAAAAGAATTACAGTCAACCTTAACTCACTGACGGCTATAAATAGATATATTTGAGGCGTGATTTTTGATCAATCTGATTTTGACTACAGGCTGATGTCAGAAATTAGGCTCGCACACCCAGGGGGAAACAGAAAATATTGTAATTTATTTGTCTATGATGGCTGGACCTTTTATCAGGATATAAAAAAAAATCTGCTGCAAGCTGGAACTTCCTCCTCACAACATTCCTTTTTATGCGAGTACACTATCTTGTTTGCAAAGTTAAGTCAGTAAACGAACTTAAAGCTTTGTGTAAGTATTGCGAGAATATTCAGTCTTGTCTTTCTCAATATAAAGAACCTCCAGGCCAACATTGAATACCTTAGCACCAGAATTTGCTTATTCTGGTAACACTCATAATAAACAACATTTTAATCATTCTAATAAATTTTATAAAAAAGGCTACAAAGGTACAAAGGGCTATAAATCTCATTTCAATTAGCAACAGAATAATACTTCTTCTGATAATAATTACGTACATGCTTTTAATTTTACTAATCAGAGACCTCTTTACTGCCCTCGTTGTCGTTCTAAAGCACATCATTATAGACGGTGCCCTAATCATACGAACGAGGTGTATTGTTTTGTAATTGCGGCCATAAAGGTGCATCCGATTGCCCAAACCGTACCAAAAATTAAAAGTCTGCTTCAAATAACTAGTTGCCGAGAATTGTGCTGTAAATCATTTTGATAGTCAAGATTGGCAGAACTGGCTACATGCACCAATATTTTTTTAATCTTATAAGATTCACACAATTCTCGATAAAAATATGATTTGGATGACAGGCCTTATGTTAATCCAGATAAATAATATAACCGTTTCGGGACTTTTGGATTCTAGCGCCGCTATAACGATTTGGGTAACGGTGCTCATAAAGTATTAGATAGAAAACCTTGTTTTATCATTAATTAAAGAGGACCTCATTACAGTTACAGTAGCAGGAGGAGGTAACAAATTGTTAAGAGTAAGATCAATTTCACATTCTAAAAGCGCATGTTGTTCCGCATATTACATCCAACCTTATTTTAGGCGTAGATTTTTGGCGTACCGGAGTACTACTGATTGGAAATTGCTTTTGCTGTATACCCAATAGTAGGCTATGAAACTTGAGGAAGTTCGCCGTCTCTACGGAGGAGTCGTGCGGTCCGTGGTCCTATACGGGGCGCCTGTATGGTCAGCTCGACTATCAGGCGCCCAGCGCTGCAGAACCAAAATTCACGGTCTGCAGCGCAGAGTGGCTATCCGGATCGCACGAGGATACCGAACGGTGTCCTACGAGGCGGCAACTCTCCTGGCGCGTTTTCCGCCTTTTGACATCCTGGCGGAGATGGATGCGTGGGTCTACGATCAGACACGCTCCCTCCGCCAGAGCGGCGAAGGCGCGCCTCCAGGGGCGTTGGACAAGCTGCGGCGGCTAGCTCGGCGGCGCGCACTTGTAAAGTGGCGTCATCGCCTGCGGATGCAGTTTGCAGCCAAGCGCGTCGTCGAGGCCGTCCTGCCGCTCTTTGGAGCCTGGCTCAGAAGGAGCGAGCGCGTCACCTACCGCCTGACGCAGGTGCTCACCGGGCACGGTTGTTTCGGCGCGTACCTGCACAGGATAGGACGCGAGGCCACGGCACAATGCCACCATTGTGATAGCGACCAGGACACCGCACAGCACACGCTCGAGGCGTGCCCTGCGTGGGCCGCCGAGCGGCGGATCCTGGTCGATCGGATCGGGCAAGATCTCTCTCTGCCAGCAGTAGTGTCGGCTATGTTGGCAGAGCACGAAAATTGGAATGCAGTGGTCTCCTTCTGTGAGAGCGTCATGCTCCAGAAGGAGACCGCAGAGCGGGATCGGGAGAGGGCCGATCCCGCTCGAAGAAGAAGGAGACGGCGCCGGGGTAACAACCGCCCTGGCGCCTAATTCCGATACGCCTGAAAACCCCTGCCGTTGCTATAAGGTGGGGGACCTCTGGGTTCGCGGGTGCGTAGATTGGGGAATCTGCGTGCCCACACCAAGCGACCCAAGAGAAGACGGTAGCACGCATGTGGTCACGCGCTGCCGTGGGACGCTTTGGGGGATCCTTTACAATCCCCCTGGGGGGGTGACCGCTTTACAGTCACCCTCTCCGAGATGTGCCAATAGGCGTGGCACCAGTGGGTGGCTCTAGTGTGATCATACGAGGACCTGGAGCCTCCCTTAGGTGCCGAAGATGACCGCTCCAGTGGTTTTAGCCGGTAGGAGTCCGGCATACCCCTTCGTCCTTCCCCGGGGCGAAGGAAGTTCATGATGAATTTCCAATGGGCACCAATAAAAAAAAAAATAAAAAAAAAAAGGCTATGAAACTTGATGTTATAATTTATTGCGAGATATTTTTCTTTTCCAGGCCCCTTACATCAATTTCGAAATCCGTTAAGTAAAAAATTGGATGATATTAAAACCTAATATTTGGAAAGTCCAAAATAAAAAAGAGAAATAAGTACATTTACCACACTGTTAGATTATGTTACAAACACTTCAAGGAGTTTTATCGCCTACCCAGTCGGCGCTTAACCAAAAATGCTGTCCCAACTTTATGCCTTGGTAAATCTAATTTTATGTCATAAATTTAAAACGTTAGCTCTGTTGTATACATTTCTAGCTTGATTTCATATTCACAAAGCCTAAGTTGTTTAAAGTACCCCTCTGGAATGGAATTTCTGTGTTATTTCAATTAATATGTAAGAATGATTAGCGTTTCTTGTATAAGTCTAAAATGCTAGTCTAATTAGCTAATAAAATCAAAATGCTCATCTTATACAGTTATATTAGGCTATGTAGTATCTTAACACCAGGCTGCCACACCTAGGTACATCCCGGGGGACTCTGATAGTCCTATGGTCTAAGTACCAATATTTAAGAGTTACAGAACGCGGACAGTTAAACAAAATACAAGAAAGGCAAACATTGGTTCTTGAAAGTGTGCAGCCATCGACATCTGTCATCAGCACTTCTAAACATGTCACTGGTAAGCAGATTATCTTAATACTAGCAGAATTTCCTGCTATTGCTCTCGCATCAATAAAATTAGCACAGATTAACCATATTTATTTACAATCCCAATTCAAAATTTATGGATATATCTAGTTAATTAAATACTTATAATATGTATGTTACAGATTTACACTGCTATGAGATATTTTGAAACATAGTTTATGTTATCAATGGATAACGTGTCAGTTCAGATCAGAACTTTAGTTTAAAAAAAATAGATCTCCATGTGGTTGTTGTATAAAGAGTTTAAATTTAAATATACAGGTTGTTTAGTGCATCGTGTGCCAAATTGAAATGGTCGACTGGTTAATATTGTACCATAAATCATATAAATATGGATACTAGCTACCATCTGCTTGAACTCTTGTACAACTTACTCAATAAACGTCAGTCTTAAGTAAAACGGTACTCTGCCTATTATTTATCAGGGTCATCTGCTATCCTTTCAGACCCCTAAACATTTCTCATGCCCTGTGCATTTTTTTTCATCGACTTTTTGTTTTATTAAAAAAATACCCAAATTTTACAATCAAATACAAATTTTTAAAAAAAGTATATGTTGTAGACTCTGAATTTTAATTTTATTTAAATGTGTATTGTATTACAGTACTTTTAAATTTAAAATTAGTGACATTAGCCATCTAGTTCTTTTTTTAATTTAAAGCTGTCCATGTTACAGCTATTTACATGGCTATAAAAAAAACCAAAAGCGACCGGGATCTTCCAACTCTCTCAAAAATTCTCTAGTCTATCCTCTTGCTAGTGTTATGTCACATACCATAAAAAGCTTTTTACAACTTTGTGAATTAGCTAGAATTGTAAATCGAGCCACAAAATACTAAATTCCAATGCGTAATTATTACTTGAGAAACAGGTAAAATTTGTTTTCTCAGTCTCGCGAAGTAAAATCTATCTTCTATCTCTTTCTTGCATAGCGTAAACTAGTGTGAACAAACGACGAACTGCCGCCGACGACGCCGTCAATCCGTCATTATTTTAGTCCAGACATCACTGCCTCTGCTACCTGACGTGTGTGCTAGTTCATCGTACTCCGCGATTTTTTCATTTTGTTACTTTGTTTTGTTGGTTTTTATTACGTTTTAACTTTTGGTGTTATTGTTAAACTTTGTTGACTTTTTTTGTTGTTGCAATGGCGACGTTCTCTAACGAAGAATATGCTGACATCATGATGGCTTACGGAGCCGCCCATGGTGTCGCTCGTGCTGCGCAACGACTTTACCAGGAACGCTTTCCTGGTAGACGATTACCTGGCCGCAGAGTCTTCCAATAGACATACCGACGCATACGCGAGACTGGCAGTGTCACTTTCCATGAACCAAGGGGCCATATTGTGCGACATAATGTTGAAGTGGACGAGAGAATACTGGCACTTTTTGAAGGAGCCCCTACAAGAAGCATTAGAAATGTGGCAGCACATCTTGATATTTCAATATGGAAAGTGTGAAAAGTTCTTCAGCAAAACGAAAAGCATCCAATCCACTACACTCCGGTGCAAGGTACGTAATTTTAAACAACTTTAAACCCGTATACGCTTTGTTTGACGATGCCTTTGTTTAGCAGGTAATGAGTATGGTATGACGTCACTTCCAGGTAGTGAATCAGTTAGCCCCTACAGGCGGTCCGCCGGTCCATAAAAATCTTGTTGTGCAATTATTTATTGCTCAACAGGAATTTAAAAGAGTTCTTTACTTGTAGGTCTTGAGGGTGGCGACTTTGACAGACGAGTGGAATTCTGTCGGTTTATGTTACACACGGATGTGATGATCCTATTTTTTTTAAAAGAATACTGTGGACGGATGAATCCAAATTTACCAAAGAAGGGATACTCAATCTTCACAATCTGCACCACTGGACAAACAAAATGGAAAACCCACGTGTTAAAAGACAGAAATCTTTTCAAAGGAAGTTTAGTGTAAACGTTTGGGCAGGAGTGATTGGGAATCAGGTAGTTGGACCGCATTACCTGCCCGATAACCTCCATGGCGACAACTATTTGGAGTTCCTTCAAAATCATATCAGCCACAGGTCGTCCACTGCTGAACAAAGGCCTCCCCCTTAGACCCACAACGAGCGGTCACATGCCGCTCTCATCCAACGACTCCCAGCGACCCTCACCAGGTCGTCTGTCCACCTCGTTGGAGGTCGTCCCACGCTGCGTTTTCCGGTGCGCGGTCTCCATTCGAGAACCTTTTTGCCCCAACGGCCATCAGTTCTACGAGCAATGTGCCCTGCCCATCCTTCAAAATGACCTGCCCGAATTAGTGTCAGAGGTACCTGTATTTAATGAAAATGTACCCAAGGTATTCCAGCATGACGGCTGTCCCGCGCATTGGCGTTTGACTATGAGGGAATATCTAGATGTGTTCCCCAATGCGTGGATTGGTCGCGATAGCCCTATTGCATGACTGGCACGTTCCCCAGACCTAACTCCGCTAGACTTTTATGTCTGGGGACTTGCCAAAGAGCTGGTATACGCCACGGAGGTTCCGACTAGGAAGGTATTACTACAACGCATTGAAACGGCGTTCAATACAATTAAGGAGGAAATGCGACTTCGTAACACAACAGTGGAAATACGAAATAGATGTCGGGCCTGCATTCGCAATAGAGGCCAACAATTTGAGCAGAATATGTAAAAAAATATTAAATAAATGTTAAAAATGCATTTTTTTTTATTTCTAGTATCTTTCTTCTATCACTCCGCCTAAACATGCCCACGGTTAGTAAAACTAATCTAATATAATTGTTAAGCAGTTGTTTTTTCTTAACAAATAATGACATCCGATAGCAGGCCACAGTAAGCTGCAACAATCTTGAGTTTTATGTATGTATATGTATATGTAATGTAGATAATTTGATGTACTGTGACATCATTATGGTTTAACCAACAGTTGGTCTTGCACCTCAAGCAGGTCCTTGAAGCTGACTAGACATAGAAGATGCCAGTGCGCAGCTCTCGACTAGGACAGGCTGGGTTGTTGCAAAAGCAGCTTGTGAATTTAGATTTTGCGAGACTCACAGAAAGAATGATGGCCTACTCATTACCGGAAACCACTAGCCTTATCAAAAAATTATTTAAAGAGTAATAATTCTTATAGGCATGTTATGTTTTATTGTTTTACTTGTCAACTTCTACTCTTATAACTAGGTATTTTTATTTCAGATTCTCAGAAAGTATTTAAACCAGATAACAGAGACAAAATGATTTCTAAACTTAAAAAGAGATTAGAAATAATATCCTCAAAATATAAGTGTCAAACGAATAAGCTAAGAGCTGCCGAAAAGATTTCAATAAATAAATTATTTTTGTCAATTATAGACAAATTACCAGCAGAAAGTAAAAATTTCACCAAGCTGTAGTTGAAGAGTGCATAAAAATCAAGGAGAAGGTGTTTTACAAATGAGGAAAAATTATGTCCTTGACGATCTTAAAGCAGAGCCCAAAAGCTTGCAATTTAATGAAAAAAAATGTTTGTGCTCTCATCTAAACGACGCTTTCAAAACATTTTAAACACTTTTACCTTAAAACCTGTAGTAAATAGTGAAATTTATAAATAATTTTAAGTTTGTTATTAAAAATATGCCCGCAGAGAAAAAACTGGTCAATATTTTATTTGACTAAGTATCGTTGGCATTCAAATCAAATCAAATCAAATCAATCTTTATTTGCAAGAAAATGTGGTAGGTACATAGGTTGTTACAAGTCATAGCAGTTAGCGATCAGCACATCTTTGTCAGATTATTGACATGCAAATAGTGTAGTCACAAAAATTATTAAAAAGACTTTATCATTATATTGTAATAATTCAAATTATACCTTCACCTATTATCAATTTTATTCTTATTATTGGTTAGTATAGAAACTACTAATATTCATAACTTTAAGATATATGACTATTAGTGTAGTATTAAATATGTCATTATTATATATTCCAATGAAACATTTGCCACAATACATATTACTATTATTTGTCACTATTAATGAACTCCTCCACATTATAAAAACATTTCTTTATAAGCCAACATTTTAGTTCTTTTAAAAATAGGGAGGTTCGTAGTAGCTTGAAGTTATTTGGAACAGCATTATAAATACGACCACACATCACAAAGCAGTTTTTTTTGTAAAGAGTAGTTCTTGGCACTCGCTGTAAGACAATTCTATCCGGATTTCTGGTGTTTCTCGGATATATCTCATTTGCTCTGGCAAAGAAGGAAGGATGTTGCCTCACAAATTTTGCAACTTGATAAATGTACCTGCAGGGCAAGGTTAAGAGGTTTAGTTTCAGAAACAGGGGCCTGCAGGAATGCCATGGAGCTGCTCCACATATTGCCCTAAGGGACTTTTTTTGGGCAATGAAAGCTCTGTATACATTCGTAGAATTGCCCCAAAGTACTAAACCGTAACTTAATACCGATGCGACGTAGCCATGATATGCCATGAGTACTGTTTCGGGATTTGAAGCCTTTCTTAGTTTAGCTAAAACGTAAACAAATTTATTTATTTTATTACATACCTTTTCTATATGTGCCTTCCAGTTTAAATTTTGGTCAATAACTATACCCAAAAACGAAGCATTGTTTACTTGTGTTATATTTTCCGTCCGGTACATAATGTCGAGATTTTGAAGCTTTTTACCGTAAGTGCCGAATTGAATGAATTGAGTTTTTGACAAATTAATTTGCAGGTTATTATTCATCAAGAGGCAAAATCATTGGAATTAAAGATTTAGGTCACAAAAAACCAGGCCTTGGCTGATCAAACACTTGTTTGTCATAAAGGGTAAAAAAGTAGATGTCAACAACCTCAAATAGGTTATTGACATCTACTTTTTACTTTACTTTTTTAATTACGTTTTGCAAAAGTAAGGCTAAAGCATCTGATTTTATAGTCTTATTGACGGCGGTCATAAAAGACTTGGATGGCATCGCTTTAAAAGTTGTAGCCACTATATGTGATCAAGCAAGTGCAAATGTTAAAGTAACTAAGAAATAACGAGATACAAAAGAAAAATATATGACACATGGGCTAAATAACTACCAACCGAATTCATTTGAAATTGGAAACAGTATCCCGTTCATTTGACCCACCACAAGCTACTTAAAAGAGTTCGAAATAACTGATTGGTCAAATATGCCAAATTCATACTTGAAACTATCAAGAACTGGGCTGAGAGGTTTGGTGTGGCTATTAACCCGACTAAGTGCCAAACCATCATTTTAGGCAGCAATAGAATTTCTTGTAAAATGGGTAGTGCTACTGTTCCATCTATCATCGTCAACGGCATAATCATTCCTATCAGCCCCAGCGTCAAAGATCTTGGCTTACATCTTGACTCGCTCTTAGTTGGCGATCCCAAGTTACAAGTGCAAGCCAAAAGGTTACGGGAAATTTGCGGGCTCTCTATCGCCTGAAAAACTTTCTCCCGCCTCATACAAAAGCAATGCTTGTGCAGACCTTAATTGTTCCCATAATCGACTATGGTGGTATGGTTGTGGTATGGTGGTATGGTGGTGGACTATGGTTTCAGGAAAAGTCGTAGTACTACAACAGCGATTTTGGATGTTGTTGATAATATATTATCGGCTCAAGATGCGGTAAAGGGTACAATAATGGTCTTATTGGATTTTTCTAGGGCATTTGATTCTATAAACGTTGCATTGCTCTTGTCTAAGTTAACGTACTATGGTTTCGACACCGACACGGTCAAATGGTTTCATTCTTACTTACAGAACCGTTCGCAGTTTGTAGAAATTCGCAATAGCGACGGGTCTGTCTCACGATATTCTTTATCAACACTAAACAGGGAGTACCACAGGGATTCGTACTTGGCCCTATCCTATTTATATTGTTCAGCGCTGACATGGTCAGTGTAATAAAATATTGCAAGTTCCATGTGTATGCTGATGATGTTCAAATTTACCTATCCTATATATTTAAGCTATATATATACCAATATATATATTTAAGCCCAAAGAGATTCAAAATGCGCTAAATAAGATTAATGATGATCTAAAAAATATTTGTAATTGGGCGCGCCGTAATTATCTTGTTCTTAACGCTAGCAAGACAAACTACATGGTCTGTGGTTCTAAAAGTCAAATTACACATATAGGTAATTGTAAACCACTGATCAGCATTGACGGTGAACAAATTGAGCGTGTTCATGAGGCCCGAAACCTTGGTTTATTGATGGACGAAGACTTGCGGTTCGAACGACATGTATCAGAAGTGGTAAGAAGTTGTTTCTACCGACTGAAAGTCCTATACAAGATACGTAATTATCTCAGTGTGGACATGCGTATCGTATTAGTAGATTCCCTAGTATTATCAAAATTTAACTACCTAGACACGGCTTACGGCCCACGTCTGCTAGTAAAAACTGCTAATCTCATACAGAGGGTACAAAATGCGTGCGCGAGGTTTTGTTTTAATATCCCTCCTAGAAGTCACGTAACTTCGTTTCTTAATAACGCGAACATTCTCAAAATGAACTGCAGGAGGCATTTACACTTGGCAACCTTATTATTTGGTGTTATAAAATCAGGAAAACCGGAATATCTACTCTCCAAATTAGAATGGCTGTCCGAACATAGTAGATACCCTACACGTGCGGCTGCCTATGCCTTGCGTATTCCACAGCACAAGACTACTGCCTTTCGAGGAAGCTTCAAATATGCTGCCACTAAGTGCTGGAATAATTTACCACCACCACTGCGTGTTCTGAGCAGCGTACACAGCTTTAGATTAAAACTTAAGAAAATAATTCTCGACACACAAAAATCCAGCACAAATAATTAAAGTATCAAATTATATCTATACTTCACGCCCCCAGTTCTCCTTCTTATTTATCTTCTCACTTCCAGTATCTTTGTTCTAACCATGAAAAAAATCTTCGTTCTACTAATAATCATCTCCTTCATTGTCCCACTCATCACTCCGACTTTATTCACTCTACCTGCTATGTTCAATCTATTCTACTGTGGAATGCGCTCCCCCTTGAAATCAGAATGGCTAACAGTAGACACTACTTTTAAATGAATGTACGAAAGTACCTACGTGATAAGACGTTGGCAGATTCATCTCGGCTCTGATTTTGTTTCTATTTGTCCTAGTTACACATATATATACATGTTTATTTAGTATATATAAATATATACATGTAATTTTTATGTAGGTTTACATATTAGTATTCTATGTATATTAATGTCATCGCATCTATAAGTCTCACTTTTATTTTGTTGGTGCATCTACCTTTTTGTGTCTTCTCTACATCACCCAATGGTCGTCTGGCAGAAAATGCCTATTAGCGTGGTCGTTAAAAATTATTTTTTTTCAGGCGCCCAAAAAAAACTTCCTTTTGACGAAAAACTACGGGGAAAATTTTCTTTTTTGAAAAAAAAAATAACACTTGCCGCCGGCCAATTGAAGTTTATAATTACGATTATACTATTTTGCGATCTATTCCCGGCTCGTGAGTTGTTTTCTGGTTGTGTACTATTGTGTTTAGTGTTCGTTGCGTAAGTTTTTAACGTTCCAATATAATTTTATTGTGCTAAATAAACGAAATTATCTCTCGGTAAGTACATTTATTTTTGTTACTACTGAAGGTATTGCGAAATAATTAGTGCGCCCGTTATCTGTTTGTCGTTCTTTGCCGCGTTAAACTTGTCTATTTACTTTGTCATAAAATAAAACCGACTTTTGATATCATAAATATGTCGTCAAATAATGATGACCCGCCTGACCGTGGCGGGGATATTTTTCGTAGAAGTAATGTCACTAACAGGTCCCCAACCTCCGCGAATTCAAAACGGTTATTTAGCGAAATATCTCCATCGCATATTTCACCCGAGGATAGGTCCAAGCGGTTGCAAAAGTCGGATTCTATTGGGAAGACCTCGTCAATTTTAAATGTTAGCGACGCGAGCAATGCTGACTATTGCGAACTAGTGTCTGAGGCATCAGCATATCTGTCAAAAATTAACGACCTTGTTAACGATCAGGGGTCACGCATTAATATAGCGAATAAGTCCGCGATTATGGATATAACTCAGCGCGTAACGGCCATCGTATCTTTGTTAGCAATTAAATCGTCTTGCAATGAAACGAAGTTAGCGAACACGGAACGTGAATTAGACAAAATTAAATCGAATACATGTGTCAATAACAGTCAGCAAGTAAATAAGGTATCATATGCCGATTCATTAAAACTCCGTATAGCGAAAGTTGCTCCGCCGATTGAGTCGCGCGTTCCGCTTCCCTGCGTAGTGGCATATCCAACCGCGGAGCGATCAGCTGATTATGCGTCATCGTCCGCTACAAAACAGGCCTTAATGAAAGCTATTAATCCTAGCGACGATGGTTTTCAAATCGTAGGCGTTAAAAAAACAGCGAGGTCTGGTGTTGTATTACGCGTCGCGAATGAGAAACAACTCGCAAAGCTTCAATCTGTCGACGCTATTAGATCGGCCGGCTTACGGCTTGAAAAGCCAAAAGGTCGCAAACCGCGTATCTTAGTTAAGGACGTCCCTTCTTCTATGGAAGATCGCGCTTTTCTGACCGCGTTATACCGTCAAAATATTAAAGACGAGTTGTCATTTACTGAGGACGAGTTTATAAAATCTACTAAAATCACTCGCAGGCGTTCCTTAGAAAACGGGCGGAAATGGATAGGCATAGAAATAGAATCCGAAGTGCGTAAACACCTGGTCACTACCAAGGATAAATTATTTATTGATTGGGCCACTTGTCGTTTTATCGATGATGTCGAAATAGTCCGCTGCTTACATTGCCAATATTTCGGTCATGTTAGGAAGCATTGCATAAATAAAACCCCTACGTGTGCTAACTGTGCCGAGGCACATGAAACGATGGAGTGCCCTCACAAGGACAATTTAGATCATTCACCGATATGCGTGGCGTGTAAGCGCTTTAAAAAACCATGCGATCATCGTTGCGGTTCTCAGGATTGCCCTACCTATAAGCTCAAGCTCGAACAGTTAATCCTAAATACAAACTACTAAGGATGGCTTATACGATAAATAATCTTAACATTGCACAATTAAATCTTCATAACGATAGGGTGGCCACGTCGGAGTTAGATAAACTAATCTTAGATTATAAATTAGATATTGTCCTTATTCAAGAACAATATCAAAACGCAAGTTTACGTCAAAAAGTAGTACAACTAGATGGCAAAGCACGAGCTGGAATTTATATTTCACGTTCAACTAACTTGACAGTAACTGCTATACAAGATCTTATGACGCCACACTGTGCTGTTGCGGAGGTTTCAACAGCACTCTATAAAGTTTACGTTGTGAGCTGTTATTTTCAATATTCAGACCCTGTTGCCCCTCATATACATAATCTTCGCCACGTTCTGCGGTCGCTTGCAGGCCGCAAAATAATCATTGGCGCTGACGTTAATGCGTCATCATTACTCTGGTATGGCAAAGTACGGTCCACCGATTTTGAACGACGTTGTGCTGTCGAGGATTTCATGACTTCACTCGTGAGAACCGGCGAACGAAGACTTCATTCGTGATGGGCTGTCAGCAGAAGAAAGTGCTGAAATAATGTCAGACACATTTACATACTGTGCTGATGTCGCCGTAGGTCGCGGATCAATAACCAATACTCGTAGATGTGATTGGTGGAATAGCTACTTAACTGAAGAACGTAAACGTTTTCGCAAAGCGCGCAAAAAACTAAATAAACTTAAAAAACAACAAGTCACGGGAGATACATTCACTGTAACATTAAATAAATTCAGAATAGCCAGATCTAGTTATAGAGCCGCGGTAGCAAAATCGAAGGGTAATCTGTTACACAAAATAGTAGCAACACTCGATAGAGAGGGTCCGTGGTCTCCTCTGTACCATGAGTTTAAAGCCAACAGATCAGTCGATCTTGCTTATATTCGAAACATTAAAATTAACAATATGTATACCACTGGTATTGAAGAGACCACGGAGGCTCTTCTCAATAGTCTTATACCTGATGATCTACCTGAAAAACATAACGTGTATCATCAACAGATCAGATCGTGGGCTGCTGAGCCACCGGTATCCCCAGCGTCCGACCTTCCATCCACTGACGAATTCATAAACATTGTTAATAAACTGCCAATTAATAAAGCATCTGGGGAAGATAAAATATTTATTTATTTATTTATTTAATTTCTATGGAAGACTTACAGCAAAATATAACAAAATGATAACAGTAAAGTAGACAGACAGCCAATAACAAGTCTTCACGTATAAAATCTAGAAAAATAAAACTAGAGTGAACGTTCTTACTTAGGAAATAAACAAAAAAGAAACAAAATTTACTTATAATCTATCAAACTGGTAGTATACAAAATTATAGCTACATAATTATACACACATAAGGCTAACATAGTTTAAACAAACATAATTACATGGCAACCACTAGAATTATAACGGTTATACACTGTTTCATTTAAAGAAATTGAGGCTTAAGCACCTTCTAGCCGCGACCACGCTCGTGCTAAATGGATCAAAATCATGCTGCTTACACAATTTATTGAAGTTTCTGCTTGCACGCACAACATAAGAGTTTTGCCTGTAATTTGAGGATGCAAATGGTACACATATAGGTGGATTAAAGCGAGTTTTTGACGGAACATTAAAATTAAATTTAGATAAGAGATCGGGGCTATCGATGTCATTTTTAAAGATTTTTAACATTAAAATACAATCGGAGATCTCGCGGCGAGTTGATAAAGGTAACAAATGATACTGTTTACACAGGTTTAAGTAATTTTCGGACTGATACGGAACCCTTTGATGAAAGCACAAAAATTTTACGAATCTTTTTTGTATGTTCTCAATTCGCTCGACATATTTTTGGTAGCATGGATTCCATATTTCGGTTGCATATTCTAACTGACTTCTAACGAAAGTACAGTAAAGAATTTTTAATGTTTTGGCCTTAGTGAAACATTTAGACAATCGCATGATAAATCCCAATGACTTAGACGCTTTAGCGATAATTGCATTCACGTGTGTGTCAAAGATAAGTTTGCAGTCGTGATGCACGCCCAAGTCGCGAATAGAATTACATTTAGATAGTAATTGACCGCCCAGGGTATATGTCGTAGATATAACTGAGCGTTTACGTGAATACGTTACCACCGAGCATTTTTCGGGATTAAGGTCCAATCTACTCGTACGACAGTACTCCTCCAAGCGTTGTAGGTCAGCCTGAAGAGTAGTCGTGTCCTCTAGTGAAGATATAGTAGCGTATATTTTCATATCATCAGCGAAGCACAGTAGTTGAGAAGACATAAAACATGAGTCGATGTCGTTAACATAGACAGTAAACAACAAAGGGCCAAGCAGAGAACCTTGAGGACATCCACTGGGGACAGGAACCCAACTTGAAATATAGTTGTTTAGCACTACAGCTTGAGACCTGTTTTCCAAATAAGAGGAGAACCATCTAAGCAAGTCACCGCGTATACCCATGCTATTTAATTTACGAAGTAGGATGTCATGGTCAATGCGGTCAAAAGCTTTGCTATAATCAGTATAGACTACATCTACTTGCTCACCCTTATCCATGGCTTCAGTTATAAAATCATTCAACAAGATTAGGTTCGTGACTGTAGACCTGCCCTTCAGAAAACCATGTTGAAATGGGGTGAATGAATGTTTGAGAGCCGAATACACTTGGTTATAGACAATCCTTTCGAAAACCTTGGCTATGATACATAATTTCGATATTGGCCTATATTTTGTAATCTCAGTTTTGGGTCCTTTTTTATGGATGGGCGTTATAAAAGCTGATTTCCATATTTTAGGGACAATACCAGTACATAAGGATTTTCTGAATAGAATTGAGAAAGGTTGAGCTAGAGATGTTGCGCACCGTACAAGAAATTTTGGTGAAATATTATCCGGGCCCGCCGCTTTAGATGTGTCCAGTTTGCGAAGTAAGTTGCTCACGTTCTCAACGTTTACTGTTATGCTAGAAATATCTGCTACAGATGATTCGGTAAAAGAAGAAGAATAATAATTGGGGTTAGTGTTATTGGTACAGATAGGATCAAGAAAATTTGACTGAAAATATGCAGAGAACGCCTCGCATATTGATTCACCAGAAAGCAAAGTTTGATTCTTATAAATTAAAGTACTAGGGACCGCATTCGAGTTATGACGCTTTTTCACAAATGTCCAAAAATATTTCGGATTTGCTTTGATTGACTCCTCAGTTAGTTCCAAATAACTGGTATAACATTGCGATTCAAGTAATTTTACTCTTTCACGAAGAAGCTTATAGGTTAATTCATCCGATTTATTGCCATAGGTCTTAAATTTTTTTAGGTATTTATATTTCTCTTTTATAGATTTTATAAGTGGTAAGCTATACCAGACCGGATAAGATTTATTATGACAAAGCTTTTGTGGTATATATTTTTGTTGCAGATCAGATATTACGTGATTAAAAAAGTGAACAGATTCATCAATTGTCCGACTTGAGAACTCGCGTTCCCAATCGATCATACTAACATCATTATTGATCGAATTAAAATCACCTTTGTCAAATAAATATCGAGTACGAGATGCACACTCCAGCACACTGGTTTCTACAAAACATACATCAACGAGTAATGCCGGATGGTAAGCATCAATGGGCACTAACGGATCTGAACATTCAGCTACAGTAACTGTATTATTTGAAAGAACTAAGTCTAAGATTTTGCGGTGCCCATTGAGAATGCCATTATATTGATTAAAGTTTAGCGCACATAGTTCATCGATAAGGGAATATTCATCATGGGTATTGACGTTTGATGGGACAAGAAATAGATTATCGGAGGGCAGCCAATTTACTCCGCTCAGATTAAAATCACCCACAACAAGAAATGTGTCCGAGACATTATTGATAACCGTTTGGTTTAACTTTAAGAGAAAGTTAGACAATTGTAATGAAAAAGAAAGACCAAAGTTTTGTTTACATAAATAGATAACACAGAGATGCAAGTTAAAGTAGGAACGTGTGTTAGAATTTTTCAGTCGTAAGCTTAACCAAAAGTCCTCTGCTGTAGAATTAAAAAGTGGTTGAGAGACTGCCGATAATTCCCTACGAGTCGCAATTAACACACCTCCACCACGCGATTGCCCGGTAGTAACATAATCACGATCACGGCGCCATACGATGTACCGATTGTCGAAAAATTCAGAGTCCGATATCCCATCAAGTAACCACGTCTCTGTGAGAACAATAATATCAAACGAGTTACGTAACATTTGACGATAGAAAATATCAGTTTTAGTTCTAAGCCCACGAACGTTTTGGTAGTATATATTCAAGTTATTAATAGCATTAGTGGCCATTGAAAATAGAGTCAATAACTGAATACAAGTAAGTATATTGTAATAAAATATGACACTGGTATAATAATAAATTAAAGATAAGGTAGATTGAAAATAATAACGTGCAAACACGGTATAACTCAATTAAGAATGCGCCCGAGCAAGGTACAAACAATACAATATTTGTGCATGAAAGCAAACAATAATGTTTATGTGTGAAATCGATCGTGAAGAGGATATAATTATGCGTTAGAGCTTTAAAGTAAACTGCATGATAAGAAACACAGATTAAAGTTTTAAAGAAACAAATAAGAGGTGTCAAGCGCGTTATTGCGGCAGGGGTGCTCAACATTTTACAATAGTTAGTTATGGTATTATAAATTTGACTTATTTGGAATATTTTAAATTTTGATTTATTTAAAAACAGATGACAATAGTACAATATAATTACAACTATAACGAAGTGATTAGGTACAGAACTATGAGGACGAACTAGGAAGCATTTTAGACTAACTTGTTTAAATCTGAATCCTTTCTTATGATAATAAGTTTGGAGGACTGATTTTTTAATAAGTGTATTTTACCGTGTTTAACCCATACATGCTCGTAGTTTTTCTCCTTGGCAATGACCTTGACTCTGCTTAGTAGCTTCTTGTAGTCTACGCTCAGATGGTCATTGACGTAGATGCGTTGTGATGTTCCTTGGAAACCAATATCTGAGGCAGACAGCGCCTTATCAGCGCGTGCTGCCGCAATAAAATCTTCTTTAACGTATCTGTTTAAGAAACTCACTATTATGAGTTTCTCATTAGAATTAAATATGGGAACCCTGGAGATATAGTTTATTTGAGCTTTCGGACAGTTATAATTAACTTTACGGCCGATAGCATCGACGATTGTGAATAGGTTCTCACTTTTTCTATTCGGAACCCCTTTGATCTCCACATTGTTTAACCGGGATCGTTGTTCCTGGGTCGTAAACTCAAACTTTATCTTCTCTAAATCAGTCCGCAAAACATTTAATGTTACCTGGAGCTTCTCAAGTTCATTTACTTTAGTTTCTACTTCAGCCAGTCTGGAGCCATATTCTTCGAGTTTTCCGCCTGTACATTCGCACGTTACTTTAACTTGGGATAACTCATCTTTAATAACTCGTATGTCATCCACCAATGTTGGCAAGTTAAGTAGCTGTCGTTTCATGTCTCTGATTTCGAAAAGTATGGTTTCAATGGACGCCGTTTCGGAGGGAGTTACAGCTGGTGACGAAATCTTGCACGTGGGACATTTCCACTGGGCTCTTCTATCGACTCCGAGTTTTTTCCATCCACTTTCCGATATTTTAGCGCATCCAAAGTCCATATGTTTATTGCAGCTTATGCAATAGACACCTTCAGTGAAATTAATGTTACAGACTGCGCACGTCTTCATGATAATATGTATGGATACAATAAATGAATTTATTATATAAAAGTATAAGTATGAAAACACTTATCGAAAGAAAAACACAAAAGGTTGGTGATATATTATTTAGAGCGACGCGTACGGAGCCTATGAATGTTCACTCGCGAATGATATCTCATATAATCATATCGAATAGAATGATTAAAGAAGCTTGTAAAACATCCGGTGACTCTATATTGACCGTTCTTAGGCGCTGTATTGCTGAAGGCATTTTCCCTCGTATATGGCGTTCCAGTTTTATACGCATAATACCAAAAAGCGGTGACAAGCCCCCGGACGATCCTAAATCGTACCGCCCTATAACTTTACTACCATCTTTAGGTAAACTTCTCGAGCGCCTAATAGTTCCACGTTTGCTGCCAGATGGACCGAAATTTCATAACAACCAATTCGGCTTCACAATAGGAAAATCTACTATTGACGCAGCAATCTCTGTCAGGAAAATAGTAAACTCATCAGAACATAAGTATGTAATAGGCATATTCCTTGATATCTCTGGTGCCTTCGACAACGCGTGGTGGCCTATGCTACTACTTAAAATGAAAGCTCGTGGTTGCTTTAAAAACATCTACAAGCTCATTTACTCATATTTCGCAAACGGATCTGTAAAACTTAAACTAGGTCATCATGCTGTGTCGAAGGAACTCACGATGGGATGTCCTCAAAGATCCGTTCTCGGTCCTTATCTATGGAACATAGGATTCGATGATTTTCTGGCGATTCCATTGCCGTACGGCTGTTCATTGACTGGTTACGCAGACGACGGCCTTCTGCTTATTCAGTCAAGTACAAGAGCGGGCCTTGAAAAATTGGCGGATACTTGTTTACGTTTAATATCTAGGTGGGGCGAACGGAACCGCTTAATGTTTGCACCGCAAAAAACCTTTCAACTAATTTTAAAAGGCAATCTTAAGGCATCACCAAGCATTAAATTCAATAATATTACCGTTAAAAGAAAGGAGTCAGTGTGCTACCTCGGTCTTGTATTAGAGAGAAATTTTTCATTCGTTGAACACATTAGATCTGTAGGTGAAAAAGCTAAGAGAAACTTCTATGCCCTGACAAGGATATCAACTGCTACATGGGGTCTTTCATTTTGTACTTTAAAAACGATTTACGCGGCTACTTACTTGGGTTGTATATGCTATGGTTCACCTGTATGGGCCGATAGGGCTACTATCGGCGCGGTACGACGTAAACTGCTCCAAAGCCAGCGCTTAGCGTTGATATTCTTGTGCAAGGCATATAGGACAGTAAGTACTGAAGCTCTGCCTGTCCTGGCAGGTGTTTTGCCAGTCGATCTTGAGATACAGCGACGTGCTGCCATGTACTACTCGACGCGAGAAAACATGGACGCAGAATTTCTACTACAACGCGATCGTGTTAGGATCTGCAGATTGTTTAAACCACAGGCTGGTGTTTGGGAAGAACTCTTAGCCGAATGGCAAAGCAGGTGGGACACATCTATTAAGGGCCGTCACTTATACCAGTTCTTTCCCTCCGTTCGTGAGCGGCTGGCCAGTGCATGGTTGGAAGTCGATCATTGCGTGGCTCAATTTCTCACCGGTCATGGTAACTTTAAGAGTAAATTATTTAGCTTCAAGCTTGTTGTCTCACCATTCTGCAAATGTTCAACACCGGACTGTGAATATGAACAGTCTGCACATCATGTTCTGTGGGAGTGTATTCTTTGGCAAGATGAACGCAATATTATGTTTGACAGCTTGCAAGTTACATCCGGAGTTGTTTACTATTCAGACCTTGTTGCAACAAGGACGAATTTCCGTGCGTTCAGGCGTTTTTGCCATACCTACTATTGGAATCAGTCACAATAGCTCACAACATAGGACCCGTAATTAAATATTTATAAACATTTTTGTATCCGTGGTGCTTGGCAACTAGGCTTATCCTAGTTGTACACTCCCAATTATTGTGCCTATGGCCTATAGTATTTTCTGTCTCCTGCTTGCTACGGAGGGAAGTGGAACGTATATTCTTTCCTACTCCTCCATTTTCTTTTCTGATTAATTTCGTTGCGGGTTCCAAGACAGTTCTTCATTTCTCTGGGACACACCGACCTTCATTGGTCGGTGTTCTTTTCGGTGGTCGCCATTGTAGATCCTGGATTACAGGAGTTGCAGTGGTTGGGAATGTGTGGCGGGCTTGTCCCATATAAAAAAAAATATATTCTGAAGATTCAAATTTTAATCAAAAATGATGAAAACGTGCTTGTAGGATATTAAATTCTCTATATAATAGTGTCTTTCGATTGTTAATGAAGTTAATATTGATCCGAGTAATCTCATTAATAACAAGGTACAAAAGAAACAAAAAATTTGTAGGTTTTTTTGTTGCTAGAATACCGATTTTGTTGCTCAAACTGATTCCGAGAAATATACATTATTGCCAGCTTTACATAAAGATAGCAGGGAACATAGCTACATTTTTAATAATCGGAACAACAAAGAGGCCGAAATTTGTTGCTAATTCGTTGCTGTACGAAACGATAAAAATTAATAAAAAAGTAAAAAAAAGGCCTCTTTACATTTATACAAATCATGTTAACTCTCGATTACTCCGCAATAGATAAATAATTTGAATTTGTTGCTGCACGTGGCAACGATTCTTTACGCCTATAGAGTCATCAACAAAATGTAGAACTGGAAATCGGATCAGCTTCTGACCGGTACATAGGCTGCACTAAAAGTATCGGGAATGGAATATTTCCACTGTTCCTGTCATATTAAAATCTTTTTAATTAAAAACTCCTTGGTTTTACAAATCGAATACCATTTATTTATTTAAAAAAAGATTCACGGTCTTGTCACAAGGTTTTGTCAAACTTGTTTAGTCGTTGAGAAAATGGAATTGACTCGAGAAAATTCAAGAGCGATGATTTATTATGACTTTCGAAGTGGTTTAACACAAAAACAGTGTGTTGACCGGATGATTTGTGCATTTGGTGATGAAGCCCCATCCAAAACCACAATTTATCGCTGGTTTGCTGAATTTCAACGTGGACGTGTCAAGCTCAGTGATGATCCTCGTCAAGGTCGTCCAAAAACTGCAGTCACCCAAGAAAACGTTGATGTTGTGCGTAAGCTGATTGAGGAAGATCGACATGTGACATACCGCGAAATTCAGGCAACTTTAGACATTGGCATGAGTCAAATACAAATAATCTTGCATGAACAATTAGGTGTAAAAAAGTTGTTTTCCCGATGGATACCGCATTTGCTATGTGAAGAGCAAAAAGCGGCTCGCGTTACTTCGTGCGTCAGAACTCTCGAAAGATTCCACGCAGGATCCTCAAATGCTGTATACAACATCGTATCAGGTGACGAATCCTGGATATATGCGTACGAACCCGAAACAAAAAACCAGTCACGAGTTTGGGTGTTCGAAAATGAGTAAAAGCCAACAAAAATTGTTCGTTCACGGAGTGTTGCAAAAAAAATGGTGGCCACGTTTGTCTCCAAAACCGGCCATGTTACGACTATTCCTCTTGAGGGACAAAGAACGGTTAATGCAGAATGGTATGCTAGCATTTGTTTGCCACAGGTCGTTTCTGAACTCCGTAGAGAGAACTGCAACCGCCGCATCATCCTCCATCACGACAATGCGAGTTCTCACACCGCGCACAGAACAAAAGAGTTTTTAGAGCAAGAAAACATAGAATTATTAGACCATCCGCCGTACAGCCCCGACCTAACCCCTAATGATTTCTATACTTTCCCTAAAATAAAGAATAATTGCGTGGACAGAGATTTTCATCACCTAAAGAAGCTGTGGACGCCTACAAAACGGCCATTTTGGAGACCCCAACTTCCGAATGGAATGGTTGCTTCAATGATTGGTTTCATCGTATGGAAAAATGTGTCAAATTTCGCGGAGAATACTTCGAAAAGCAATAAATACATTTTTAAATAGTAATGTTGTGTCACTTCCTTGATTCCCGAAATTTTCAGTGCCGCCCTCGTATCCTTATAAAACGGTCATGCCAGCTTAATTCCAATATTTTTATTTAATTTTTATCGTTTCGTACAGCAACAAATTTCGGCCTCTTTGTTGTTCTGATTATTCAATATTTAGCAATGTTCCCTGCTATCTTTATGTAAAGTTGGCATTAATGTCGATTTCTCGGAATCGGGTTGAGCAACAAAATCAGTATTTTAGTAACTAATTAGCAGAGGTCGGAATTAGGTAGAGTTATTCATGTACTTACACTGATTTCATACAGCGAAAGAATAAAGTGGATATGCCTCAAATCCCGAGATTAATTTTAAAGAGCAGAAAAAAATCCCGTTATTTTTTAAATAAAAAGTTATTTACTTTTACACAATTTAAACTACTGCACGCGCGACGTTGCCGGCGAATAACGCTTACCTCGGTTCGTCGAATGCGCTCACTTATTTCCTATTGTGTTTTGTGTGGTGAATCCTGTTTGACCCTGGCTTGTTTCCTGGATTCTGGACTATACTTAATACGACTATTTCAGCACGCATTAACGGACTTTGATTTGGCCTTACTGTATTGGATGATTGGATATTTGAAGTTGGTGATATTGATATACTTGGTAAGTTTCTTGTTCATATTTTTATTAAATTTCCTTTAGATTAGATTTTCCCAATGTAGAATGTCTCTATATACCATTTTTCGTTTTGTATTTTACCCACAAAACAAGTTTACGCCCAAAGTAGCTTCTTTGGCCGAAGACTGAGCGAAAAGGGGTGTACAGTGAATCAATAAGTATTATTTATAGGTGTTTTTCTAGTGCCCTTCCGCTTACTAAGTAGAAGCAGACACTTCAAATTTATACAGAATGTGTATTACTATAGTTGCTATAACAATAAATCTATAAATAGTATAAAACAAAGTACGCTTCTCGCCGTCTGTCTCTCTGTATGAATTTATGCACGCTTAGATCTTTTAAACTACGCAACTGTTGTGCCCTATCTCTCACATACTTACAAACACATTCATACGGTTTTCTAAGATTTACTATTTTTTTGCTCCAGATTAAAAGAAGCCACCGTCAACAAGTGGACCAAAGATAATCCGGAGCTATATTACGACCATGCAAGTGGATTAATTTACTGCTCTAAATGCGAAGCAAATTTGAGTGCAACTCGTCAGAGTAACATCAAAAGACATGTAAAAGGAGCAGTACATAAAGGCACGAAGAAAGAGCGCCACACTCCTTTAGAATTTTACTTCGACTTAATAGAATTTATGATTCTTTGTAACATACCATGGTCCCAACTGAGCAACAATGCATTTAAAACATTTTTTTCAAAAGTATATGTGTTGCAATTGCATAAATATTAAACTACCTAGTGAATCCTTATTGAGAAAAGCTTACCTGGATCAGCTTTTTAAAATCAAAGTACAAGAGATGCAAAGTAACATTGTAGATAAAAAGCTATGGCTTTCAGTAGACGAAACTACGGATTTATTAGGAAGAGCTGTCGTACATTTGTTGGTGAGACCATTAAAACCTAGTAGGTGCCATCGGCCTTACTTAGTGGTATGCAAAATGCTAGATACTGTAAATGGAACAACGATATCACAATTTGTTCAAGATTCTTTAAAAAAAATGTGGGGAAGTTCATTTGAGAGGAAACTAGATAAAGTTGGAATGTTATATACAGACAGTGTGGCATACATAATATCATCTGGTAGAATGTTCAAATAAAAAATGTTGCATTTCACATGTTTAGCCCATTCCCTAAATCTTGTTGCGGGGCGGATTAGAAAAGAGAACCCTAATGTTGACAGTTTAATTTCAAATTTGAAAAAAGGTTTTTTCGACGGCACCAAAAAGAATTAAAATCTTTAAAGAAATGTGTCCGGATTTACCTTTACCTCCTGCACCTGTAATTACCAGATGGGGTACTTGGCTTGATGCAGCATTCTATTACGCTAAGCATTTTGATGAAATTAAATCTGTATTGTCTGTGCTGAATAGTCAAGAGGCAAAATCAATAGAGAATGCTTTAAACATTTTTAATAATAACGACAACATTAAGGATGATTTGGCTCGTATTTACGAAAAAATTTCAATTATACCAACAGCTTTGACATCTCTTCAGACACCCGATCTTTCTCTAATGGAATCATTTGAAATATTTGATGCAGTGAGATTAGCTTTGAGATGGGCAAATTGCGAGAGCTTAGAAGTTAAATTGGAAAAAGTCATGGATAGAAATCCTAATTTGGACACTATCAGAAATATAGCAGAAAAAAATTCTTCCTGCACTAACGACGAGGAGGAGGAAGTGTATAAATTTGCTAACCTCACTTCAGTTGACGTAGAGCGATCTTTTTCAATGTATCAATGGATTTTAGACGTTCGGAGAAATTCATTGAAGCCAGAAAATATTGAAAAGCTAATAAATTCTCACAAAAGTTATACAGTTATGTCGGAGGCGAACACTTCAAATCGTACTGGTAATGAATCGGACAAGGAAAATGATTCTGATGGGCCGTTTGAATAAGCAAAACCTCACAAGTCTAGGCTAGAATCAAAAGTATTCGCTCGTATTTATAAAAAAGGCGAAATATGCGTATGAGAATTTGCTTAAGACTATCAATAATTTGTATTGTGAATGTTAATTATCTTAGTTTTATTTGTCTATCTCTGAGGTTGTTATTATTATTTATTCGTAATATTGTTTGGCCACACGGGATTGTCCATTAGAAATCCCGGGAAGGTCCACATTAATATCAACATTTCGATGCAAGTACATAAATAAATCTAAAAGCTACAAAGTCTAGGTTTTTTTTTTATTTTGCTCATTTGGCGCTGCCAGTTTCATGGAGCTCAATATTTATGTAAACTAGACTCGTTTTATAAATGCTTTTTACAGTTTTTGCCCTCGTAGCATTGATATTTGTTTATCTGTAGGATTTTTTTATTTTTATTAAGTGGGAAATAATTTCCCATTGTTTGTTCCTGCATTGAAATCGAGTAAGTCAGCTAAGGAGCTTTCTCGAGAGTTGTGACTGCCTTTATGTGATTTCTCTCTCGATTATTATGGCTAAGTCACTTACAATTTTTTTGTAACTTTTGTAACTATTTGTACTGCTCAGACTACCTACTAAACGACTTCCTTTTATTTTATTTTAGCTATTTAAATATGAACGAAAGAAACGTAAAGTTCTAACCGAGACAAAAATAGAAGTGGCGGTACAAAATTTAGACGACTTGTCTGATCTATCAGGCTCAGATGCTAAGGACGACTCATACAATGTCGACAGCATTCATTCTCCTTCCGATAGTTACCTGAATCAGCTTGACGATAACATAATTGAACAACGTCTTGAATATATCTTTGGATTTGAATTGAATGAAGACAAACAAGAAACGCCTACTATACAAGCCCAACAGATTTCAAAGGATGCCTTACTGCCAGTCTTGGAAGAAACATCTCATATCACAAATACACCAACACAAACAGTCTTTTGCCAACTTACTAATGTACTAAAAATGACGAATGTAATGAACAACCTCGAAGACATTCAGGCGTTTAATGAAGTTCAACAAGATTAAGATGTCATTGACGTTCCTATGTGAGGAGGGGCTCACAGAACTGAACAAGGTTTATCAGAAAGAAGCACTTAATTCTGAAGTACAATCGATTGATGAATATATGGTAAAGTTTAAAGGGCGAATTTCGCTAAAGCAATATATGCCAAAAAAGCCTATCAAGAGAGGATTTCAAGTCTGGGCAAGGTGTGATGCGAAACCCGGGTACTTGTACCAATTCTAAGTCTACACTGGAAAAGGCGACAGCACCGAAAATGAAGGATTAGGCTACAATGTTGTCATGAAACTCTGCAGTAGTGTACCAAAAAATACTTTAGTTGCATTTGATAACTTCTTTACAAGTTGTAATCTTATGGAAGATATTTATGATAAAAAGATTTATGCAGTAGGGACAGTCAGATGATGCAATAGAAAGGACCTACCTGATATAATAAAGAAAAAGCAACCAAAACCGTTGCGATTGGAAAAACATCAGTTTGTAGCTGTTACTGCAGAGCCAATCACAGCCATTAAATGGCTTGATACAAAAGAAGTTGCTGTACTCACGACAGCCCATCAGCCACTAAGATACAATGCTTGTAAAGAGGACCCAAAAGGACGGCTCTAGAGCAAATATTCTTTGCCCGAAAGCAATTGCTTCCTACACACCTAGCGTGGGCGGAGTAGATCTATTCGACCATTTTAGATCATCGTATCCAATAAGCCGCAAATCAAGAAAATACTGGATGAGACTTTTCTTTTTTTGATGCATCAATAATAAATGCATACATTACCTACAACTACACACATGTTGTGACGCTGCACGGACACCGAGAATTTAGGTTACGCTTAGCACGTGCCCTAATAGACAATCACACGACACGGAAAGAAAAACTACAAACAGGCGTACTTTTAAAAAATTTAGAAAGGCCTACCGGTTTGGCGTACCAGACGAAATTCGTTTATTGAATGTGGGCATACACTTGCCAGAAGAGACTAGTACTTACAAAAGATGTCAATTTTGCAGTACGAAACAGAGGGAACAGAAAACAAAATACAATTTTCCACCTGTGAAGTAGCTCTGTGTGCTGCTTCAAAACCTTACACACTGTTCCACCTCAATAATCTAATTTTCCTTAGTAATTAAGTTTCAGTTTGTATTAAAACATTATTTTTGTGGTTTCATTTTATAACTTTATTCACTCATGTTACTTTGCTTGTTTTTTATATAAGATAAAAAAATACAAGCAAAGTACATAGGCTGCACTAAAGTATCGGGAATGGAATATTTCCACTGTTTCTGTCATATTAAAATCTTTTTAATTGAAAACTCCTTGGTTTTACAAATCGAATACCATTTATTTATTTTAAAAAAGATTCACGGTCTTGTCACAAGGTTTTGTCAAACTTGTTTAGTCCTTGAGAAAATGGAATTGACTCGAGAAAATTCAAGAGCGATGATTTATTATGACTTTCGAAGTGGTTTAACACAAAAACAGTGTGTTGACCGGATGATTTCTGCATTTGGTGATGAAGCCCCATCCAAAACCACAATTTATCGCTGGTTTGTTGAATTTCAACGTGGACGTGTCAAGCTCAGTGATGATCCTCGTCAAGGTCGTCCAAAAACTGCAGTCACCCAAGAAAACGTTGATGCTGTGCCTAAGCTGATTGAGGAAGATCGACATGTGACATACCGCGAAATTCAGGCAACTTTAGACATTGGCATGAGTCAAATACAAATAATCTTGCATGAATAATTAAGTGTAAAAAAGTTGTTTTCCCTATGGATACCGCATTTGCTACGTGAAGAGCAAAAAGCGGCTCGCGTTACTTGGTGCGTCAGAACTCTCGAAAGATTCCACGCAGGATCCTCAAATGCTGTATACAACATCGTATCAGGTGACGAATCCTGGATATATGCGTACGAACCCGAAACAAAAAACCAGTCACGAGTTTGGGTGTTCGAAAATGAGTTAAAGCCAACAAAAATTGTTCGTGCACGGAGTGTTGCAAAAAAAATGGTGGCCACGTTTGTCTCCAAAACCGGCCATGTTACGACTATTCCTCTTGAGGGACAAAGAACGGTTAATGCAGAATGGTATGCTAGCATTTGTTTGCCACAGGTCGTTTCTGAACTCCGTAGAGAGAACTGCAACCGCCGCATCATCCTCCATCACGACAATGCGAGTTCTCACACCGCGCACAGAACAAAAGAGTTTTTAGAGCAAGAAAACATAGAATTATTAGACCATCCGCCGTACAGCCCCGACCTAAGCCCTAATGATTTCTATACTTTCCCTAAAATAAAGAATAAATTGCGTGGACAGAGATTTTCATCACCTAAAGAAGCTGTGGACGCCTACAAAACGGCCATTTGGGAGACCCCAACTTTCGAATGGAATGGTTGCTTCAATGATTGGTTCCATCGTATGGAAAAATGTGTCAAATTTCGCGGAGAATACTTCGAAAAGCAATAAATACATTTTTAAATAGTAATGTTGTGTCACTTCCTTGATTCCCGAAATGTTCAGTGCCGCCCTCGTAGGAGCAACTGACATGTATAGAATTTGTAGTAAAAATGTATTAAAAGTTGAGAGCTGTTCCGGATAATGGGAAATAATTTCCCACCGTAAAACCCCCATTTCCCCCCTCTTTATAACAAAAAGGGGTTTTCTTTTTCAAAATCTACAGAGCTCACTTACCTAAAAACCGTAACCAGTTTAAAATTTTCTCAAATTTTTTTTTTGTTTGTTTAAGCTTTAACAGATCAAGAAGCTATGGACGTAACTGAAGAAAAAGATATATGTTCTTCGGAAGGAGCGTCAAGTAAAATAAGAGAAGGTACTTACTTAAGAACCTGTAAGCAGTTTATCGTCATCAGTAATATGTAGCAATTTAGATTATGGCGATGAACCCGGTTTATGGCCTGCCAGTTTGACTAATGATCTTGTTAATATTTTGGTTAATCGTGGTCACCTTACAAGCGTCCAACTGTAACTTTCCTATAAATGACCAAGGAAGAAAATTTACAGACAATTATTATATGTATACGAGGGCGGCACTGAAAATTTCGGGAATCAAGGAAGTGACACAACATTACTATTTAAAAATGTATTTATTGCTTTTCGAAGTATTCTCCGCGAAATTTGACACATTTTTCCATATGATGGAACCAATCATTGAAGCAACCATTCCATTCGGAAGTTGGGGTCTCCAAAATGGCCGTTTTGTAGGCGTCCACAGCTTCTTTAGGTGATGAAAATCTCTGTCCACGCAATTTATTCTTTATTTTAGGGAAAGTATAGAAATCATTAGGGCTTAGGTCGGGGCTGTACGGCGGATGGTCTAATAATTCTATGTTTTCTTGCTCTAAAAACTCTTTTGTTCTGTGCGCGGTGTGAGAACTCGCATTGTCGTGATGGAGGATGATGCGGCGGTTGCAGTTCTCTCTACGGAGTTCAGAAACGACCTGTGGCAAACAAATGTTAGCATACCATTCTGCATTAACCGTTCTTTGTCCCTCAAGAGGAATAGTCGTAACATGGCCGGTTTTGGAGACAAACGTGGCCACCATTTGTTTTGCAACACTCCGTGAACGAACAATTTTTGTTGGCTTTTACTCATTTTCGAACACCCAAACTCGTGACTGGTTTTTTGTTTCGGGTTCGTACGCATATATCCAGGATTCGTCACCTGATACGATGTTGTATACAGCATTTGAGGATCCTGCGTGGAATCTTTCGAGAGTTCTGACGCACCAAGTAACGCGAGCCGCTTTTTGCTCTTCACATAGCAAATGCGGTATCCATCGGGAAACAAC
Organism: Diloba caeruleocephala; assembly: GCA_947459985.1. Taxonomy (NCBI): domain Eukaryota; kingdom Metazoa; phylum Arthropoda; class Insecta; order Lepidoptera; family Noctuidae; genus Diloba; species Diloba caeruleocephala. Next base: position 13,805,134 of record OX381627.1, read on the forward strand.
TTTTTTACACCTAATTGTTCATGCAAGATTATTTGTATTTGACTCATGCCAATGTCTAAAGTTGCCTGAATTTCGCGGTATGTCACATGTCGATCTTCCTCAATCAGCTTACGCACAGCATCAACGTTTTCTTGGGTGACTGCAGTTTTTGGACGACCTTGACGAGGATCATCACTGAGCTTGACACGTCCACGTTGAAATTCAGCAAACCAGCGATAAATTGTGGTTTTGGATGGGGCTTCATCACCAAATGCAGAAATCATCCGGTCAACACACTGTTTTTGTGTTAAACCACTTCGAAAGTCATAATAAATCATCGCTCTTGAATTTTCTCGAGTCAATTCCATTTTCTCAACGACTAAACAAGTTTGACAAAACCTTGTGACAAGACCGTGAATCTTTTTTTAAATAAATAAATGGTATTCGATTTGTAAAACCAAGGAGTTTTCAATTAAAAAGATTTTAATATGACAGGAACAGTGGAAATATTCCATTCCCGATACTTTTAGTGCAGCCTATGTATATAGAACCCCTAACAGCATCATTAATATGTTTTTCGACAAATTTGAATTATTGTTGCATAGGATTACAAACAAACCAAACAAAAAAATCATCGTTACAGGTAGGTGATCTCAACATAAACACACTGGTATATAATGAGAGAAGTTCACGCCTAAAAGACATAATCACAAATTTTAATCTCTTCCTACATATAAATGTACCAACTCGACAAAATACCTGCATTGATGACTTTATAAGCAAAATTAAAGACGCAAATGGGAAAATTCATGGACTGTTTCTCTCTGACCATAATACTGGCCAGACATTCTACATAAACAAAAAGCCGACTATATTCAAAAGTTGGTATGTCTCCAGAAGAAACTACTGTAAAGATAACCTAGACAAATTTATAAATTGCTTATCATCATTAAGTTGGTCAGAAGTCTACGAAAATGAAAATATAAATTCAGCTTTTTATATATCCCATGATACATTCTGCTTATGTTATAACCTTTGCTTCCCAATAGACAAAGTTAAAATAAATTCAAACTGTACATCACCAAAATGGATCACAATGGGGATAAAAAATCCAGTAAGCAAAAAATCAGAGCATGATAAATCAGCCTATATATAATACAACCCAATCTTTAAAAAATGCATTAGCAAATCAAGACATCTAATCAATTACAACTTTATGTCGTCAGCTAAAAATAAAGGGAAAGCAGCGTGGCAAATTATAAAAGACAAAACGGACAGAGTTAATTTAAAAAGTACGATAGATTCAAGTAAGATGAACAATACTGTTATAAATACACCAACAGAAATTTCCGAGACTTTCAATGATTTCTTCGTTAACATAGCAGATAGTTTCCAAAGTAGCATAAAGATTAATGTAACACAATATAGGTCCCAGTCACATACCAGAATAGAAACTGGGTGATGTCTAATGCTTTGCTTTCCACAGCTATGAACCACAACATAATAGTTGATCCAAAGTTTCTCGAGGTGGGACACACCCAAATGGAAGCAGACTGTATGCACTCAACTATTGAACGGGCACTGAGGAACAAAACTATCAATGTCCCTGCAGATTATATGGGTATCTGCAGGAAAGCTAGAAAAAACCAAATTCCTTCAGCGTAAAGTATTTAAACCACAATTTTTTCAAGAAATTCAATGAAGTTTAATTCTTTAAAAGCATTCGTCCTGGTCAAGGAAAAGGTGATGCAAAATTTACTGACATTCAAGCTCAGCGTTATACTCCAAGTGGTGACATATTTTACAAGCTAAGATTCTTTCACGAGTGGACAATAATAATGCAAAGAAAGATGTCACAGATCAACCTGTTGCATCGAAGTAGCAAGAATATCACAAGGAAGTTTGAGGACCTGCAATATTTAAAAAGCTTTTTGCCTGAAGATTACCATCAGTATTATGACAATTTACCACGACTAAAATATATAGTGAGATTAGTATATTTAAGTATTTAAATTTTCCTATCTGCTTTATGTTATTTAATTAATAAGGAATAAAATTATATAAGAGAGATTATTGTTGATTTTCTTAAAAGAGAAATAATATTGTTATTTTTTTAATGTTTGTAGAAGTTACATAGTACTTTTTTAATCAAAGAATTCGATTTTATATTGTTGTTGTCTTGGGTCAAGTTAACTGTAGGTTCCTAACTGGTAAAATATAATTTAGGTATTGTAGATTTTGTTTGATAGGTATAAGCTATGTACCTTTGCAACAGTAGTAATAAAGATCATTAGTTGCGATTTTGTCTTTTTTCTGAGGTCAACAATCCTGGCATACGTACATAAAACTGAGAAAGATGAAATTGAATTGTCAGGAAAAACAAAAACAATAATATATGTTCTTTAAACCATAAGCATAATAATCACAAAAACCTAAGACTTTACTACTACTAAATATTACTTCCAAAAAGGTTATACCAATAACAAGCATATTCAATAGAATAACTAGGTCAGAAGAAATTTTTATTTCCATGGATAAGCCTGTACTCCACAAGCCTATATTCTAATCAGACCTATCCACTATATCCATGTTTCACGTCTAATCTGAAAATCAATTCACTGTAGCGATGAGATCTATCATAATAGTGAACTTCAGTTGCAGATATGAAATTTCATCACCCGAGTCTTCATCTGTAAGTTCTGTGTTGCTCATGATGTACTTATGTATGTATTTGAGATCAGTCTTCAGTATTGTATGTTTACTAGCAATGTCTGACAGATATTGCTGAGTGAAATAAGATCACCTTTTGCAAATGCCATTTTTTACATTTGTTTATTTTTGGGTATTTCTGATGACCACTCAATTCTAAGCATCTTACGAGACTGATACCAGCACAAAACTTTTATTTTATTCTATATTGATAAGTTACCCCATACTTATTACTCAATTGGATAAGGAAATAGTATTGTGAGGTAACTTAGAAAACTCATGATGTAAACAGTAAAACATTATCCTGATATTATCACAAATCACGATAGTCTAAACTGAAAATCAATTTACGTACATACAAAAAGAAACAACATCGACTTGTAGATCTCAAATTATTCAGTAACCTTAAACTTGATTTAGAACAAACAATACCAATAACCAATTTTAAACACTCAATTCGTCGTCACGCAGAACAATTAATACAAAACACACATGCCCTTTGTTCGTTAACAACGAAATAAGTAATGGAAATACGACGTTTTGTGCAATAATATACATATAAATTTTTGCACATAAAATGTACTCTACTGAAACGAAATGTGGAGATTGGAGAATACGCAAAATTATTGATGTGTAACGAAAAGGAAAGACCCCGATAACCTTTATATACATAAGGTCAGTTTATGTTCTTCCTCGAGGTGCACTGTTAGAGCACTTAAGCGTAGTCTTTGATCACAACCCAACCATTATCTAGTTTCTACTGAATAGTGAAGGACGGTATGGTTTATAAAAATTGTGTAATCGATATTGATGATAGATATACTAGACCATCTAGTCGGATTTAGTTTTTTAGAGTGGTGTCCGATTCGCCAGTAAAGTTGGGCGTTATAACACATAACACATTAAATATTCAAATATATTTTTATAGCAGTATAACAAATTATTAGAAATTTAACAAGACTGTTATAATATATATTATAGCCATTGTTTTAATTTTAATTTCGATATTTTGGTTACAGCGCCATCTAGCTTCGTTTAGATCACAGTACATGTACGTACGATATCGAAGAACTAAGTAATTCAATCTAACTTATAATAGATGGCGGTTGTTTTACTTATTCAAGGTTAAATGAGCACTCTCATCTTGAAATAAGAGCTACTTTGACTCGCTACAACCAAAAATAATGAGATAGCATGATTAATTTATAATTAACTCCAAGAATTACATTTTAACAGTTTAGAGTTCATTGCACCGAACATATTTCGTTGGTTTTAAATTGCGAATATTTATTTGCAGTTGCTACCGACAAACTACATAATGTTTAGATTTTGGAACAAGTATGTAGTTTAGTTTAGTAAATATTTTAATTTCGTTTTCATCATCATCATCATCATCGTAGTTCGATTACGTATGCTATAAGGTGTAAATATCATAATTTCGGCCGAACAAAGTCCACTGCTGGACAAAGGCCTCCCTCAAAGATCACCACAACGACCGACATCGGTATGTTGTATGCTCATTGAGGGGTTTTGCCATAATCACCACGCTTGGCAGGCAGGTTGGCGATCACAGTTGAGCTGCTAATGTACTCGAAGGACGCTGCAGCCCATCCTCCGGGTGTAAATATAGGTCTAGTGTAAAGTGTAAATGATTTAAGTGTTCTAGATATGAACACAACTTATTTTGTACCAAATACAACTCAAAAGACTAAATAAAATCAAACCGTAATATTAACTTTTATAATGTAATACAACTCTTTCAATACAATGTAACACTAAATAACATACAACTCATTATAATTATAACAAACAACGCTTTAACCAAAAATAAAATACAACTCATTATAATTATAATAAACAACACTTTAATTATAATACAACGACGCATATAAGTTATAACACTCTAAGATATAACATTATTTCAAATAACATTTTAATAAATATTATAACGCTTTAAAACAACAGTTTAAAAAATATAACACAGCAGTATAATTCATTGAAAAATTATAACACTTTAGCCCATCTTTATTCGCCAGTGAATTTTGACAGCAGATCCCAGCGTTTGATGCTAAGTCTCAAAAATAGTATCGTGATGTTTTTAGTGTGGTATGTTGTGCGATGCAATCCATTCAAAAGTGTTATTATTATAATAGTAATTAACAACTGTATGCAGTTTTAACTTGGAAATTATGTTACTTATATGAAACAATAATTATTTACAGGCAACAATAATAATTATTTCGTGTGGTGTCCGGATTAAGAATATAGCACCACTCCATCTCCTCCCGTGGATGTCGTAAAAGGTGACTATGGGAATCTAAACCAGAGGGATGGGCAGCAGCGTTCCTTCTGTGAAACGGTAGCCATACTGAGCTCACCAACCCGTCTGCCAAGCGTGGTGAGTATTGGCAAATACATCCCAAAATGATGACACAGTTGTGAAAATCTATGGGGGAGACCTTTGTTCAGCAGTGGACGTATAAATGGCCGATATGAGTATTTACAGGCAGTCATATCAACCACTAGAACAATGTTCAGCATTGAGACTTTATTATTTTAATAACCGGATTCCAAACTGGCGGTACCTGCCAACCAACTTCTCTATTAAAATTGGGATATTTAAAAACAATGCTATACATCGTTTCTCTTTTACGAGGACTTTAGGTTGATCAAAACGAAGAAAACGATTAGGTATGCTCTAAGGCATGTTCACACAGTGCAAGATTTTCGGAGCGTCTATGCTTGACGTCAGCTATGAGTTCTATTATTCGGGTGGCTATACTACGCTGTTTGGCTTGTGTATGACAACCCACCATCACAGTAAATCTTGTGGACCACTGGATCTCGTAAAGGAATGTAAATGTGTATTCGTTTAAAAGTGTTTTATTATAATGAGTAATAATCGCGCAAACATAAAACATTAGTATAATATTTTGTTTTTGGACTCCATTCGAAACTACGATACGAGACACGCTAATCTACTTTTATTGAATTAGGATTTTTATTTTTGATCCAGGTTGTACAATAATTGATTACTTACTGTTTATACCCAATTGATTATTAACATAACTGATTATCAAAGCAATCGATGGAATACATCACTAATATAACATTGACAGCCAGTACGAATTATGAAGTAAAATCATATTATTTACGCCGTGCGCGTAGTAGACTGAGTAAACTGAGTATTATCCTATATAAATACGTAGATTTAAGTATGACTAAATTGATTTGAATTGAAGCGTACGACGCCAAGACCACGGTAAATACTTTATGTTTGGTACGACATTGCCGACATATTTTAATAGATGTTTTCATTTTTAAGAAATATTTTACAAATATGTAATCCTATATAAATACGTAGATTTAAGTATGACTAAATTGATTTGAATTGAAGCGTACGACGCTAAGACCACGGTAAATAGTTTATGTTTGGTACGACATTGCCGACATATTTTAATAGATGTTTTCATTTTTAAGAAATATTTTACAAATATGTAAAGATAGAATAAATATCGTACAACGTTGCCTTATACTTGACATTGGCGAAATTGTGGAAGATACTCTACAGAAGCCATAATCTAAAAGAAGAAGAAGACTAAATGTATTGAAAATCCGTTTAAAATCTGTGTGTAACCTAACTATGTTATTCATGCTTATACCTGATGTGATCACGCGAACAGAAAATACTGAATATTAGGTTTGTATATCATAAAAGCTACTAATAATTTACTATTTAATAAAAATATTACTTACTTGATATCTTTTCTACTTATTTAAAGATTTCTAATATATTGGTAGATATGTCAATGTTATTGGATAAAAAAATATTATCATTTCGGCCGAATGAAGTCCACTGCTGGACACAGGCCTCTCCCAAAGATCACCACAACGACCGATATGGGTCTGTTGTGGGTTCATTGGCAGGTTTTGCCAAAATCGCCACGCTTGGCAGGTGGGATGGCGATCGCAGTTGTACTGTTAATGAACTCGAAGGACGCTGCTGCCCATCCTCCGGCTAATCCCTTAGTCGACTTTTACGACACCCACGGGAAGAGATGGGGTAATGGTATTCTGAGCTGGCACCACACGGAAAAATATGCCGAAATTGTTTTATTTGGTATACGTATTGTTTGGTTCGTTCTATCAATACATTTATTTTATTAGTCATCGTGAAATATGACAAAGTACACGAAATAATAGGCAAAGTAATGTGTTCTTCTTCTTCATCTCTTAGATTATAAAGCTATAATCTGATATAGAAGCTCTGTAGAGTATCTTCCACAATTTCGCCAATGTCAAGTATAAAGCAACGTCGTACGGTGTTTAGATTTAATGTGTTCGATCACTTTCATGCGTCAAAGAAAACGTATTGTAGTAGTTAAATCCGTACACAGAGAGTTAAATCATTAAAGAAAAATAGTTTCTTTCTTTTTCTTTCTAGTTGTCTCTGTCGTTAACACACGAACCTTAAAGTGAAAACCGATAATAAGTGATTCATGTTTTTTTTGTTGTTGGGCTTCTCGCAAACATTTATGGTTATTATAATTTGGTTGCTTAACCGTTCATTTCTGGCGAAGCCAAAAGAGGCCTCCAGCCAGGGTTAACATTAATATTAAAAACTAAGCAACTTGCGCTAAGGGCCCCCTGCGGGACACGGACCTCGGCTTAGAGCTTTGCTGGGGACAACAAGCTATTGTTTTAGGGACAGCTGGATCGGTATTATTTAAAATGTATTAAGGGAAATTTAAAACTACAAGCTCGGCCCGGGCCGGCGCAAGCAAGAGACGGGGGGAGAAGTACTAACTTAACCTGAACGGGAAGGTGACACGGCGATAGGCCTCTGCGACGTCAGTGAGGCGGGTAATTCATGATTTAGCACATTTTTTCTTAAAGTAGGATTTATTTAAGAACAGTGAAATTCAGTTGAATAAATGTTATAATTTTCCGGTATCAATTCACTGATCATGATCACAGAACACCAATTCGCAGGGAGCTCATGAGTTGACATTTATATTACCTACATTACAGCAACAGCTTGTATACATAATAATTAATATCATTATGTGTAATATTATGTATTACACATAACAATAATGCAGATAGTGTAGCATTCAAAAGTAAAAAAATGGTTCGCCATTAGACCGCGTAATAAAACAAAATACTGTGATTTTTATTTACCGTATAGATTGAGCCATGAAATGATGTTTTATCTCACAGGTGCAGTATAATTTATTTATTTATTTGTTTAGGTTAGCCTGCAATTGTTTACACAATACATTTACATAAATTAGTTCATAGTACATTCATAAGTGCAACAATTACTTACAGGCTAACACCACATGCGCCATTTATGGTTATACATATTATGTTATTAAGGATTTACCATTATTTAAAATTTGATAATAATACAAAAAAACAAATTCATTAAAAATAATCAATCATAAATAAATTAGTAACAATACGATTATAAAGTTAACAAGATAAAATAAAATATCTTATTATTTAGCTCAATTGCTTGTAAAATTAAATAGCATTCAAATTTTCTGTGGGCGATAATGATCATTGGGTTTGAGGATAGTGTTTAATTATTATGTTATAAAATTTTCCAATGTCGTCATGGTGTACGTCGATCAGGTCACTGCAGCTGTTAAGTACCTTACATAGTCTTGGAATTGGTGAGTTGCACCCAGAACTGTTCTGCGTGGTACCCACCCGGTATAACGGAGTGATGGGATTTCGAGGATATCGGGCTGGGGCACGAAACTTTAGGAGACTCAGCAAGTTTAGGCAGTCAATTTTATTTCTAAGCAGTTTATATAGAAACAAGGCATCCCTTACATCTCTTCGAGTCGATAAGGAGTGTATCCTGAAATATTGCAGACGGGTATTATAAGAGGACAGCTGTTTACTTTTTCCTTTAGGAAAAGAAAGGTGCCACAGAAACCGTTTTTGTACGCGTTCTAAGAGTAGCTTATGTGTTGCGTAGTGCGGTCTCCATACAACACTGCAATACTCCAGGACGCTACGTACGAGGCTATTGTACAGCATTATTTTAGTGTTAGCAATTTTGAAACCCTTGGTGTTTCGTATCACAAAACCTAACATTTTGGATGCTTTTTTAATTATATTTTCGATATGGGGGACAAAAGTTGCTTTCTTATCGAAAATCACTCCCAGATCCCTTACTGTTTCAACTTCTTGAATTTTTTGATTGTCCATGAAGTACTTCCAGTGTATAGGGTGAGCCTTCCTAGAGAATGACAAATGGTAGCATTTTTTTGAATTCAATTCCATTCCATTAACATTTCTCCATTCAATAACCCTGTTTAGGTCATCTTGCAAAAGCTTGATATCGCTTGATGATTCGATTTTTCGGGTAAACTTTAAATCATCAGCGTACAAATAACACTCGGAAATTTTAAAACAGCAGGGAAGGTCATTTATGAATATAATAAATAATATGGGCGCCAAATGAGAACCCTGCGGGGTACCGGAAGTCATACAATAATTGCTGGCAGATCGAAAACCGTATTAAACAACATAAAATTCACGCTTAGAGAGATATGATTTAAGCCATTTCAGCAAGGGTCCTGTGACACCATACGTTGCTAGTTTTTTAATCAGTATGGAATGAGGAATTTTATGAAAGGCCTTGCTGAAATCAGTGTACAACACATCAAACTGTTTATTTAAGTCAATAGTTTTAATCAGGGACTCCGAAAAAGATAGTAAATTTGTAGTAGTATCTCTTGACGTAACAAAACCGTGTTGCTGATCACTAATATAAAGTCTGAAATGCTGTTGGATGTAAGGACAGATCATCGACTCAAATATCTTGCCAAAGGTGGAGAGAATTGCAATAGGCCGATAATTGGAGATATTTTCTTTATTCTCCGACTTGTACACAGGAACAACTTTGGCTTTTTTCCACTCTGATGGAAAAGTTCCGGTGGCTAACGAAACTTTATATATTTTTAGTAGTGGAGAAACCAAGGCCGGTGCACAGGCAGAATAAAAAAGGGTGGAATTTCGTCAGGACCTGCTCCTTTACTGATGTTTAGAGATTGTAGTTTTTTGAGGAGGGAACAACTGTCCAATTCTGGAATTGTTAAGCAGTGGCTATTAGTTTCTAATGATGCTAGAAACTTTGAGTCACTCTTAAATTCTGTGCTAGGATACCCCTGGTATAGACAGATGAAAAATAACTACCGAAAAGATCACAGATTGTTGAGCCATTTGATGTGATAGTCTGACCGTCAGTCATTGTCAGTGGATAGACACTCGACCCTCCGCGTTTAGCCTTTACGCGAGTCCAGAATAGTTTAGGATTTACTTTTATTTTTGATTCTAGGTTTTTCATATAAACACTGTACAAACTTTTAGCTAAATTGTTAAATTATTATATATAATTAATGCTAAATCGTTTTGTGATTAATTTAAGCTGCTAATTAAGCTACTGCTAAGCTAATTATTTCATCTAGCGGGTTTTTATATTTCTTGAAACGCAATCTTAACTTATTTCTTTCTTGTAACGATTTTATAATTGCTTTATTAAACCATGGCGGATACCGGCTGGACTGTGGCTTACAATATGGGACAAATTTAGTTATTGCGGTGTTTAACACATCATAAAATATTTTTAACATGTCATCTACATCCTTACTATTAGCAAATTGTAGATGCCAGTCATGTTCATCTAAATAAGTTTTAATTTGTTCATAATTAGCCTTATAAAAGTGATAATTCGTTCTTATCTACAAGAAGCCAGGTATTTTTTCTGCAATATGTTACATTACGTTTAAAATTGCCGTCTCGCCGCGACACTGGTCGATTCGTGACTAAGTAAACTCTTGCCAATTACCTTCCTTCCATGTGACCATCTTAGAGCGCGGGCAACGCATCTATACTTATAAATAACACCTTAGGCTTACGTACGCTTTGTGTTATTAATTATTTGACGGTACTGTATGTGCGATAGCTGCTAATCTTGACTTTCTGCGCTCATGGATCTAATATTTGCATGACCTACAGATACTCGTTCAAAGCCTGGGTGTCCGTGCATGTGAGATTTATATCTGCCAACTAAACCCACAATACAACAAAAATCGTAGTATGGCTTTTCATATCAAGCAAAGGACGTGTGGTGCCTGCTCAGAATGCCACCACCCCATTTCCTCCCATGGGTGTCGTAAAAGTCGACTAAAGGATTAGCTGGAGGATGGGCAGCAGCGTCCTTCGAGTACATTAACAACTCAACTGCGATCGCCAACCCGCCTGCCAAGCGTGGCGATTATGGCAAACCCCCCCAATGTGCTCACAACACATCCATATCGGTGGTTGTGGTGATCTTTGGGGGAGGCCTGTGTCCAGCAGTGGACTTCATTCGGCCGAAATGATGATGATGAAAGGACGTCCACGGCTGAGCAAAAGCCTCATATATTTACACTGACTACCATAACTGTCTTGTCATTTTGGGGGAAATTTGCCAGTAGGTACTATATGCAAAGCTAGGTAGATACTTGTGTTGGTGAGCGCAAAATGATGAATAATGTGCTTTAGAGTACCTTAGTAGACTTTTAGAGGGGGCGATAAGAGTGGTACTACATGCTTAATCCGAACACCACTCCAATGGGCACGGTGTAGGCAACGTAAAAGAGTTTATGAGTTGAAAAGTGCCATGATTCCTCATCCGGGATTCACTCTGTACCAAACAAATTTTCTCATTTATATTAATCATTCCAAATAAGCTTGAGCGGGACAAGGGTTCCAAACTCGAACTCAAACTCATTTTTTTTATTTCATATAGGCCCTAATAGACTCTTACGAAAAGTCAAGTTAAGTGCAAAGTATTTGCAAGAGCAAGAGACATATCTATTAGAGAATGTCGGATTATGAAGTTCGACTAAGCCCGAGGTTTTGAGAGACGTCGGAAAGTTCTACCGAAAGTTAGGTATTATATACCTCAGCAGCTACATCTACCATTGGCTCTCGCAAGCCAAAGTTAGAATGGCCTTAAAACAACTTTAAAAACAACGGGGCGGAGTAAAAACAGAATGAATTACGACAGTGTCAGAAAGCGGGTGGGACACCGGTACTTAAACGCCCTTTAGGAGCTATTTAATTCCGTCTTACTTGAAATAAGGGTGACAACATCCTATTGAAGAACTATAGATTCATCACGCTTCTGAAGAATATTTTATAAGCTGTTTTCAAAGGGAGCATCAAGAATTGTCCCGAACTCAGGTTTGATGACTTCCAGCCTCCAAAGCAAGCTCCTTTCCCAAAAGGTTTTAGTACCATAGACCACATCCATACGCTGCGGCAGTTTTATACAGCAGACCGAGGAGTGTAATCTGCCACTATGCTTAGCGTTTGTGGAATATGAGAAAGCCTTCGACTTGATCGAAACCTGGGTGGTGCTGCAGTCTCTGCAGAGGTGCCACATTGGCTATCGGTAGATCGAACTATTAGTGCTTATACAAAAACGCCATCATGTCACTCCGAGTACATGAACAGAGAAGGGCTATTCTATGCCAGAGAGGCGTGAATTGGGGGACGTTATATTCCCGAAACTCTTCTCCGCTGCAAGTGAGGATGCCATCAACTGGAGTGGAATGGATTCAGCCTTAACATCCGTGGCGAGTATATCATTCACCTACAATTTGCCGACGACACCGTAGTCATGGCAGAATCTCTGCAAGAGTTCAGCACAATGCTCGATGATCTCAATATAATTTCCCAACAAGAGGACGTTAAAATAAACATGGACAAGACGAAAGTCATGTCAAACTCCGTGCCCTTCCCAATATCCGATAACCCGTACTCGAAGTTGTTGACGAGTATGTTTACCTGGGAATAGCAGTCTAGTTAGGTAGGTCCATAGGGGTCCCCGGGAAGACGGTGGCGCGCACGTGGTCACGTGCCGCCGTGTGCGCAGCACAGCGCAAAGCGAGGCTTGGGGGGATCCTTTACAATCCTCCCCGAGAAGTGCCTGAGGGGGCGACCTTTTTACAGTCGCCTTCCCTCCGCTAGAGGGGGTGACCGCTTTACAGTCATCCCTTCCGCGATGTGCCTAAAGGCGTGGCACCAATGGGCGGCTCTAGTGTGATCTTACGAGGACCTGGAGCCTCCCTTCGGTGCCGAAGATGACCGCTCCAGTGGTTTTAGCCGGTAGGAGTCCGGCATACCCCTTCGCCCTGCCCCGGGGTGAAGGAAGTTCCATGTAGAATTTCCACTGGACATCAATAAAAAAAAAAAAGGTCCATAGGGGTCAATCGTCGAATTCGACTCGGCTAGAGATCGTTCGGGAGACTCTAGTGTGATCGTAGGAGGACCTGGAGCCCCTCTTAGGTGCCGAAGATGAAGTTCATGAAGAATTTCCACTGAGCTCCAATTTTTTTTTTTAAAAAGGCAGCGTTCGGGAAACTTCCCGACGTCCTTTCGTCATCAATACGGCAGTTCGTCAAAACCAAAGTCTTTAATCAGTGATGATATATGGCACAGAGACGTGATCGCTCACTATTATATCTTAAAAAAGCTCAAAGTTACTCGGCGAGCTCTGCGCTATAAGCCTAAGCTACACTTGGTATTTCAATGTTGGTAATGAGCTGATACGTACAAGAACGAAAGTTGCCGACATAGCTGAAAGGGTTTGTAAGTTGAAGTAGCAATGGGCGCGGCACATAGCTCATAGAACTGATGGGAGAAAGGTTCTCGAGTTAAGACCGCGCACCGGAAAACGCAGACTTCAACGAAATGGACAGACGACCTGGTGAAGGTCCCTGGGAATCGTTGGATGAGAGCAGCATGTAACCGCTCCGTAAATCGTACGTCGTCGACTTGTCTTCGTATTATTGTGTAATAGTGTCAGGAGATTTTATAGTTACGAAATAGTGGTACCTACCCATTTCATCGAGTAACTGCTGTTGGTCTTCTTATGTCACTCTAACAATTTTTTTTAGCCAGTTGTCAAAACTGTACTGCACTTTTTTTATTGGTCCCCAGTGTAAATTCATCATGAACTTCCTCCGCCCCGGGGAAGGGTGAAGAGGTATGCCGGACTCCTACAATCTAAACCACTAGAACGGTCATCTTCGCCACCGAAGGGGGGCTCTTGGTCCTCGTAAGATCACACTAGAGCCGCCTATTAGTGCCACGCCTTTAGGCAAATCTCGCAGGAGATGACTGCAGAGCGGTCACGCCCTCTAGCGGAGGGAAGGCGACTGTAAAAAAGCCGCCCCCAGGCACTTCTCGGGGGATTGTAAAGAATCCCCCCAAGCCTCGCTGTGCGCTAACTGTACCGTACCTACTGTATGTAGGTACTTGTGTCAATTCGAACAGACGAAGTAATACACAAAATAAAACAATCATACTACATAATTTGTTTAATTTAGAATCATTAATGTTACGACCATACACGTGAAATATTGGATCTTAATTTTAGTATATACAAAATACGCCATTCTCTTTTTAAATTCACTAACGTTTAGAAGTATCGGGTCATAGAAATCAAATATTACAGCTAATCTAACAGTTTTAACAATTCGTTGCTGAGATAACTGATTGCCACGTTCTCAGTGCGACACATGGACGATAAGAATTAGGCATATATGAAGGATGCAAATGACAACAGCACTTTGTGAATTGTGTACCCCAAGGGTTCATGTATAGTTATTATTAATTCCTAACATCGCGACACATTAAATTGTAGGTTTGTTTGTAGTTAATTTTAAAAAGACGCCCGACATCTGTATTTTTTTAATATAGAGCATCTTTCTTTAAACTTTTTTTCAAAACGGTCATATTTACAGCCTTATATAAAGGGGACAATCAGTAGGCTATAGATATTATGTATAACAAAACAATGTTATAATTTCCTTACTTTTTATTGTTAGCAAAAAATAATTTATTTATAAACAAACGTGCAATTTGAGCACAAAAAAATGTTATTACAGCGGCGCGATTTCTTTATTTGTGTGGAAACGTATTCGTAATAAAATGGAAATTAACGACTTGTTTTTTAACAAACAAGATCCTGATAACTAACTGGTTGCCCCTTGAAGTAAAGTTCCCGATATTTATATAAATATAGTGAACTTTATTATATTATTTATATAAATATATCCAACATTGCTAACGCATCATGTTTGTTGATGTCGCTTATAACCAACTTAACGAGGATGATAGATCAACGTCATGTCGAAATCGAACTAAGTTAAGAAGTATAAATCTGGTCTGGGTGCCGGGATGGGCAGGGTATCCCCTTGGTTCGCATAATAACTGAAGTACTAATATTGAAAAAAAAAAAGTTTGGTATAAAGGTTTTAGCGTAAAATTTATAGTTTATAGGCATAGTACTTTGTAGATTGTATTAATATTGTTTTAAATTACATAGATTTTAATTGCAATATTTTTCTATGGCATAAATTTAGTTAATATAAATCGAATAGTCGTATTATTAAAACTTCTAATAGTAATTTGTTCTAAAAACACTATTATAGTAAGTTGAGGTGCGGCAAGGGTGACCCTTGGGAGCACCCCGAATGCTGAGATTGCGTTGTGTAAAGCAATTATGGAAGAAAACCATGCCTGATTTGTTATTCGGTATTTAAATACCTTATGCCAAATGATGAATATGGCAAGTAAAGTTATGCAACTATAGAATAGCAAATTTATGCCAGTCTAATAGAAAATCTCGGGCAGGCTCTCGAGATCTCAGAATAACCTAAGGTTTACTCCCAGAAATGAGTGACAATAACTCAAACAATAGAAATTGTCGACCAAACCAGATCTATATATTTTTGTACTTAGGTATCTAGTTAACCAACCATCTACTGAACAAATACAAATTCTTAGATCACGGATCATATCTAGCAATCTACAACTATCAATATAATAGAATAAAAAAATATATACTTTATAGTCAAAAATATATTTTATACGCGAAATATACTAATTGACGGAAATTCAAGCGACGTCTACAATTATTTATGGACAGTTCGCATTGCGTCGACAAATATTATAAAATACAATTTTATGAAGTGAATTCTGCCTTTTTCTGTTTCATTCAAACGACCACAACCAACGACCTATTATTTATACTGTATAATAAAAACCTTAAAATTCCTACACAAGTGTTTTTTATTGCCATGTAAGCGTTGTGTTCGTCTTGATGTATCCATAGATGGCGTTATTTTAAGTTTATAATAGCGATACGTTAAAAAAGATTAGGCATTCATCTACCTATTTTTCGTTTACCTTTCGCCATTTATAGAATAATTTATGTAACTTCATTTTTTACAATATTCAATCTACTTTACTAACAGATTGGCCGAACCTCTAAATCTATAAATTGCTTCATAATATATTTACAAAGATATAATTTATGTTGTCAACGAAACGATTCCATGGTATTTTTTTATATTCTATTTTGAACGTTTTGGCGAATTATTTAAAGAAAAATCTCCACTTACCTACACTACAACCATTTGAACAAGTACCTACTATAACATAGCCTTTTTCATTCCTATTTAATGTATATATATATATATCGTCAGGAGACGGAATATATCTACCTACTGACGTCATATGAAAAATGAATAAACCTGAAAAAAATATGTTATTAGTTAAGGTAGCTTTTTGAAAGGAGTCCTTACTGGAAGTCCTATCAAGGAGTAATGACTTGCCAATCACACCTGCTTGAAGCCATGTATAGTCATCAGGTGATGGATAAGCAATTCCTAGATAATATGCCCTACGTCTTCTCTACGTCGTACCTGCACAAAATGTGCGGTATTTACTCTCGATTGTCCATAAACAGGACACTCGCTATGCCATCTGAAATAATTACACGCACGAAATAACTAAGAATAAGTAGGCAAAGACAATGTATCGCATTCCATGCGTGCTATGATTTCAAGGTATTGGAATTTAAATTTGAATTGAATTTGGTCAAATGACTGCAATATTAGTCAATCCATGGGGCACTATACATCGGTTTTCCAGTCTGAGACCTATGCAATGATTGCCAATATTAGAGAAATCTATAGAGAGATGTCAAGGACAAATCCGTATACATACTCAGCGACAATCAACCAGCTCTGAAGCTCTCCTCCAAAGTAAACTCGAAACTAGTCAAGGAAGGTGTTTATTTATTTATCACATAAATATTGGTATATTGTTATTGTACAAATTTATTTTGGGAGACTGGTGCCTAAACTAGTTTGTAGCCTATATTTCAGGTCACCAGGCCTTCCACCCCAAAAGTCCAATTTCCTAAACTGTGCCAAGCGAAAATTTTCCATTTTCTTGTCTTGTTTTCTCTTGATGAATACTCTCCAATACGTTGCTATGACTTTATCAGACACCGATACTGGTTGATTTTGTCCTTTATACCCAGTTATCATCTTGCACCCCATGAATGCGCACTTTCACTACAGACAACATCTTGATATAAAAATAAACTCGCTGTTTTAATAAAATGTGTATATTATGGCTTTGATACACCCATTATTGACGATTTATCAAAATTTATTTTCAATGTTTCATATTTTGGTTGCACATTGACACTTGACGTTGACAAACTAATAAAACTAGGAAAACACAACAACGTAAAGCTTATCTGGGTACCTGGACACGTAGGTGTTGAGGGTAACGAGAAGGTCGATCAACTAGCAAGGGCCGGCTGGAATATGCAGCTCATTGGCCCAGAGCCATTTGTAGGAATATCTCATGGTCACTACCAACAGGAATTAAATGCGTTTTCTGGAAAAGAACTTGTCAGAGAATGGAGGCAAGCGAGAGGCCTAAACCATTGCAAGACTTTCTGAAGCACAAGGGTTTAAGAGACTATTAAATCTAACCAAAACCCATTTAAGGCACTATATAGGCGCAATGACAGGCCACTTCGGCACCAAGAAGAACCTCAACATGATGAAGCTTAGCACAACGGATACATGCAGATTCTGTATGGACAATCAAGAGTCAATACTGCACATTTTGTGCAGCGGTGACGCTCCGGGAAGACATAGGGCAAAACGTCTAGAAATGGCTTATCCATCACCTAATGATTCTGCGCGGCTCCAAGCAGGTATGATTGCGAAATACCTACACTTCTTGATTTGCCAGCGGAGGAGTAGTGCAGGGCTTTGGGCAGCACAATAGACCCAATAGGGTTAAAGTGCGTTCGGCTGATGCAGAGCCCGTGAGAGCCACAATATAATAGAGTCTAATCATTTTAACCTGTGTTGTTTGTATTTGTCTCCAATCTGCATGATCTAAACATTAACATTCCTATTTTAAGAACTTAATGTTTGTACAATATAAAAATACAGCTTGCCTTAGTATAAACTGAATGCACATATTTATTTCAGAAGTGCTACATAGTGAATCTATGAAAATACAAAAAAATATGTAGGGTCCTCCAAAAATAGTGAACTACGAGGGACGGGACAACCAAGAAGTTATAGAGGTCGCGATCATAAAAAAAATATAATTTACATTTTATTATTGTAATAATGAACAAATAAAGATACTATTCGAACCAAATTCGAACGAATTTTTAAACCAATTTATTTCTAAACGGATACGAATAAAGAACACGTGTCGCTGTCTTAATGTGAAAAAAATAACTGTGCTGAAATTGTAACTTTATGAATAAATTATATCATAGCAATTTTTTTGGAAATTTGAATTATTTACTTAATACTTTTATTAAAAGCTCCCAGATTGTCCCCTTGAAATAAATTTCAGCATTTTTGTCGGACACAATTTTTTTGTTGTAGACTTTACGGCATTCAACTGAGCTTAGCGATATTCAATGCCACGAACTCATAAATACCTATAAAATCTAGTATAACTGTAGTAAAAATGGAATAAATAGAATATAACTGAAATATTTCATCAAAGCGCTCTTGATAAACGACGTGTCCCCAAAAATCGAAGCCACGGCCATTGCGTAAAAAGCGACGAAACCTCTTCTAAATATAAACTCGTAACAACTTCTTATAAATTAATCTTCTCCTTTTCTTTTCGTGTGGTTAGTGGGCAACTCTATGTCAGAGTTGTTCAAGCCGCCAAAAGCCCTCCGACTTGGCATAACGACTGCTGTCTAATGACAACAACCGGGACCGACGATTTTACGTGCCCTCCGAAGCAGGGAGATGCTCAATTCAAATAGGTTCAACTATGCGGTCACCTATCTACAGACTTAACGCGCCAGGCACTGCATAACCTCGGAAATTGTTTACAAAACAGTAAGTGCTACTTGCTATAAGCGCCTCAAATCTAATCTTCAGTTAATTTTCTAGAATCTATTCAATCGAACTAATTGTTTTTACAAGTAGTTTAAAGGTGGTCAAATTGAGCTGATTTGGTGCAGACTAAATGAAGACGTTGCGCAATATCCAACAACTGGCTTGCTGACCTATACCTACAAAATTATTGGTATCAATCGGTGCCAATGATTCGGAACTGAGTTCGACCAGTCTATATACAGATAAAAACTCTTTTGACTTTTTTCGTGTTGTTAGTAACCCACCTTGTGTCGGGGACGATCAAGCCGCCCAAAGACCTCCAACATGGCTTAACTTAATGTGCTATCCGAGCACGGAGATGCTCAGTTTAAATACCACATTTTTTTTATATTTCCGTTTATATACTTCAATATGACGAGAAATCTGCTACATCATCAACACAGTTCATTCAATTACTCCGATACATTTCATACATTACTTTGGCACTACACATACACTTGATCCTTTTATAGGGGGCGGTATTTGCCATAAATCAAAGTCGAGTTCACACAAAGCAAGTTAAAAAAAAAATTTTTGTTCATGTACATACACAATGTTGATTTGGTCGATAACTCGTAGAAAAAATTGATCACAGGGTCATTTATCGTAATTACAAATGTTCAAAATATAATGGTGATTTAGTCTCAAGGTCTCAAATTAGGCGGGTGTAATTCTTTACTGAACTGACTCACTGTTTCGAAACATTGAAGTGTTTCAGAAGATTGAAACACTATCACTGTTTTAAATGCATCATTTGGATTTGGAACATTACTTTGCTATTTACTCCCCATGGTCATGTCGCTTGCGAGTGAGAGAGAACGAACAAGTCAGCCCGTGTTATCTGCGCTGAATCCGAATCACTGAGCGACTAGCAAGAGAGCGGGAAAACATAATACAATATAGAAAGATATTAAATGATATGAATCTCACAGATATTATCGATGCCTATGTACGCAATAATGATCAGTATTGCTCTTTTATATCCAATACTTTAAGGACGAATTTTGCATTATTTTACTTTGATGAGACAGATTGAAACCACTCCCTGTGTATCTGACTCTGTATCTTTGATGCGATGTTCCAATTGTTTCAAATGAAGCATATTAGTGTTTCGAAACAGTTCCCTGTTTCAGTTGCAAATGTTCCAATTTCAATATAATACACTTTTCCCAGGTCTATCACAAATGGCATTCTTTTAAACTAACAAATAACGGCAAACGACCTTTATTGTGATCAGATCGAAAATCTAATATTTTGAACTGACACAGGTAGGTACTAAAATTTACATTAAATAAACTTCAATTATTATTGAGACTAGATTGAGTTCATAATGAAACTGGACTAAACTTTATGAGGAGTTCATTATCATTTTTTGTCAATTCATAATTTAATCTCAGTTCAGCCAACTTTGGTTACTGGCCCTCTGGGATCTTAAAATTTAATTTAAAAATATTAAGAAAGCTTTCGTATCATAAATTCTACTGTTACACCGCGAGTCTCAGCCCAGCCGGCAGGCCAGATAACGTTCGTGAACTTTAGTGTGATTAAAAAATCCATCCCTGATCACATTTTTGTAAGTATTTCAGATTTTTTCGGTATCAGTCGGTTATGTATATAATATTATTGTATAGCGTGGAAACTGGAGTAATCGACCAAATCAGCAACCTGTATAACATTCTAAATAAATAACAGTCGATATCGACAGGCGTACAAATTTTGATTTGTTTAACAATAATACATATTATGGATCTGTATAATATTGAGTGTTTCACTCCAGAAAATGATCGCAAATTGCTTACTAGGCCACGTAAACAAAAAAAAAAGAAATGTTGGCCTGCCGCAACTCAAAAAAGGCATAATTAATATGTAGGCTGGAAATAATAAACTAATAATTGAGTAGCCGATGTTCAAGTTAAAATAAATGACGAAACTGAATAACATAA
Organism: Diloba caeruleocephala; assembly: GCA_947459985.1. Taxonomy (NCBI): domain Eukaryota; kingdom Metazoa; phylum Arthropoda; class Insecta; order Lepidoptera; family Noctuidae; genus Diloba; species Diloba caeruleocephala. The sequence goes on from OX381627.1 coordinate 13,826,060, forward strand.
ACGACAAAGCGTTTAAAAAAGGAAAAGCCAATTAAAATAAAACAAAAACGGGTAAGATTATTTATATTTATTTTAAATTTTTGTTTTAATCTGGCAAAAACCGCAGTTCTAATATCACAACTCTCAGCGGCTAGGAACATGCGCGCCGCTGTTTCTATCTATTTACTTTAATAATTTAAAAATATACAATTGGTATCGTGAAAAGTGTTTCGTGATATTGTGCTATTGAACGTATTTAGTTATAATGTGATATTAGTAGTGATTTGAAATTTGTTTTTTTTTTTGTAATATTAAGTATGTATATTGAAAATAAAGTTATTCAATTGCAAATCATTTGACTCTAATCAGTAAAAATACATTAATTAAGACTCGTAATCCGGAAAACTGTAATCCAAAGCAAAATCAAAAGATTTTTTTCCAAACTGTACTAACGATTTGAGAGAAATAAATGACTCGAAGCATCATCATCATATCAGTCAAAGTTACTGAACAAAGGCCTAGTTCTAAAAATAATAAGAACAATATCTTGAAAATGGTGTCCTCATCCATATGACAGTATTATTCCTTTAAAAAACTAAATACGCACAATAGCACAATATAAATAAAAAATATATCACCAACAGTAAAACTAACCTAATGTTAACACGAAAATCTCTTCACGAAACTAAATGTAGATACGTATATAATAATGATATTGAAATAAGGACAAGTTCAGGGAATGGATAGCAAAGTTTAACATGATAACATAAAGGCACAACACACCGAAACCGTGCCGTGTGGTGTCCGGAATAAGAATATAGCACCATTCCATCTCCTCCCGTGGATGTCGTAAAAGGCGACTAAGGGAATCTAAACCAGAGGGATGGGCAGCAGCGTCCCTTCTGTGAAACGGTAGCCATACTGCGCTCACCAACCCGCCTGCCAAGCGTGGTGAGTATTGGCAAATACCCCCCAAAATGATGACACAGTTGTGAAAATCAATGGGGGAGGCCTTTGTTCAGCAGTGGACGTATAAATGGCCGATATGATGACACCGAAACCTTCACAGAGTATTTTTATGGCAACATTAATGATAAAACATTTACGATTGTTCTGAAATAATTTGTTATTTTGCCATAAAATAGATATCTGTACGGCGGTAATCGACGTGTCGTGCTTTCTCATATGTTTATTATAATACCTTTAGTATCTGTATATATTATATTTACTCTCTGTTTACTATATACTGACCCGTGGGCCAAGCAATAACAATCGTTAGTGCATTGACAAACAAACTTTGTCAGTAGACAAGTTATGATGAACGCATTGTAAACGTTTTTGACATGAAGACTTATAATTTTCTTAATTACAATGTACAAAGAAAAAATAAAAGATTTGGCATAAAGAGAATTTAAATGAATAAATCTTAATTTATGTGATTAACAGTCGAATTTCAATAAAAATAAATCAATAAGGCAATACTAATTTTGTGGAGAATCCTCTTACTCCATCAAGTAATCAAGGAAATAAATCAACAATCGTATTTATACACAAGTATTTAGTCGATTAGTCCGTAAACTCGCGAGTTAACGTTAGTCGAACACTCCCATTCGAATATTTTTAGTTAGTACATCACTAGGTCCAGGAGCTACCAACATTTCGAACCCCAAGTTCTATAAACATTATTTTTCGGTGTTTAAACTGATATGTTTGACTGTATATATCACATACGAATCGACCGCGCTGAAACCGATTGAAACAAGAACTCAGATTAAACGAAAAATAAATTACGAGTCCGTAACAGAATTCACTTAATCACATCACTCATCACCGTGTTTGTACTGACGTATCACTTTTGAATAACGTGTACCGACGTATCACTTTTGAATAACGTGTACCGACGTATCACTTTTGAAACGTTATTTTAACAGTTACTTATTCACTTCGCCTTTGAGGGCTCGTTCGAGTACGCCCTTAGAAGCTATTTCTACGGTCACTGTATTACTTATGGTGGACAGTTGGCCCTGGTCGCTATGACCGGTTATTTCGGTCAGTGGTTCGGTTAAAATGCGTAGAGATGACACTTTTGCTCGCTGATAGGCGCTCACTGTATTCATGCCGAGGAACCTGTAAATTATTATTAATGTTTAAGTAATTTATTACATTTAAATTATCACTAATCGTTATATATTTGATTGAATTGTACACTCGTCGCGACGAATTGAAAATGTTACTCATATTCCAACTTTGAATCACCTCATTCGCCTTAATTTTCTAGAAACGCAAAGCGAGTTGTGATTGTCAAAACTGTGAGCGGGCGAAAATTAAATTACGCTAGGCTATGCTACGCTACGCTAGGCTTGGCAAAGGGTTCTCTAGTGTGATCTAACGAGGGCCTCCCAAAGGGGCTCCCTTTCGGTGCTGAAGATGACCGCTCAAGTGGTTTTAGCCGGTAGGAGTCCGACATACCCCTTCGCCCTTCCCCGGGGCGAAGGAAGTTCATGAAGAATTTCCACTGGGTGGCCAACAAAAAAAAGGCTCGGCGAGAGACACACAACAAAACGCATTCTTTCTCATTCCCTCGTTTTGCGAATCGCAGCCATCGTGACTCGCATTGCGCAGTAGTTCGCACCCCACCTCACTCGAGGTGCACCTCATGACCTTACAGACAAGTTATACATCTGTAGTGTATCTGTGGTGAGTACTGGTAAATTCCCCCCAAAATGAGGACACGCGGCATCTAACCGGTCATCTTATGATCCAGGCTTTTGTTCAACAATGGACGTTTTTTAGTTGATGTGATGATGATGCCGTGTGGTGCCGGCTCAGAATACCACCACCCCATTTCCTCCCGTGGGTGTCGTAAAAGTCGACTAAGGGATTAGCCGGGGGATGGGCAGCAGCGTCCTTCGAGTACATTAAGAACTCAACTGAGATCGCCAACCCGTCTGCCAAGCGTGGCGATTAAGGCAAAATACCCTAATGAGCCCACAACACACCCATATCGGTCGTTGTGGCTGTATGACTCAGAACGCCTTATGTTAATATTGAGTAGTTGAAGTTTGAGATTAGTTAACACAAACCACAGATTTAGCAATAGTTAAATTTATTTAATCGTAGTAACAAAGTAATTTAAAGTTGGATGCTAATCAGCGGTGTTCGCGTAAGTGAGTTATTTGTCTACTAAACTTAAAATATATATCAGCGCGTGAAGTAGGTCGCGGGTTAGCAAAATAAACAACCTGTAGGTATTTAAAACCGTACAGTGGTGATCATTAGGGGCGGCCTGTGTCCAGCAGTGGACTTTATTCGGCCGACACGACGGTACGGTTGGTGCAGTGGCTGATACAGTCTGCTGCGCACCGGGTCGTGGGTTCGATTCCCGCACGGAACAAATATTTGTACGATCTGCAGGTAGTTGTTCCGGGTCTGGGTGTATTGTGTGTGGAATTTGTGTCTGTAAACGCACCCACGACACAGGAGCAATCCTAGTGTGGGGCAACGTTTAAAAAAAAAAAAAAAAAAAAAGCGGCGGGTTACCTGATGGCCACGTAGCACACGAGCAGCGCGGCGCCGGCAGCCAGCACGCGCGCCACGGGCGACAGCGCCAGCTGCACGCACACCCACGCCGCCGCGCCCGCGCCGCACATGCACGCCACCGCCAGCGCCGTGCGCGCCCAGTGCGAGCACGTGAAGCCGCGCTCCCACACCACCCTGACACACGCATTCAAATGCAATCAATCAAAACATAAATACCTTTTTTTTTTCTTTTTTTTTATTGGTGCCCAGTGGAAATTCTTCATGAACTTCCTTCGCCCCGGGGAAGGGCGAAGGGGTATGCCGGACTCCTACCGGCTAAAACCACGGGGGCGGTCATCTTCGGCACCTAAGGGAGGCTCCAGGTCCTCGTATGATCACTCTAGAGCTGCCCGCTGGTGCCACGCCTATAGGCACATCTCGGAGAGGGTGACTGTAAAGTGGTCACCCTCCCGGGGGGGGGTAGGATCCCCTAAAGCGTCCCACGGCAGCGCGTGACCACGTGCGTGCTACCGTCTTCTCTTGGGTTGCTTGGTGTGAGCACGCAGATTCCCCAATCTACGCACCCGCGAACCCAGAGGTCCCCCGCCTTATAGCTACGGCAGGGGGTTTCAGGCGTATGGGAATTAGACGCCAGGGAAGTCATAAATACCCACTTATCATATCATCATCGGCATCATTACAACCGAATGACGGTTTGGTTCAGTGGTACAAAAACAAAGCATACTATAGATAAAGTTACAGTGACTACAAAATAAATCACAAATCATATTAAACAGAGTCGATACATTTATTTTTAATAATATAATACAACAAAATGTAATACATAAATATTTTATCTGACATGAATATTGACACTAATGTCGAAGACCGTTCTGTATGATTAGGATTGCAGCGATTTATAGTTATTTAATAAGAATACATCATTCGTTAATGAGATATGTCGACAAACCAGCTTCACAATCATTTGGAAATGCTACAAATCCATGTGGACACCACACGGATTAAGAATATTACACCACTTCACCTCCTCCGTTGGATGTCGTAAAAGGTGACTAAGAGAGTAAACTCTCCAGAGGGATGGGCGTCCATTGGGTGGTATAGGATATATAGGATGGCCATTCGGCGCTCACCAACATGGTTGGCAAGAGTGGTAAGTACTAGCAAATTCCACCGTTATGCGATCACAAAACCGCTTAGTGATCATGGGGAGGCCCATATTCAGCAGTGGATATTTACGCGCTGCTGAGATGACAGAGAGAAAGACAGAGACTTTTTTTGTCTGTCTAACTGTCTGTCTGTTTGTTAATCTAATCTCCGAAACGGCTGAACCGCTTTCTATTCTACGGGACTTTCACTGAGAGATAGCTGATGTTATAAGGAATAACTTAGGCTACTTTTATTTTAGTAAAACAATCACGGATCAGCGCAAAAAAACAAAACCATGAAATCCAATATATATATATATACATGCCTATGCCGAAGTACTCTAAATTATCTATAAATAATACTATTTCTTTTTAATTAAACGGCGGGTGAAACCGCGGGTCCCAGTTAGTTCTGTAAATAAATCACAAACACTAGGGACAACTATCCAGAATGTCTTGGACATTTACTTGCTTGTTATTGATATTATTGATTAATAATAATAGTATTACATTTAATAACTACGATACAATATTAAATAGGTATATCAGAATAAATATAAATATCTAAAAGAAATAAATAAATATTTAAAATGAAACTTAATATCTACTAATATTAGGTATTCCTATAATATATACGTGTAATAGCAAATTGATATCTAAGGTACAGGGGTACCTTAGATATCAATTTAATGCTGTAATTAAGTATGACATTCATATTCACATTAATCAAAATTATAAAAGTGACTCTCCTCTCTCCTACCTTTTTGCCGTGCCCGACAGGGCCCACATATGATTCCTATACTGTACTGTAACACCAAGTACTTGTGGAGTGCAATAAATGTATTGAGTATTGTACTGAATTACTAGTGGAAATTATAACATACCTGTTTGTCTCCTGAACAATGTAGGGGGTGTTGCATACTTTGCACTTCAACCCGTCGGGACTCGTCGCGCTCTGCGAACATAAATATAAATATATTTAATAAAACCTTCATGAGGGTTCAGCTATAAGAAAATCCAGAACCCCTTTGTATGTCAGCACTACGACAGTCACTATGTAGTAGCTGCTACGACAGTTATCGAAGTAGTAGCTACTACGACTTTTGCTGAAATTGTAACTGCTACGACAGTTGCTAACATATTTCATTAACCGCTACGACTGAGCACAAAAGATCCACAAGAGTTGAGGTGCTTTTGGCGACAGCTAAGCCCGACATATAGCCGACAATAGTATAGATTTGGAACAGCTACGACAGTTACTGAGATTTTAACTGCTACGATGGTTAAAATATAAAAGTACTTTTTGTTCATGTATGAACGTTAACAGGCACTTATAAATACTCAGACTTTAGTAGCCGCGTTCCAATTGTCTACTAAACTAAACAAGCCTGACTGTAATATTTTTTAAAAGGTTGCCGGTTTAAGGGGCCTACTGAAAGCCCTGCCTGCAGGGCCCTACGTGCAGTATCTCTGCCGGATTGTATAGTGTGAATATTTGCAGAGTCGATATTTATAGGCTATCGGCTTTATATTTATAGATACTGCACGTGGGGCCCTGCAAGCAGGGCAATAAGTAGGCAACCTAGTTACTACCACGACTATAGCTGATATATTAACGGCTATGACCCGTTACTGATATAATAACGCCTACGACCAATTGTTAATATCGTAACAGATATGATAGTTGTTTACGTAGTAACTGCTACGAATATGAGTGACGTAGCAACAGTTGTATGACTTATACACCGGGCGACAGTTAGCTTTAAAGTTAAAAATGTCAATATCTTCCACCATCCGTGGCTGGTTTGGTCAAAATAAGCCAAAATAAGACTTAATGTTCGCAAGACACTTTGATATTAACGAAAACTCCCTTTCAGTGTTCTATCTACGAACCTCGACGAGCCAGCGACTGAGGCAGTCATGATGCACGGCGGACACGTCTCCGGTGCAGCGGCATGGTCTGATGAGCGGCTCGGAGCGGGAGCTGTCGTAGCAGATCCAGCAGTCGCGCGCTGAACCCACGCTGCCCACCAAGGAGTCTGTTTCCACATTCTGCTGTTAAGGAAATATGCCACTTAGTATTTAAACACAATAAATAAAACCATTTAATAACATTTAACAACTATCAGTTCGAATTCTATTTAAGTAACGCTTCGCTTAGATGTTTTCTGTAGCTAGTTTTAAAAATAGAATGAAGTCAATTAAGTAACTTGAAACTTGATCTACCGAACGTTTTAGCAAACCATATAAAAAAGATTAACTGAAACAGTTTCATTTCAGGAACAAACACAAAACTCACCGGCGATTTACTCAGCAAGTCCAAAACAGTATCAGAATTGACAGGGTCCTTGCCATCATCTGTAGTGTGTTCAATAGCCAATGGCGGCAGAACTACATTGAAAACGACCCTGGTGATCAAACAGCGCCAATACAAGACTAGGTGGACTACCCACTGCGCCTTTTCATTCCAACTCAGTCGGCAGAACTCCACAAGACTCTGGGGATTTGAACCAATCGGTTTTGAAGCTCACAGTGAGATTTTAAAGCCTATGAGAGCTGAATGAAGCCGGTATTCGCAAAGCTGGTGATGTGCAGGCGTTCACCGTACAAAACATGGATGAAGCATGTATAGCCAAAGACGACACGAAGGTTCTTTAAGGATAAGGTCTCATAAGTTTAGTGCTATCTGATGGAGAAATATTTATTCCAGAAAAATTACACGTAGAAATACAAAACTTTTCAAGGGAATTCCGAGCAGAGGGCCATATTGTCCAATTTTAAATTACTAAATCCATATAAAGCTATCTTTTCAGACGTCAGACTGTCAAACTTACTGACTGACAACATAGCTTTATGTTAAAAAAAATAGTAATTTGAAAACTGAACCAGCGTGAAATTTTAATTATTTAAAACAATTCGAAGTGAGCACATCCCAACAAAAGCGGTAGCATTTAAAGCTGGAAGACTGAACAGTACCTACAGATGTATTCTATGGACTGAACAACCATTCCATAGCATGCCATTTACCAATGATGAGAAGACAATACGGAGTTCGTTTTACAACGAAGTTTCCGTTACAATATAAAATGAGAAACATATAAACACTCTAAATAAAATACGAATCAGTAATTATCAATTAGAAATAAAACACCATTCATCGCGCCTTCATTCACAAAAGGGTTGGTCAGAAGTGTACTATGCAGTATATTGAGATGTTTGGTACTCGGAGACTTTAATTTGAGTGGGATCTGCTGGCAACTTAATAATAGTGATAATTCGTTGTCTCGAACTGTGAACAGTAACGAGGAATTTTCCTTCATTGACGTATTACATACACATGACCTAAAACAGTATAACGGTGTAATTAATTTTAATGGTAGAATTTTAGACCTTGTGCTATCAAATGAATATCTGACTGTTTTTGAATGTGCAGATCCTTTGGTACCAATTGATCCGCATCATAAATAGCTTAGTATAAAAATTAATAAGATCGGGTTGTCGTATCTGGAACCTGCCGCTCGTGTTAAATATATGTTCGCGAAGAGTGACTATAATGCTATAAATTTGGGATACTTAACTGTGACTGGCATAAATAATTCTTAAACAAATGCGTCAATAAAGCTGTCGATTATTTTTACTCGTTTCTCAGGCATTTAATAGAGAAACACATACCCAAATCTAAGCTACACCGTAATAATACTTTTCCAGGATGGTATACACAGTCATTAAAAAAGTCAATTAAAGAAAAATATAAATTCTTTCGTAAATATAAAAATTATGGTAATCGGTCGGATTTAGAGACGTATAAATTATTAAGAGATAGGGTTAAAAGGTTAGGAAATGAATGTTACTCAACTTACATAACATCAGTAGAACAGCCAATCAAGACTAATCCGAAACATTTTTGGACGTATGTCAAATCTCGTCGTAAATCATCTAGCATTCCAAGCGTAATTAAGTATGATGATATGGTTGCAAACACCGGCGATGCTATTTGTAATTTATTCTCCGAATATTTCTATTCAACATTTTTGCAGTCATCTCAAGCCTCTCCTCTCGGTAACATTTGTACAAACACATGAATCACTATCAGATATTTCTAGCGTGCACATAATTCATAATGAGGTGAGTGAGATTCTTAAAGCACTGAACCTCACAAAGTCAGCCGGACCGGATGGGATTCCTCCTATGTTCTTGGTCAAACGTGCCAGCACTATTTCGTTACCTGTCGGTTTACTTTTCACAAAATCCCTGTCTGATTGTGTTGTTCCATCCATATGGAAGTCGGCCTTCATAACCCCTATTCACAAAAAGGGACTTATAACAGATGCTACAAATTATAGACCGATCTCAAAATTATGTATACTGGCTAAGGTATTCGAAAGAATAGTACATAACCAATTGTACGCGGCGTTAAAACATTCGTTCAATACCTTTCAGCATGGGTTTATGAGAGGGCGATCAACTACATCCAATCTTATACTCCTGAATGAATTCATATCTGAAGCAATGAGTAGAGGTAAGCAAGTCGATGTCATTTACGCTGACTACAGCAAGTGCTTTGACAGAATCGATCACGAGACACTAATTTTCAAGTTAGATCAAATAGGTATAAGAGGAGACCTTCTTCGATGGTTCTCGTCAAATATTTCAAATCGTTCTCAGGCTGTTGTAGTCAATAACTACATATCAAGTTGGGTTATCATACCTAGTGGGGTGCCTCAGGGCTCCCTTCTTGGCCCATTGCTCTTCTTGGTCTTTGTAAATGACATCGGAAAATGCTTTCAACATTCTCAACGACTATGCTTTGCGGACGACATGAAAATCTTCAAGGCTATCTCAACATTTGCGGATGTGTCTGATTTACATGCAGATCTTACTCGGTTGGATGATTATTGCACTCAAAATAGGCTCTATCTAAACCCTACTAAATGTTCGGTCATCACTTACAGCAGGAAATCAAATACCATACTGTCTGATTATTTAATAAAGGCTTCACACTTCAGAGGATTTTTAACATACGTGATTTGGGTGTCATCCATGACCCCAAGTTACTATTTGAAGACCATATCGACAATATTATCTCTAGAGCTTCTAAGGCACTGGGCTTTGTAATGCGTATGTCGAACAACTTTAAAGAGGCTAAGACATTAAAAATTGTATACTGCACATTTGTACGTAGTATATTGGAATATGTTAGTCAAGTATGGAACCCACGCTACAATAAATATATCTCCCGGATTGAAAGAGTCTAAATTAAATTTATTAAATACTTATGCTACCGCATAAAATGCAATTAAACATCAAATGATTACTTAAAACTCTGTGCTAAGTTTCATATTCTTCCATTGACTATACGGCGAGAAGTAGCGGATGTCACATTCATGTTGAATATCATATCGGGATCGGTTGACTGTCCTGATCTTCTTTCAAAAATTGCCTTTGTTGTGCCCACAAAGATCTCAAGACATTATACACCCATACACTTGCCCGTGGTATCCTCCAACTACCGGCAAAATGCGTTCCTGTGGCGAGCGAGCAATACCATAAACAAAAAATGCTTGCATTTCAATTTTGATATATTTGAAACAAGTTTACAATCGGCGAGACGGGCACTTAGTCTAGAGTTCTTTTCAAGTTTTTAGCTCTGTGATGCTTATTAACATATTTAATGTCTCTACTTTTGTATCCACTCACTTTATTGTAACCAATTACTACACGTGAAGACATGTTATTGGCTGAATGTAACTAGTGTAAAATAACTAATGTAATTGTTAAATGCTTTTGGTCTTTCAACATTAAGTAAAAAATAAAAATATACTCATCATCATCATTTCAGCCGAATAAAGTCCACTGCTGGACAAAAGCCTCCCACAATTCTAACTGAAATCTAATTTCTGATAACGTAAACTTATAGGCCTGATCAGCCTGGTGTTATCAAATGGCATTTTCTGTATTTTGACAGCCTCATAGACAAATTATATGGAGGCGTCGTGCGCTAGTCGAGCGACTGGCACCCGCTGCTTGTTGATTTATACATACCTATTATAAATTCTCTTCGGTATCACACATTATCTACTTATACAATGCTTATAGCTGATAAACTCATGCACATCATCATCATTTCCGCCGAATGAAGTCCACTGCTGAACACAGGCCTCCCCCAAAGATCACAACGATCGATATGGGTGTGTTGTGTGCTCATTGAGGGGCTTTGCCATAATCGCCACGCTTGACAGGCAGGTTGACGATCGCAGTTGAGTCGTTGATGTACTTGAAGGACGCTGCTGCTCAATCAAAGATGAGACATGTTGGTGCTATACGTAGCCGGCAACACACGACATACAGTATATACTAGTGTATGTCAACATCTACATTTTGCTAACACAGTCCCAAATGGCGTTGCCAGGTATCCCGATTTGCTCTTGTGGGATCATAAGAGAACCTGGAGCCCCCAAATTTGCCCAACTTCCACTGTACCCAATAAAAAAGAGTTGTCTCGATTTGCGCGAGACGTCCCATTTTCAGTGGTATGTAGACATGTCCCGATTAACCCTTAATTGGGACGCCAAATGTCCCGATATTCGTTCATTGAATTGTTACATTCTCTAAGACTAGTTTAACTTACGCTTTACGCTTGTCAATGTAACTGAAGACTTGGAACAATTGTTGAAACCAACTAACATGTACAGAGATGGGACAGTTTAGTTGAAAAATCTTCCAAATCTCTTAAAAATATATTTGTCCATAATTTACTACCGATGTCAAATACTGGGATTTTTTTAAATCAAATGTGCTTTAAGTTCCAAATAAGTTAACTTATAAACGCGTTGCTTTTTTTAGTCCTAATGTAATAGGGGGACAGGCCTCTTCACCATTTAACACATACAATTCAAAAACTCCGGCTGCCACCGAGTATTTCCTAACAGAAAAAGCCTTATAACAGTGCTTGCAGTGCAATGCCCTAAGCTCAAATATCCATACATATTTGAATACATAATTGAAATAACGGTGAAAACCAATTTAGTATTCGCTAAAACATGATTGCAGCTATTCAAGGATTCGTTGCAGACGATGAGCCATGAGGACGAGTCTTAAAGAATACCAAATTGGGTTGTCACCGTTATTTCAATTCTGTTTTCGTGGATGTATGGACATTTGAGGGTCAATTCTCGCAATTAATTTACACTATGACTGAAATATGACCGAACTGAGATTATGAATTGATAAAAAAATGGTATTCAGCTACCCTTAAAGTTCAGTCGGATTTCAGTATAATCTAGATCTAGTCTCATTTCAATCTCAATTTTGACGTTTTTATAATGACAATTTAGTACCTACGACACGACGACGACGACAACGACAGATCGAAATGTTAGCAGAATACCGTTTTGACTTCGATCAACTTCCGATCCATTTTCGATCTCATCACAGTGTAAGTTCACGTTTGACGATGTTTGTTAGTTTAGGAGAATACCATTTGTGACATTATGACACTGAGACCAGATCGGAACTATATTTAGAACATTTTTAAATTACGAGAATTGGCCTTCTGAGCTTAGAGAATTGCATTGCTGATCAGGGAATCGAACCCAAGACCTCACGCTCCGCAGCCACGTTTGCAACAACTTGAACAATTAGGTAATTAAGATAATTTATCAAAACACAAACCTTGACCTCGTAAGTTACGACGTCACACAAAAAGTTTACGCGTATAAGATAAATTTTAATGCATCAAGACGAAAAGGTAACAAAGTGTTTTGTGTTTTTTTTAAGAAGCTAGTTAAGCTTTGGTTATTCTTTTTATCTTATTTTTGTGTTGCATGGTAACGGGACAGATGATTTACTGAAATTGTGATATTCATCTCTAGACTCTACAGTATTCCCACAATTTTCCGATCTATTGCGAGATTATTTCTGAGAACGCTTCCATTAAAGAAAATTATTTTGTTCATTTTTTACAAGCTTTTATTTAACTTGCAATGTATGTTAGTTTGTTTAGCTCAAATCTTCCAAGCCAAATTAGAACTATTAAACTTGGGACTTTGAAATTGTGTTTGTTTCTTCAGTTCCGAGCATCACACTAAAATGATAGAAATAACCTGATGCTGCAACCAAGATTGTTTCCACATGAAGGCACTCCTCAGCGGTTAACAGCACGGACCCGAAACTTTGCATATACGTTTAATTTTGATAGCTTAACATGATCTCGACCATGAACTGATGCTGCAGCCAGGATTGACTCCTCATGAGTACACTCCACAACGGTTAGTAGCATGGATATAAAACTTCAAGTTCTTTCAGTGCCGACGAAAGAACACTAAAATGATATAAATAACCTGATGCTTTCAAATTAATGAGTACGAATTTAAAAGCTTGTTTTGAAAATATACATTTTTTATTACTAATTTATTCTATTCTAGATTCTCTGCATAATGATTACAAGCATACCTATACTAAGAGATTTTTTATTTTTATTAGTCGAGCTCTTGTTTTATAATATCATCGACTCTTGCAAGCTATACAATATCATGTTCCACATTCAAGTACTGATAACAAACAGGAGTTCAATAATATTGTTATAAGGCGGTACTAATGACCGAACGATATGCGGTTCGCAGTTTATCTCAAGTTATCACTTATAATGTGTAAGTTACTTGACACGAATGTAATTATAATACACACATTTATACTGGCTCAAATAGGCATGTCATTTATCTCGGAAATAAAAAGGTCATAGTTTTGTGTCGTTTTTGAGCACGCAATGTATTATAAACAACGCGATCAAAACGATACGTGATTGTTTTACTATGATATGATATTATTATGCTATTGCGACTGATGACCTCATCCGTAAACTGTATCAAAACAACATCCGTTTAGTTTTTATTTACATTGCAGTTTTATGTGAAAATAAGTACCTAGTTCATAGTCTTTTTTTTTAATTGCGTTGGTATGTGTTAGGGTTATTTTATATTGAAGTCAGTTAAATAAACTGGAAAATCACTTCGTAAGCAGCGCTCACCAACTCGCCTGCCAAGCGTGATGAGTACCCCAAAATGATGACACACGGCATGTAACCGGTCGATTATGGGGGAGGCCTTTGTCCAGCACTGGACTTATTTTAGCTGGTATGATGACAATTCTTGCATTTTAAGCGCAGTGTGCCGTGTATCATTTCGATTTGACACCTATGTCAGTGCCATAAAACTTATGCAAACATCATCTTGGAATGCAACATGTCACCTTATCAATATCAAAGTTATTTTAGTATGACTAAGTTGATAAATATTATGCAAACCCACAATTTGTGGGTACAAACGTGATATTGGAATATGTAAAACAATGAAACTACATGTTTACTTATTGTTTCTGAGATGTGTGCTAATTTAACACTGACCGCGAATAGGGCTATTTACTTTAAACATTGGGAATGTTGTTTACTAAATTGTTTTTCTTTATCTGCAGCATCTTGTGAAGTTCTGTTTCGACAATACGATCTAGAGAAACGGTTGCCATTTGAATACGAATACAAAATTGTTACCGTGACGACAGATGTAGCAGCTTCAAGCTTTTGCTTCGCGTAAATGAACGTCCGCGTGGTGTCCGGATTAAGAATATAGCACCACTCTATCTCCCCCCGTGGAAATCGTGAAAGACGACTAAGGGCCTAAACCAAAGGGATGGGCAGCAGCGTCCCTTCTGTGGAACAGTGGCCATACTGCGCTTACCAACGTGCCTGCCAAGCGGGGTGAGTACTGGGACACCCCCCCCCCCATTGTGGGAATCTATGAGAGAGGAGAGGCCTTTATTCAGCAGTGGACGTTCTTTGGCCGATATGATGATGATGATGATGATGAACTGTTTAAATACTTCCTCCTTTTTGATAAAAAAAAATATAATAAGGAAATCTATCACGAAGCTTATAGAACGCAGGGCAGCGTGTGGCGAGCTGAATGTGAGTGGCGACACTGCGTACTCGAATGCATCGCATTATATTGCAGTCATAAGGTCTATAATAGACTTTATAACTGTAGTTTCAATCTCATACAATAGTTTTACACCTCCGGGGACAATCCGAGACTACATTATATAGTATAGCTATGGAGAGTCCCCGGTTAGTGTACCATTACATTTTAGATTAAAATTCTCTAAAGGGCCTCTGCGTGTTGGACCCATGTCCCCGCATAAGCCTATCAAAAGACCGGGTTCCCCGTAAAGGGGATATAAGCCCGTGCATAGAGAAACATGTAGATAATAATAATGTATATCAAGTCCTCTCTGCCTTCCAAATCTAGTCTACTAGTAAACTGCAATAGACTTAAATAATTTATTCATTCATTCACTATATCATGGCGACACGACCCCAAATATCTTTTTTATTTTGCTATAGGTTATACCACCACATTTATATAAACATGGTTACAAGCTACGGTTCTGCAAATCTAAAGAACATATTTTGTCAAAAGGTATTTTTTAGATTTAGTGAACTATAAATGTCAACACCTCTCGGGCATATAAGCGTAGTTTAAGTAGGTACATAAGTGGGTAAGCAATAGCTATATTAAATTGACACTAACGCTATCATCACCACGTTTTGTAGGTGTATAACCGTAGCACAAATTGTGCAGTTGCTGCCTATCCCACATAAAATAATGTCGGAATGTTATGTAAATATGATAGTACACTTCTTTACCCTCCAGATATAACAGCTTGACGATTATCTCTTTATATAGTTTATTATCTTGAACTTCTATTTAAGTAACTTTCTGATATTAAATGTACAATAATTATATTATGTAGGAAAATAGGCAACTTATAAGACTGCTTAGTAGAGAAACAGACCTAACAGTATGTCAACTTACAACAAGCGTCGCCGTTACTCATACTACATAGCTCGGAGGAGACCCCATTGCGTCTATAGTACTTATGTTATTTCGTATTAGATATTTTATAACCCTACCTTGGCGTCATGATGGTGAGCGAGTAAATCCGCGAGTCGAGCATCGTCGAGCTGCCTCGCCAACAATCGGCGAGGATTGAGCAACCAGAGTCGCTCGGGTGCCATGGAGTTCCACAGCACGCACGGGAACCATAGCGCTACGCCGATCTCCGCCAAACGGAACACTAGATCGTGCCAGTTGCGGGAAACCACCGGGACTCTGGAATAAAAACGTTTAGGTAAGTTTGGAGTGCAACAAGTGTGATGACGAACAGATTGTACAGGAAGGTACAGAAGACAGGATATGGGTGTACTGTCATTTCACCGACAGTTAATTTACAAATGTTCACTTGACAAGTAACGATTGGTAAAAACATGATGTGTCATTTCATCATTATACAACAACAAGTTTGCCAAATTCACTCAAGAAAATAATTACCCGACAATGCATTATTACGAAAGGTAGGTTAGAACTGTGACCACAACGATGGGCCTAAAACGTCTATGATATTTAGTATAACCGTGATTTTATCAAAAGAATCCAAATATTAAATGAGAAATGTATGTCATTAAATATCATGCGAAACATTTGTGAAGAGCAACATTTGCCAAATGAATGTTTGTAAAGTGAGTGTACATAAAATAAAACATTTGCGAAATAAGTTGTTTGTGAAATAAATATAAAATGAAACTTTGGTTGTAAACAATAAAATTGTTAACGTTGTTTGTGGTTGGTGAAACATTTGTGAACCCAGGATACGCCAAAGCGATAAACTTAAGACACACTTTGGTATAAACGACACGTAAGATATTTCGGTACACCAAGGAACGCTTTAAGTATACAGTTAAAACATGCTGTACACAACTAATGTTAAGCGAGCATTATAATACTTCCACACTTTTTATTATGCTAAGATTTACATCTCTAAAGGGAAGTAGTATACTACTTTGTGTCCAAAGGTAAATAGCTAATCACTAAATAATGGCGTTCACGTGTTTCGACGACATCTCTAAACCGTCTCGGAACTCGCAAAGAAGTAATTAGAAGAATCAAAATAGGCATGAGAAACTCAGTGCAGTACTCAGACTTACCGAGTGAAATGGGAGTGCAAATTTAATTTAAAAAATACGAGTAGTGTTGAGGCTACTTGAAGTGGTGTTTATGCGACTGTCCGCTCGAATGGAGTATCTGAAGATCGCGCTCATTGTAGGCGTACATGAGTCACTTTTTGCTAAGAAGTAGCGTAATAGGCCGTTTCCCTTAATTGAGTCTTACAACTGCCGTAGAGATAATGTTTCTGGTTGGTATCATTACGCAGTCCTTGACATATATCAGTTTTTAATTTAACAAGGTCTCCAACGGCGGAGATTAGCTAAATTTTATTTATTTGGAATGTTACTTATATTGTTCGTGAAATTTATGAAACAACACTTATAAATATTCAGTAAAATTATATTTTGGTTCAACTTACGGTAAGGTTTAAAACCTTACCGAAAATCTTCTTAAAACACGAGACATTCTAGTGACTAGGATTTTAAAACCACAAACGTAGACTGAAAAACATATTTCGTCAATAATTTTTTTTTTTTTTTTTTTCTTTATTAAGGGCTTAATCACAACATGTTCGTCAATAAATTACGAACAAATACAGGCCCGAAAATTGAGCCCTAGGGCAGCCCCGATGTTACAGTTATGGCGGTTGAGTGGAAACCGTTAATTAAGGGTCCTGTTGGAAATATAGGAAGAGAATCAGTGCACAAAATATTCACAAATACCATTAAAAGAATTTTCAACCAGAAGTAATTCATGATCAACTTTGTCAGAAGCTTTTCCAAAATCGGTGTAAAGAGTCCACTTACACAAGTGAGTCCATGCTAATAAGTGTATAATCAACAGAGCCTTGTTATTTGCTGTTGAAGTATACTATCCTGAACTATTGGACCTCGCAATTATTACTCATTATAATAAAACACTTTTAGACGGATTATATTCATCATTATCATCATTTCGGCCGAGTGAAGTCCACTGTTGGACATAGGCCTCCCCCAAAGATCACGACCGATATGGTGTTGTGTGCTCATTGGGGGGTGTTGCCATAATCGCCACGCTTGGCAGGCGGGTTGGCGATCGCAGTTGAGTTGTTAATGTACTCGACGGACGCTGCTGCCCATCCTCCGGCTAATCCCGTAGTCGACTTTTACGACACCCATGGGAGGAGATGGGGTGGTGGCATTCTGAGCCGGCACCACACGTTATATTGCGTATGTAAAAAAAACATTTTTCTCATGCTGCGAACAGGTTTTCTTACATAACTTACAATTAGATGATTAACTTCACAGGCTATAATTATTAAGACAACACGTAAATGATTTTGATGATGATGATGAATTTTATAAGATACTTAAACAAGACCTATTAAAATTATGCCGTCGTAAATCGCGTTACGTTCCAGTGAACTATTTGAATGAACACAAAAAAGTCCAAACGAAGCTAAAATCCTTAGGGTGAGATTCAGAAACGGATCTAAGCTAAGTTCACGCTCCATCTGTCAAATTAGGACATTACAGGACAGAATTAGAACTACGCGAGTGACAAACGCGATGCGATCCTGAAAAATGTAATGAGATATGATAGAGCAGACTCATAAAAATACAGATACATAATTACAGCGTCACATCTTGTCACTTATTGTTATCACTTGCGACAACGTACGCTATCCAGTACCTACTGTTATTGACATTACCGCATCACACCGTATCGCGTCGCATTAGTAGTTGCATTAATTACATATCGATTATAGTTGCGCTACTTACTTGGTCTTCCAGAACTCGCTGAGCGTCTCCGAGGCGAGGAAGCCGGCGATGAGTATGAGCATTAGGGCCTGGCTGATGAGACCGAGCCGCGACTGGTGCAGCTGCGAAATATCCACGGAGCGAGGGTCCACCGTACCGTCCACGTCTGCCAAATCTGTTTGTATGCCCTGCGGACGATATGAATAGATTATTTTATATTGTATAACCTGTATAGAAATAAAAGGTAAGTTACCGAATGACTGCTAACATTTAACGCCCAAAACATAAAACGACAGAAACTTTTTGAGCCTTGTGCAATAAAACCCATGTAACAACTGAAACCGACTACAAGTTTAAAATCCTAGCTATTTGTTACCCGATTACCTCGTCTGTTGGCAAATCAGCCAATTATTTACTTCATCATCTGTTGGCTGTGGAATTCGCTCCCGCCTAATTTGGGCAGCAAACCAGTAGACGGCCCACCTGATAGTATGGTCACTGCCACCTACAGACATCTGCAATATCAGAGACATTGCTGGTGCGTAGCCTATCCCTCTCAGAAAATAAAAAAACCCTATTATAAAGAACTGTAGAACTGCTTCAATATTTAGCTTTAATCATGCTATTCCTATGATGTCACGTTTGGCGCAGTGGCTTGAGCGATTCTCTTTCTACGTGTTACAGGTTCGATTCCCGCACGGAACCCACGACAAAGAAATAATACAAGTGTAGCATCGTTTAAAAAAATACCAAATGCGATGATCTCTCATCCGCATAGTTGCGTATGTGTCTTATTAATATTTATGGTTGTTTTTGCACATGTATATTTCTTATGCAAATATATTTATGTATGTATGTATACTCATATTTATATCAAGTGAATTAGTTTATTTCTCTACACAATGGGATTTTTCATTTTTTTAAAGTTGTATTATCCTCTCGCAGATCTGCTTGAAAGTATTTCCATTTCCGCGTGGTGAGTACTGACAATGTTATCCTAAAATGACGAAACGGTGTAAATCAGGCCGTTTTTGGGAGGGCTTTTTTTTCTTTTTTTATTCGTTGCCCCACACTAGGATTTCTCCTGTTTCGTGGGTGCGTTTACAGACATGAATTCCACACACAATACACCCAGACCCGGAACAACTACCTGCAGATCATACAAAATATTTGTTCCGTGTGGGAATCGAACCTACGACCCAGAACGCAGCAGCCGACTGTATCAGCCACTGCACCAACCGTGCCGTTTGTTCAGCAATGGACGCCTTTTGGCTGATAAGATGATGGTGAAAGTAAAATGAGATCTGTTCGTAATAAAATGATCCTCATTCATACATATAGAACATTGAATGCAGACTCTCACGTTTCTTCCCCTTTTTTATTGGTATCCAGTGGAAATTCTACATGGAACTTCCTTCACCCCGGGGAATGCCGAAGGGGTATGCCGGACTACTACCGGTTAAAACCACTGGAGCGGTCATCTTCGGCACCGAAGGGGGGCTCCAGGTCCTCGTAAGATCACACTAGAGCTGCCCATTGGTGCCACACCTTTAGGCGCCATGCCTTTAGGCACACGTTTCTTCCCCTAGACGAATCACATGTCATTTTCGAATGCCAAACAGCAAGCAAGAAAGTAAGTTCGGGAAATTCGATGAATCGTCAAAGAAAGCATTGTCGCATACGTGGGTCCTTTTACTGTCGCATTCATGTCGAAGTCTGTTTAATGTTGGCAGGTTATTGTACCGGATTTTTACAATAGAGAATGTAGCGCACTGCATTTCCGCCACATGAAAGTGTGCAATGCCTGAGGTAATCGGGTAACAAATAGTGTACAACCTAATGAGTAGATTTATGAGTTACCATAAAATAAGTATAAGACCTACTGTATCACCAAAAGTCACACTAATAAATACTTTGACTTTGACTTTGACTTTGTAAAATCATGTCGAGTCTTGGTGTTGAGCCCCAATGTATTTATTATAATCAGCAGATTTATCTATCACTCGGAAAACTCATCAACACTTTGCATAACACGAAGTTTGTTTATTGTTGGCAGGTTATTGTACCGCGCCTTTCGATCCTGGTCGATCAGATCGGGCAAGATCTCTCTCTGCCAGCAGTAGTGTCGGCTATGCTGGCAGAGCACGAAAACTGGAATGCAGTGGTCTCCTTCTGTGAGAGCGTCATGGTCCAGAAGGAGACCGCAGAGCGGGATCGGGAGAGGGCCGACCCCGCTCGAAGGAGGAGACGGCGCCGGGGTAACAACCGCCCTGACGCCTAATTCCCACACGCCTGAAACCCCCTGCCGTTGCTGTGAGGCACTCAACAAGGACCAGGCGACAACCTGCACTAGGCCAGCGTGGTGTACCTTTGGGTTCGCGGGTGCGTAGATTGGGGAATCTGCGTGCCCACACCGAGCGACCCAAGAGAAGACGGTAGCACGCATGTGGTCACGCGCTGCCGTGGGACGCTTTGGGGGATCCCCCCGAGGGGGTGACCGCTTTACAGTCACCCTCTCAGGGATGTGCCTATAGGCGTGGCACCAGTGGGCGGCTCTAGTGTGATCATACGAGGATCTGGAGCCTCCCTTTGTGACGAAGTCATCCTTCATCTTCATTTCAATCAACCTCTTTCATGACTTCATACCTTTTTATTTCCATCACTGTCCACCTCACGATTCATTCTTTATTCAAATCAAAATTCGAATTTATGTGACGTAGAGTCGCTCTTCATATTTTGATCATTATCATTACACATTGAATTCTGAACGCTAGTGGATCAACACACAGCTGTCGCTCTGACAAATAGTCTCCTGCAATATAACAATTACTTATTTTTAACTAGCTTAATATTGTGATAATAAGCTATATTTGAAATATATAAAAATCACCATGAAGATGAAGTGTTGAAGTTGTGAATATAAATATACCATTATAACAATATATATGTTACGTTTCATTGAATAACTATAACTGAACTCCGTTACTTGCTACCGTGGAGAGAGCCTCCCAGTTGAGCTAACCGGGAAGGAACACGGAGGGAGGCACTTCGCGACACCTTAGGTGCCGAAGATGACCGCTCCAGTGGTTTTAGCCGGTAGGAGTCCGGCATACCCTTCGCCCTTCCCCGGGGCGAAGGAAGTTCATGAAGAATTTCCACTGGGCACCAATAAAAACAAAAAAAAGAGGTTGTTGTACCGGGTTTATACAACAGAGAACAAAACATACTACTGCATTTCCACCTCATGAAAGAAGTGATCGCATGTGCATTGCGTGAAATCATGTAGTCTTAGTGTCCCAATGAATTTGTTATATTCAGCAAATTGTTATCTCTATCACTCGGAAAATTTTCACTGTTGAACTTAGTGTATAAAGTGTGCATCATTTCTTTCGGACAGTATATATTATGTATAGGGCGTATTAATAAGCTAAAAAAATATGTCTTATATTATTCAATTTCACAATAGACCAGCTGTCATCGACCTGCGGCCTGTGAGTCGCCTCTTTGTGGTCTACAAAATTTAAATAAATGCAAATAAATATATAGGTACTACGGCACTTATTAAAGATTTAAAAATATTTGTACAGAATGTGACCTGGAGCCTTCTTATGAGAATATAGTGAGTGACCACGTCTCTGTCCCATATGTAATCACTGGTTAAAGATTTTCACCGTGAAGCATTGCCAGTATTGTTGCAGAAAAGACGTTGGTTTTTGGAAGGTTCTCTAGAGGAGACCACGCACCGAAAAACCCAGCGTGTGACGACCTCCAACGAGGTGGACAGACGACCCGGTGAAGGTCGCTGGGAAACATTGGATACGGGCAGCACGCAACCGCTCGTTGTGGAAATCTATGGTGGAGGCCTTGGTTCAGCAGTGAACGTCTTTTGGCTGATATGATGGTGATGAAGTACAGAAAGTTATGACATACGACCCTCACTGATCTCCACGTATTTGTGGCTTTCTTATTGCAAAAGGTTGCCGACTTATGCTATCGATTATAAACTGCCAATATTGCCACCCTAAAACTGCCAATGTCAACCCAGAACGGCTTGAGACAGGTTGGTCCCAATTACCAACATGCAACTAAGCATGCAGCATGATGTCCCAATGTCCCATCAGTCTCCAGGAGCTAGGGACGAATGTTTACCAGCAGATCTGAAAAGTTTACACCGAGCGACCCACGAGAAGACGGTGGCGCACATGTGGTCACGTGCTGCCGTGTACGCATAGCACAGCCCACAGGGACGCTTCGGTGGATCCTTTACAATCCCCCCCGGGGGGTGACCTATTTACAGTCACCCTCTGAGAGATGTGCTGATAAGCGTGGCACCAGTGGGCGGCTCTAGTGTGATCGTACAAGAACCTGGAGCCCCCCTTAGATGCCGAAGATGACCGCTCCAGTGGTTTTAGCCGTAAAGAGCCCAGCATACCCCTCCGTCCTTCCCCGCAGCGGAGGAAGTTCATGAAGAAGTGCCACTGGGCACCAATACAAACAACATCTGGGGGCCAATTCTTGTAAATAATTTACACTTCCACTGAAAGTTGACTGAACTGAGATTAAACTACGAATTGACAAAATATTGATATTGTGCTCCAGCTAAAGTTTAGTCAGATTTGAGTATAATAATCTCAATATAGTCTCATTTAAACGTAAATTTTGACGTTTATTTAATGACAATTTTAGTACCTGTGTCAGTTCAAATTGTTAGCAGAATACCGTTTTTGCTTCAATCGACTTTCCATTTTCTATCGCATCACAGTTATAAGTTTACGTTTGACGTTGTTTGTTAGTTTAGGAGAATACCGTTTGTGACATTTACGACATTCAGACTACATCGGAACTATATTTTGAACGTTTCTACATTACGAGAATGGGCCTTCTGGGTATGCAGATGTGATGTTAAAACAATAAGAAACTAGGGATCTGGGTAATGAATAAACGTATAATTGATCTTCAAAACATCATTGTACTTTAATGACATAACGTGTTATGAAAATCTGTAATAACTGATTTGCTTGAGCCATTGTTCCAGTACACTTGAAGTTAAAAAAAAACTAAACAAGTAAGGCACTGAGAATGCGTCGCATCTTCTGGCCATATAAATTAAGATTCTCCAAAAGTACTGTATACACACTGTGTTTAAATTTGAGACGGTTTGCGTAGTGGCTAGGCCATTGGTTTCGCGAGCGCGCCTATTGGGAAATTTGCGTGCTCATACCGAGCGACCCCCGGGAAGACAGCGGTGTGTATGTGGTCACGTACCGCCGTGGCGCAGTACAGCGCATAGCGAGGATTCGGGGGAATCCTTTACAATTCCCCCGAGAGGTGCCTGGGAGGGTGGCATCTTTACAGTCGCCCTTCCTCCGCTAGAGGGGATGACCGCTTTACAGTCATCCCCTCCGAGATGTGCCTAAAGGCGTGGCGCCAGTGGGTGGCTCTAGATCTTTCGAGTTCCTGGAGCCTCCCTACGGTGCCGAAGATGACCACTCCGGTGGTTTTAGCCGGTAGGAGTCCGGCATGCCCCTCCGCCCTTTCCCAGGGTGTAGGAAGTACATGATGTATTTCCACCGGATCAATAAAAAAAGAATAAAAAAAAGGCCATTGGTTTACTGTGCTACGTATCGCGGGTTCAATCCCCGCACGGAATAAATATTTGTATGAGCTTACAGGTAGTTGTTTCGGGTGTGGATGTTTGTGCATGTGAGATTTATGTCTGTAAACTGAACCCACGATACAAGAGAAATACTAGTGTGGGGTGTTGAATAAAAATATATTAGTCTATTGCCGTTGTCACCCATAAGTAAAAAATACAAATAATATGTAACATGTATCAGAAATAACGTTCACTAATTTATTGATGTGAAACTTGTTTTGGGACGGTGTGAATTGTATTTTCGAAAGAGAGACAACTATAAATGTATGTATAGGGTTTAGGCTGTGATAGAATGAGATAAAAAACGTTTCTTTATAGTTTCCCTGTTTCCCATTGTCGATCAATCGCTCTCTCTTTGTCTGTTTACCATCTCCATAGTGTATTCATCTCAGTTTCTTACAAATTAACCAAAATATAAAGTTTCACTTCTACCGCGTGTGAACTCACACTCAACAATTTTTATGTATTGACAAGTTCTAGTGTTATACTTATCAGTTCCGAATCTTTTTATACAGTAACTACTTGATTTCGCCTGATAACAATATTCAACAAACAATAATTAATAAATGACAAACTTAATCCTTTGATTCTAGACCCAATACCATTCTGCCAATGTCAACGTTGCAAGCTATTAACACGCAAGAGATTGGCCGGTTTGATGGGTTTTATCAACAACAAAAATTTATCACAGTCTGTCGATAAGTATTGTCATTTAATGCGATATATCAAATGTGTCAAATGGATCATTGACATTTTCCACTGAGCGAGGCAGGTCATTTATCATATTTGTTTTTTTATATAACTAATGCACAATGCATGCTGTTCGTGTGGTGTCCAGATTAAGAATATAGCACCACTCCATCTGCTCTCGTAAATATCATAAAGGGCGACTAAGGGACTTTAAACTAGAGGAACAGCGTCCTTTCTGTGGAACAACAGCCATTCTGCGCTCACCAACCCGCCTGCCAAGCGTGGTGAGTACTGATAAATTCCTCCCAAAATGATGACACAATTGTGGAAAAATATGGGGCAGTAGTGGAGGTTCTTCGGCTGATATTATGTTGAATGCACAATGTGACCCTGAATGTGCTAATACCAACATACGGCTTCACCAGAAATGGCACGTATTTTCTGTGGGACACATGGTACCTTCATTGGTGTTCTTTTCGGTGGTCGCCATTGTAGATTCTGGCTTACAGGAGTTGCAGTAGTTAGGAAAGTGTGGCGGGCTTGAATAAAAAATATTGCATAAAAAAAACTGCTTCACCAATCTGTGTGCCAACCACAGCGATTATGGCTCATCCTTATCATTTTTTCAGCCGAAAGACGACACGGTTGGTGCAATGGCTGATACGGTCGGCTGCTGCGCACCGGGTTGTGGGTTCGATTCCCGCACGGAACAAATATTTGTACGATCTGCAGGTAGTTGTTCCGGGTCTGGGTATACTGTGTGTGGAATTTGTGTCTGTAAACGCACTCACGACACAGGAGAAATCCTAGTGTGGGGCAACGTTTTACAAAATAAAAAAAAAAGACTGACGAAAGACTACTGAACACAGGCCTCCCCCAAAGATCGGCACAACGACCGATCCTGCGCTACTCGCATCCAGCGTATTCCAAGAACCTTCACCAGGTCGTCGATCCATCTCGTGGGGGCTCTGCCCACGCTGCATGTTTCAGTGCGACGTCGCCACTCGAGAACTTTTCGGCCCCATCGACCATCCGTTCCACAAGCAATGTGCTGCGCCCACGGCCACTTAAATTCAGCAATTCTTCGGGCTATCTCGGTTTTGGTTCATGGCAGGCATAATTTCCTCACAACCGTTAATTGCAGCCGTACAGTCCTTAATATTAATATTAATATCAGCTTATAACTGTCCCGCAGCAAGGCAGGGGCCTCTTCTCTTACACAGAAGCATTGATCACCACGCTTGCTTAATGCGGGTTGGCGATTTCAGACCATCGGATCCAGATTTCCTCACGAAGTTTTCCTTCACCTAAACGCTTTTTCTTTTCGTTTGGCTTGTATCCAAGCCCTTGTTATTCAATGACAACAACCGGGACCGACGTTCAGTTCAAATATCACTACGCGGTCACCCATCCAGACTGACCTGGCCAAGCATTGCTTCGCCAATCGTTTACCGATCAGTGAGTGCAATTGGTTAACATTGTAACTTAGATTGACTAAGAAAGTACATATGACATTGAAGAAGACACATTGGTACCCACCAGCTTTTGAAATTAAATTAAATGTAATAGCGTTTATTCCAAATAGACGAAGTCCTTTTGAATGTCAACATAAAACAGCACCCATATAAGCCCACCCTTCACCGCTTTCTAATGTTTAAGCTGGGGAGAAGAAATGGCGCAACAAACTCCACAGCAACACATTGAACCCTCACAATGGCGCGTACCGGTTTTAGGACTAGGTGGACAGACACTAGGCAGACAGAGCAAGTCGTACGGTTGACTTGCTCCGTCAGCCTCTGACACTGCTTTATTGCCTATGTACAATTCATTACACAACCTAATCCTTACGAAGCAAAACTCTAAACCTCCGACCCACCAAGCTGGGCCATCTAATCGCCAATATTCTGCAATCATTTTGTAACAAGCTATAAAAGAAACCTATAAATAGCAATGATAGTATAGTGGTTGAACGCTTGCCTTCCATAAAGGAGGGTCTGAGTTCGTACCCGGCCTGCACCTCTGAGGTTTCATGCGCGCATCAGAATTTGGTTATCGTTAACGGTGAAGTAAACATCGTAAAGAAACCTACGCATCTTGAGAGGGCTCCAAAATGTTCTCGATGGCGTGAGTAGTCCGCCAACCTGCACTAGGCCAGCGTGGTGTACCTCTGGGTTCGCGGGTGCGTAGATTGGGGAATCTGCGTGCCCACACGAGCGACCCAAGAGAAGACGGTAGCACGCATGTGGTCACGCGCTGCCGTGGGACGCTTTGGGGGATCCTTTACAATCCCCCGGGGGGCGACCGCTTTACAGTCACCCTCTCCGAGATGTGCCTATAGGCGTGGCACCAGTGGGCGGCTCTAGTGTGACCTGGAGCCTCCCTTAGGTGCCGAAGATGACTGCTCCAGTGGTTTTAGCCGGTAAGAGTCCGGCATGCCCCTCCTCCCTTCCCAAGGCTGAGGATTTTCCCACAAAAG
Organism: Diloba caeruleocephala; assembly: GCA_947459985.1. Taxonomy (NCBI): domain Eukaryota; kingdom Metazoa; phylum Arthropoda; class Insecta; order Lepidoptera; family Noctuidae; genus Diloba; species Diloba caeruleocephala. Next base: position 13,853,281 of record OX381627.1, read on the forward strand.
GCCAGCGTGGTGTACTAAGGCCCAACCTTTCTCATCGTGAGAAAAGGCCCGTGGGCAGCAGCACAGTAATGAGCTTATTATGTATAAAACAGCATAGTTATAACAAACCTGTTTGGTGACAAGGGTGTCCTGCACGTCATCGCCGTCGTCGGCGGTGGACGGCCCCGGCCGGGGCGATATTATCGTGCATACTTTCGTTTCCTTCAGGAACTCGCCGCGGAGCTGAGGGCAAAATGAAAAGAACAATTAATAATAAAATATTTTATTGCACACCAACAAGCCAATATAGGAACTACTTCCGAATAAAAACAATTGGCAGTCTTATCGCAACAACGATTTTGTAACCAATTATTGGACTCGTAATAAAACTTCATAATTGAGTTTAGATTGGTCCGATTGCATTCCAACAACACTGCAGTTGGCATACAGTTGAAATGCGGTTCGTAAATCTTAACCCAAATAAAACAAAAGTTAGGTTTTTTTTACCTAGTAGAGCTCTGTTTCGCGTGGTTCTAGCAAAGTATAGACCATCCCTCTCCACGCGTGGGTTTCGCGACCAAGGCTGCCTTTCCAACAGATATGTGCTATGCTAGCAGGATGTGTATGATATCAACCAACAGGATCATAGTTTAGCTTAGCTCAGCTCTGGTGGGAAAAGGTTCAACGGAGATTTTTGAATAACTTGTTGAAGCGCGAGGTGCGAGCTGAGGATGCGAGTTCGGCGTGTGCGAGTGTGGTGTCCCGATTAAGAATATAGCACCACTCCATCTCTTCCCGTGGGTGCCGTAGAAGGCGACTAAGGGACACTAAACCAGAGGGATGGGCAGCAGCGTCACTTCTATAAAACTTAAGCCAAACTGCGCTCATCAACCCGCCTGCCAAGCAGCTCCATAAAACTGGCAGTGCCAAATGGGCAAAATTAAAAAAAATTAAGCTCAGAATTTGTAGCTTTTTTGTTGCTAATTAGTTGCTAAAATATCGATTTTGTTGCTCACACCGATTCCGAGAAATCGACATTAATGCCAGCTTTACAAAAAGATAGCAGGGAACATAGTTAAATTTTGAATAATTGGAACAACAAAGAGGCTGAAATTTGTTGCTAATTTGTTGCTGTACGAAACGATAAAAATTTAATTAACATAAAAAATAAAAATTGGCCTATAAAATTTAAATAAGTCATGCCAGCTTAACTCTCGATTTCTCCGCAATAAATCAATAATTCAATTTTGTTGCTCCACGTGGCAATTTATATTTACGCCTGGAGAGTCAGCAACAAAATATAGAACTGGAAATTGGATCAGCTTCTGACCGGTTTCCTTATAAACCGGTCATGCCAGCTTAATTTTCGATTTTTCCGCAGTAAATCAATGATTTGAATTTGTTGCTCCACGTGGCAATTTATATTTACGCCTGGAGAGTCAGCAACAAAATATAGAACTGGAAATTGGATCAGCTTCTGACCAGTTTCCTTATCAAACCGGTCATGCCAGCTTCATTTTCGATTTTTCCGCAGTAAATCAATAATTTGAATTTGCTGCTCCACGTGGCAATGTTTCTTTAGGCCTGAAGAGTCAGCAACAAAATATAGAACCGGAAATCGGATCAGCTTCTGACCGGTAAACTTATAAACCGGTCATGCCAGCTTAATTTTGGATTTTTCCGCAGTAAATCAATCATTTGAATTTGTTCCTCCACGTGGCAATGATTCTTTAGGCCTGAAGAGTCAGCAACTAAATATAGCACCGGAACTCAGATCAGCTTCTGACCGGTTTCCTTATCAACCGGTCATGCCATGTTAACTTTTGATTTTTCCGCAGTAAATCAATGATTTGAATTTGTTGCTCTACGTGGCAGTATTTCTTTAGGCCTGAAGAGTCAGCAACAAAATATAGAACTGGAAATTGGATCAGGTTCTGACCGGTTTCCTTATAAACCGGTCATGTCAGCTTTATTTTCGATATTTCCGCAATAAGTCAGTAATTTGATTTTGTTGCTCCACGTGGCAATTTATATTTATGCCTGGAGAGTCAGCAACAAAATATAGAACTGGAAATTGGATCAGCTTCTGACCGGTTTCCTTATCAACCGGTCATGCCATGTTAACTTTTGATTTTTCCGCAGTAAATCAATGATTTGAATTTGTTGCTCTACGTGGCAGTATTTCTTTAGGCCTGAAGAGTCAGCAACAAAATATAGAACTGGAAATTGGATCAGCTTCTGACCGGTTTCCTTATAAACCGGTCATGTCAGCTTTATTTTCGATATTTCCGCAATAAATCAGTAATTTGATTTTGTTGCTCCACGTGGCAATTTATATTTATGCCTGGAGAGTCAGCAACAAAATATAGAACTGGAAAATGGATCAGCTTCTGACCGATTTCCTTATAAACCGGTCATGTCTGCTTAATTTTCGATTTTTCTGTAATAAATCAATAACTAGATTTTGTTGCTCCACGTGGCAATTTATATTTACGCCTGGAGAGTCAGCAACAAAATATAGAACTGGAAATTGGATCAGCTTCTGACCGGTTTCCTTTTAAACCGATGTGGATCAATAATTTGAATTTGAATTCACTGCGGAAAAATCGAAAATTAAGCTGGCATGACTGGTTTATAAGAAAACCGGTCAGAAGCTGATCCGATTTCCAGTTTTATATTTTGTTGCTGACTCTCCAGGCGTAAATATTAATTGCCACGTGGAGCAACAAATTCAAATTTTTGATTCACTGCGGAAAAATAGAGTTAACCTGGCCTGACCGGTTGATAAGGTTACCGGTCAGAAGCTGATCCAATTTCCAGTTCTATATTTTGTTGCTGACTCTTCAGGCGAAAAGAAATACTGCCACGTAGAGCAACAAATTCAAATCATTGATTTACTGCGGAAAAATCAAAAGTTAACATGGCATGACCGGTTGATAAGGAAACCGGTCAGAAGCTGATCTGAGTTCCGGTGCTATATTTAGTTGCTGACTCTTCAGGCCTAAAGACACATTGCCACGTGGAGGAACAAATTCAAATGATTGATTTACTGCGGAAAAATCCAAAATTAAGCTGGCATGACCGGTTTATAAGGTTACCGGTCAGAAGCTGATCCGATTTCCGGTTCTATATTTTGTTGCTGACTCTTCAGGCCTAAAGAAACATTGCCACGTGGAGCAACAAATTCAAATGATTGATTTACTGCGGAAAAATCGAAAATTAAGCTGGCATGACCGGTTTATAAGGTTATCGGTCAGAAGCTGATCCGATTTCCGGTTCTATATTTTGTTGCTGACTCTTCAGGCCTAAAGAAACATTGCCACGTGGAGCAACAAATTCAAATGATTGATTTACTGCGGAAAAATCGAAAATTAAGCTGGCATGACTTGTTTAAATTTTATAGGCCAATTTTTATTTTTTATTTTAATTAATTTTTTATCGTTTTGTACAGCAACAAATTTGCAACAAATTTCAGCCTTTTTGTTGTTCCAATTATTCAAAATTTAACTATGTTCCCTGCTATCTTTATGTAAAGCTGGCATTAATGTCGATTTCTCGGAATCGGTGTGAGCAACAAAATCGATATTTTAGCAACTAATTAGCAACAAAAAAGCTACAAATTTTGAGCTTATTTTTTTTTTATTTTGCCCATTTGGCACTGCCAGTTTTATGGAGCTCTGCCAAGCATGGTGAGTATTAGCAAACTCCCCCCAAAATGATGACACAATTGTGTAAATCTATGCGGGAGGCCTTTGTTCAGCAGTGGACGTCCTTTGGCTGATATGATAATAATGAAAATATGTGGAACTTTCTGGACATCCATAAAACTGTCATAGCCTATATTTTTTGCATATGAAAGTACTCAGAATCCAGGCAGAACATAATTACAAAAAAGAAACACTTTTTTTCATTGATGTATATATGTTACTATCGTACCTAGATCGGTAGTTGTCACGCAAAGACGTTGCCACTCAACATATGGCCACAGCTATATGTCCGGCCTTATGTCACTTAGTGGCTGGCCTGACGTCAAACAAACAAAACTATTTTCACAAAAATGGCTAAATGTGCGGTTCTAGATCGCAAAAACATAACAAAGCAAACGGGATTACGTTTCACACGTAAGTTTACTGTTTTAATTTTGCATATCTATGTGATTATAATAATAGTTTGCTAACATTATTTTACGTTCAGTGTTGACAGTAAAAAAGCGTTCCGGTTTACCCAGATCTATGGGAGTTTTGTCAATTAATAAATGAACTTGTTTGTCATCTCTGTTATAAAAAGAATCATTTTGTTATTCATTTTGTAGTGTTCCTGAAGATCCAGAGCGTCGTGAGAAGGAGGTAAAATTAATTAGATTGCTAAGAAAGGAAACAGACTGGTTACCTACAAAGGCAACTGTTATTTGCTCAATACACGTATAAAGGTTGTTAAATCTGCCAGTATTTTTCATATTTGTTGCCTCAATTTTATGAGAGGTAGCATAGTTCATTCATCATTGTTTTACTTTTGGCTTATTTAGCTCCTTACTAATGTTGGGTTAATCAAAAGTGACCATCAATACGAACAAGAACAAATGTTCTTCTACTATTTCACTTCAACTTTTCAACTATTCTTAAACCTTGTTTGTTCCTACAACTTTGCCAGCACACTAGTGGTTTATTCGATGATTGAAATTATATATTTTTTATGTTTTCAATTGCATTTTTTCAGGATAACTAGGACTAACAGTCGAACTATTCCACGAGTTTAAAGTCAGTCAGTGTCTCTCTAAAGGATATCCGGAAGAGAACCAAAGTGATCGACATATCACACCGAATTAGCAAGCTGAGAGGCAGTGGGCTGGTCACGTTTGTCGAAGGACCGAAGGAGCTTCTCAATTTATCTGTATTTTAAAAAATCTATATCGGGCATAACCCTGCCATATGTGCAGCGATTAAGATGATTATTTTTGGTTTGAAAGAGTTTTCACCCGAGCTGAAGTCAAGAATAAATTATGGTGAAAATCCGATGAAAATTCTGTTCCGTTCGGAGATAAAAAAGGGAACTCTTCAATGGATTAAAGCAAATCACCCGCGATAGGAGCAATCACTCGTCTATGTATTGTTAATGCCACTTAAAACAGAAAAATAAAATATGCTTGTAATAAGTAAAAACCATCTTAAAAAAGAATAAAGTAATTAGTTGAGTACCAATTTTTTCATAATAAACGAAATCTAAAGCACACATGTTTCACAAAAAAAAAAAACTTGTTGAGGGCAGTTTTTACATATTTTGTAATATTATATCATGATCATCATTTCGGCCAAATGAAAGTCCACTGCTGGACACAGGCCTCCCTCAAAGATCACCACAACGACCGATATCGTTCGTGTGCTCATAGGGGGGTTTTGCCATAATCGCCACGCTTGGCAGGCGGGTTGGCGATCGCAGTTGTGTTGTTACCACGGGATGAAATAGGTTGGTGCTATTCGTAGCCGGCACAACACGGCTATATACAAGGTCTTAATTTAATAGTCCACGATATTTTGCATGGCGCTATAGTGAACGATGAAGATAATGTAGGTGTAAAAAAAACTTGTAAATTTGCTGTTTAAAAATTTATTTTACTAAATCATTTATTTCATTACATCCTAGTTCTCTTAGTTGTGATAATATTCACATGCATCTAGTAAGATAATGGCGGGCGGGGCTGGTTGACTGATATAGATAGTCTATAACGTTAAACAAAACAGACGGCGCACGGTAGCGACATCACACAAAAGAAAGAAATGGATTTTTACCGTGAGATTTTTTTGTGTTCGGTACGTCATCTTAAGCATTTACTGAGGCACCATGCAAAATATCGTGGATTATTAAAATAGGACCTTATATAGGGTCTTACTTTATTAATGGAAAATATTTTAAGGCTAGGCTCTATGAATGGTAAGAGTTCATTTCAAATATCAAGTATCGGTTTTACCGATAATAATTTCATTCATATTCAAAGACTCGACTAGCGAAAGATGTACTGACTCAGTATTATTTTATAAAATAAAGGTGGATGTTATGTTTATTTTTATTGCTGAAACGCATCATTGCAACCTATAGATTTACCTCCTAAAATATTTACCATTATTAAAGTAAGACCGCTTACGATATTCAAATATTATATACATATATAGGTATATAATATTTGAATATCGTAAGCGGTGTTAATGGTAACGGTATTATATTATTACTAATTTAGGATACTTTGGGTACAGAATCCAAAAAAAAAAAAAAAATTCATTCCTATCCAAACAAAATATATAGTATTATACAAAGATAAACAGGGTTATTTTCTTAAATCACATGACATTTAGATTTTATGACTATACAGAAAGTATATGAAAATAAATCCATTTAAAAAAGGTACCTGCACTGGGTGCAGCATGCGGGTGTGTGCAAGCAACATCTGCGTCGACATTCTGTGACTAGTAATGCCTGAGTAGCAATTATTGCAGGAAATCTTATACACAAACCTTGCGACTGAGTCTGCTATTCGCCAATCTCACCCTAATAAATTATATTTATAGATTCTATGTTTCGATTTTACTCTAGTAGTAATAAAAAATGAATAAAAAAATATTAAACCATTTACTTATTCATTCATCGTAGGGGAAAACCGATCTTGACTCTTGAAGTAACATCGCCATCTCTATCAGACTGATGCCACGAACACGACGCTAGTGTTAGTATGAGAGAGATAAATATATGTTTATATCAAAATGCTTCCTAGTTTCAAAGCTACGTCTCCATAATCATATAGTGGCTACAATTTATTTTAGGCGTGTTAAGAGGCTTGCATCGCTAGTTGTTTAACTCTATGCTTTTTTATTTAATGCAACTTTGCCAGTTTGAAGCCATGTTTAAAGCTAAAACAGTTTGTAATTTTAGCTCATGTATCATTAAAGATAAATTATTTTATACTTTTTAGTTCGTTTTAAAAACGTGGTAGATACTAATATGAAAAAAAAATACATCTATAATTATTTAGTTAACGGCCAGTATACTATAATCTTCATCATTTTTTTTCACTAAATCATTTTATACTTTTTAATTCGTTCTACAAACGCTGTAAACTAGCTTTATCGAAGAACTACGAACACAGGTACCATCTGCAGTAGAGCTCATCCTTCGGACACCGGTGTAGCAGATACAAAGCGCTTTTGCAATAAACATAACATTCCTAAGAGACTGCCATAACAGGCTATTCATACACAGAATGACGATACACCAGATAGACGCGACAAACAAACATTGACGTACGGCGACCACATAATCCGCCATTAGGCAGACAATAGAGCATTATCACCACTGATGTGAGCACAAAGGTACCACACATTACACTAGGGATATACAACCTTTTGCTAGAAATACGTTTTGCGTGATCATAGCGTGCCGTGTGGTGCCGGCTCAGAATACCACCACCCCATCTCCTCCCGTGGGTGTCGTTAGATTCGACTAAGGGATTAGCCGGAGCAGTGTCCTGCGAGTACATTAACTACTCAACTGCGATCGCCAAGCCGTCTGCCAAGTGTGGCGGGTCTGGTCCGTAATCGGATATCGATACCCGAAAAAAGGGCGGCGCTAGAACGTATTTTTGTGCAAAATAGGCGTCCTGATATTTAGGATTCTAGGATTTCTCCTGTGTAGTGGCTGCGTTTACAAACACGAATTCCACACACAATACACCCAGACCCGGAACAACTACCTGCAGATCGTACAAATATTTGTTCCGTGCGGGAATCGAACCCACGACCCGGTGCGCAGCAGCCGACTGTATCAGCCACTGCACCAACGGTGCCGTCTGATGTGTATGATGAAGATGATGTAGGGACGACCACTTGATGACTGTGAAACAAACTAGTGTCGAGGCTGAGAGTGCAGCTGGTTATATTTGCAGTCAAAGACTCAGTTAATTACGAAGTAGGCTGAGGGTCGGCACAATTAATACGATTTGTTTCCTTAGATCATTACTTCAAACTCAAAACTTTAAGCAATTAAGAAGAATTAATTATATGTTATGTTAACCAGAATCACCAAAGTTTTATGTTATTATAAAACGAGTTTAGGCACGATTTATATGTGATTTGAGCAACGAGACCACCACCACCACCCCATTTCCTCCCATGGGTGTCGTAAAAGTCGACTAAGGGATTAGCTAGAGGATGGGCAGCAGCGTCCTTCGAGTACATTAACAACTCAACTGCGATCGCCAACCCGCCTGCCAAGCGTGGCGATTATGGCAAAACCCCCCAATGTGCTCACAACACACCCGTATCGGTCGTTGTGGTGATCTTTGGGGGAGGCCTGTGTCCAGCAGTGGACTTCATTCGGCCGAAATGATGAGCAACGAGATTAGAGACTAGGTACTTAATTTTAGATGAATAGATCATCACAAGGCATCACCCAAACTAATGTTATACGCTGTGAAAACTGGTGACGCCGATTACCTGCCTATGGATAATTAATTGAAGTTGATTTTCATATATCTTTTTTACAGAATTCACTCAGCCGATTTTCAGAAAACACTTTTTTCATTGATTAAAAGGACGTATTAAAAAGTGCCGAAGTGAACCGGCCGGATTGACGGCTATCCTGACGTATCCGGCCGGACTGAACATCTATAGGACTGCAATCTGGCAGGCCGTCACTGCATAAGTCTTAGCAGCCGCTTATATGATAATATAAATAAAACATGTAAAATATATCCACTCTTAAAAAAGAACTGCAGAGAGGAGGTCGTCAAATACCTACTGAAACAGACCTATGCTGAAACCGAAACTTTGTTCGCCAGTGATATATAAATACTAATGCCCTCAAAATAGACATACATACCCTCCCCACATACGCAAACAGTTTCACCCCCTATACACATACACTCATACTCATAACACCACACTATTAAGTATGTAAGAGCAGTCCATTTTTTTTATTTTGTCGTTGTTACAATCTGCTTACTTCATCTGTAGGAAGAAGGCGCTGGTGCCTGTTACACAGTTCATACTAGCATAGGCACCATCGTTTACTCTATCTTTTAACTATAATAATGTTTATTTGTCTGCAAAAGGTAGAACCAAATGTACCAAGCTTATGAGAATAACATTATTATTATTATCTTTATTTTACTTATAAACATATTATATTACATTTTTAAATACACAATATAAAAATAAAATATATTTAAAAATATTAAAAAAAATTGTGACGCACGCCGGTGCGTCACAATTTTTTTAAGCTGCCGGTGGTTAGGGCTCCAGAGTGAGGAACCTCCTGAAAATACGTGCCGTGTCAAGGAGAACCACTTTCTGTATCAGGCCCTTGACCCAGCTGCCTAACGAGAGCCTCTTAAGATGTCGGTCGAGGCTCTTCGTCATTAGGCCGTTGGCCGTAACGACTATCGGCACAATGATTGTCGAGTCAACATCCCACATGTCGACAATCTCGTGTGCCAAGTCAAGATACTTTATTTGTTTATCTTTCTCGGCTTTCACGAGATTCTCGTCATGCGGGATGGTAACATCAATAATCATTGTGCGGCGCTCTTTCCGATCTATCATCACTATATCAGGCTTATTAGCAATAATAGTCCTGTCAGCGATGATAGACCGGTCCCAGTATAATGTGATATGACTATTTTCGAGAACATTATTATTATTATTATCTACATGTTTCTCTTTTAGACGGGTTTATATGGTGTAAGGGGGAGCCCGGTCTTTTGATAGGCTTACGCGGGGTCATGGGTCCAACACGCAGAGGCCCTTTATAGAATTTTAATCTAAAATGTAATGGGACACTAACCGGGACTCTATGTCTGCACCATAAAATGCAGTCTCGGATTGTCCCCGGACGTATAAAACTATTATATATATATATAAATCAAAACTACAAGTATAAGGTCTATTGCAACGGTGCTAAATGAATTGAATACTAAGAAAAACGCAAAACACGGCCTCTGCCTTTCAACCTTTAAAGTGAAATTCTGTGGCAGACGATGAGTTGCCACTCACAAGATGGGCCCCCTAAATGGCCACCACTACAGGCGACAAGGAGCAACACCGGTGTGAGCGGCTAGGGGTGTAGAGAGGTGTGGCACCGGTTTCACCATCGCGCGTCTCGAAGACTCGGAGCGGGTTTCTCCGTTATTACGCCATTAGACACTTCCACCCCCGAGCATATAGCTCTGGCGGCCCCCCTCTGATCGGCCAACTAAGGCAAGTTATTTTTATTATTAATCCCTACGACCCACAGATAGCCGAAGACGCCACCTAGTCGCATGGCGTAACGTACAAACATATCGCTAGCTTCCGGCTAGAATTCCAACCCGATGCTCCGATCGCGTATATTATAGATTTTTGTTTTTCCTGACCACGAACTCTGCAAAGTGTTCGAAACGTCAGGTTTTAAAAGTGTTTTATTATAATGAGTAATAATCGCGAAAACCTAAGACATTCCTTGAATTATTTCTTCGGGGGGATTCTCAAAAAAGTAATTAGCCTAGCAATTTTTTATTTCATAGCGATAAAATAATTTTCCCAACCTGACCGGTGTCACATTTACCATAGGTTTACAAACCCTGCATCATCCATTATCGGTTATGGCCACATCACGCCTCCGAACTCTTTGAGTAATGGCAGAAGGTCTAACATACGGCTGTTCTATTCAAGCCCTTATGAATGCCGTTGAAAGAGAACGTCATTATTATTTAATAGGAAGTGTTTTGTTTAATGACACGGCATTCTAAGTGACACGGCTATGATGTGCTGATGCTCCTAGGGTACATTAATACGTGAAGAAGAAACTTTGTACCCCTTTTTAAGCACATTGGACGCACGGAAAGCTGTGAGATTCGGCTTAGTTAGTTTCTATGGAGGAGAGCAAAAAGTTAAAATGTATATTTTAAAAAAAACATAATTACCCTCAGATTTCGGCCTCTTGGCGATCACTGGTTTACATTAATATAGGTCCGTAATAAAAAACCGTTTATTCATATTTGAGGTGGACCTTTTGTGCAGTTTTGATTAATCGTATTATTATTATAATAATAAACATTTATAATAGGGATGCAAAGACAAAACCACGGGTTATTGTTATCATCATCATTATGTCAGTCAAAGGACGTCCACTGCTGAACAAAGGGCTTAGATTTCCACAACGAGCGGTTACATGCCGCCCTCATCCAACAACTACCGGTGACCTTCACCAGGTCGTCTGTCCACCTCGTTAGAGGTCGTCCCACGCTGCGTTTTCCGGTGCGCGGTCTCCACTCGAGAACCTTTTTGCCCCAACGGCCATCAGTTCTACGAACAATGTGCCCCGCCCATTGCCACTTCATTTTACTAATTCTTTCAGCTATGTCGGCAAATTCAGTTTTTCTACGGATCTCCTCACTTCTGATTCGATCTCGTAGAGAAATACCAAGCATAGCTAAAGAGCTAGAAGCTAGCTAGCGGAAAGCCATAGCACGCTGAGTGACATTGAGCTTTCTTATGAGGCCCATTGTGAGTGGCTACGTCTCTGTTCCATGTATCATCACTGGTAACACACACTGGTTAAAGACTTTCGTCTTGAGGCATTGCGGTATTATTGACGAAAAGACGTTGCGAAGTTTCCCAACGCTGCATAGCCGAGTCGGATTCGACGATTGAACTCTTTCTCGAAGTTGGACCTACCTAACTGGGACAGATTGTCCCAGGTAGACATACTCGTCAAAAACTTTGAGAACAGAGCTCCCAACGGATACTGGGATGGGCACGACGTGATTTTGTGTGGTGATCGCCCGCCAATCCTGGTTCTTCTGCCTAATTCCCTCCATTACGGGGGAGGACTCTGATCAGCAGTGGAAGTCTTCTGGCTGTTTTTTTTTTCTTTTTAGGTAGGACTTCTCGCATTCGTCTCAAGGGAGATGTGGTTGCTTATCCAAACAGTTGGCGAAGCTTGAGTAGCCTCCAGCCAGGCTTAATACTATATACCAAGTAACTGTGCCTATGGGCATCCCCTGCGGGACACGGACCTCGGCGTAGGGCGTTACTGGCATAAAAACAAACATAAAGGGATTGCTGGATCGATATTATTTGGAGTTTAAAGAGGATCTTTTGATATCACCGACTCGGTGCGGGGCGGTGCGAGCAAAGGTCGCGGGGTCCTCCGGCTCATATGATGATGACTCAATGAATACGGCCGCGTGATTTTCGCTCCCTTTTTATCTTATAGCTATCTGTCTCCATCATCCCACCAAATTGCTGTAAATTACAACGTTAAATTTAGATGAGTTTCTTACCTTGAAGTAAACCTCCACGCCGTATATGAGAAAGAATGTGACCACGATGAAGAGCAGCACGGCGTAACAACCGTTGAATACGTGCTGGTAGAAACTCTGGAACAAGACATATAACGTGAATAATTATTCCTTATGAAAAGGGATCTTAAGTCTGTTTCCATAATATTAGATGACAAAGGAGAGCTCCTTCTTCTTCTTTCGTGTGGATAGTGGATAGTGGCCAGCCTTGTGTCAGTTGTTTAAATCGCCCAAAGGCCTCCGACTTGGCTTAACGACTATCATCTAATGACAACAACTAGAACCAGCAATTTTACGTGCCCTCCGAAGCACGGAGACGCTCAGTTCAAATACCGGCCGCCATGCTACAGAATATCGCTAGTAATGGCATTGCAATCTTACACCAGATCTACAGCAAAATATGGAAGACTGCACAATGGCCTGAGGACTGGACACAACAAGCAATAATCCCTCTTCATCAAAAGGGATCGACATGAAAATGAGAGTAATCCTCTCGTACGATACTACCGTACGATATCTCTAATGTGTCACGCCAGTAAGGTACTGCTTCGTATAATCAAGCTTCGGCTAGCTGCGTTCGTCGACATATAAATTCCGATTGAACAAGCAGGCTTTGTTTCAGGTAAAGTAACTCGCTAATAAATCCTGAACATCAGGCTATTGATAGCAAAATGCAGAGAGTTTATACATCCCTATGGCCTTACGCTTCATTGATTACGCTAAGGGTTTACTTACTGCTTAGGTTGGCTTTGACTGTGTCCAATGGAGCACCACGTTCGAAATACTGAGAGAAATGGGCGCCCCGCAACATCTTGTCATTCTCATACAGAATCTCTATTTGGATGGCAAGTGTTTTGTTAGATTAGAAGCTCAAAAATCTAAACCCTTCTCCAAATAAAGAGGCGGGCTGAAAATGAAAATCTTAATGTATTTATAATGCTCTTGCACACGGGGGCTGGGAAAGGGGCATTGTGTAGTGGACGTAAAATAAACAACTTCAGATATGCAGATGACACTACCGTGTGATTGCATCTAGTGAAGAGAAGTTAGCTGCCCTCCTCACAAGGACAGAAAAGAAAGTGTCAGACTCGGCCTCAAAATCAACGTTTCAAAAACTAATATAATGTTGGTAGATCGGGAACACAAACTTCATCCTTCACTAGCACTGCAAGACTACGAAAAAGTAGAACAATTCGTTTACCTGGGTTCCCTGACTACGAAGGACGGCGGGTAAATGGCTAAATGGTAATGTCAAGCCTCGAGAAATTTTGGATGAACAAGGGTATTTGTCGAGCTACCAACATACGTCTAGTGCATTCCTTAGTGTTTTCTATTTTCTGTACGGAGCTGAGTCTTGGTGCGCTTTTGTAAATAAATGTGGTGCTGGAGACAAATGCTAATGTGAAACCATTGAAAGCTATGAGGACAAACGAATCAATTTTACAAGAGCTCTACACAAAAAAACGACTTATCTCTCTATGCCGAGAACGTCAACTAAGCTTCTTTGGACATATAGTTGTATATAGCATATACATTGATCGTGGCACAGATGCAGGGGGAGGGCTCCAGGGGGCGAATTCCAACACGATGGTGTAAAAGTATTGTAGAGAGAGAACGATCTATTGAACTGGCATAGGACAGAAGCAAATGGAGACAAATCATATATGGACAGAATCCTCATTAGTGAGGGAACGACAAAGAAGAAGACATTTATATTGACAGTCATGTCGTCTTCAACCAGATTCATAATTATTTAAATCATTCTAAGAGGAGTAATGCACGTTATTATCACAGCATAATGTATGATAATTGTGTGCAGGATTTTTTGTATAGAAGTCATTATACTCATGAGCATCAGATTCACACGATTAAAGTTTAGGTAATAAACGTATTTCACTTTCATACATTATATAGTACATCACAGTTCATAGATAACATTATACAATACTGTCCTATATATAAATATATACTAAAATATATAAATATAAACATATCTGTCATAAATACTAACGCTATATTTACCTTTTTATCAGGTGAAGTGTCTGCAACGTTGGTTGTCACCACCTCTGCTGCAAGGAGTGAGTAGCTGATGAAGTTGAAGGTCACAAACGCCAGGAACGACTTTGATAGGAACCTGGGCCTTTCCCAGCGAATGTCACGTAAATGGAACACCTGAGGACAATAGATTTATCAGGCTCAAGTTGTGAAGTCATCCATAGCAGTCAATCAGGATATATCGGACATATCTAAACTGGTCGAACCGGTTGGAATGGACACAAGTCCCAACATACTTAAATCAGAATTGTTTTAAGAAAAACGTTAATTTTCACTAAGTTTTCTGTTTCTCCTGTGGATACAGTTTACACACATAAATCTCACATGTACAAGCACCCTAAACCCGGCCACAACAACCCGTAGGCTATACAAATATTTGATCCGTGCGGGAACCGAACTCGCGACACGTATCGTGGAAACTTCCATTACTTCGCCCACGCCTAACGTGCCCTCAGAATCTTCATCACCTGTAGCCTCTAAGGGTGAGATCCAGAAACATGAACGTAAGACGGGCGAAGAGCGCTCTAAGTCGTGGCTAAGCGCATTTTTAAAATTCGTATTCAGCATCTTCAAAATTCGTATTCAGACACAATCGCTGTCGGATTTACGTCACTCAGCTAGGATCCGAACTCAAGATACTGTGTGCCAATAGATCATTCACTTGACATTGACTGTTACATTCAGCAACATTTCTGTTCTCGGCCGTAATACCCCTAGCTGCTGATTACCTACGGCTTTTGTTTTTTCAGACGGAAGGCGTTCGCCAATTTTTGGATTGTCGTTGACAACTATCATATATATATAATTTGCTGCACGTCTAGCGCCAGCAGTCTACAAGATCCGTAAAGAACCCGCAGTACACGGCTCCAGGGGCAGTACAATTTAAACCAAAACAAAGTCCTTACTTGCCATGCCATGTGGAATAATTCCACACACGGAACACGTTTTTTAAATATACAGTTATTGGGTCACGATGGCGTTCCGTTCGTGGAATATTTTCACATTATTTTTCGCATAGCAAGTAATCAGATCCGCACTGCTCTCATAGCCGCCCCGTTATTTTTTATTCATTAATAGATCCGCTCTTGATTACAATCTCGCTTAATTGAAAGCGATGAATGAGGTCTAGTAAATATTTTTTCTTTTTAAACGGTACAATATTGTAATAAGTTACCTACATAAATCCTTATAAAATATTGTTTTCAGTTTTATCAAGATTTATACCATTTCTTGCTCTATATTTGGCACAGCAGACACTGCATATGGTTCTAACATAAAGGCAGACAACAGAAGTGGCGTTCTGCTGTTTACATAATTATATTGTAGTAATTATAGAATTGGTCACTTAAAGTATAAGATAAATATAAAGTAAACAACATATATATTCTTACATTTACAATAAAAAAAAAAAAAAATTCACAGTGTGAACAGTAATGCGCCTTCACGTGCGTAATAATGACATAATTATCTGATAATTTATCATCATTTTTCATCATTTCGGCCAAATGAAGTCCACTGCTGGACACAGGCCTCCCCGAAAGATCACCACAATGACCGATATGGGTATGTTATGGGCTCATTGGGGGGTATTTGCCAGTACTCACCACGCTTGGCAGGCGAGTTGGTGAGCGCAGTATGGCTACCGTTTGACAGAAGGGACGCTGCTACCCATCCCTCTGGTTTAGATTCCCTTAGTCGCCTTTTACGACATCCACGGGAGGAGATGTGAGTGAGAGTGGTGCTATATTCTTAATCCGGATACCACACGGAGATATATGTATATTTGTGCTATTAAATTTTAGGTAAATACTAAATGATAAATTTATTTGAAATTATTGGCCATAGGTATAACTAATATCTCGAGGTAAGGACCGCAGTGTGATGTCATGCAGCCTCAGTCCTGGGTATCATTACAATTTATTGTTATGGGCAGGCGAATAACGTGCTCGTCTCAACAGGAGGTTGAAAAAAATAAAGGTTGTATAAAAACAAAACTCTTTCCTTGGCCATCTCTGGAACGAAATAACCTACACTTAAAGACCTCCACAAGAACCCACAAAGGCAGTTCTATGACGACGAGCGGTTTAGTTTATTTTTTAATAACCGTGTAAACGTCGGATCATTGTTCAAGATTATGTTAAACCGTTATAGTTACAAGTAAATATGATTTTTTATCTATGTATCATGAGATTGCTTTATCACGTAGAACGTAAGTATATTTGCTGAAATACAGGTTATGCCTAGTTCGGCCTCAAATGCTAACTAACACTTTTGTGTACACTTACTTAAAATTAAGCACTATATTTGTAACCAAATGTACTAAGTATTTGAAAATAAACATTATCATTATCATATCATTATCATAATTCAATACTCGACCTCTTTAGGGAATTAAAGGCGGTTAAATCGGCTTTTGTATTATAAAATAAAAACATAACAGTAGAAGTAGTTATATATATAATAAACGTCAAGCTAGTCTTTATTATCACTTCATTCATTCATTCTTCATCATTATATTATCATGTTGTAAATAATGTTGTTTGTGCGATAAGACCGCCCATTGTACATGTATCTTTTTAAATATTTATCTCTATGTATTATGTGGTGTACAATCAAGTGTAAATAAATAAACAAATAAATAGATGTAGAGCAACAGAAAAGGTATCAGCATCCATATATAAATATTAACCACAGGAAATAAACTATTTGGATATTACAAAAAAAAAAAAAAAATTAACCGAAGAAAAACAATGCATGAGTTTATGTAAACTATTTAATTGTTATTTAATACGTAATTACGTGTTGCTCAGAACGACGTTACGGATCAGTAAACGTAAATGATTTGTTCAATTGTAAATAAATAATAATATGTTCCATTCCATTGTTGATAGAAAGTACCTACAGATTATGAAATCTTTCTACTGAATGCGCGGAGCGACTTCGCGACTTCGTTGTCGGCACGGTTTGCACTAGTGGTGGTTAATATAGCATCTAGCGCGATTAGATAGCGCGCTATATTCACGCAACGTTTAGCGCACGCTATGCCGGCTCCAAATTGACGAGATAAATATCGCGCCATTAAAAAATAACGAGTAGTGAGGATTAGAGCGCGAGCAAAGGCATAGCGCGGACGTGGTGAGCCGACAGTATGCCGACAGCGACAGTCATTGCGTGAATTCACGTGCTTATAGGTCATTACCTAACGCGTTAATTATAATACTTATTTATTTTAGATACGCCACAATATAAGTACATTACAATTTCGTAAAATTAAAATATAAAACATACATGACATTTTATGACGTCAATAATAGGCATACACATCAACAATTCCGGTCCAACGACATTTAGCGTGATTCGAGGATATTCACCGCGCTTTTATCGCGACATTCGCGTACGCCCAGTTCGTTATAATTATAGCGTGTAAAATAGCGCGCTATTTTATTATAGCAAATAGTCTGTAGTGCGGTATTGCCATAAACCGTTTTTTGACATCACTAGTTGGCACAATGCGTCGTCCCACGGCGATTTTAGTTATTCACATTAAAATGATTTACGAATTTTGAAATTTGAATGACAATCGTATCATGAGAACACGCTTCGCGAACGACAAAAAGTCGATTCCCTGTCGACTTTTGGCGTGCGAGTCGGTTTATATCTATGACGTCATCTTGCAAGTTGCGGCTCGTGGAACGTGAGAAAGGTCTATTTAAGTTGAAAACCATCCTTTATTTAAATTTTGTTTTTTTAAAGTGACCGCGCGCGGTCTCTGACTCTAATCACTTTAATAAACAATCAAAACGCGGAAGCGGCGTACTACTTTTTACAAATATTTGGAGACAAATATTTAGTATGATCCACAGATAGTTCTTTCAGGTCTGGGACTCGAGTATTTCGGCATGCGACATCTGTAGGCCAATTCTCGTAATTGATTCACACTATGACGTGTGGTGCCGGCTCTGAATACCACCACCCCAACTCGTCCCGTGGGTGTCGTAAAAGTCGACTAAGGGTGTAGCCAGAGGATGGGCAACAGCGTCCTTCGAGTACATTAACAACACAACTGCGATCGCCAACCCACCTGCAAGCATGGCGATTATGGCAAAACCCCCCAATGGGCCCACAACACACCCATATTGGTCATTGTGGTGATCTTTGGGGGAGGCCTGTGTCCAGAAGTGGACTTCGTTCGGCCGAAATGGTGATGACTGAAAGCTGGCCGAACTGGGATTAAATTGTGAATTGACTAAAATAGGTATTCTGCTCCTCTTAAAGTTCAGTATGATCTAAATCTAGTCTAATTTAATTCCAACTTTAACGTTTATTTAATTTAAATTTTAGAACTAGTGTAATTGCAAAATGTTCGATCTACTTTGGATCTTATCACAATATTAAGTTCACATTTGACGTTTGTTTGTTAGTTTAAGAAAATACCATTTTTGTGACATTTACGAGACTGACACTATCGGAACTATATTTTGAACCTTTTTGATAACAAGAATTGGCCTCTGTGTAAAAACTGCACTCACGACACCGAAGAAATCATATAGCGGGGAAACGTTTAAAAAAGTTATTATTTCTGTCTATAGACTATTATTTATATGCTGGGTGCCGACTTAATCATCTGTAACCTTTTAGGAGGTAAATCAGGCCACGATTCTCTAACCGAATCAAAATAAAATATGACCTTACGTTTTTACCAAAATACCGATTTAATAATACAGTTAATCCAAAACAGCTGGCGGTCAATGACCTCATGCGCCTACCATATGATAGGGTGATAGGAATCAAACATCAGGAGCATAATGTAAGCTGCAAGCGTTTTGGTTTGATACTAATAATTAGTCTAGTCACATTATCGGGTGTTTTTTTACAGGTTAAATTAAAAAAAAAAAAAACTAGTAACGGTATCATTATTCTACCGCAGTCGAGTGTTGAAGTGACTAAATCGGTACCCATTATAATTGAATACCCTTACCGACTGTTAAACACCTTCGAGAGGAGATGGGAAGACTACAGAAGCCGGGACAACAGGATGGCAATGGATTATGTAAACAGCGTGTTTTTTTATGTGGGACGTTGGACGTTCGCCTTGGGAAGGGCGGAGGGGACTACCGGACTCTTGCCGGCTAAAACCCCACGGTGTCCACTTACCTCTGGCTGGGGGTGAGGGTTCGACTTTCAGCATTAGACCGCACCCCTATGTAGACAAGCAGCCTGTAATATCTTACTGCGGGGAAAAGACCTTCTCCAAATGTAAACAAGGAATGAGTATTGACCGCAACGTATGCTCTTGCGTGTTGGCGATTTCACATATTAGACCCAGATTTACTCAGTGTTTTCCTTAAGCTAAAGTCAGTGCTGTCTAAGATTAACTAAATAAGTATATATGACATTGAATAAGTCACATATTGAGCCAAATTTTGAATAACTTTTGATAGGCAAGGAAAATGTATGTTGCCTTGACCAGCCTTAATGTAGAGTCGACATTTTGCGAACAATTGAAATAACGCTTGCAATTAAATAACACAATAATATTGACAGGATACCAGGCTTGCATATATACTACTTTATTTTAGCTTATGGAGATAGACAAATAGTTTTAACGATCCAATTTAAACACAATGGCTCCTAATATAGGCCGTAATTTCTTGATTAACATGCAAAAAGGTACCATATTCGGAACAGTGATAAATGAAAACAATTGGTTGTTTGAAATAATTCTGTATGGTAGTAGAATCTGCTAATAGTATCGTAATTAAAAAAAATCACTATACGCGTTGTGTTTTTATCACATTTGTATTCAAAAATACCTTTGTGTTCCGGTTAATTTAAAATTCATAGTTTCTTGCTGGCTCTTTTTTATGGGACCTACAACTTGGAACTGTGCAATTTTAATTCTTGACGATAATGAAAGAAATAAAACCTTATTAAGTAATTGCAAAAGTGGATGCTTTTTTATGTACGACCTGTGGAAGTTTAGTTTAATTGTACATAGTGTAGTGTCACAGGAACCCATCGCCAGGAAATTTTATGTATGTGAGAAATCTTTTTATAAGTTGTACAAAATGACACTGACATTCGTGGCATGACATTTCTTCATGACACAAGCACTGCAATTAGAAGAGAATCGAAGTTTTGTATATTAGTGTATAATCTATGGTTATGTACGCAGACTTATCGTAAGCGATAAATTTTACAAATTTACGGCTTTTTCGGCGGTTAGATAACGGTCATTAATCCCTGGGGACCGTTAAACCGTCCTCGCCGACGAGGCTCGGCGCGAAGAGTCATTCCATGCCCTTCTTAATTAGTAATAAAATAAATAATATGCACTTTTAAATAGTCTGTGAAAGAAAACTTCAAACTTATAGGTATTTGGCGGTATGTGTCCTAATGACTTATATCATTCTCTTTTTAATGTTGTGAAAAATGAGTTTCAGAGTACTTTTAAGACTAAAATCTTTAATACTAAGGGCACTAAAGCTACTTTTAATCAATGGGCAACTGCAGGCATTTACAAAAGTCGAGCAAGACTTTACGAGTTATATGGAATGAAAAAATATAGGTTTGACTCTCGTTTTCTAGATTATCTTAGGAATTACTCCAAGACATTTAAAAAGGTGTGTTTTATGGCTAAATCCAAATTTATTAGTACGGAAATTAAAAAGTCTAAAAACAAAATAAAAGCAACATGGAAATTTATTAATAATGAAACTGGCAGAACGGTTTGCCGCGATGACCAATTCGAGCTTATTGATACAAGCAATAAATGTGTAACTAGAGATCCCGACGTAGCTGAGGTCTTCAATGAGTTTTTTTCGAACATACCCTTAACTGTGACGCGCTCCGTAAACTCATCTTCGACTGATGCTGACAGCCTATTGTGTAGTAGTGTGTCTAAATGTAGTGTCATTTTCAAATTTGAGCACATTACTCCGCATGATATTGTTAACACCTTTAAGTCGCTGAACCCAAAAAACACTGGTGACTATTGGGGCATTTCTATAAAACTTTTAAGTAGTATAATAGACATAGTTGCACCCTACCTCTGTGTTATTTTTAATAAATGCGTTGACCTAGGTGTTTTTCCAGACCTTATGAAGTACAGTAAAGTTATACCTTTATTTAAATCCGGTGACAAAAGTAACATTGGTAATTTTAGGCCTATTTCAATTTTACCGGCCTTCAGTAAAATCTTTGAAAAGGTCTTACTCAAACAATTATTGCGACATTTTAATTTAAATAGCCTCCTTCACAATGAACAATATGGCTTCACTAAGGGTCGTTCAACGATTGATGCAGGAGTTGCTCTATTAAAACACATTTATGATGCTTGGGAAAACTCTCAGAATGCTATTGGAATCTTCTGTGATCTTTCAAAAGCGTTCGATTGCGTTCATTATGATACTCTTTTACGTAAACTGCGCCACTATGGTGTTCAGAATATAGCACTTAGCCTAATTAATTCTTATCTGCACAATCGATTTCAGTGCGTTGATGTTAATGGCGTGAAATCTTCCGAAATGCGTGTTCGATTGGGCGTGCCACAAGGTTCAATTCTTGGCCCATTTTTGTTTTTAGTTTATATTAATGACTTACCATTCTATCTACAGACCGTATGTAATATTGTACTGTTTGCAGATGACACTTCACTTATTTTTAAAGTTGATAGAAAAAGGCAAAACCTTGACGATGTGAACAGTATACTTTCCATGGTTACGCACTGGTTTACGGTAAATAATCTGGTACTCAATGCCAAGAAAACGAAATGTATTAACTTTATGATGCCTAACGTAAATAACATGGGAGCTAACATTACTATGAATAACGAGGTTCTCCAAACCGTAGAATCTACAGTGTTTTTGGGCATTACAGTAGATACAAAACTTCAGTGGGGTGCTCATATATCTTGTATCGCGGGCAAGCTTAGCTCGGCGGCTTACGCAGTTAGGAAAATTCGACAACTGACAGATGTGGATACAGCTCGTTTGGTTTATTTTAGTTATTTCCACAGTATAATGTCTTACGGTATTTTGTTGTGGGGTAGGGCCGCGGATATTGAGAGCATTTTTATTCTACAAAAACGAGCTGTCCGTGCAATATATCAGTTAGGTGCTAAAGTTTCGCTCAGAGATTATTTTAAAAGTACAGGCATCCTAACTGTTACATCACAATACATTTTTGCTAATATAATGTATATTAAGCAGAATTTAAATTTATATGCGAAATATTCGGATATTCATGCCATTAATACTAGAAATAGGCATAAATTATGTGCCCCCTATCACCGGTTGCATAAAGTACATAACTCATTTTTAGGGCTCGGTATCCGTATTTATAACAAAATC
Organism: Diloba caeruleocephala; assembly: GCA_947459985.1. NCBI lineage: Eukaryota > Metazoa > Arthropoda > Insecta > Lepidoptera > Noctuidae > Diloba > Diloba caeruleocephala. Next base: position 13,875,991 of record OX381627.1, read on the forward strand.
CCTATTAGTCTATTAGATTTACCTTTAATTTCTTTTAAGACCAAAATTAAAGAGAACCTTATTAAAAAGGCTTACTACAATATAGATGATTATTTCAATGATAGAAATTGTTGGTCTTTTAGTTGAACACAAGATGATTCCGTGTGCTTGGGAGTTTTATTATTATTTGATAATTTTTTTATTCATTACTTGTATTGACATTTGAGTTGACTCATTTAAAATTTCATAAAATTTTATGTTATTTACATCAATTTAACATTATGGCATTGATTGACTATTAGTTAATATTAATATTGTTCTTGTGACATTAACTTATAATATTTATAAAAAACTGTAAATGTGTGAGCATCATGTAGCCATTAATGTTATATGTTAAGTACATATTTTGATTGTGTCTTTTGCCTGGCTGTATTGGTCTGTCATGCTCACTAAAATGTCTTGCTAACGGTGGCGTTGTGTATCGGGTCGTTCGGTTCCCTACAATATGGTTGAGCTAAGCGATGCTGATGCATGCGTCATGCTCGTGAACGGGTGCCGTCTGTTGGGACTGGTCAGCCGTTACCTGCCACGGCAAATTCATTATTGTATTTTATTGTGGTATGTTTCATCTTTACACATTAACCTACATTTTTCTCTGTATATGTTTTACAACCATGTCTACCTATACAATTAACATTGTAATCCCCAACTATTTTAAAAGAGTATCCATGGAGTTTCTTGCCGGCTCTTCTCCATGAGATCAACTATTTGGAACCGTGCAACTTAAATTCTGACGTTTCATAAGTGCCAATATTTGGTTTATTTGAAATAAAAAACTTTGACTTTGACTTTGACTTTGACTTTGACTTTGTGCACGCAGATCCCAGTTTTACTCTCATCAAACGAACCTAAAAAACCATAATTTCAAAAAACAAAGCATACCTTCGGGCACCACGGCGTACCCAGGTACAGATCTGACTATTTCCCTGAGTCTTGGAAGTACACGCCACCGTCGTTCCTCAAATAGGTTTGTATTTTACAAAGTTAACAATAGCTTGTTATCCGCAGCAAGCCAGCAACGCTCTAAGCCGAGGCCCGTGTCCCATAGCGCCCTTAGCGCAAGTTGCTTAGTTTTTAATATTAATTCTAAGCCTGGCTGGAGGCCTCCTTTGAGTCGCTAGGAACGATCGGTTAAGCAACCACACTTCCCAGAAGTGTATGCGAGAAGACCATAATAAACAGAAATTAAAAAAATCTATACAAGTCACACTTGAGGCCCACAATACGATTATTATCAATCAGCAACTATTGCTGGATATAGGAAATACAAGATAGATACCGAAGGTAATGAAAATTGGTTGATTTTTACTCTATATCATAGGTGCCTAAACTTCTATCAGTCCATGAGGAAATATACAATTTAGAGAATTTTATACTATGTGTCACTCGAGACACTCGCTTCTTCTGTGTCGTGGGTGCAATTTATAGACATAAATCTCGTATGCACAAACACCCAGACCCGAAACAACGTACCTGTAGATAATACAAATATTTGTTCCTAGTTCCTGTTCGCGACATGTACCGCAGAAAGCCAATTGCTTAGGCACTGCACCAACCGTGCCGTAAAACTAATTAATTACTATTATACTGAACTGTTAAAATGCCCAATTAGTATCCATTAATATTATAATAGGTATTCTAGATTCAATGGTTGGCGTCTTATAATAACAACTGGTAAGTGTACTTCCGTTGTAAAATAATATTTATTTTATATGAAACATGTGGCTCTGTATAGAGGGGTAGTCAAAACAAACATCACGCTAGTAATAACATCAGGTATTGCGGACGTCATGATAACGGCAAGCAATTGTGGATATCTTGAGTGTATGGGGACGTCTTTGTTTAGCAGTGGAAATCCTTTGGCTGATATGATGACTTATGGCACTTGGCCGCCTGACACTATTTCTCACTGTAATATATAGGGTCTGACTTTAATAATCGAAAATATTTTAAGGTTAGGCTCTAAGAATGATATAGAATTAATTTCAAGTATCAACACACACTGGTGGGTTACTAAACAACCACATTTTAGTTCGACCGGACCATTTTCAAACACGTTTTAGTGTTATTGTGTGTGTGTGTGTGTGTGTGTTCGGTGACATTACCACAGTATTTTTTAGAAAGACATAATAGTAATAGTTACCTACAGTTTTCACGTGGTGAATAGAGCTTTTTATGCAAACGGAAACATGAATTATTTATATTAATTTTGAATATTTATAAAATAAAGTTTGATGTTGTGTTTTTTGCTAAGACGCACCTTTCCAAGCTATATATTTACCACCTAAAATATTTTCCATTAATAAAGTAAGACCTTATATGTACTTTTGTCAAAGCAACCGAAACCGATTAGAGGGAGTGAAATTACTGGGCATAAGAGACTAAATAACTAATGTGTCGAGGTGACAGGCGCAGTGCGGCGCCACGCAGGCCTAGTCCTGGTCAGCATGATAATTATTATGGGCAGGCGTGACGCTTGCCATCAGGCGAATTACTAGTGACACTAATGTATTTTTTTTTAAATACGGGTAGCATTCCGGGAGTGCCGACAGAAGTGAAAACTTATTTTTTTAAATTCATTTAGGCGCATTCGCGGTCTTCTATATGTACGTGCATATGTGCACACACTATAGCTGCGTCTCGTAACGGTGTAGCGCGTCCAGAGATTTTATCTCGTCTAAAAATATGCGTACCGCGCTAAAAGAAGTTTTCACTTCAAAAAACTTGTACCCCGTGAAAAATTGGCAACCGACGATATAGGAGAAAATTTAGTGCGAGGCAACGTTTACCTTTAATGAATAACAAAAATTCATGTCGTGGTAGAAGTTTAGTCGCCATTGGGTATTAATAATACAACGCTGAAAACCTAAATGGTGCAGTTTCTGAGCTACCTTCTGTCCATAGGTTTTGGGGTTGCTTCCTGAATCGGAACAAATATTTCTATTGCTATTAGGGTGTTTGTACATGAGATTTGTGACTGTAACCCATGATACAGGAGTAATCATAGGGTCACCACACACACATACATGAAAAAGCATGGTATCGTTTAAAAAAATAACTTCACATTAATATATCAATGCCGTGTGGTGCCGGCTCAGAATACCACCACCCCATCTCCTCCCGTGGCTGTCGTAAAAGTCGACTAAGAGATTAGCCGGAGGATAGGCAGCAGCGTCCTTCCAGTAGGGGAGACCAGGGATAGTTGACTAGTTTTTTACGTTTTGGCTTATAACTGACGAACTAAATTAAATACAAAATTATATAAAACTGTTCTAGGTAAGGCGTTTTATTGATTTATTAATGCAGCTTATTTGAAGTTTGTCACTAAATAAGAAGATGATTATTTTTCGTTTTTTCGAAACATGTCTAGTAAGTCAAGCAACCCCGACAGCGGGGTTGGTCGACTTACTATATGGGGTAGGTTGACCATACTAAAAATCAACTGATAAATAAAACAGAACTTCACAAATCAACGTTTTTAAATTGTTATTAAACAATGGTAATATAACAAACTATGTACAAATTTTTCTTCATCATCCAGTAAGGACATTCTTACCCAGTTTGACACCATATTCGTAAGCTAGCTTACGCAATTCATAGGGCGCCAAGTTTTTACATATTCAGAAAGGTTTAATTCTTCAATATGTGTGTATCGTTGACGATTTTTTAAATGTCGGCTTTACTGCTAAATTGCCTCTGTCTGTCGCCGAGAAACGTGACTGTGTGGCGCCTCACTTTGAACTCATAATTTGATGGACATCGTAATATGACGAATATTTTGGAAGTTATTGCCTGTTATTCAACCTACCCTTATAGTCAACTATCCCCGGTCTCCCTACATTAACAACTCAACTGCGATCGCCAACTCGTCTGCCAAGCGTGGCGATTATGGCAATACCCCCCAATGAGCCCACAACACACCCATATCGGTCGTTCTGGTGATCTTTGGGGAAGCCTGCGTCCAGCAGTGGACTTCATTCGGCCGAAATGATGATGAATATATCAAACATTTTCATGCATGCGCAACTGGACCAGTACAGTTAGGAAGTAACATAGCAGTCACAGATAATAAACATGGACGAAATTATATCCACGTACATACGGTGATCTAGATCAATGTTAATTAGGATTTTTTGCAACTTGCGAGCAATTATGTCTCTATAATTATGAAGATTTAGTTTTATGACAATTACATTATAATAACAGTCATATAATTATTAATGGAGGGGGGTCAAATAAAAATTAATTTCCGTGTGGAACGAGATTTTCACAGTTATTTTTTGTGGTCGGTTAATAAAGATTTTTTTAAGCGAAACTACTTTACGCATGTTGGAATGGGGTTTATATTATATATATCATACAAAATATGAAACAAGCGAAAGAGAAAGATTCAACGCACCATTAGCTAGGAGCGCTGTTGCACATGCGTCTGAGCGAGTCAAAATTAATTTAAGGATACAAATTGTTTGAATTCTGTCACTTTGAAACCTGTGGTGACCGGATTTAGAATATAGCACCACTCCATCTCCTCCCGTGGATGTCGTAAAAGGCGACTAAGGGAATCTAAACCAGAGGGATGGGCAGCAGCGTCCCTTCTGTGTAACGGTAGCCATACTGCGCTCAACAACCCTCCTGCCAAGCGTGGTGAGTATTGGCAAATACCCTCAAAAATGATGACACACTTGTGGAAATCTATGGGGGAGGCCTTTGTTCAGCAGTGGACGTATAAATGGCCGATATGATATGATGATGTCGCATGACGAATTTATTGGCATTATTCCATTGTTATTCGGGGAATAAATCGGCAATCGAGTACACGATTGCATGATTGTCGTTTTATTCGACTGCGTCTGAGCGACTCAGAGTACAAAAGGTTGAAAGTATAGAGACGCATTTCTACTAGTAAGCATGGTTCAACATTTGACGCAGTTATTTTCTACACACACACACAATTGTATAGTTGTAACAACTCACGACCGCGTGTCAATCATTTTATTTTGAACCGTATGTCAATGCACATAAAAGTCACGTGACACGCGCTCGTAAATTGAAACAGAAAATTCAACAACAAACAGTCCTATTAAAATATTCTATTTTCACTTACTTATATTTTGTACATCTTTGATACTTAAATTCGTACCGGTACAATAAGTAAGAAGCTTTGCAAAGGATGTCACTTTATTTGAACTTCTTCTGGCGCTTCTGGATAAGTTTATCCTGTTAGTAACAATGGGCGATATCACTAAAAACAATCTAATTATTCGATTGTTCAGCTTATTCGATTACTGTCAAATAATGATTGGTATTATCCTATTGTTCACTTTCATTCGATTGTTATTCGGGGAATAATCCGACAATGGAATACACGATTGTCGTTTTATTCGACTGCTTTTTCAATAAAAATTGTCCATCGCTAGTTTCCATTATATTGTAGTAAAGCGTATGTCTATGGTTGAATAGATAAAACTACTTTCACTACGTAAAATTTCTTAGGCGAAACATTATTCGCCTTAGGGCTGAAATTTTGGTCTATGACATAATGAAGTACGCAACACTTTTTTTGATTAATTTTGCTGAATTTTATATACAAATTGTTTGAATTCTGTCACTGTAAAACCTGTACTGTCGAATGACCTTTTTTATTATTGATGCCCAGTGGAAATTCATCATGAACTTCCTTCGCCCCGGGGAAGGGCGAAGGGGTATGCCGGACTCCTACCGGCTAAAACCACTGGAGCGGTCATCTTCGGCACCTAAGGGAGGCTCCAGGTCCTCGTATGATCACACTAGAGCCACCCACTGGTGCCACGCCTATTGGCACATCTCGAAGAGGGTGACTGTAAAGCGGTCACCCCCACAGGGGGATTGTAAAGGATCCCCCAAAGCGTCCCACGGCAGCGCGTGACCACATGCGTGCTACCGTCTTCTCTTGGGTCGCTTGGTGTGGGCACGCAGATTCCCCAATCTACGCACCCGCGAACCCAGAGGTCCCCCACCTTATAGCAACGGCAGGGGTTTTCAGGCGTATCGGAATTAGGCGCCAGGGCGGTTGTTACCCCGGCGCCGTCTCCTTCTTCTTCGAGCGGGATCGGCTCCCGATCCCGCTCTGCGGTCTCCTTCTGGAGCATGACGCTCTCACAGAAGGAGACCACTGCATTCCAGTTTTCGTGCTCTGCCAACATAGCCGACACTACTGCTGGCAGAGAGAGATCTTGCCCGATCCGATCGACCAGGATCCGCCGCTCGGCGGCCCACGCTGGGCACGCCTCGAGCGTGTGCTGTGCGGTGTCCTGGTCGCTATCACAATGGTGGCATTGTGCCGTGGCCTCGCGTCCTATCCTGTGCAGGTACGCGCCGAAACAACCGTGCCCGGTGAGCACCTGCGTCAGGCGGTAGGTGACGCGCTCGCTCCTTCTGAGCCAGGCTCCAAAGAGTGGCAGGACGGCCTCGACGACGCGCTTGGTTGCAAACTGCATCCGCAGGCGATGACGCCACTTTACAAGTGCGCGCCGCCGAGCTAGCCGCCGCAGCTTGTCCAGCGCCCCTGGAGGCGCGCCTTCGCCGCTCTGGCGGAGGGAGCGTGTCTGATCGTAGACCCACGCATCCATCTCCGCCAGGATGTCAAAAGGCGGAAAACGCGCCAGGAGAGTTGCCGCCTCGTAGGACACCGTTCGGTATCCTCGTGCGATCCGGATAGCCACTCTGCGCTGCAGACCGTGAATTTTGGTTCTGCAGCGCTGACTGTCGAATGACCTATGGTGAGACGAAATAAGTGTAAGCACACACTCTAGCCTCAAGCCTGCTAAAAATTATTATAGATTGTCACCATGCTTAAAAATAGATATTGATCTTAGATTCTATTTTATGCTAGCTGGGACCCGCGGTTTAATTTAAAATAAATTCGACTAATATAAAGAATTTAGAGTAATTCGGCATAGTCATTTGACGTAGAGTATATATATTGGATTTCATGGGTTTTAATTATTTTGCGCGGAACCCTAATTATTTTTCTAAAATAAATGTAGCCTAAGTTATTCCTTATAACATCAACTATCTGCCAGTGAAAGTCCCGAAGAAATCGGTACAGTCGTTTCGGAGATTAGCGGGAACAAACAGACAGACAGACAAAAAAAAATAGATTTTTTGTTGTTGGTACCGTATATACTTTTATATGCATTTAGTAAAAAGCTGTTATTTTGGCATTACAAACAGACACTTCAATCTTATTTATTTGTACAGATAGTTTAAGGACTGATATTAATAATCAATCTAATCCAAAATCTTTGGATTTGGAACTGAGGATTTGTCTGTTTTGTGTGATAATCACACCAAGTTCAAATCTTAAATCTAATCTATCTTAATACTGGCCGAAAGCAAACTGTTTGAAAAACCGCAGAGATCGTAAACCATTGAAATATAGGTATTGCTCGAACTTGAATTCAAAACTTATATTCTACATGCAAATGCTTTCCGTCAACAGACGCTTATCACTGACCTTAAACAAAAACAAACAAAACCAAACGCCCATATAATTAATTGATAAATAAACAAACATGTGCATATTTAATGTCTTATGTAATGTTATCATGTATGCAAGGTTATCGATGAGGAAGTTTGAAGGGCGCGCCTCCAAATATCCAATTCTATTGGTAGATATTGCGGTAATATAAATAGCACTAATTTAATGTGATTGTAAAAATTTAAGGCTGACGGCCGAAATTAATAATCAATCTTTAGATTTTGAAGTTGATCTATCTTTGTGTTAAGATCACACTTAACACAAAAACAAACAAATCCTCAATACTAAATCCAAAGATTTTGTGTCGGATTGATTATTAATTACGGTAGTAAGAGTGCACGGTGGCCGCAGTAGCTGAGTGTTTGGCTTACGCGTTACGGGTCACGGGTTCGATTCCCTCACGGAACAAAACTTTAAATTACCTACAAATAGTTTTCGCAGGTCTAGCTGTTAGTGCATATGAGATTTATGTGTTGAAACTGTACCCACGAAACAGGAGAATCCAAAGTTATCTTTATCTTATCTTCACAGCATTCGCTATTAAACAGATTGACTTTGGACAACATTTAGCTAGATTAGAATCCCAAGTGTTTTATAAAAACGATATTACGTTTGATGCATTCATGCGTGGGAGAGCCTAGCTTTAGTCATCGGTTGACTAGAGCTCGTAAATGGGCTGGCTCGACCGGGGCAGTACTACGACGTCACAGAATATCAGCGTAAAGTAGTAGCTACTTCTTACTACTGCTGCGTTTCGTACGGTGAATGACAAGTATCGGAAGCGCAACCCCTGAAAATATAGCAGACACACAAAGTGCACTCACCATTTCAACCGAAAAACTTCCACTGTTGGACTGAAGCCTCCAAAGATTGCCCTGCCTGATTGGGTGTTCATTGGGGGGTTTTGCCATAATTGCCACGCTTGGCAGACGGGTTGGCGATCGCAGTTGTGTTATAAACGTACTCGAAAGACGCTGCTGCCATCCTCCAGCTAATCCCATAGTCGCCTTTTACGACACCCACGGGATGAGACGGGGTGGTGGTATTTTTAGCTTACCACAAGGCAAAGTCTGCCCTAAAAAACAAAGACAATCCAAAATAAAACACAGAAGTTTGGGTTTGGGCTTGTAATTGGAAGAAGAAGATAATTCCGGTCTTGTCTTTCTGCTTACCATCAAGACGTGCCGTATCTTGTTTGCCAAGATAGCGGTATAAAAAAAAAACAAAGCTAAAAACTTACGCATTATATCTATTTTAGGCGAATAATAAACAAGAACCAAACGAGTTACGTAAAAAACGCGCGCGACTTACTAATAATTGGTGTAACGAAGAAATCCACCACAATAGCTCTACAAAAAAATGACTGGTATTCGTTAATCTGTTATCGCAAAAGAGTTGTGTGCTTTTGCGGTGCATTACCTTGTTTACATTCAACTCATGTCCGGCAGCCAACGGCAGGCAACGGCAGCGCCGATGACAACGACAAAGGAAGCGACTTGTTTACACACTAGCTCTGCCCACTTCCCTGCTCACAGCCGCGCGCATGTGAGCCGAAGTGTAAGAACGATATAATGGTAAAGATGTAACGATAATTTCCAAGACTAAAAAACATAGCCAATTTTTCCGAAATTCTCAGGCGCCACGGATATTTCTCATTATTAATGGCTAGTAATCGATAATCTTGTAATAGGAAAAACTTTTGAATACGATGTAGATGTAGATCCCGTTCCGAGATTTGGTTTAAATATGACCTTCGGGAGTTTTACTCAAGCATTTAGAATAGTTTGTAACCGTTATTGAAGCCATTTTCACACTGTGCTATCGGTTGTTAGGACGGGCTATTAAATTAAAACCCTTTGGTATAACCACATGAATAAATACACCAAAATCTATCTCATGTGTTCGGGCATTTGGCCAAACAACTTTGGTGGTAAAATGGTGTATTTAATCTATTTAAAAAATACTAAATACTTACTTATTATCAACCAATTTATTTATAATAATAAATTGATACATCAAAGGGTAATTACGTTCTAAAATAAAATAAAAGTAGGTATATTAAAATAATGCAGGCTTAAAAAACTGGATAAATAGTACACTCTTTTCAACTCGCAGTCGGATAAATAGCATCATGCTCGTGAACCAGTGCTGTCTGTTGGGACTTTGGGACTGGTCAGCTTAATACAGCCATGGCAATTTAATCATAAGGTTTAATAAATAGTAATATCTGGCTTGTTGAACTTGAACACTAAGTTAGACTTATGTCATTTGGACTCTTTTCTTCTACATTGTCCTCACATAATCTTTATATCATGAACAATGTAGTCAAATATTGTAACAAGACTATTTTGATTTAATAAGAGTAACCATAGAGTTTCTTGCCCGTTCTTCTTCAAAGAAAACCTACATCTTGGAACGCGGCAACTAAAATCTGACTAGTCATGAGTCTGCCTGTAAGTGGTTTTATATGAATAAAAATATTTTTATCTTTATTTTTTATCTTTCCGCTGTTAACTACAGTTAACCTTTGTAGTTAACGGAACATTTGGTTAAAATAGCCGTTATCAATACATCTATACAAATAAATACAATTGAAGTCCAAATAACAGCTTTCTACTAAATACATATGAAAGTATATAGGGTACCTACAGCAAAAAAACTATTTATCATTTTTTTGTCTGTCTGTTTGTTCCCGCTAATTTCCGAAACGGCTGAACCGATTTCTACGTGACTTTCACTGGCAGATAGCTGATGTTATAAGGAATAACTTAGACTACTTTTATTTTAGAAAAATAATTAGGGTACCGCGCAAAACAATTTAAACCCATGAAATCCAATTTAAATACATACTCTAAATTTAACGCCGGGTGAAACCGCGGTTCCCAGCTAGTTATACAAATATATTCACAGATTAAAATTTTAGGAAGTCAGCACGACGTAAGCGGCATCTAGCATTTGCGAGTTGTAGTAACAGCCAACAAGTAGGACATGGTCATTGCCAACCGAAGCTCTGAGGTTATTAGACTAAAACTCGTTTTATATATCACTAGATGTTTGACCGAGCTTTGCTCGGTATTTTTTAATTTTTAAATTGTGTTTTCTGGAAATTATATTTAAGTACGAATTACTAATAAAATAATGAAATATGAATAATATTTTTCGATCTTACCGATAGAATAATAAAAAATATGAACTGGTTATTTAAAGAAAAAAATCATGAGTGCAATTAGTTTAATCTTATATTAGAAACAAATACTTAATTTTTTACAGTTTATCAATCAATTACGTAAGTATATATATATAGTATTATTATTCGCCAATAGATGTCAGGAAGAGTCATATTTTTCAGTTGAGACTACTCAAATTTAAAGATATAAGATTAAGAAAACTTGAACTTCAATATTTTGAGTTTAGCGCCATCTATGCGGCAGTAGTGGTACCACTAAGCACTCCATTGTCTCAAAATTAGACTACATAGCTAACCTCATAAAATAGTTCTTAGAGTATGTAACACATGCTACTTCTCCAAATTAATTTTTTTGGACAAAGTATTTAATATTGAATGTCAGTAAGAAAACTTGAACTTCAATATTTTGAGTTTAGCGCCATCTATGCGGCAGTAGTGGTACCACTAAGCACTCCATTGTCTCAAAATTAGACTACATAGCTAACCTCATAAAATAGTTCTTAGAGTATGTAACAGATGCTACTTCTCCAAATACTTAATTTTTTACAGTTTATCAATCAATTACGTAAGTATATATATATAGTATTATTATTCGCCAATAGATGTCAGGAAGAGTCATATTTTTCAGTTGAGACTACTCAAATTTAAAGATATAAGATTAAGAAAACTTGAACTTCAATATTTTGAGTTTAGCGCCATCTATGCGGCAGTAGTGGTACCACTAAGCACTCCACTGTCTCAAAATTAGACTACATAGCTAACCTCATAAAATAGTTCTTAGAGTATGTAACACATGCTACTTCTCCAAATTAATTTTTTTGGACAAAGTATTTAATATTGAATGTCAGTAAGAAAACTTGAACTTCAATATTTTGAGTTTAGCGCCATCTATGCGGCAGTAGTGGTACCACTAAGCACTCCATTGTCTCAAAATTAGACTACATAGCTAACCTCATAAAATAGTTCTTAGAGTATGTAACAGATGCTACTTCTCCAAATTAATTTTTTGGACAATGTATTTAATATTGAATGTCAGTAAGAAAACTTGAACTTCAATATTTTGAGTTTAGCGCCATCTATGCGGCAGTAGTGGTACCACTAAGCACTCCATTGTCTCAAAATTAGACTACATAGCTAACCTCATAAAATTTTTCTTAGAGTATGTAACAGATGCTACTTCTCCAAATTAATTTTTTTGGACAAAGTATTTAATATTGAATGTCAGTGGTACCTAAACAAAATTATAATACTTCCATTATAATTAACTTTTATACTATAATGTGAAATAATACTTGACATTATAGTATAAAATGAACATGGTGTTATGCTCGATTATTAATATACCTGGATGACCGAGCTTTGCTCGGTATTTTCGTGTTACTTAACAACGCCATCTGCTGTTGTGTCGTTAAAGCAATTAGTTGCTCACAAAAAATAGTATTATTATTCGCCAATAGATGTCAGGAAGAGTCATATTTTTCAGTTGAGACTACTCAAACGCCTATAAAATGACATTTTCTAAAAATGATTCCTAGCTAGATCGATTTATCGTCCCCGAAACCCCCTATATACTAAATTTTATGAAAATCGTTGGAGCCGATTCCGAGATTCTAATTACAAGAATTGCTCATTTAAAGAGATAAGATTTTATATCATTACACACTAAGCTTTATCTAATATATAAATATCTCGTGTCACGGTGTTTGTGGTCACACTCCTCTGAAACGGCTCGACCGATTTTAATTAATTTTTGTTTGTATATTTGGTAGGTATGAGAATAGGTCGCAAAGTATTTTTCACCTTCCTACCCCCATCCTCCATTTTTTTATCGTGATTTTAGTATTTTTGTACGAATAATATCTATGATGTAGATTTACAAATTCTACGCGTGCGAAGCCGCGGGCAAATGCTAGTAATCTATATTATCTAATTTGTATATATACGAATGTTTCTTTGATTATTTAGCAGCGATGGCCTAGTAGTCAAACGTGTGCACACACAACACAGGAGGGTCTGAGTTAGATCCCCGCCCGTACCACTGACTTTTCGGATTCATGTGCGGATCAGAATTTGATTATCACTTGCGTTGACGGTAAGGAAAACATCGCGAGGAAACCTGCACTCTTGTGAATGGTGTGTGTAGTCTGCCAACCCGCACTATGGCAGCGTGGTGGACTAAGGCCTAACCTTTCTCAACCTGAGAAAAGGCCCGCGCCCAGCAGTGGGACAGTAATAGGCTTATTATGAATGTTTCTTTGTTTGTGCTGTATACCATACATCCGATTGAGTTGAAACTTTGTACAGTTGTTTGCAATTGCGTGAAGGTATCTGACATAGCAAAAAAACAACAGACTGAAATTATCTAGTGACTAATATTATATTTCGAATTTGTTACACAACTATTTCTATTTTTAACTTGTTTATTATTATCTCACCAGCGGGAGACACCACTACGTCACCAGGTCGTCGCTGAAAATCAGTGCTATTGGTGTTATCATTTCACCCAGGTAATAAGCTGAGCGACGCCCATTTCTTTGGACACGAGGGACGCACTCGGGCACTACTATATACATTAATAAATGAACTCTACACTCATTTCACTGCTTTTGAGTGAGAGTAGGTCTGTTGCAGGGTAGACAAGTTGTTTGTGACAAACAATGTTGGATTCGTTTCGGCCGAATTTAGTCCACTGCTGGACACAGGCCTCCCCCAAAGATCACCACAATGACCGATATGGATGTGTTGTGGGCTCATTGGGGGGTTTTGCCATAATCGCCACGCTTGGCAGACGGGTTGGCGATCGCAGTTGAGTTGTTAATGTACTCGAAGGACGCTGCTGCCCATCCTCCGGCTAATCCCTTAGTCGACTTTTACGACACCCACGGGAGGAGATGGGGTGGTGGTATTCTGAGCCGGCACCACACGGCGTGTTGGATTGTTGGCTCACTATTTTAATAGTTCCACTGACCACTTGTGACCTGTTTTATAATTTTTATCTAGATGGTTTTATTTTATGAACCTACTTAAAATATTTTTGCTTCTATGTTTTCTGATAGCACTGTATAACATTTTTTGCTTTTTTTTTGTCTTCTATTGCTGTTCAAATAGTGTAAAGAATAAATCAAATTTGTTTTGTTTCTTGTTACAAAGTTTTCGGAGATGAATGAGTTTTACTCTTCTGGCTATAGCCTATAGCCGACACTACTGCTGGCAGAGAGAGATCTTGCCCGATCCGATCGACCAGGATCCGCCGCTCGGCGGCCCACGCTGGGCACGCCTCGAGCGTGTGCTGTGCGGTGTCCTGGTCGCTATCACAATGGTGGCATTGTGCCGTGGCGTCGCGTCCTATCCTGTGCAGGTACGCGCCGAAACAACCGTGCCCGGTGAGCACCTGCGTCAGGCGGTAGGTGACGCGCTCGCTCCTTCTGAGCCAGGCTCCAAAGAGTGGCAGGACGGCCTCGACAACGCGCTTGGTTGCAAACTGCATCCGCAGGCGATGACGCCACTTTACAAGTGCGCGCCGCCGAGCTAGCCGCCGCAGCTTGTCCAGCGCCCCTGGAGGCGCGCCTTCGCCGCTCTGGCGGAGGGAGCGTGTCTGATCGTAGACCCACGCATCCATCTCCGCCAGGATGTCAAAAGGCGGAAAACGCGCCAGGAGAGTTGCCGCCTCGTAGGACACCGTTCGGTATCCTCGTGCGATCCGGATAGCCACTCTGCGCTGCAGACCGTGAATTTTGGTTCTGCAGCGCTGACTGTCGAATGACCTATGGTGAGACGAAATAAGTGTAAGCACACACTCTAGCCTCAAGCCTGCTAAAAATTATTATAGATTGTCACCATGCTTAAAAATAGATATTGATCTTAGATTCTATTTTATGCTAGCTGGGACCCGCGGTTTAATTTAAAATAAATTCGACTAATATAAAGAATTTAGAGTAATTCGGCATAGTCATTTGACGTAGAGTATATATATTGGATTTCATGGGTTTTAATTATTTTGCGCGGAACCCTAATTATTTTTCTAAAATAAATGTAGCCTAAGTTATTCCTTATAACATCAACTATCTGCCAGTGAAAGTCCCGAAGAAATCGGTACAGTCGTTTCGGAGATTAGCGGGAACAAACAGACAGACAGACAAAAAAAAATAGATTTTTTGTTGTTGGTACCGTATATACTTTTATATGCATTTAGTAAAAAGCTGTTATTTTGGCATTACAAACAGACACTTCAATCTTATTTATTTGTACAGATAGTTTAAGGACTGATATTAATAATCAATCTAATCCAAAATCTTTGGATTTGGAACTGAGGATTTGTCTGTTTTGTGTGATAATCACACCAAGTTCAAATCTTAAATCTAATCTATCTTAATACTGGCCGAAAGCAAACTGTTTGAAAAACCGCAGAGATCGTAAACCATTGAAATATAGGTATTGCTCGAACTTGAATTCAAAACTTATATTCTACATGCAAATGCTTTCCGTCAACAGACGCTTATCACTGACCTTAAACAAAAACAAACAAAACCAAACGCCCATATAATTAATTGATAAATAAACAAACATGTGCATATTTAATGTCTTATGTAATGTTATCATGTATGCAAGGTTATCGATGAGGAAGTTTGAAGGGCGCGCCTCCAAATATCCAATTCTATTGGTAGATATTGCGGTAATATAAATAGCACTAATTTAATGTGATTGTAAAAATTTAAGGCTGACGGCCGAAATTAATAATCAATCTTTAGATTTTGAAGTTGATCTATCTTTGTGTTAAGATCACACTTAACACAAAAACAAACAAATCCTCAATACTAAATCCAAAGATTTTGTGTCGGATTGATTATTAATTACGGTAGTAAGAGTGCACGGTGGCCGCAGTAGCTGAGTGTTTGGCTTACGCGTTACGGGTCACGGGTTCGATTCCCTCACGGAACAAAACTTTAAATTACCTACAAATAGTTTTCGCAGGTCTAGCTGTTAGTGCATATGAGATTTATGTGTTGAAACTGTACCCACGAAACAGGAGAATCCAAAGTTATCTTTATCTTATCTTCACAGCATTCGCTATTAAACAGATTGACTTTGGACAACATTTAGCTAGATTAGAATCCCAAGTGTTTTATAAAAACGATATTACGTTTGATGCATTCATGCGTGGGAGAGCCTAGCTTTAGTCATCGGTTGACTAGAGCTCGTAAATGGGCTGGCTCGACCGGGGCAGTACTACGACGTCACAGAATATCAGCGTAAAGTAGTAGCTACTTCTTACTACTGCTGCGTTTCGTACGGTGAATGACAAGTATCGGAAGCGCAACCCCTGAAAATATAGCAGACACACAAAGTGCACTCACCATTTCAACCGAAAAACTTCCACTGTTGGACTGAAGCCTCCAAAGATTGCCCTGCCTGATTGGGTGTTCATTGGGGGGTTTTGCCATAATTGCCACGCTTGGCAGACGGGTTGGCGATCGCAGTTGTGTTATAAACGTACTCGAAAGACGCTGCTGCCATCCTCCAGCTAATCCCATAGTCGCCTTTTACGACACCCACGGGATGAGACGGGGTGGTGGTATTTTTAGCTTACCACAAGGCAAAGTCTGCCCTAAAAAACAAAGACAATCCAAAATAAAACACAGAAGTTTGGGTTTGGGCTTGTAATTGGAAGAAGAAGATAATTCCGGTCTTGTCTTTCTGCTTACCATCAAGACGTGCCGTATCTTGTTTGCCAAGATAGCGGTATAAAAAAAAAACAAAGCTAAAAACTTACGCATTATATCTATTTTAGGCGAATAATAAACAAGAACCAAACGAGTTACGTAAAAAACGCGCGCGACTTACTAATAATTGGTGTAACGAAGAAATCCACCACAATAGCTCTACAAAAAAATGACTGGTATTCGTTAATCTGTTATCGCAAAAGAGTTGTGTGCTTTTGCGGTGCATTACCTTGTTTACATTCAACTCATGTCCGGCAGCCAACGGCAGGCAACGGCAGCGCCGATGACAACGACAAAGGAAGCGACTTGTTTACACACTAGCTCTGCCCACTTCCCTGCTCACAGCCGCGCGCATGTGAGCCGAAGTGTAAGAACGATATAATGGTAAAGATGTAACGATAATTTCCAAGACTAAAAAACATAGCCAATTTTTCCGAAATTCTCAGGCGCCACGGATATTTCTCATTATTAATGGCTAGTAATCGATAATCTTGTAATAGGAAAAACTTTTGAATACGATGTAGATGTAGATCCCGTTCCGAGATTTGGTTTAAATATGACCTTCGGGAGTTTTACTCAAGCATTTAGAATAGTTTGTAACCGTTATTGAAGCCATTTTCACACTGTGCTATCGGTTGTTAGGACGGGCTATTAAATTAAAACCCTTTGGTATAACCACATGAATAAATACACCAAAATCTATCTCATGTGTTCGGGCATTTGGCCAAACAACTTTGGTGGTAAAATGGTGTATTTAATCTATTTAAAAAATACTAAATACTTACTTATTATCAACCAATTTATTTATAATAATAAATTGATACATCAAAGGGTAATTACGTTCTAAAATAAAATAAAAGTAGGTATATTAAAATAATGCAGGCTTAAAAAACTGGATAAATAGTACACTCTTTTCAACTCGCAGTCGGATAAATAGCATCATGCTCGTGAACCAGTGCTGTCTGTTGGGACTTTGGGACTGGTCAGCTTAATACAGCCATGGCAATTTAATCATAAGGTTTAATAAATAGTAATATCTGGCTTGTTGAACTTGAACACTAAGTTAGACTTATGTCATTTGGACTCTTTTCTTCTACATTGTCCTCACATAATCTTTATATCATGAACAATGTAGTCAAATATTGTAACAAGACTATTTTGATTTAATAAGAGTAACCATAGAGTTTCTTGCCCGTTCTTCTTCAAAGAAAACCTACATCTTGGAACGCGGCAACTAAAATCTGACTAGTCATGAGTCTGCCTGTAAGTGGTTTTATATGAATAAAAATATTTTTATCTTTATTTTTTATCTTTCCGCTGTTAACTACAGTTAACCTTTGTAGTTAACGGAACATTTGGTTAAAATAGCCGTTATCAATACATCTATACAAATAAATACAATTGAAGTCCAAATAACAGCTTTCTACTAAATACATATGAAAGTATATAGGGTACCTACAGCAAAAAAACTATTTATCATTTTTTTGTCTGTCTGTTTGTTCCCGCTAATTTCCGAAACGGCTGAACCGATTTCTACGTGACTTTCACTGGCAGATAGCTGATGTTATAAGGAATAACTTAGACTACTTTTATTTTAGAAAAATAATTAGGGTACCGCGCAAAACAATTTAAACCCATGAAATCCAATTTAAATACATACTCTAAATTTAACGCCGGGTGAAACCGCGGTTCCCAGCTAGTTATACAAATATATTCACAGATTAAAATTTTAGGAAGTCAGCACGACGTAAGCGGCATCTAGCATTTGCGAGTTGTAGTAACAGCCAACAAGTAGGACATGGTCATTGCCAACCGAAGCTCTGAGGTTATTAGACTAAAACTCGTTTTATATATCACTAGATGTTTGACCGAGCTTTGCTCGGTATTTTTTAATTTTTAAATTGTGTTTTCTGGAAATTATATTTAAGTACGAATTACTAATAAAATAATGAAATATGAATAATATTTTTCGATCTTACCGATAGAATAATAAAAAATATGAACTGGTTATTTAAAGAAAAAAATCATGAGTGCAATTAGTTTAATCTTATATTAGAAACAAATACTTAATTTTTTACAGTTTATCAATCAATTACGTAAGTATATATATATAGTATTATTATTCGCCAATAGATGTCAGGAAGAGTCATATTTTTCAGTTGAGACTACTCAAATTTAAAGATATAAGATTAAGAAAACTTGAACTTCAATATTTTGAGTTTAGCGCCATCTATGCGGCAGTAGTGGTACCACTAAGCACTCCATTGTCTCAAAATTAGACTACATAGCTAACCTCATAAAATAGTTCTTAGAGTATGTAACACATGCTACTTCTCCAAATTAATTTTTTTGGACAAAGTATTTAATATTGAATGTCAGTAAGAAAACTTGAACTTCAATATTTTGAGTTTAGCGCCATCTATGCGGCAGTAGTGGTACCACTAAGCACTCCATTGTCTCAAAATTAGACTACATAGCTAACCTCATAAAATAGTTCTTAGAGTATGTAACAGATGCTACTTCTCCAAATACTTAATTTTTTACAGTTTATCAATCAATTACGTAAGTATATATATATAGTATTATTATTCGCCAATAGATGTCAGGAAGAGTCATATTTTTCAGTTGAGACTACTCAAATTTAAAGATATAAGATTAAGAAAACTTGAACTTCAATATTTTGAGTTTAGCGCCATCTATGCGGCAGTAGTGGTACCACTAAGCACTCCACTGTCTCAAAATTAGACTACATAGCTAACCTCATAAAATAGTTCTTAGAGTATGTAACACATGCTACTTCTCCAAATTAATTTTTTTGGACAAAGTATTTAATATTGAATGTCAGTAAGAAAACTTGAACTTCAATATTTTGAGTTTAGCGCCATCTATGCGGCAGTAGTGGTACCACTAAGCACTCCATTGTCTCAAAATTAGACTACATAGCTAACCTCATAAAATAGTTCTTAGAGTATGTAACAGATGCTACTTCTCCAAATTAATTTTTTGGACAATGTATTTAATATTGAATGTCAGTAAGAAAACTTGAACTTCAATATTTTGAGTTTAGCGCCATCTATGCGGCAGTAGTGGTACCACTAAGCACTCCATTGTCTCAAAATTAGACTACATAGCTAACCTCATAAAATTTTTCTTAGAGTATGTAACAGATGCTACTTCTCCAAATTAATTTTTTTGGACAAAGTATTTAATATTGAATGTCAGTGGTACCTAAACAAAATTATAATACTTCCATTATAATTAACTTTTATACTATAATGTGAAATAATACTTGACATTATAGTATAAAATGAACATGGTGTTATGCTCGATTATTAATATACCTGGATGACCGAGCTTTGCTCGGTATTTTCGTGTTACTTAACAACGCCATCTGCTGTTGTGTCGTTAAAGCAATTAGTTGCTCACAAAAAATAGTATTATTATTCGCCAATAGATGTCAGGAAGAGTCATATTTTTCAGTTGAGACTACTCAAACGCCTATAAAATGACATTTTCTAAAAATGATTCCTAGCTAGATCGATTTATCGTCCCCGAAACCCCCTATATACTAAATTTTATGAAAATCGTTGGAGCCGATTCCGAGATTCTAATTACAAGAATTGCTCATTTAAAGAGATAAGATTTTATATCATTACACACTAAGCTTTATCTAATATATAAATATCTCGTGTCACGGTGTTTGTGGTCACACTCCTCTGAAACGGCTCGACCGATTTTAATTAATTTTTGTTTGTATATTTGGTAGGTATGAGAATAGGTCGCAAAGTATTTTTCACCTTCCTACCCCCATCCTCCATTTTTTTATCGTGATTTTAGTATTTTTGTACGAATAATATCTATGATGTAGATTTACAAATTCTACGCGTGCGAAGCCGCGGGCAAATGCTAGTAATCTATATTATCTAATTTGTATATATACGAATGTTTCTTTGATTATTTAGCAGCGATGGCCTAGTAGTCAAACGTGTGCACACACAACACAGGAGGGTCTGAGTTAGATCCCCGCCCGTACCACTGACTTTTCGGATTCATGTGCGGATCAGAATTTGATTATCACTTGCGTTGACGGTAAGGAAAACATCGCGAGGAAACCTGCACTCTTGTGAATGGTGTGTGTAGTCTGCCAACCCGCACTATGGCAGCGTGGTGGACTAAGGCCTAACCTTTCTCAACCTGAGAAAAGGCCCGCGCCCAGCAGTGGGACAGTAATAGGCTTATTATGAATGTTTCTTTGTTTGTGCTGTATACCATACATCCGATTGAGTTGAAACTTTGTACAGTTGTTTGCAATTGCGTGAAGGTATCTGACATAGCAAAAAAACAACAGACTGAAATTATCTAGTGACTAATATTATATTTCGAATTTGTTACACAACTATTTCTATTTTTAACTTGTTTATTATTATCTCACCAGCGGGAGACACCACTACGTCACCAGGTCGTCGCTGAAAATCAGTGCTATTGGTGTTATCATTTCACCCAGGTAATAAGCTGAGCGACGCCCATTTCTTTGGACACGAGGGACGCACTCGGGCACTACTATATACATTAATAAATGAACTCTACACTCATTTCACTGCTTTTGAGTGAGAGTAGGTCTGTTGCAGGGTAGACAAGTTGTTTGTGACAAACAATGTTGGATTCGTTTCGGCCGAATTTAGTCCACTGCTGGACACAGGCCTCCCCCAAAGATCACCACAATGACCGATATGGATGTGTTGTGGGCTCATTGGGGGGTTTTGCCATAATCGCCACGCTTGGCAGACGGGTTGGCGATCGCAGTTGAGTTGTTAATGTACTCGAAGGACGCTGCTGCCCATCCTCCGGCTAATCCCTTAGTCGACTTTTACGACACCCACGGGAGGAGATGGGGTGGTGGTATTCTGAGCCGGCACCACACGGCGTGTTGGATTGTTGGCTCACTATTTTAATAGTTCCACTGACCACTTGTGACCTGTTTTATAATTTTTATCTAGATGGTTTTATTTTATGAACCTACTTAAAATATTTTTGCTTCTATGTTTTCTGATAGCACTGTATAACATTTTTTGCTTTTTTTTGTCTTCTATTGCTGTTCAAATAGTGTAAAGAATAAATCAAATTTGTTTTGTTTCTTGTTACAAAGTTTTCGGAGATGAATGAGTTTTACTCGTTGTGCTTCTGATCTACAATAAAGTCAGTATTCATTGTTTTTAACACGAAGATATACTCTCTTTTTTTTTCAAATGAGCACCTCTAGTGATTCTTGTGTATCGTGGGCAGGTATACAATTTTTGGACAAATCTCACATGCACAAACACCCAGACCCGAAACAACTACTTCTAGATCAGACAAATATTTGTTCAGAGTAGGGATCGTACCCACGATACGTAGCGCAGAAACCGCTTAACCACTGCGCCAAACGTGCCGCCAATTTGCTCTGCGATATCCTCCGTCTGGACAAGCTAAATTAGCAAATGTAAAATAGAGCGGCTCGAAAAAAATCATAGCATGGGCTTACTGTTGCAGCTTATAAAAAAAGGATTTAAAAAATAAAAAAAACAATTTTAGAGCTGGCCCCCTCATTTATCAACTAAATAATTATAAAAATTAAAGTTTTAATTCCAATGCAACTTCTTTTTTAACCTTATAATATTTCAAAACATCTATAAATTACCAAGTATGTTTTGAACTTAACTTTACATCAGTATAAAAAAGGAGCATGTATATATTACATTTATATTATTTAATTACAATAGTAATAAGAAAAGAAAGTTTGGTTTGACGGCACGGTTGGTGCAGTGGCTGATACAGTTCTACTGCGCTCAGGGTCGTGGGTTCAATTCCCACACGGAACAAATATTTGAATGACCTGCAGGTAGTTGTTCCGGATCTGGGTGTATTGTGTGTGGAATTAATGTCTGCAAACGCACCCAAGACACAGGAGAAATCCTAGTGTGGGGCAACGTTTTTGTAAAAAAGAAAGGTTGCACCTGAGCCAAGTCCACGCATTAGAACAAACCTTTATTGGTTGCGTGCAGTCATTACCTGTGATTATTTGTATGTGTGATGTGACACGCCATAAAACCTTGTTAAAAGCTACGAATATAAAGCGCTCTACAAAACTATCACGTAAGGAGAATTCTAAACGATTAAACCAAGAATTTAATTATCACTAAAACAGACGAAGTAATTAAAATAACAATGGTCAAATATTGCAATGGTGTAAGTCACATGTCACTAGGCAATCGCTGCTATGTAGGTATAGGAGCCGCGCCCTCACTTGACTCTCATATCTTAATTACACTCACTTTTTAATGATTCGGCGACTTAATCAGGAAATAAATGAACATCGTGGATACTCTTCTGATCTGACACAACCGACATAACAATGAGGTATATGTTTTTTTTAATTCCCGAGTTACAGTTTACGTACGAGTTAACTATTTATGGGTCCCTATAGGGCCCTATAAAAATAGTGAACTAGGAACTTTATTTGAAGCGGTCAATTACAAGGTTATAAGGGCTCGCGTTAGTTAAAACACATTTTGTAATTTGACATGAGAATGAAAAACGGTGGAACCCTTATAGGATCACTCGCGTGTCTGTCTGTATCTCCGTCTATCACAACCAATTGGTTCCGAATCTACTTGACCGATTAAGTTGAAATTTAGCATACATATTAATTTCTGCGACCCAAATACGGACATAAAACGTAAATAAATGAATTTTGAAAATGACGACTCATTTTTGGGTCGTAAATTAGAAAATTATATAAAAAAGTTATACCAGCTATATATATAAAACATAAGGGCTTCATCATTTCGGCCGAATAGAGTCCACTGCTGGACACAGGCCTTCACTCAAAGATCACCACAACGACCGATATGGGTGTGTTATGTACTCATTGGGGGGTCTTGACATAATCGCCACGCTTGGCAGACGGGTTGGCAATTGCAGTTGAGTTTTTAATGTACTCGAAGGACGCTGCTGCCCATCCTCCGGTTAATCCCTTAGTCCACTTTTACGACACCCACGGGATGAGATGGGGTAATGGCATTCTGAGCCGGCACCACTCGGGCTATATAAACATAAGGGCTTGATGTGAGGGATTTAAGAAAATATATAGTAATTTACCATTCGCCAAAATATCTGAAATAATTTAAAGTTATCTACAAACATAATTTCATTTTGATTCAATACATCTTGCAATCCTACCTTGCGAATGTCAAATTGCTAGCACGAGCGAGCCGTTATTCCCTGAATACACAAAATTATTTAGCATTAGTAATTGATAGATCGTTTTAATTGTCTTAAGTCTTCGCGATTATTACACATTATAATATAGTGGTCGCAGGATGACTCATGAGGAGGTCATCCTGCGACCACGACTACTGTAAAGTATTTGAAACGTCAGGAAAAACCAAAATCTATACAAATAAATAAAATTGAAGTGTCTGCTTGTAATGTCAAAATACCAGCTTTTTACTAAATGCATATATAACTTAGGCTACTTTTATTTTAGAAAAATAATTAGAGTGTCGCGCAAAGAAATCCAATATATTTTCTAAGTCAAGTGTCTATGTCGAAGTACGCTAAATTTCTTTTAAATTAAACGCGGGTGAAACCACGTATCCCAGCTAGTCTATCATATACGCGATGTAATCCGTTTTAAGGTGTTTTATTATAATTCGTAGGAAGTGTGTACGGAACGACCAGCTTATATATGAAAAATATTTTTCCATCAAGACCTATCAGCTACCTGCTTGAAAATTGTCTGTCCCGGCTTTTCGTCACAAACTCGGTTCTTCGTACACACAATTAAGTAGAAGGTAAAATTATTAAACAAAAGCCTATTACTTAACCAATAGCGGTACGACCTAAACTATTACGGGTGCGTTGGCAAGCCCTTTGAAGGTCGTCGGTGACAATGAACCAAGGTATGGGTCAAAAAGATGGCTATATGCCAAGCGTATAGCACAAATGAGTAATGTATAAATTATATAACATTGGACATAAAACAAAACATTCTTTTGTTTAAATGATGTTCATAATTTCTTACCAATGTTTTTTACTTAACCACCATTTCATATTTGCCACAAGCCAACCATGTACTGTATTGCCGTGTGGTGCCGGCTCAGAATACCACCACCCCATCTCCTCCCGTAGGTGTCGCAAAAGTCCTCAGGCTTAGCCGGGGGATGGGCAGCAGCGTTCTTCGAGTACATTAACAACTCAACTGCGATCGCCAACCCGTCTGCCAAGCGTGGTGATTATGGCCCAATGAACCCACAACACACCCATATCGGTCGTTGCGGTGATCTTTGGGAGAGGCCTGTGTCCAGCAGTGGACTTCATTAGGCCGAAATGGTGAACCATGTACTTTATTAAAGATTTGTTAAGAAATACCCTTGTGGTGTCCGGATTAGGAATATAGCATCACTCCATCTCTTCCTGTGCATGTCGTAAAAGGCGACTAAGAGACTCTAAACCAGCTGGAAAAGCAGCCCTTCTGCGCTCACAACCCGCCCGCCAAGCCTGGTGAGTACTGGAGAATTCCCCCTAAATGACGACACATGGTTACAACCGGTCGTTGTAGAAAATACATCATCAAACAAATTCTCTTTGGGATGAATTCATTTTGCACACCTCGGAAGCGGTTGGGCTGCTCCCCCAAAATGTACCTTTTTTTCCAAAAACCATTTCCTCTGCTTAAATCATCTCCACTTTTTTTTTAATTTTGCTATGCACTAACATAGCCGAAATAAAATGTATGTGTGTAGTATGGATTGCGTGAGCATATTTTTTAAAATTTCACTAAATATTGATTTGCACCATTCATTCCGTGTTCGTGTGGTGTCCGGATTAAGAACATAGCACCACTCCATCTCCTCCCGTGGATGTCGTAAAAGGCGACTGAGGCACTCTAAACCAGAGGGATGAGCAGCAGCATCTTTTCTGTGTAACGGTAGCCATACTGCGCTCACCAACCCGCCTGCCAAGCGTAGTGAGTATTGTCAAATACCCCTAAAGATGAGGACACAGTTGTGAAAATCTATGGGGGAGCCCTTTGTTCAGCAGTGGACGTATAAATGGCCGATATGAATCATCTTAAAAACGGGACTATTCTACGAAATTACTACAAAATAGGTACCATTTGCAAGAAAAGTTGGTCATATTTTGATGGATTAGTAGGTAATATGACAGAATTGAATTGGAAATGTTATTTGCATACCGGCTGAACTCGACACATCGTGGCGTGCCCAAGGTAAGGCTAACCGTCCCAAAACGTAAGGTCACGACTATCCGTACTCCTCCGTATTAGGTAACAATCGTATGGTTCACTCAGTTTTGTGTTCCGTGTTATATATATGGTCATAGGTCGTTAGAACTTGAAATAAGACTGAGTCGCCAGATTAAAGTCTTTGCTTTTAGTACATGGGATGAAGGATGACCTCTATTAAGAATCTGTATAAGCCAAAGATATTGGAAGAAAGGAGATATGCCATGTAGATCAAAATGTATGCGAGCCAAGAAATCCATTTTTTCACTACCATTCTTCATAAAAGCACACTAATGCACACAGTTACAAGTTCTCATCCAATGAACTGAATAAATACAACATTATAATTATATGCTTCATTATGCTTCACTTGCCTATTGTATATGATTTCTTTCTTGATAAAGTTATTATTTTCGCTTCACTACAGCCAGGCAAAAGACGATCAAAATAAGTACTAAACATATAAAATTAATGCCTACATGATGCTCACACATTTACAGTTTTGTATGAATATTATAATTTGATGTCACAAGAACAATATTAACAATAACTAATAGTCAATCAATGTCATAATATTAAATATAAGTAAATAATAACATTTAAAAAATATAAAATTTTAGCCTCATAAGTCATAACAAACGCGAAGGCAGAGGTCACAGTCACAATATGCCAAGAACAACAGATAGTCGCCTAACCGTTAAAATGTTAGACAAAATAGTAATCCAAACACATGATACATCATGTTAATAGTACGAGACCTCGCCCACGTGTCGGTCGTGAAAATTATAATGTATAATCACAAAAATAGAAAAAACTTGTTGGTACAATTTATCAGTCTTATGGTGCCCTTATAATAATGAAGGTTACCATATATCAATAGGATAGATTTTTAAGTGTAAACCGCTTACGAGGATCACTCGAATGGCCAGTAAGAAAAGTTACCGAAGAAAACTTAATTTAAATTTCGAATACAGAACTCTTTGGCTGTAGCAGGGCGTTTGAAACTGTACTCGTAGTTGTACATTGAATTCATATGTAATTGTTTTTACAAATTAGCGGCAATTTAAAAACTGCGTGTCGTCTAACGAGAATTGTTTTTCGTTCCATGATTTATTATGACTTTCGCTGCGCGCTTAATCAATAAAGTATGTTATGAAATACTTCGATTAGCATTTCATGATGAATCCCCATCATGTGCTACTGTTTAACTGGTTTAAAGAGTTTAACAGTGCTCGAAGCAATCTCATTGATGATTTGCGCGAAGGACGTCCTTCTACGGCGACCACTGAAGATAACGTGAGTGCTGTGCGGCTAATGATAGAAGCTGATAAGAGTGACATATCAACGGACTGAGGATGGGCAGTGGCGTCCTTCGAGTACATTTGCAACTTAACTGCGATCGCCTACTTGCTCACGAGCATACGACACACTCAGACCGGTCGTTTTGGCAATCTTTGGGGGAGGCCTATGTCAAACATTGGACTATATTCGGCTGAATTAAGAAATATCCATCTACTTCCAAGACTTTTGGCAACTTGCCCTATTGGGTCGGCTTCTAATCGGAACAGGTGTGACTTAATATCAGTGTTGTATACGGAGCGATGGCCACTACGATCTGACCTTTTTCGTTCATCGCGGTGGAAATCTTCTAAAACTATTCCATCACCAGGAAGGGCGCAGAGGCATGCCGAACTACTGCCGGGTAAAACGATCTGGCGAAGCACAGACATACATCTCGGGGGAGGAGGATGATTGTTAAGGATCATCTGAAGCCTCGCTTCTTCCCGGACGTTGCTTGAAATTAGCGCGCAGAGTCCCTATTCTGTGCACACGCCACTCCGAGGCCTGCGGTCGCTACGTGGCTCAGGCGTGTGATATCATTGCCGGGTGGATGGTACCCCGGCAGCCTCACCTCCTCCGTGCGAGGTCAGCCCTCTTTACACCAGCGTCTGAACTACGCCAACTAATCACTAGGTTACACCGATATTCTAAGGCAGGGGTTAACACTGAAAAGCAGCGCTGTACAACACACGGCTTACGTTACAACATAACATTTTGCCGAGTATTGACCGCCTAGCCACAGTTACGACGTGCATCAATTTGATTTGTTTTTAATAATAATAATTACATACCTAATATTGTTGTATTGTTCCGTGTGGTGTCCGGATTAAGAATATAGCACCACTCCATCTCCTCCCGTGGATGTCGTAAAAGGCGACTAAGGGAATCTAAACCAGAGGGATGGGCAGCAGCGTCCCTTCTGTGAAACGGTAGCCATACTGCGCTCACCAACCCGCCTGCCAAGCGTGGTGAGTATTGGCAAATACCCCCCAAAATGATGACACAGTTGTGAAAATCTATGGGGGAGGCCTTTGTTCAGCAGTGGACGTATAAATGGCCGTTATGATGATGATGATGAATATTGTTATTGGTTTTTTTATTTCACTGTCAATTGTTATGCTATATGCACCTATTATTACAAGTTGAGTGTAAAAATAAGCATAAATCTTTTAACTGTATCGATGCGCGATTTCCGTGTGGTGTCCGGATTAAGAATATAGCATCACATCTCCTCCCGTGGATGTCGTAAAAGGCGACTAAGGGAATCTAAACCAGAGGGACGGGTAGCAGCGTCCCTTCTGTGAAACGGTAGCCATACTGCGCTCACCAACCCGTCTGCCAAGTGTGGCGAGTATTGGCAAATACCCCCCAAAATGATGACACAGTTGTGAAAATCTACGGTGGAGGCCTTTGTTCAGCAGTGGACGTATAAATGGCCGGTATGATGATGCGCGTTGATATGGCAATGAACGTCTTTTCTTTCTTTTGTTCTTCTTCTTTCTTAGACCAAGTCAGATTTTCAGATGTTCGTAACGACTGTCATAAGTATGCGACAGCCAGAACCAATGGCTTAATGTGCTCGCCGGTCTACAGCTATATACAGAACGGGTCACGCATCAAAAGTTTATATTATATATTATAATTATAATACGTTTTCATTATTAAGAACTATAATTGCGTGTAATCCACATTGTAGAGGAATAATAAATTATAAAAAAAGTAATTAAAAGAACTTGTATCGGTAAAATCCAGTTCTTCAACTTTAGGTGCTGTCTATCGATAAATTCGACTTGAGTTATTATTTCTGTCACACATGAGTACATGACACACATGATAGGAATAATAACCCAAGTCGAATTTATCGATAGACAGCACCTAAAAGTTGAAGAACTGGATTTTACCAATACAAGTTCTATTAATTATGTTTTTTTATAATTTATTATTCCGTCCCGTGGATGTCGTAAAAGACGACTAAAGGATTCTAAACCAGAGGGATGGGCAGCAGCGTTCCTTCTGTGAAACGGTAGCCATACTGAGCTCACCAACCCGCCTGCCAAGCGTGGTGAGTGTTGGCAAATTCCCCCCAAAAAGAACTTTTTTTTATTTTTTGTGGAAATTCTTCATAAACTTCCTTCGCCCCGGGGAAGGGCAAAAGGGGTATGCCCTACTCCTACCGGCTAAAACCACTGGGACGGTCATCTTCGCCAAGGCGGTTATTACCCCGGCGCCGTCTCCTCCTTCTTCGAGCGCGATCGGCCCTCTCCCGATCCCACTCTGCGGTCTTCTTCTGGAGCATGACGTCTCACAGAAGGCGACCACTGGATTCCAATTTTCGTGCTCTGCCAACAATGCCGACACTACTGCTGGCAGAGAGAGATCTTGCCCGATCCGATCGACCAGGATCCGCCGCTCGGCGGCCCACGCAGGGCACTTTGTTCAGCAGTGGACGTATAAATGGCCGATATAATATGATATATGATGATTCGAATCGGTCTACTCGGCCTATTGTAGTTCACTGCTGGATATAATAGTATTTAGTTAGTATTCTGGTATTTTTATAACAACCATTAATATCCATCATCATAAAACCTTTAGGTACATTCAATATAGGTACATTAATACACCGGTAGTTTCTGATCTGTTGGGCAGAAACTCCATACATCTCATTTCACAAACAGTACCCTTGGGTAAAATATAACTATAATAAAATTAAAACTATTTTAACTGAAAGCTATTTGCGAATGCATGACAATTGATGGGTCAGCCGGTCAGACACGAAAATGACCTAATAAAAACGGGTGCCAGCGATTCCAAGGACCACGACATCGTGTCAATGTAAATATATCGACTAGCATGTGCAGAAGAATGGTCAGTTTAATTTTATACGTATACTAGCTGCCCGCCCCAGCTTCGCACAGACAACTATATGTAAACCCGATTGCAGCGCCACCTACCGGGTCCAACTGTTAATCTAAACCATCCAGGGACTCACTCAAACATACACAAAAAAAGGTCGTTTAGGGGGAGTTCAGTGACATACACACGTACAGAAGAATTATATAAGATTACAACAAGATTACGAAAAGGAATCTTAATTTCGACATAACTACACTATGGTTTATTCGAAGTGTAGAAAATATAATATAGACACGGTTCAAAGGACCAAAATAGGGCCCGCGATCCGGTTATACGTCTTCCTCGTGGTTTTGTAAAAGAGGCCACCCGAAATATTCGAGTGAATATGTAATTATTCATTATTTATGTATAACGGTGCTACACAAGGCGGATTAGGCATTAGGTGTATCGTAAAATTGTTGAATAGCTTACGCAAATAAAGAAATAAACATCAAATCTAATGCCGCGGCTACACGATGCTCCTCGCACTGCTCCTCGCTCTGCTCATCGTGTTGCCGCGATGTTGCCCTAGGCAGCCACACGCTGCTCTACTCGCCATATTACTCGCCACGCGCCGCATTTGGCGTTCGCCTCTCGGCAGTGGAGGTCAACATGCGTGCTTTGCCTTTATAGCAAAGCAAATTATATTAAATCATTTAAACGAAACAATATCATTAATCGCCCTAAGGGGGTTAATTAGGAGATTCCCATATACAAGTACATAATAATAAAATAATAGTAAGAATATTTTTAAAAACATTACAAGTTTTTAATTTAGTTACAATGTATGTTAGTTTGTTTAGGTCAAAACTTCCAAGACAAATTTGAACCTTTTCCTCTAAAACTTAGGACTTTGAAATGTTGCATGCTTCTTCAGTTACCACAATACACTAAAATGATTCAAATAACTTGATATTGCAGACAGGATTGTCTCCTCATGAGGACACTCCTCAACGGTTAGTAGCATGGACATCAACTTTTGCATATACGTTTAAATTTGATAGCTAAACATGATCTCGTCTATAAACTGATGCTGCAGCAAGTATTGTCTCCTTTATGAAGACACTCTTCAACGGTTAGTAGCATGGACATGAAACTTTGCAAGTTTGTTCAGTTCTGATGACAATACAGTAAAATGACAGAAATAACTTGATGCTGCAGCCAGGAGTGTCTCCTCATGAGGATACTCCTCATCAGTTAGTAGCACGGATATTAAATTTTACAAGTTCGTTCGGTTCTGATGAAAATACTTGTCAAGCGGTAGGTATATAAAGACAATAAAATTTAACAAGTGTTTCTTTGCGTTAGAAGGACACTAGGATTTCTGCAGTGTCGTGGGTGCATTTAAAGATACGAATTCCACACACAATACACTTAGACACGGAACAACTACCTGCAGATCATATAAATATTTGTTCCATGCGGGAATCAAACCTACGACCCGGAGCCTTCTTTTATAGACATTATGCGTGACAAGCTTTTTAAAATCAAATAATTCAACATTAAATATTAGTTCACCGTGTGGTGCCGGCTCAGAATGCCACCACCCCATTTCTCCCCATGGGTGTCGTAAAAGTCGACTAAGGGATTAGCCGGAGGATGGGCAGCAGCGTCCTTCGAGTACATTAACAACTCAACTGCGATCGCCAACCCGCCTGCCAAGCGTGGCGATTATGGCAAAACCCCCCAATGAGCCCACAACACATCCATATCGGTGGTTGTGGTGATCCTTGAGGGAGGCCTGTGTCCAGCAGTGGACTTCATTCGGCCGAAATGATGAAATATTAGTTTGATTTATTACAAAGTTTATTTTCTTCTTTTCAGAGCATATAAATAAAAGCTTGTTTTTTTAAAACGTATTTTACTATTAATTTATTAGTTATTTCTATAATTTTAGTGTATTGTCATCAGAACTGCACAAACTTGCAAAGTTTCATATCCATGCCACTAACCGTTGAGGAGTGTCCTCATGAAGAAACAATTTTGGCTGCAGCATCAGTTAATGGCAGAGAGCATGTTTAGATATCAAAATTAAACGTATATGCAAAGTATCGTGTCCGTACTGCTAACCGTTGAGGAGTGGCCCTCATGAGGAGACAATCCTGGTTGCAGCATCAGTTCATGATAGAGATCATGTTTAACTATCAAAATTAAACGTATATGCAAAGTATCGTGTCCGTACTGCTAACCGTTGAGGAGTACCCTCATGAGGAGACAATCCTGGTTGCAGCATCAGTTCATGATAGAGATCATGTTTAACTATCAAAATTAAACGTATATGCAAAGTTTCGTCTCCGTGCTACTAACGGTTGAGGAGTGCCCTCATGAGGAGACAATCCTGGTTGCAGTATCAGTTTATGGCGGAGAGCATAGTAAATTATCTCAATTAAACGTATATGCAAAAGTTGATGTCCATGCTACTAACCATTGAGGAGTGCCCTCATGAGGAGTCAATCCTGGCTGCAGCATCAGTTTATGGCGGAGAGCATGTTTAGTTATCTAAATTAAACGTATATGCAAAAGTTGATGTCCATGCTACTAACCGTTGAGGAGTGCCCTCACGAGGAAACAATCCTGGCTGCAGCATCAGTTTATGGCGGAGAGCATGTTTAGTTATCTAAATTAAACGTATATGCAAAAGTTGATGTCTATGCCACTAACCGTTGAGGAGTGCCCTCATGAGGAGACAATGCTGGCTGCAGCATCAATTCATGGTAAAGATAATGTTTAGCTAACAAAATGAAACGTATAATTATGCAAAGTTTCGTGTCCGTAAGCTTGTAAAATAAATAAATATAATAATCACCAAGCTTGGCAGGCGGGTTGGCGATTGCAGTTGAGTTGTAAATGTACGTGTTGTACTGTACACTCACTTAGATTACTTACAATAAAAACAAAATCATAACAATAACCGTAGCAAATTGTATAAATAATTTGGTATATCTATATAAAAGTAATGTTTTTTACAATCATGAGTCGTACGTAGAATAATTATCCTCTGTTTTAATTGATGCTTAATTTTTGGGTCCCAAATTGCTGGCTCAGCAGCTAATACTCAATAAATTTTAATACTTTTTCATAAGAGCGTTCATCGATCGGCGTATGACTGCTAACCTACAAAAACATATGTCATCCCAGTACGAGCGCTCGATGCAGACTGAGCTCTCGCGCGAGTGTGTAGCCGGTCACTCGTGTTCACGCTGCCGGCCCTTTGACTCGCGCACAGAAAACCGACAAAATAGGGAGCGGTGGGCATGGCGAGGAGCATGACGAGCGGCATGACGAGTAACGTAGCTACACTACTTCCCTGCCTCATTCCCTCGCTACTTCCCACACCATTCGTCGAGTGTGTAGCTGGGGTATAACGCGTTGATCCAAAATTATACCTACCTATTCTGAAAAACTATGTTATGTTGCCAGCTTGACTTGACAATTTTACATAAAATTTTTGTTCCGAGTAGAGATGTAACTAGAAAAAAAGAGATGTATTTTTTTTCACAAATTTGAAAAATATGACGTTACTATAACTATAATTAAATAATCACTAAATACGACTACTCGTATATTATTTTTATTTAAGTTTATAATTGCCGTATGGTGCCGGCTCAGAATGCCACCACCCCATTTCATCCCGTGGGTGTCGTAAGAGTCGACTAAGGGATTAACCAGAGGATGGGTAGCAGCGTCCTTCAAGTACAATAACAACTCAACTGCGATCGCCAACCCGTCTGCCAAGCGTGGCGATTATGGCAAGACCCCCCAGTGAGCACATAACACACCCATATCGGTCGTTGTGGTGATCTTTAGGGGAGGCCTCTGTCCAGCAGTGGACTTAATTTGGCCGAAATGATGAAGTCTATAACAATATTACATCCATGAACCGACTCGTTGCGACATATTAAACCAAACTAGGATTGACGATTGCAGATATCCCCGTCCGTAAAAAAAATTACTTTTAATAAATTCAAGTCCATTACAAAACAGGAGCTATATAGAAAAAGTAATAAATTAGTAATCAATGTAATCCACAATCTTTGAATTACGAATTACGAATATGTCTGTTTTTTGGGTTAAATGTGACCGTAACACAACAACGGATGAATTTCAAAATATTAAATCTGAATATTTTGGATTAGATGAATTACTAATTTCGGCCGTATACCTACGGACGACAAAAATGCTTGAGATTGAGCTGCTCTAATGTTCATAGGCATTGACATTATTGGTATTGATGTATCAAATACCATTACTTTTTACATTTCAGTTGTATAATCGACGGCATGGTTGGTGCGGTGGCTGATACAGACGGCTGCTGCGCTCCGGGTCGTGGGTTCGATTCCCACACGTAATAAATATTTGTATGATCTGCAGGTAGTTTTTTCGGGTCTGGGTGTATTTTATGTGGAATTCATGTCTGTAAAACGCACCCACTACACAGGAGAAATCCTAGTGTGGGGCAACTTATTTTTTTAAACAAAACATATAAAAATCTTATAATGCATTATATTATTTCGTATAAGGACATTTCATTATTCTTTATTTGTTATGAAAATAATTATTTGCTTTTTATATATATGTTTATTTTTATATTCATTTTATACACTTAGATTGATACAGTACCTATAACAATTTTATTATTTACGAGTTGATATTAATTTTAAATTGCATATATAATATATATATATTTACTCTTTTATTATTAATGAGAAATCATGCTTATATTGTTGTGAATGTGAGCATTATGTAGCCACTAATGTAATAATAATAACATATACACCTAGGGTTGCCAGACTGGAAGACTACAATATCTGGGCAAAATTTCAAATATCGGGATTTTGAGATCGTTGTCGGAACAATTAATATTATAAATAAAAATCATAGTTTTCATATTAAAATTAGCATCATGACAAAAACCTTAACATTTTTGCCACATTATGAGTATCTTGTATTTATTTATCGTATGCTTCCATATGCGGTAGAATACCGCTTTCCTTGTCTTTCTTCATCTATACTAAAAATAATCTTCTTCTGCTACTGTACTCTGATTTGTGAATCTGTGAACTTTCTTCTTATGAATAAACTGCTGACTGTGCTGTGCTTTGGTGGTTGGTGGCGTTCCGTTCAGTCGGAGTGAAGTGATCGTGAAAGCGCGCGGTAATTAAAATTTCTGTTTTGTTAAGAACTTTACGAGAAGCTGTTTATCGGGACATTTTGTATTTTGTCGGGATTCTGGACATCATATGAAAAGTCGGGACAATCCAGACGAATCCATACCATCTGGCAACCCTATATACACCAGTCTGTTGCCTAGCAGTAATGTTATGCTCACTAAAATGTCTTGTTGAGGGTAGCATTGTGTGTGTGTTGTAAGTTCCCTGTATTATGGTACGGATGCGTGTTATGCCCGTGAACGGGTGCCCTCTGTCAGGACTAGTCAGGTTTTAACTGCTACAGCAATCTTATTGCTAGGCAATTAATTCGGGGCATATTGTTAGGCAATTAATTCCCCTCGCTCGCTCATCGTACCCGCGACAACACGCAATCTTTTGTGCTCAGACATAAAAAATCGTCCATAGTGTTAAACTTTAATTGTTAGTTTAAAAACGTATACCATAGTGTAGCCACGCGTATGAGCTACACAGTGTACAAAATTTATTTCAAATCCATCAAGAAGTTAAGAAATAATCACAGTTTTAAGCAAAAACGGTTGCAAAAATTTCAATTATCAACTGAGGCGCATGAGCCACCGTCACAACGATCGGTTGAGAGACGTGCGACGACGCCGCTCGCTGCACTTCGTAGCTTTGAGGACAACGATCGGCTACACTCGGCTCTCGCACGGAGGACGAAGAATAACGACAACAACAGTATTGGAACTTTGGAATTAACCTGGTCCCGCGCACCGTAACAAAGTAAATCATTAGTATATTAAGTGAGTATAAGTGGCCAACCTATTAATCTAGTAATCTGTATGCTATGTTCTGAACACAGTTTAGTCAATTCCCGGCTGGAAAATGGTACATCACTCACCCCCAAAAAATCAAGAATTACCCCTTTGCAATTCAGAACCAAATTTAACTGCATGTCCTCCACCAATGACTGAAAGTAACATAACGCACAGAAAAAAAAGGGATAATGAATTAGAACTAATGGAAACCATGATGATAGAGATGAAGTCTATGATAACTGAATTGGTTACAAAACAAAGTCACCAAAATGATAAAATTGATACCTTACAGTCTGCACTGGAAGAAATTAGATCACAAAACTTTACCATTAGTATACAAAACTCAGAAATTAGACTGCAAAATGAGGAAATCCAAAAAACAGTGTTGTTCTTATCTAGTAAATATGATGATGCTATTGTGGAGATAAGCAATTTACAGCGAGAATGTTTTAAAAACCAAAGAGTAATTGACACAATGGAACAGAAAATAGTCTATTTAGAAAAAAAGTATGAAAGCGGGGTTGTTAGAAATAAAAAATGTTCCCACCTCAAAATCTGAAACCAGTGACACTCTTACAAACACACTCCAGACACTTGGCCACATTATTAGGCAACCGGTCCAAAAATCAGACATTAAAAACATCTTCCCCCTAAAGACCAAAACAGTGTCAGTGGGTACAGTTATAGTAGAATTTTCATCTCCTGCACTGAAAGAACAATTCTTAACATCTACCAAATCCTACAATAAAGAAAACAGTGAAAATCGCCTCAACACAACCCATCTACAAGAAAATAGCCCTAAACATCCCCTATACATATCTGAAGTCCTCACCGCCTTGACAAGACACCTGCATTACTTGGCACGAGAGTTCATAAGGAGTAGTGATTATGAACAATGCTGGACCGCAAATGGTAAGGTATATGTGCGCGAAAAGCAAGGGATGCCCAGTCGGCTAATTAAAACTGAAGGTGACCTAGCAAAACTACGAAAACTAAAGTGACTAGCTTTTTATCTTATCTGGCACCTTATATTATTTAAATCTAAAAAGTTTATAATTGTCCTGTTTATATTTTATATTTTAATTTTTGTAATTGTAAATAGTACTAACATACAACTTATCTACACACACAGATTCGTACAACTCAAAACATTATCAACAAAACTTTCACAAATACAGAGTTATATAAATGTCTCATTACTAATCACAGATAAACTACACATTCACAACACCCATCGAATACTATTATGTAATTACATACACCCGCGGTACAAGGGAACCGATTATTATAATGTTGCTAAACCAGCTTACTGCACAATGATTGGCGTTGTCTTTTTCATAACTCGATTAAATAAACCTTCAAAATTTGTATCAAAGAGCAATCATAACAATGTGAACTTAGAAAAATATAAGCCTACAATTCGATAACATACTAAGTAATATACAAAATTTAGATTTGGTCTCTGTGTCGGACTCATCATTTTGTGATCTCGACAACTGTATTCCGGCTAACTTTCAGTCAAATCTATCACTTAAAATCCTAAATCAAAATATCCGTAGCATAACAAAAAATATTTCTGGTCTGTATACAATCATATGGAGAACAAAAGTTGAATGGGATATAATAACATTAACTGAGTGTTGGTTGCCTAATACTCATAACATACCGGATCTGGATGGCTACGACTGCTTTACAACTCTCAACAATGTTACACAGAATGAAGGGGTAGTTGTCTACGTTAAGAAAGAACTTAAAGTGTCTGTAAAAGAACCTACATTCTTAAATGCAAATTGTTTACAATATTACTTGCAATATACCGACCACCAGGCTATAAAGATATTACTAATTTCCTAAGCTCATTAAACGCTACCTTAACCAATATTGCACGCTATAATAACATAATAATTAGTGGAGACATAAACATAAACATACAGGATCAATGTCGAGACCCAAACAAGGATAATTATTTAAACTTATTGGCTTCTCGCGGTTTACTGCCTGCGCACACATTATCCACCCGTCAACAGGCATGCCTTGACCATTTTGCCTTAAAGACCCAGATGCCTGCAGTAACCCGTGTAGCTCATTCTGCACTAACTGACCATGACACGGTTTTGTTGTTTCTGGCAAAGAAAACTCCAAAAACGGTTCCAAAAAAACAGTAATCCGTATCAATCATGACCAGTTAGATTTAGACATTTCGCAACTTGATTTCAGTGAAGTTTATAACATGCGAGACCCTCACGCAGCAGCTAACACTATGGTTAGTCGAATAAAACATGCTATATAGACCAATTCAAAAACTTACAAAGTACCAAACCGTAAAAAAATTGTAAAGGCATGGTTAACGCCTGGCCTTCTTCGTTGTGTCCGGCACAGAGACAAATTACATAAAAAGTTAAAAACGACGCCAGACCACAATGACCTCAAAATCATCTTCACTAGGTACAGAAACTTCTGTAACAAATTGCTGAGGAAGATTAAAACCGAGTATGAAAAAAATAAAGCTGAAAATAATCCCAAGCAACTGTGGGCAGCAATAAATAACCTAACAAATAGGACTAAAAAGAGGGAAACCACACCTCATTTGTTAACCTCGTCGTCCACTCCAAGACTATCGGTGAACTCAGTAAACAATTTCTTTGCTGAAATTGGTAAACGGCTCGCTGAAAAAATTGTGTGCCCATCAGTTCCCCTCACAATACCAGTAAATAACAACTCTTACTCAATGGTTTTGCTACCAACAGATGAAGCTGAGGTTGACAGGTTATTAATGTCCCTCCGCAGTGATTGTGCAGTGGGCTAGGATGGGATATCAAGTCACTTTCTCAAGAAACACAGAGTCTCGATTGTACCACCCCTAACATACGTCTGTAACTTTCAACAGGCGAATTCCAGAAATCAATTATACACCCAATCTACAAGAGTGGGGATAGAACCTGTGTCAACAATTACAGGCCTATAGCAGTGTTACCTGCCTTTTCCAAAGTACTCGAGCGGATTATGAATAATAGGCCGGTCGACTACCTGGAAAAATATAAACTCCTGTCTCCAACACAGTATGGTTACCGGTCCGGCAGGTCAACAGCCGACGCAGTGCACGATTTGACTAACTATGTCGTCACCAACCTGGATGAGGGGAAAAAAGTACTAGGTATATTTCTATGTATTTTTGTTTTAACACTAAACACAGATAAAACCAATTACTTAACATTCTCTCTTAAAAATAATAGTAACATTTCTGACTCATCAACACGTTACACAATTATAACACACAATTGTCCAGAACCACATGATAAAACCACATGCTCATGCACTCACCTTCAAAGCACCAAACACGTAAAATACTTAGGAGTAATCATTGATAGCACTTTAAGATTTCAGGAACACATTAATACACTCAACACCAGATTACGGAATTTGATATTTGTCTTCAAAACCCTGAGAAAAGTGGCAGATGATAAGCTCAAAAAATCTGTGTACTTCGCCCTCGCTCAGTCACTGCTAAGCTACTGTATCACCGTCTGGGGTGGTGCCGCAAAAACTACAATTGTTGAATTGGAAAGAACACAGAGAGTTATCCTAAAAGTGTCTTTTTTCTTGCCTTATCGCTACCCCACAGCGCTACTTTACAAGGAGGCGAAAGTCTTAACAGTACGTCAACTGTTCATCACTGGCATTATATTGAAACAGCACTCATTGATAGCATATAATTTCTCGGCCTCACAGGGCAAAAGACGGTACAACCCCGTAGATCGACGTCAGATACACCACTCAACTCAATTCTCACAGCGTTTCTTCTGCTATCTGGGTGGCTTTCTTTACAACAAAGTAAACCGGATGATACCGATAGCTAGTCTCACTAAAAGCATGTGCAAAAAGAAAGTGACTGCCTTACTGCAAGAACTAAATTATGACGACACTGAAAAACTACTGAGGACTATGGTGTAATTTTGTAGTTGTCTCAACCCGTACTATTCTATTGATATACGCATCTATATATACTTACCTTCTTGCCTTCCCTACATGCCTACACACCTATACATACCATACCATATACGCGCAAACACCCACACACAAATAAAGACACACGCTCACGCGCATACGCACACACACATACCTACAACATACTTAGAGATCTACTACTTATGCTATACTAGCCTAAAAAAAGCGACCTAACTACAATATTATGTCATAAAAGCACATTTGAGTAACCAATCTTGTTATAATGATAATATTTTTTTTTAAATATACTTATTAAATTCACGTCTGTCAGTGTA
The DNA here is from genome assembly GCA_947459985.1 of Diloba caeruleocephala. Lineage (NCBI taxonomy): Eukaryota > Metazoa > Arthropoda > Insecta > Lepidoptera > Noctuidae > Diloba > Diloba caeruleocephala. The sequence goes on from OX381627.1 coordinate 13,916,202, forward strand.
ACACGCATAACAAATTAAATGTATTTTCATAAAGAGTGGAGACCTGGTGTCCTGAAATACAAGCCTGGAGCTTAGTTTAGGCACCAGTCTCCCACAATATTAAACTTTTATGTCCTATTCTGATACCGTGTACCTGCTATGTAATATTGTGGTGAGAAAATAAAACATTATTATTATTATAATTATCATTGTGCATAAATATGTGGTATTTATCCCACACATTGGCATGCATTATCCTCACATAGCTTTTACGATTACATTGTAGTAAGTGATACTGATAACTGTGATAAGACTAATATTTTTCATATATTTCAAAAGAATATATCCATTGAGTTTCTTGCCGGTTCTTGTCCATAGAACCAACGACTTGGAACCCTGCAACTATTAAACTTCTGACTATTCGTAAGCAAATCGTTTACATATATTTTGTTTTGCCTTGACTTTGTAAATTTAAACTCTCAGTGAGTGTTATTAATTATTTCGAGCCATTTATGTACTATTTAGCAACAACAATAATGAAATGGTATTATAACAAAAAAAAACATAGTTAACGATAACCACTTTAACATATTTTTTTGAACGCTTAAAAACCCTACTCCTGAACCTACTCGTGCCTTTATAACGTTTATTAATCGCAGAAAAAACCCCTTTTTTACAACTCTAATTCCGAGTATTAGTTTTCGTTTCCTTTTTAGTTTTGCTGTAATATTTGTCGAGCTCGTACCCAACTGATCTGTCCTCGGTTGACAGCCGATTTTGCCAGCTAAATTGTGTTATTTTATAGTTTCGTATTGTACTGTTTATTTAATTGGTACGCCGTCATTTTGGGCTAGTATAAATATTATCTTTATTTTTTTTCATTCTTTCTATGCTTGGGATTTCTCTGCGAGATCGAATTGCAATGAGGAGATTCATAAAATAACTAAAGTTGCCGACATAGCTCAAAGGATTTGTACGCTTAAGTGGATTGCCATTTTCAGTGCTTAAGTGGGCAACCACTTGCCTTGGGCGGGACACAAAACTCGTAGAGCTGATAGTCGTTGGGGCTGAAAGGTTCTCGAGTGGTGTCGCAGGTAGTCGTTGGACGCGGACAGCCTCTTCTTTGTTCTGCAGTGGACGTCTCCGGCTGCCATGATGATGATATAGACAGAGTGTTCGGCATTCATAAAAATATTGCATTACACAACACGTATTTACATATTAATAATTGAATGATAACCTTTCAACAAATGCAAAGAATTAATGAAAACCCAAAAATACCGCGCAGGTCGTCCAATGCTATTTACTTACAAGCAATTAGCTGCATACCAAGTTCATTTTTTGCAGCCGTAGGCCCTTGCTCGGTTTCCGTGATGTGCCTAAAGACGTGCCACCAATGGGCGGCTCTAGTATGATCTTACGAGGACCTGAAGCCCTCCTTCGGTGCCGAAGATGACCGCTCCGGTGGTTTTAGCCGGTAGGAGTCCGGCATACCCCTTCGCCCTTCCCCGGGGCGAAGGAAGTTCCATGTAGAATGTCCACTGGACAAAAATAAAATGCCCTTTCTAATCAGTGTCACGTGCGCGGTTTTTTTAAATAGGTATAAAGTACTCGCGTTACGTGTGCAGAATTATTTCACTTGGCGACCATAGCGTTTTACCATTAGGTATTTTATCATTTTTTATTTAAAGTAACAACGTGCAACCTTATCTCGTGCTCTAGCTCGTAAAACTTAAGATTTTAATATGTTGTTAGCATATTCGGTCAAGTGCTAATCTCACACGCTCCAAGGATCCACAGACGATAAATAAAATATGCGAGGAATAAAACTTATTTTATGATTAAGGCGGGGTCAAATGATTATGTTTCGTCCGGAGATCGTATCTACCTTGACGTTTTGTCTTTCAAATATAGTTCTTAATTTCTGGGGCAGCAGTAGGCTAGAGAAATTCCCATTTAATAAAAAAACTAATTGTTATTTGCATTTTAGCAATAATTAATCATTGAAGTAGTTGTAAGTTTTTAAACTGACATGATCATTGACTCTATTATTCAATATTTCGCGGTGGCCCGTAGTCAGTCATATTGACTCGCCCACGTACGACCTGGCAAAACATGTAGCTAGTGTGCTTTAGCAATTAGGTGGGCATTCAACATCTTATGTGAAAGACTCTCGGCACCTAATTGACAACCTGCAATCCATCAAACTTAAAACCAATGACGTAATGGTCAGTTTCGATATTGAGTCCCTTTTTTTAGAATGTACCAGTGTTGGATTGCATGGAAGTAATTAAGATTAAATTGCAACAAAATAACACCCCTGTAGAATACGCGAAATTGCTACTCACATCATTGTTTATCTACAAGTTATTTGATCTACCAAGTGCAATATTACCTACAGATCGATGGTGTAGCTATGGGCAGTCCAGTGAGTAACTAATATTTGGATGGAGCATTTTGAAGAGTCTGAGTCAGAGAGAGATCTACACCTATAAAGCTGTGGAAAAGGTACGTTGATGTCGTATATGGCAGCACATAGCACACCTAAACAGCATTAATGGAAAAAATAAGTTTACCTATGAGAAGGAAAATGAGAGGACCATTCCATTCTTGGACGTGAATATTTGTACTGAAGGATCCCTAGGCGACTCAGTCTACAGGAAATTGACTCCCACTGAATGTTATCTACACGCTAATTCGCATCACCATCCCAGACAACTGTAATCTGTAGTGACATTACTCACAAACCGCGCGTATGATTTATGCGTCGAGAAACATTTACGTACAGAACTAGCGCATGTCCAGGAGGTCCTACAGTGGAATGGATATACATAAAAGGCCATACAACATAGACAAAAAGTGTGGGTAAGCATCGGAAGTGCGAGGATGAGCGGCAACCGGCATTTTTGCTGTACGTGAAGGGAGTGGCAGATAAGGTTGCAAACTTCTTCGGAAATACTCCGTAAAGCCCATCTTCACATCGTCACTCCGTTCAAAATAGTGTCTCAAATGCTGCGTTCAATGAAGAATAACTTGCCCCTAGAAAAGCCCGGAGTTCGAAACGTACTGTAGCTTGTAGAATCGCAGAACACATCAGAGCAGTAAAAAACAACGACACTAAAAATCGGCCATAGCTGACCACCTGTTGCACTCGGGATCGAAGCACTGGATCGAGATATACAACCCTCAGGTAATCTCGACAGAACGCCACCATATATACCTAGACTGGTAAGAGAAGCTAATGAGATTACAAAACATAAAAACTATAACCGGGAGGAGGGCTTTTAATTGTCGAAGGCTTGGAATCCTGTGGTTCGATTGTGTAAAGACCGATAAAAGGGCCGTTATATGTTCGCGAGCGGACACAGTGAGTTTCGTGTGTCGAGAACAAAGTCGAGTTGTGAGAGACTTAAGTGATAGTGGTACTGGCATTCAGCGCACAAAACTTTAAGGAAGAGGGTAGATCATTTTGTCTGCTTGTAAACATCCACCCGCAATTACTTTAGTTTATCCGTGATATCCGTGTGGTGTCCGGATTAAGAATATGCTATATTCACTCCATCTCCATCTCCTCCCGTGGATGTCGTAAAAGGCGACTAGGAGACTCTAAACCAGAGGGATGGGCAGCAGCGTGCCTTCTGTAGAACAGGAGCCATTCTGTGCTCACCAACCCGCCTACCAAGCGAGGTGAGTACTGGAAAATTCCCCCCAATACGATGACACAATCGTGAAAATCTTTGGGCGAGGCCTTTGTTCAGTAGTGGACGTTGTATGGCCGATACGATGATCCGTCAACATGTTGCTTGCAACAGCGCTGAAATATTAGAACTCAAATCAAATATTTCGTTTGCAGTTCTAATAATAATAAAGTAATTACATCCAGGTGCCACAAAAAGAATGCTTTTTTTTAAAGCGCTCTGTTGTTTGTCTCTGTGACTGATTGTTTATGAAAAAGCAACTAAATTCATTAATAATAAGAATACTTTTTATTTTTATTAAAACGATCCTTCTGGTTTCTTCGTTAAAATAAAATTCACCCACCGTTCAATTTAAAATAAATCGGATTATCAATACAAATAAATAAAATGAAGTGTCTATACCCTTCGCCCTTCCCCGGGCCGAAGGAAGTTCATGTAGAATTTCCAATGGAAACCAATAAAAAAAGAAGGTCAAGTGGGAATTCCTGCTATCACCACATTTTGCCAGTTGCACTCACTGATCAGTAAACGATCGGTGAGGTAAAGCAACGCTTGGCGCGGTCAGTCTGTAGATGGGTGACCGCATTGTGGTATTTGAACTAAACGTCTCGGTGTTTCGTCGGTTCCGATTGTTGTCATTAGACGCATGTCGGAGGCTTTTGGGCGCCTTCAACAACTCTGACACATACCCAAGGTTGGCCGCTGAATACACGAAAATAATGAAGAAGTTCACAGCAAGAAGTGCCAAACCAGTTTCAATATCCGTTACAATAACACGCAAAATGGCCACTTGTATACATACAGTTACAAGCGCTAGAAAAACGAGGAAAATGGCCTGTTTATTGAATGGAAGCAAATATACATACTTACATAAGTAATCTAAAGTAATATAATAAAATTTTAGTGTGTCTGCTTATCTTCTATAAAAATAAATAAAATTCAAGTGTCTGTTTGTAATGTCAAAATAACAGGTTTTTACTTAATGCATAAGAAAGTATATCTATACAAATAAATTAAATTGAAGTGTCTGTTTGTAATGTCAAAATAACAGCTTTTTACTAGAAGCATATGAAAGTATATACGGTACCTATAACAAAAAAACTATGATTTTTTTGTCTGTCTGTCTGTTTGTAGCGGGTAATCTCCGAAACGCCTTGACCAATTTTGACGAGACCTTCACTGGCAGATAGATGATGTTATAAGATATAACTTAGGCTACTTTTATTTTAGGAAAATAATTAGGGTTACACGCAAAAAATCCTTGAAATCCAATATATATATTCTATGTCAAGTGTCTAACGCAGCGTGGGACGACCTCCAACGAGGTGGACTGGATGGATGGTGGATGAGAGCGGCATGTGACCGCTCGTTGTGGAAATCTGAGCGGGAGGCCTTTGTTCAGCAGTGGACGTCCTGTAGCTGAAATGATGAAGTGTCTATGTCGAAATACTCTAAATTTCTTTTAAATTAAACGCGGATGAAACCGCGGGTCCCAGTTAGTTTCAAAATAAATGCCAAAATTTAAGTGTAAACTGCTATATATATGATTCCTAATCATAGATGACCGCTTTTAGAATTGTTGTCTGTGTGTCTGAAAGTTTGTCTCAGTCAGTTTGAAAACTTTAGGATTTAAAACAGGAATTTTAAGTAAATTTTCGCGAATTCTTGCAAGGTTCAGAAGGTACGAATATAATTTACGCCTAGCGAAGCAGGCGTGTGATGGTTAGTATTATAAAAATAACTAGTTATGCCCCGCGGTTTCACCCGTCGTTTGATTTAAAATAAATCCGATTATTTATAATAATTTAGAGTACTTAGTGCATAGACAGACTAAATACATTGGATTTCATAAGTTTTACTGTTTTTGCGCGGAACCCTAGTTATTTTTCTAAAATAAAAGTATCTATATAAAAAGTAACTAACTCCTTATAACATCAGCTATCTGCCATTGAATATCCCGTCAAAATCGGTCTAGCCGTTTCGGAGATAAACTCGAAAAAACAGACAGAAAAAATTTAAAATAGTGTTTTTGTTATATGTACCGTATATACTTTCATATGCATTTAGTAAAAAGATGTTATTTTGACATTACAAAAAGACACTTCAATTTTATTTATTTGTATAGATGAAGGTGTTTACTCTCTCACTGGCGCGCAAGCTATCAAGTTCACGTAACAGCGAAGTTGAAGGTTGTTTTGATTGTTACACAACAATATTTACACGCTTGCGAACAGGTAGGTTAGCAGAGGTTTTGGAACTTCCTGACGACACGAGCAAGTCATTCGCCTGGTGGTAAGCTACATGCCTGCCATAACAATTAGAATGCTACCCAGGAATAGACCTGCGTCCCAGGAAGACGGCGGCGCACGTCACGTGCCGCCGTGTGCGCAGCACAGCGCACGGCGAGGCTTGGGGGAATCCTTTACAATCCTCCCTGAGAAGTGCCTGGGGGCGACCTTTTAACAGTCCCCTCCGCTAGAGGGGGTGACCGCTTTACAGTCATCCCCTCCGTGATATAGCTAAATGCGTGGTACCAATGGGCGGCTCTAGTGCGATCTTAGGAGGACCGCGAGCCCCCCTTCGGTGCCGACGATGACCGATCCAGTGGTTTTAGCCGGTAGGAGACCGGCATACCCCTTCGCCCTTCCTCGGAGCGGAGGAAGTTCATGTAGAACACCAATTTAATCAATTTAAATTGTAAAAGGTTTAGTCCTGTGTGGCACTGCTCTGTGCTCATCACCTCGAGACATTAGTTATTTAGTCTGTTATACCCAGTAATTTCACTAGCTACAGTGTTCTTCAAAACCGAACACCGTCAGTTTAAAGTTTAAACTACTCTTGGTGGCAGAATAATAAGTACTGCGGAGGTATCTACCTTTTATTTTTTTATTGATGTCCAGTGGATATTCTACATGGAACTTCCGAACCCCGGGGAAGGGCGAAGGGGTATGCCGGACTTCTATCGGCTAAAACCACTGGAGCGGTCATCTTCGGCACCGAAGGGAGGCTCCAGGTCCTCGTAAGATCACACTAGAGCACGGAGGTATCTACCTAGCCAGACTCTAGCCATAAGAGACCAGTAAAAAAAACTAAAACTAAATCTGCCGTGTGGTGCCAGCTCAGAATGCCACCACCCCATCTCCTCCTATGGGTGTCGTAAAAGTCGACTAAGGGATTAGCCGGAGGATGGGCAGCAGCGTTCTTCGAGTACATTAACAACTCAACTGCGATCGCCAACCCGCCTGCCAAGCGTGGCGATTATGGCAAAACCCCTCAATGAGCCCACAACACATCCATATCGGTGGTTGTGGTGATCTTTGGGGGAGGCCTGTGTCCAGCAGTGGACTTCATTCGGCCGAAATGATGAAAAAAAAATGATGAAAAAAAACTATAAAATGTAAGCGGCAAAACCGGCGCATAAATAAGAACTACTGTTTGAAACAGCTGTAAAATTTACAAACGAAAAGTGAAACGGAGTGGTCGGTAAAAAATAAAATAAAGATTAACTAAGCGTGAAATGATACTGAAAAAGTTTTGTTATTATAGTGTAATGTTCTTTAAACTTCGGTCGCGTTCTTTACTTTAGTAAAGAAACTAATGACTAAACATTAATTTATTTTTAACAGTAAAAGTTGTGGTGATAAAACATTTATGATATAACCGCATATTTTAAATATCTTTTTTATTATATTCGACTGGCATGGTTTTAAAGAAGTAACAAAAACAGTTAACTCCAAAACTCAAAACACCGTTCTCATAATACTTTTAAACGAATATTATCCGCTTTAAAGGCATAAACATGTGATAAAAGCGACTTTTGCACAAACAATAACAATTATATTAATTATTTTTATCACAGTAAAAAAACATTTCATAAAAACGTCGACATCCTAATTCATTTGCTATTCTTTGGCGGAATAATAAGTAACAAAAAATTTATAGACCTACATGTTTTTGGAGGGATTAATTGTGAATACATTAATTTTAAACGGTTATGTCTTTACTCGTTATTACTCGTAATAATAAAAAGATAAAATACTAACTTGTATATTTTTATTTGGTACAAATAATATAGTTATAAAAAGATTTGAATAAAGATTACACATACACTAACGGATTGTATTTATAGATCTTATAGATTTGTGACTTTCCTATATTTTCGAACATTTTCCAGCGTTCGTGGTCGCAGGATGAATTTCTATTTTCGGTTGAAAAATTTATGAGTATCTATTTATAAGATCTGCAAATTAACAAAGTACCTCATTAATAACGAATTAATTACTCTTATATTGCAAGATATATTCACGGATGGATAACTAAATTTGCATACAAATGAAAAATAAAAACATTAACCAGTATTACGAGTACATAATATATCCCATATTAGGAAACTTTATTTTATGAGGTCAATCAAGTAGGATTTAGGTATATTCATATGACATTTCATGACTTATTCTATATGACATTGTTATTTATTTTTAATGTTATTTTTATGTCAATTTTATGCATTTAGATTTGTTACTGTAATAGTGCGAGTACCATGTGGGCTATTCAATTATTTTGTTTTATTGACGTGATATTTGTCTGGCAGTTTAGGTATGTCATGCTCACTCAAGTGTCCTGCTTATTTATGGTTGCGTTGTGTGTCGGGTCGCTAAGTTTCCCTACAATATGGTTAAGCTGAGCGACGCTGATGCATGCGTCATGCTCGTGAACGAATGCCGTCTGTTGGGATTGGTCATCTTAATGCTGTCATGACAATTGAATCAAAAACTCTGGAAAATATTAAAATCAAGCTTGTTTAGTGTAGACTTTGACTCTTTTATCCTGCATTGTCCTCACATTACCTTCATTTCCAGAACATTGTACCAATATAATTTAAAAAGAGTAACCATGGAGTTTCTTGCCCGTTCTTCTCCATAAGAAATCTACACCTTGGAACGAGGCAACTAAAGTCTTGACTATTCATAAGTGCCTATAAATGGTTTTACATTAATAAAAATATTTTTTTCTTTATCTTATATGTATATTTAAAAAAAAACATTTGTTTTGCAGTAATGATTGATTAAACTTGCAATAACGGCACTAAAAACATTTTTACAGCGGCGCGCTCTTTATCTGAGTGCGGTTTCATAATAAAAAATGTAAAAAAGTTTTTAAACTGACATGGTCACTAACACTATTATTGGAACTAAAAACGGGATATTTACCATGTTTTTTATTACTTTTGAGTTCCCGATATCAGTTTATCCGTGAACATGCGTGAATATCCCGTTTTTAGTTCCAATAATAATGTAAAAAAAGTATTTGTTAGAGCTTAAATAGCAACTTCGTTGATTAATTATTCAAAATAATGGCAAAAATAAAAAATTGTTTCTTTTATATTCAGATATCGCTATTTTTATGGACTACTTACTGAATATCCCTATATCATAAAGTTCACTATTTGTCAATACACTGTCTGTAGTAAAGGAAGTTATTTCAGAGTTCATCACACTCACCTTGTATTAAATCCGAAAATATAGTACAATCACAACACTACAAAGAAACTTTCACTGTAAAGCATAAATAATGCAAGCTATCAATTTAAAAAGTTCGCGATTTTAAAGAGGTCACAATTAAAAAACGGCGCGTTTAAATTAGCGCGCGCGGCGCGTATGCCGTGTACGGCGTATTGCAACACTGGCTGAATGGCCAGCGTAGCTGCGATTAGAACCGCGCGTGTTTAAAAAATCTAAATGGACATAGTAGTTGTCAAAGCCGTCTTCGATGCTTATGCCCAAACAGAGGTTTCTTTTGTGGGTGTTGTACTTGCTGGTTTTGTCCCGTGTCAATTGGACACAACTTTAAGATAAAAATGACAAGTGAATAATGAAACTCTAACATATGGCCGATAGCTAATTAATCGCCCACGGAAATTGCAATTACTAATTTCCTGACAACATGACGAACTAATCAAGAACATACATTGAAATAAACAACTCTTACAACTTGGCATTAATTTGACTGCAGTGTACCAACCTTCTAATGCAAAAGTTTAAAATTATAAAGTTAGAGCAGCATAGACTATGCGCAATTTTTTCTTATAGATACATTTGTCCAGAAGTAGTCTGTGACAAGCTTCATGTCGGATGAATACAAAGAGCAGTAACAGTATCATCATCATCATTTCGACCGAATGAAGTCCACTGCTGGACACAGGCCTCTCCCAAAAATCACCACAACGGCCGATATGGATGTGTTGTGGGCTCATTGGGGGGTTTTGCCATAATCGCCACGTTTGGCAGACGGGTAGGCGATCGCAGTTGAGTTGTTAATGTACTCGAAGGACGCTGCTGCCCATCCTCCGGCTAATCCCTTAGTCGACTTTTACGACACCCACGGGAGGAGATGGGGTGGTGGTATTACAACAGTATCCCTATTATAACAGTATACCTTGCTAATAAAGAGTTTGAAGCTCGCGTAGTCCCAAACCAATCCAAACAAGATACATTGCAACCGACTCAAACAATATCATCATCATGACCATATCCAGCTTTTTTTATTTCTACAAAGACAGGTCACATGTCGCTCGCATACGAACCCCAGTGACCTTCACCAGGCCGTCTATCCATCTCGTTGAAGGTTTCATCCCACGCTGCGTTTTCCGTGTGCGTCTCCACTCAAGAATCATTTTACCGCAATGGCCATTAGTTTAACGAACAATGTGCCAATTGCCAATTTAGCTTACTAAACCTTTCAGCTATATCGGCAACTTTAGTTCTTCTACGGATCTCCTCATTTCCGATTCGATCTTGTAGAGAAACACCAAGACCAAGAATAACTCTGTCCATAGCTCACTCAGTGACCTTGAGCTTTCTTATGAGGCCCATAGTGAGTGTCCACGTCTCTCTGCCATATGTCGCTGGTAACACACACTAGTTAAAGACTCGTCGTGAGGCACTGTGCTATTTATTGTTAACGAAGACGTTGCGAAGTTTCTCGAACGCAGTCCACCCGCATTTGTCCTTTTTCTCGAAGTTCATGATTTCGGCCGAATGAAGTCCACTGCTGGACACAGACCTCCCTCAAAGATCACCACAACGACCGATATCGATGTATTGTGTGCTCATTGGGGGATTTTGCCATAATCGCCACGCTTGGCAGGCGGGTTGGCGATCGCAGTTGAGTTCTTAGTGTATTCGAAGGACGCTGCTGAGAGATTTATTAGACAAATTAACAACAGGATTTATTATTGATTTTGACAGATGGTCAGGAGTATTTTCGTTTTCTAGGTTAATTTGGATACTAGTATTTTTGCCACACAGTTTTTCAAACTTTTTAATTTGTCTTTTTGTATACTCATCAAATTTAGCGGCGGCTCGTTTACTATTAATATTAATACATTTTTCATAATCTGATTTTGACAATTTATTTTGCAGTTCTCTGGACAAAATCTCAACATTATTATTAATTTTGTGGGCATCAATTCTGTGTTGACGGATGAGATTTTTTTAATAACTTTAGACTTGCCTGACTTTAACACCATGACTTATATAATTTGGCGAGATGGGCGTCATTAGCATTGCCATATTAGCTCTTACCCTTCTAAACGAAGCTCTGGGAGTGTTGACAGATAAATTCATGCGTTTGAAATCTTAAATCAAGTATCTTAAGTTGTTAATAATAGGTAACGATTGGTCTGGAAAAACATTCCTCTGTAACTTGTTGAAAAATCAAGTAAATCGCTGTTTTGGCAAACAAGTTGTTAAGGTTTGTGCACTAACAGGGGTAGCAGTGCGCTTAGTGGGAGGATCTACAATGCATTCTAAACTAAAATTGCCTGTACATGGTCTGGAAAAAGATGGTGGAATAGTGCAAATGCCTATTCTTAGTGGTAATTACTTGCGATTGATGCGACAACAATGGCAATACATTGAATTTTAGTTTATGGATGAAATCTCTATGGTCCCCTATGAGATGTTTTTTATGGTGGTTCCCGACTAAAGCAACTTCAAAACAACGAATGTATCTTTGGTGGTATAAATATTTGTGTATTCGGAGATTTGATGCAGTTACCTTCCGTGCGAGGAAATCATCATGGATGAACCCACTACATTTGTCCCAGCAACACACCTATGACGTTATTTTTCGTTAATTGAATGTAAAGAAAATGTAATTTAGTTACCTACTTAAATATCAACCACACATTGTCCAAATTGAAATAAAATATTCAACATAAAATTTGGGTTTGCTTTGGTTTGATTTATTACATTGCTTATTTTCTTATTTTCAGGGTATTTAAATAAATTTAAAATTATTTTTACAACAAAACCCATGTCCTATTAAAAAATTAACTCTTCATAAAATATGTACATCATAAAGCAGAAGCTGTGTAGAAAGGGTTCCTATAAAGTTACAACAAAGTTGTAGCTGTATACAACAAAAACCGGACAAGCCAGTTGAACTCGCATGGAGTGGTTCCGTGCGATGAATATGTTATCCACCATGTTATTTACTTATTTTAAATCCGACCCAATTTGTTTGTTGTAACTAAAATACATTGTCTGTTTTCGAACTCGGCCTGCAAAACGCGTTTTTGTTTTGTTTTACACATGGCTGAATGTTGTCTGTCTATAGACTGAATAAATCCGGGTGGTAATTATTTACCCAAGCATATTCCTTTCGACATTTAAGTAAACAAATTTTCCCTGGAAAATTGAATCGACATCTTATGGAGGTATTATATTTTATTTATTTATTTATTATGGGCCTCCAACAAAGGACATACACATAACATCATAAAGAAATACAAATTAAAATGGGTCCTCTAACGGTGTACTCCTTCAGATATAGGAGGCCACAGCATCCAAAAAATTTCGACTAAGCTTAAGTACAACTAACTTAAGTTAAATTAAAAATAAATACATTAAGGTAAAAATATTGTAAGAACTGCTTGTACATGTATAAGTTCAAATAAAAATGAAAAGTTTTTTTAAAAGAGCTGTTTTAAAATCTTTTTATATTTCGACAGAGATTCACAGATGTCAATATCGTGGGCTTTCAAGGTATTGTATTGCCTACAGAGTCTAGGCACAGCAGCGTAGTGACCAAGGTTCGTTTTTGAAACTGCAACATGAAATAAATTGTAGGTGTTTTTCCTAGGAATGTGAGTTGGAATTTTTATATTAATGGTGCTCAAGAGTTCGCTGCTGTCTATAGCACCGTTAATTAGTTTATGTATGAAAACTAAATCTAGCATCTGACTACTAAGTGTTTTTTGTGCAAGTTTTTGTATGTCGATGATTTTTTCTGGGTATCAGAGAATATCGCTAATCCTGAGAACCCTGGCAAGCATAATGGGACCAACTATTTCAATTATTGCATTGTCATCGGTCCTTGATAAGTTTGCAAAGTTTCAAATCAATCTGACGTTTTGAAGGGGATGAAAATCAAGTTCAAAAATGATGTTACATACATACATACCGAGCTATTAAAAGCGTGTTAAAAAGTGTCTTACTCAAATAAGTAACAGTAAACATGAAACAAAGGACCATGTTACGAAACCACGTAACAGTTAACTTTAATTATCATTTTCGTACACACACGCTGATCTCTCATGGTACGGAAAGCCTATATAACGCGAGATCAGCTTATACAGAAAATGTATAGCTTGACATGTAGCCGTGCGTATCATAACAATATCACTTGTACCGCTACTCTATCACACCAAAATATTGCTCAATAAATATGATAGTGTTGAACTTTCTGTAAGTGAATTATCATATTCTTTATTTTTCTGAGACGTCATCGCCTCTTACAAAAATAATAAAACTTTAACCTAGCATGCTCATTTTCATGAAAAAAAGACTAGTGGTTGTGTTTCTATTTAAGTTATTAAAATGTTTGACTTTCAAATTTTTGAATATTTTAATTAATTATGTTCAGAAAACACGTTCTAATGTGGTGGTATAGAAATCCATTCATTAAAAAGTATAGTTATTTGTATTTATCGAATACCAAAATCAATATCATATCATACCAATGTTTTTATATATATTAGGTGTACAAATAAGTTTTGAGGGGTTTACAAAAGATGGCATAACTAGTACTACATCGCATCGGACTATCTTGAAACTTACGTATTCATGTTAAAACGTGACCATTATCCTCTCATAGTACGTTTTATTTCGTTAAAGTGTAAACGACACGCATTTTTGTGCTCCAACTATGTCAACTTTTGTGCCAACTAAACAACATTTGCGGGAAGCACTGCTTTTTTGCTTCAACTTGAAGAAAAGTGCAGCTGAAGGGCATCGACTGCTATGTGAAGCGTATGGAGAGCATGCTCTATCAATAAAAACATGCGAGTATTGGTTCCGGTGTCTTAAAAGTGGCGACTTTGACATCAGTGACAATGAACGCGAAGGGAGGCCAGTAAAGTTGGAAGACGCTTAGTTAGAAGCATTACTAGACCAAGATTTATGCCAAAATCAAGAGGAGCTTGTTGAAACATTGGGAGTGACTCAACAAACGATTTCAAATCGTCTCAAGGCAAGAGACGTCGAACGCCGTTTTTTCACGTGCGAACAACTGCTCCAAAGGCAAAACCGGAAGAGATTTTTTGCATCGAATAGTGACGGGAGACGAAAAGTGGATCCAGTACAATAATCCAAAGCACAGAAAACCGTGGGGTAAACCCGGCCATGCCTCAAGTTCAACGGCCAAACCGCGTATTCATGGCAAGAAGATAATGCTGTGCATCTGGTGGGATCAGCTCGGAGTTATCTACTATGAGCTACTCCAGCCTAACGAAGCTATCACTGCGGAACGTTATCAACAACAAATGATGCAGTTGAGTCGAACATTAAAGCTTAAACGCCTCCAATATGCCAAAAGACATGACAAAGTGATCTTTCAGCACGACAACGCTCGGCCACATGTTGTTAAAGTTGTCAAGGAAACTTTGGAGGCACTGAAGTGGGATGTCCTACCTCACCCGCCGTATTCGGCAGACATTGCTCCTTCGGGCTACCACTTGTTCCGGTCAATGGCTCATACGCTGTCTGAGCAGCACTTCACTACTTACGAAGCTGTAAAAATTTGGCTCGATTCTTGGATCGCCTCAAAAGATGAGGAATTTTTTAAACGCAGTATCCGTATGCTTCCTGAAAGATGGGCAAAGGTAATAGAAAGCGATTGGCAATATTTTAATTGATATACATTGAACCAGTTTTTCTCAATAAAATTTCATAATTTATACACAAACCCTTAAAACTTATTTGTACACCTAATATGAAGCTGTATAGTTTTGTTCTGTGGAAAAATGTAGGTCAATGTGTTAAGTCAATAATATAATAATAATAGTTTATTTTCCGTGGCAATCAACGGCTGACCAGTCCCAACAGACGGCACCCGTTCACGAGCATGACGCATGCATCAGCATCGCTTAGCTCAACCATATTGTAGGGAACCGAACGACCCGATACACGACGCCACCACCAGCAAAGCATTTTAGTGAGCATGATAGACCAATATAGCCAGGCAAAAGACAATAAATCTAAATAATAAAAATAACATTGATGGCTACATGATGCTCACATATTTAAAGTTTTATATAAATATTATGATTTAATGTTAAATGAACAATATTAACAATAACTAATGGCAAATTCCCCGCAAAATAACGACACAACTGTAAAAATCAATGGGGGAGGAATTTTCTCACCACGTTCGCTGAATACATGCATATGTTTGCATAAGCCACCAAAACCACACAAGAAAAATGGTTTTGGCCAATTTTGCCAGTATTTACCACGCTTGGCAGTCGGGTTGGTAAGAAAGAAACAAAGAACTAACTTTATTTCGGATTCGCACAACACTTATAGAACAGTATAAAAGAACAGAGTTATTTTTATAAACAAAAGGATGCTGTACGAGGCCTAAAATGGCCCCTTACTCAGCATATGTTGCAACAGTGGAACGTTACAGCGCTGGTTTTCAGATAGGACCGTGTAGTGAATCCACAGTCTCTCACTAAATATACATTTAAACAACATAAGTAAATAAAGCATATACTGTGATTAAATAAATAATTATATCAAATAGAATAGTGTGTAAAATCGACTGTTTTCTTATCTGTCATTAACCGTGGTCCGCCTCTGTTGTCTTTGATAAGCAACGGACGCTGGTCGCTGGGAGAAAATAATATATACAAAGAATTAGTCAAAGTCAAAAGTTTTTTTTTTCATTTAAACCATTTGCTGGCACTTACGAATAGTCAGAATTTAAATAGTTGCACGGTTCCAAGTCGTTGGTCCTATGGAGAAGAACCAGCAAGTAACTCCGTGGATATACTCTTTTAAAATATATGATGTAATAAAGTCTTATTACTTAACACAATATAATCGTAAAAAAAAGAAAGTTATGCGAGGATAACGCATGCCAATGTGCGGGATAAATACTACATATTTATGTACAATGATATTAATTGCCTTAAAATAAGATTGCTATTGCAGTCAAGAGCTGACCAGTCCCTACAGGGGGCACCCGTTCACGGGCATAACGCATACATCAGCATAGT
This sequence comes from Diloba caeruleocephala, assembly GCA_947459985.1. NCBI lineage: Eukaryota > Metazoa > Arthropoda > Insecta > Lepidoptera > Noctuidae > Diloba > Diloba caeruleocephala. The sequence continues at coordinate 13,932,441 of OX381627.1, forward strand.
TCAGCTCAACCATAATGCAGGGAACTTAACCACCCAACACACAACGCTACCCTCAACAAGACATTTTAGTGAGCATGACAGACCCATACTGCCAGGCAACAGGCTGGTGTTTAATATCTTATTACATTAGTGGCTACATAATGCTCACATTAACAATCATTTAAGCATGATTTATGTCATTAATAATAATAAAAGAGTAAAATAATATCATCATCATCATCATTTCAGCCGAATGAAGTCCACTGCTGGACACAGGCCTCCCGCAAAGATCACCACAACCACCGATATGGGTGTGTTGTGGGCTCATTGGGGGGTTTTGCCATAATCGCCATGCTTGGCAGGCGGGTTGGCGATCGCAGTTGAGTTGTTAATGTACTCGAAGGACGCTGCTGCCCATCCTCCGGCTAATCCCTTAGTCGACTTTTACGACACCCATGGCAGGAGATGGGATGGTGGCATTCTGAGCCGGCACCACACGGAAAAAAAAAAAATATACTATATTTAAATTAACATTATAAATAATAACATTATTATACTGATGTCACAAATATGATCTTTAAACATGTTTAAAATATTATGAGTTGTTTTAGTGAATGCAGTAGGTACCTATAATTCTTAATCCGGAAACCACACCGGACATAAACCGGATTTTATCAATCCTCGTGTCGCTAGGATTAATTCTCCTTTTTCGCAGTTGTATGATGTGAAATGATGCCGAATACTACTCTTTCCTATTTCAAGCCTTTGGTACATCGGTTAAGCGAGAGCTTCTCAAGGTGGCCAACGATTAACGGCAGAATAATTTGTAAATAGCGTTAACCTTTCCAACAAGGTTATATTTAGTTAACAAATTAGTAACACGTAGTCCTGCCTGCGTGCTGGACATGTCCTTACTTGTGTCTGTTCAAAGTTATATTTTAAATTAGGATGTACATGTATAGCATGCTTAAAAAATGTTTACAAATAAAAGAACATTCAACCTAAGTAAACATGTATAAAACTTGAGATTAAATCGCAAATGGTGAGATACAACGTATTCACCTGACCGAATTCCAACACGTGCCGCAAATACAAGTTCTTTGCACTTATTTTATTAACCGCCAAGCAAACTTTGAATAAGTTCATCATCATCATCACCACACCAGCCAAAAGACGTCCACTGCTGAACAAAAACCTCCCCACAGATTTCCAAAATTGTTTCGTCAATTTTTCTTGGAATATGTCAAGTACTATAAGTAAAATTACAAGTGAGAGTACGTGAACCTACAAAACTTTTATGGATTCTTTATATCGGGCGAAAAGCGTCCACTGCTGGGCATGGGCTTTCCCAAAGATCACCACAACGACCGGACTGGGTTTGTGTCACTGTGTGCTCATTGGGGGGTTTGCCATAATCGCCACGCTTGGCAGTTGGATTGGCGACTGAAGTTGAGCAGTAAATGTACTTAAAAGATGCTGCTGGCCCTGCTCGGGCTAATCCCACAATAGCCTTTCACAACACCCACGGGAAGATATAGGGTGGTGCTATTCTTAGCCAGCGCCACACGCTAATGGTTTAACAGATTACATCGCTTATATTTTTTTTTTATAACATTTCGACTACTTTGCAGCGTTCGTGATTCTGCGATGACGATGTCAATCATACTGAGTGTAAGAAGACACATCACCAAGCCAAAATCTACGCATTCTGTATATCTAAGTAACGTTGAGCAAAAATAATTGTTGGAATACGACTTTCATTTTAGCTGTTTTTTGGACCGGGCGATGTAACCAACGCTACCAACTGTATTGTATCGTAACGGACGGGGTGATGTGGAGTATTTTTAAATTTGGAAGTAAGTTTTGCAATAACAAACAAATTGCTTTCGTGAAAAACTAATATTGAGGTTTTGACCTTCAATTAACTAGTTATGGAGATATTGACAACCAATTGGTTCTCAGGTATGTTCTAGTAAAAGAAAATCAAAGTCAAGGTTTTTTTTTTATAAACCATTTACTGGCACTCAAGGAAACGTCAGAATTTAAGTTGAACGGTTCCAATTATATTATATTGACCCTATGGAGCAGAGCGGACAAGAAACTTCATGGATACTCTTTTAAAATAACTGAGATTACAATGTTGATTGACACAAATTATGTTAAATCATAAAACGAGAAAAATTTAGGTTCATGTGTAAAGATGGAATATACTACAATAATAAAGTAATAATTAGTTAATACTAGCTGGGACCTGCGGTTTCACGCGCGTTTAATTTAAAAGAAATGTAGAGTGCTTCGAAATAGACACTTGACATAGAATAAATATATTGGATTTCAACGGTTTTTTTTTTACGCGGAACCCTAATTATTTTTCTAAAATAAAAGTAGCCTAAGTTATTCCTTATAACATCAGCTATCTGCCAGTGAAGGTCCCGTCAAAATCGGTTCAGCCGTTTCGGAGATTACCCGGAACAAACAGACGACAGACAGACAAAACATTTAAAAAAAATTGTTATATGTAACATACATACTTTCATATGCATTTAGTAAAAAGCTGTTATTTTGACATTACAAACAGACACTTCAATTTTATTTATTTGTATAGATTAATCCTTGCAATGATCGGTAGAATATCTGGTTTTTCGTTATCGCTAAGGGTCTTTCTACACGCATTATAATGCGTAATAATCGCAAACCCTAACCAGGGGCCGTCTCTAACCTATTGGGCACCCTGGGCACTTTAGGATAATGAGGCCACTATGACTATGACAAAGGACTATTTTATTAACTACATACAAAAGGAGTAGGTAAGCAAGTTCCAGATTTATTCAATTGTTTATTTATTACTCATGGATCGCCGGGTCCCGGGCACTTGCCCAGAGTGGCCAATGGGAAAGAGGGGCCTGACCCTAACACTAATGACGTATGTATATTTCTGTTAGGTAATTTTTAAATCATCATTCATAGTTTTCATTAATCGGCAAGACAAATTACAAATGAATGTGAAGTTGAACATCATGATCATAATGTAATTTGAAACACACATGTATGCACATTGTAATATATACATGCATATCATGCACCTTCGCGTATTATGATAAACCATTTCCTTCATTTTACTAACAACAGGTGCCTCCTCGCAAGCTATATTTTCCAATATTTTATTAGTGGTATTGCAATGCTAATCTGTAAAAACTCACTTCTGAATTCACAGAGAAAAGTAGTACAAACAATACGAAATTATTGATTTCAATGCGAATGCAGAAGTGAGCAGAACTCCCTATAAAACTCACTTCTGAATGAAAGTGAAAAGTAGTAAAAACAATACAAATTCGAGATTGTAGTGAGTTCTCACAGAATAGCACTGCAGTACAATATCGTTTATAAGGGGTACACGAAATACCAACCAACCTAGAACTTTGAAAATGGCATTTTTTTCTCACGTTACTCAATACTGTATGGTTTTTGTTTTCGGTTTTAGTGGACAGCCTTAGGCACGAAACTAAAATTGGAGTGTTGTGGTCTCCTTCTGTGAGAGTATCATGCTGCAGGAGACTCCAGAGCTGGATCGAGAGGGACAGAGAGTGGGGACTGCTCGCTCATACGGAGTGATTCCCGCGAAAACGGCGGTACGCATAGGATGACGTGGCGCCGTGTGCACAGCACAGCTCACAGCAAGGTTTCAGGTACTAATGGGCGACTCCGGAGTGGTCTCTTCGATATCTAGGTACTCACACTAAAATCTTACCAGATTATAATGAGATATTAAAGATTGAAAAGTGAGACCGGTAAATGATAGACGAAGTAAGGCAACGCCTGCGCGGTGTGTCTATGGAAGGGTGACCGTATAGTAGCCGTGGAGCTGAGCGACCCCGTGCTTGAAAAGGGCACGTAAAATCGTCAGTCCCGGTTGTGGTCATTAGCCGACGGACGGCTTGAACAGGTAAGGCTGACCAAACCCAACTAAAGGAGAAAGATAAGCAGCAAAGATAAAAAGTTCAATTAACTCGTTAAAATTAACGAACCGTGAATTCCAAGTAAGTTCCAAAGACGCCTGAGGAAAAATAAACCGAATATATAAAAAATATGTTTGAACTAATGTTTTTTTTATGTACTTAGTTTTAGTGGTGTTCAAAAACGCTATATGGTAATAGCGCGCTACAGACTATTTGCTATAATAAAATAGCGCGCTATTTTACACACTATAGTTATAACGAACTGGGCGTACGCGAATGACGCGTAATAAAAACGCGGTGAATATTCTTGAATCACGCTAAATGTCAATGGACAGATAGCGCGCTGTGTTAAGACAGCGCGTTTTATATGTACAGCGCGCCGTTTTAGTTATATTCTTGATCTTGAATACGTTATAGTATATTCGATACGTAAAATAATATCAAAATAAAATGGAGAAGTAAAGAAAAGTTAATGAACTTTTCCTCATACTTTCCAGGCTTAGGATAATAGATTTTTGTGTACTTATTAATATAGGATAGGGTTATATTTCTATTATTATAAATTTCTAACAGCAGTTTCATGGAACGGAATTGTTGATGTTGTGTATGCCTATTATTGACGTCATCAAATGTCATGTATGTTAATATTTTTATTTTAAGAAATTTTAATGTACGTCCATTGTTAGCGTATCTTAAACAAATAAATATTATAATCAACGCGTTAGATAACGATCGATAGCGTGCGAATTCCCGCGCTGATTGCCTCCCGGCTCGCCACGTCCGCGCTATACCATTGCTCGCGTGGTTATCCTCGCTACTCGTTATTTTTTAATGGCGCGATTTTTATAGCGTCAAGTTGGGGCCGGCATAGCGTGCGCTATACATTACGTGCATATAGCGCGCTATTTAATCGAGCTAGATGCTATATTAACCACCAGTACTTAGTTTAGCACGTCATTGTTGTAGATTTGCAGCTTCCAAAGAATAATGAGGTTTAAATACTGTCCAATTTGTAAATCCAATAGGACCAGCGGTCTACTGGGCGTAGACCTTACCCTTGAAAACAAAAGACCCGCTTTTGGCAGCCAGGAATTAAAGAGGGAATCTATTTAGGGTTAGGGCTAATTGTCTCAGAATCATTTTTTACGTTTGACTTTAATCGAGTGGTCGCGAATCAAAAATGTTTTACTTATCTTCATATTTATAAGGATTACTCGCTATTTCGTTCATGATTATTATTTCGTAAACGAATGCTACCAAATAAGTTCAAAGATAACTTCGCTTCATATAATAAACTAATAATTACTTAGGCAGACAAAACATTTTTTTAGTTTAGAGGTCATCACTAAAGAGTTCTCATTATTTGAAAGCGTATTGTTTGGTTTAGATATCCAAGTTTGCTTATCTGTGCAAATATTTATAGATATTATTTGAAAACTAAGCTCCGTTTTGCTAGTAAATTTTTTAATATATAATATCATTGGTTATAGGTATAAGTTCATTTATGAAGATTTTGAAGACTAGTTAGTTTTGTACATATACGTCCCCGTATATATAATGATATATATATATAAGGTATTATTTTAATAATCCACGATATTTTGCATGGTGGCTCAGTAAATGCTTAAGATGATGTACCGAACACAAAAAAATCTCACGGTAAAAATCAATTTCTTTCCTTTGTGATGTCGCTACCGTGCGCCGTCTGTTTTGTTTAACGTTACAGACTATCTATATCAGTCAACCAGCCCCGTCCGCCATTGTCTTACTAGATGCATGTGAATATTATCACAACTAAGAGAACTAGGATGTAATGAAATAAGTGATTTAATAAAATATTTTTTTAAACAGCAAATTTACAAGTTTTTTTATACCTACATTATCTTCATCGTTCACTATAGCTCCATGCAAAATATCGTGGACTATTAAATTAAGACCTTGTATAATACATATATAATGAGTTTACCTACAACGGGGACGTTGTAGGTAAACTCATTAAACTAAAGATATTAAAATATAAAATATTTTATGACTCAAAGATACTTGAATAATTAATACAACTTTAAGAGTGATCCGAGTGATATATTTTTCTTTGTGTCAATAGGTCACGGTCAATTTGGTTTAAGTTCGTTGCAGCGAATACGTTATTACTTCATTACTCATACAATTAGTAACGTTATTTTAAAATAATAATTGTATGTAACGCGTACATAACACGCTTAAAGTTTCCTTTTTAGGGTTCCGAACGTCCGAATGAAAAAACGGCGGAGCCCTTATAGGATCACTCGTGTGTCTGTCTGTCAGCCCTTCTGTCACAGCCAATATGCTCCGAATCTACTGGACCGATGAAGTTGAAAATTGGTACACATATTTTATGGATTTCTGCGACCCAAACACGGACGCGTAACATAAGACATAAATGAAAACTGATTTTGGTGGTCGACCAGAACTAAAAATCGACCCCTATTAATTAACACAAGTTCTTATTTGAAATTTTCAAGATACTGTATAAGTTGTGTTACGTGTACCACCTTGTTTTAAGAATAACTAAAAGGGAAAAACTAAAGATTTTTTAATTTAAGATTAAGTAATTTGCCTATAGGGGTTTGAGGCATCAGTTGATTTTGGTAAACTATTATAAACTGTTTTGGGCAGGAGACCCATTGCCCAAAATTGTTTGGGAATCACTGTTCTATAGTAATCGCACCTGACGTATAAAATAATCGTCATGAAAGCCTATTATTTAAAGTCATGCTATAACACCAGAGACATATACGTTTTGTTTAAAGTTTTAGAACACAGATATATGTCATGGATTCCGTGAGTAAAAATAAATACTAAACGAATCGTGAGTGCCGTGTGGTGCCGGCTCAGAATGCCACCACCCCATTTCATCCCGTGGGTGTCGTAAAAGTCGACTAAGGGATTAGCCGGAGGATGGGCAGCAGCGCCCTTCGAGTACATTATCAACTCAACTGCGATCGCCAACCCGTCTGCCAAGCGTGGCATGACATTATGGCAAGACCCCCCACTGAGCACACTACACACCCATATCGGTTGTTGTGGTGATCTTTGGGGGAGGCCTGTCCAGCAGTGGCCTTTATTCGGCCGAAATGATGAATCGTGACATAAACACGTGGAGTCGAAAAATAAACAATGATCGATTCGCAGAACAAGGACCCAAAGTATGTTATGCCTACGTAGGTATAGATTGCCGTGTGGTGCAGGCTACGAATGGCGTTAAACCATCTAAAAAACGACTATAGGATTAACCGGAGGATGGCCAGCAGCGTCCATCGAGAACATTAACAACTCAACTGCGATCGCCAACCCGCCTGCCAAGTGTGGCGATTATGGCAAGACCCCCCAATGAGCATACAACACACCAGACCGGTCGTGGTGGCGATCTTTGGGCGAGACTTGTGTCTAGCAGTGGACTTTATTCGGCTGAAACAACGACGACGATGAACCACGAGATATAGTTTGGTCATGCCTTAAGTACAAAATGGATCTTTTGTTAATTAATATCTATTTATTTTATTTTTATCAATTTTCTAATAAATGTAAATCAAGCCGGGACCAGGTTGAGTAACCCAAAAGGCAAAAGTGAGAAGAGAAAAAGTGTTATAATTTGATTCTATTATAAATTTCCGAATTGTGTTTATAGAGTGTGTCAATATAAACTTGTTTTCACGTTTATAAATCGAATTTTACGATATGAGATGTTAAACGACTATAAATAAAGGTATTGATTATGAGATTGTCAGTTGTGAGGGTGTGTGTTAGCGTGTGTTTATTAGACTACCCCCAAGTTATACTAGAATGGTAGTATATATATCGGGACATCTTGTTCAGAGGGCCATTCGTTCCGCAGCAGTCCAAGTGTAAAGTTGTCTCTGTGAGTATTTCAATTCGATTATACAATAAAGTGTGTAAAGTGAATAAACAATATCGTCAAAAGTATTGCATTGTTGTCATTCGACACGATTCTTATCGAAGTACGTTACAGAGAGTACCTACATGATTTTGTTTGTATGCTTATAGTCGTGTCCTGAAACAAAAGACTTCCACTTAGTAGCACGCGGACTATTTCTGTTTTACCTTGAAACCACTACTATTACTCCTGTCCCGTAGAAACAGTTTACAGACATGAATCTCACATGCTGAAACATCCAGCCATGGAACAACTATCTGTGGGTCATACAAATATTCGTTTTGTGCACGGATCGAACCCGCAACATGCAGCTCTGAAAGCCAATGGCTTAGCTAGGGCGCCAACCGAGCCGTCGTTGCCATGCTTACACCATATTTAAATCAGATGTTTGTAAGCCTTGCGAATGCACGTCAAGCAAGAATATCCCCATATTAAGTACTGGACTATTAGGATATAGCTTTAATATCATCATCGGGGAAAATTAGGATGAGAACAATACAGAACCAAACCCTTTTCACAAAGTACTTCAGAGGTAAGGTATGTTGTGTCACTCTTTATTAAGTAAACAGGAGATCTTGATTTGAGAGGACTTCATTCTCACACTCTCTCTTCACTTCTTGGATAAGCCTTGTGATATAAGAGAACGTGTATTATGAAAATACTTCAAAAAGGAAGGTTCTCTGTATCCCCTATATGTGATATGTATTTATTTATTTATTCTTAATGTACAATAGTGTACAAAGGCGATTTTAACACCATAAGCATTTTCTGCCAGACGACCTTTGGGTGATGCAGATACGATAAGGTCGATGCACCAACAAAATCAGAGAGGAATAAATGCGATGACATTTATTTACACAGACTAAATATTACAAATATATGTATAAACTTACATAAACATTACATGTGTGTATGTTAGCGATTTTTTCAGTAATTGCATGATATGTTTATATGATTCTTTCACTGAAGTAATCTTATATTAACTCTTCTGTACCTGTGTATGTCACTGAACTCCTCCTAAATGGCTGCAGCGAGTTTGATGATTTTTTTGTGTATGTTTGAATGGGTCCTTGGATTTTGCCTGTGCGAAGCTTTACATGTTATATATACATATAGCTGCCCCTATATGTATATATAACATGTTGAGCTATCATTCTTATGTACAGACTTACTAGATATAGATAATAATTGTGTTTATGTGAAGTGTGTTTTTATTGAATCACATACAAAAGAAACGGGCGGAGGAAGACCATGAGGATTTCCCCGCAGTGAAAATCATTTAGGAGTATCGAAATCATCATCATTTTAGCTGGAAATCGTACACTGCTGAACATAAGCCTCCCCCAAAAATCACCAAAACGATGCCTCTGGGTTTGTGTTGGATGCTCATTTTGGGGGGGTTGGCGATTGGAGTTCAGTTGTATCGTAATTAATGTACTCGAAGCGTCTTTGCTTCTGCCTCCGGGTAATCCTATAGTCGGCCTTTACGACACCCACGAGCTGGCACCACATCGCAATCAAAATATTATAGCAAAATCTAACTAACAAAATCTAACAGCAACCACACGATATTGTCCACACGATTATGAAGGTGTACCAGCGACAATAGTTTAAAGATAATATCCCTGATGAAGCGATATGAATGTAATCTTGGAGGGAGTCAATTTTCCGTCGTAATCGACACGCGACCGAGCGATCATTTTTTAATCAGTTTTTAATTGTTATGTTATAATGTGGGGACATGTGACTGTGATTATAATATACAAATACATAATGTAAATAAGTTATACAGGCTGTAAATGTACTAAGCAGGCGCGGGCGCTAAGATTGGGGAGACTGCGTGCTCACACAGAGCGATCCCGGGATGACGGACGCAGGCGCACGTGGCCACGTGCCACCGTGTGTGCAGCGCAGCGGAGCTTGGGGGCATCCTTTACAATACTCCCCGAAAAAGTACACTTTTTTTTGGGCCCAGTGAAACTTCTAATGAACTTCCACCGCCCCGGGGAAGGACGAAGGGGCATGCATGCTGGACTCGTACCCGCTGAAACCACTGGGGCGAAAATCTTCGGCACCTGAGGGGAGCTCCAGGTCCTCGTATGATCACACTAGAGCCGCCCACTGGTGCCACGCCTATAGGCACATCTCGGAGAGGGTAACTGTAAAGCGGTCAGTAGTCAGTCGGTCAGTCGGCTGTGTATGAAGGCAGTCCCCCTTCCCATACATGGCATACCCCTTCGCCCTTCCCCGGGGTGAAGGAAGTTCATGTAGAATTTCCACTGGAGAACAATAAAAAATGCTGTAAATTTAAGGATCAGATAACACTAATAATAATGTCACCTTGGGATAACGCAATCTCAGAGGGCAGAAAAAGAAGATGCCTCGCTCTTATCATATAAAAAACAGTCGATATTTCATAAGGAGATCTATTAAGAAGCATACAGAACACAGGGCAGCTTGTGGCGAGCTTTATTTGAGTGGCGACGCTGCGTACCCGAATAACCCAATGAGTCGATCAGGGACTCTTCTCCGGCTTAACTTTGTTGGTCGGCTAGAGCGCACGACTTCCAACTCCGGCTTGTCTTAGTTGGCCGATCAATGGTAGGCCACCAGAGCTATATGCTCGGGGGTGCAAGTGGCTAATATCATAACAACGGTGAAGTCCGCTCAGAGTCTTCGAGACGCGCGATGGTGACCAGTGCTGCACCTGTAAACACCCCGAGCTGCTGACGCCTGTGTCTCTGGTGTCGTGGGGAAATCCTCATGAACTTACTCCGCCTTGGGAACGGCCGAGGGGCATACTGGATTCTTGCCGGCTAACACCCCATGGTGTTCACTTACCTCTGGCTGGGGATGCGGTGTTCGACTTTCAACATTAGACCGCACCCCCTCCCCCGGGAAGACAGCGGTGTGCATGTGGTCACGTACCGCTGTGAGCGCAGCACAGCGCATAGCAAGGCTTCTGGGGAATCCTTTACAATCCCCCCAAGAAGTGCCTGGGGAGGTGGCCTCTTTACAGTCACCTTCCCTCCGCTAGAGAGGGTGACCCCTTTACAGTCATTCCCTCCGAGATGTGCCTAAAGGCGTGGCACCAAGGGGTGGCTCTAGATGGAGAATATTCGAGTTCCTGGAGCCTCCCTTCGGTGCCGAAGATGACCACTCCGGTGGTTTTAGCCGGTAGGAGTCCGACATGCCCCTCCACCTTTTCCCGGGGCGGAGAAGGTTCGTGATGTATATCCACCGAATAAAAAAAAGACCGCACCCCCAGCAGGTATCGGGTCACCATTTGATGGGCCCCGACTTTGTGTTATCTGGTCGGCCGCGCATCCCTTCAGAGAGGTGGGCGCAAAACACATGCACCCCCGTCTCGGGCCTGTTTCTGTGTACTCCCAGAGGAAAGATCAATATTCACAATCTCGTAATTTAAGACATCAAAATAATCTGTCCCTTCCCATCTCAGGTCTAACAATACTCCACTCTGGCCCGTATTCAATGTCTATAAAAATATATAATAAAATACCCCAGGAAATAAAAGACACATTAAAATACAACGTCTTTAAAGTAAAATTAAATAAATACCTAAAGCAAAAATCCTATTACACTTTGCAAGAGTTTTTCGAAGACAAGACAAAATTTGTATCATGTGATTAAACAAATTCTATACCAACTAAGTAAATAATATAATAAGAATGATCAGATTTCGCTTTAATAATAACATAATATTAAAATCTACAAGATTATTAAAAATTAATAATTAATATAAATAACCGCTTAATAATCGCCATAACCTTTAATAAGTATGTATTAATCTCTTCCTTTTAACATTTTAAGCAAACATAAATACTATTTGTATAGTAAAATTGCTGCGCCCTAACAGGGTTTCAAATTAATACGCATCCAATTTTCTGTCAACCTGTGAACATATGAATGCAATAAAGATTTGAGTTAGATTTTCTGTTCGGGCAACGGACTGCTCATAGTTAGTCGCCGACAGGCCGCTACTCATGAAGGCATGATACAGTCTGTAACTGTACTTCGACTGGACAAAGACTTCTTCTCATACAGAGAAGGAACGAACAAGCCACGCATGCCACCGGCGTGTTAACGATTTCAGACCATTATAGATCCAGATTTCCTCACAATGGTTTCCTTCACATAGTCAATGGGGTCTTAGATTAACTAAGAAAGTAAATATGATATTGAAAAGTCATGGTTCATGCCCAGTTTTGAACCTACGACCGTGGGCTTAAGAAGCGATTCCGCAATCTAGGGTCATCACGATAGACTGTAATGGAAGCGCTCAAATAAAATATACAGGTGTAAATATTAAATTATGGCTATCAAAATTCCTGAATCGTAAATCAGAAGGCCAATTCTCGCAATTAAAAATATTCAAAATATAGTTTCGATCGAGTCTCAATGTCGTAAATGTCACAAATTGTGTTCTAAACATCGTCAAACGTGAACTTATACTGTGATGAGATCGAAAATGGATCAAGAGTTGATCGAAGCCAAAACGGTATTCTGCTAACATTTACAACTGACTCAGGCCTTTAAATTGTTATTAAATAAACGTCAAAATTTCTATAGAAATGAGACTAGATTGAGGTCATACTGAAATCGGACTGAACTAGAGTCAAGTCAAAGTCAAATTGTTTTTATTCATGTAAACCATTTGCTGGCACTTACGAATAGTCAGAATTTAAATAGTTGCACAGTTTGTAGTTAAATAGAGGAGTAGAATACCAATTTTTTATCAATACATAATTTAATCTCAGTTCGGTCAACTTTCAATTATAGTGTAAATTAATTACGAGAATTGGCCCTTTGACTTCTATATATCTTAATCTACACCCGAAGCACTAAGAAGCTGAAGATGATGGCACCGTTGCCGGAGTGGTTAAGCAATTGGTTTTAAGCGCTACGTATGGCGGGTTCGATCCCCGCACGGAATAAATATTTGTATGATCTACAGATAGTTGTTTCGGGTCTGAGTGTTCGTGCATGTGTAATTCATGTGTATAAACTGTACCTACGACGCAGAAGAAATACAAGTGTGTGACGCCGTTTAAAAATAAAACCACGCCGCCGCTCTTCGCCGCCATTATCGTAAATTATGTTTTGATACGGTAATAATTATAACTTAGAACACTGTTTATTTAAAATATATTAATAATATACTTACTTAGTACGTACTGAGTGATTACAATTGCCCGATATACAAACAAATGTAAATAATATATATTTTAGCGAACACATATATGCACGTAATAAATTATAATATAAATTCTATCATTATGAGATCGCATCACTGCGCACGCGCTTGAGCACCGTCACGCCATCTTGCATCCTACTCAATGATCTAACTCACAGTACTATGAAATAGTTTTACATAATTCTCACAGATGTCGGCGCACGGAGCATAGGACGGAGCATATTCATAGCTACTTCATACAGTAATCAATAGATGGCGCTAAACAAGATAATTAATTAAATATCACTTCGTCAAAAGCATACCGTAATAAATCTAGAGAACTAGAGAACATAGACACTTACTAAAGTCTCACTGACTTGTAAGGTAATATATAGAAGTAAACACATATTCCAACACAGAATACCCTAGTCTCACTCTTGATAACAAGGTGCATGAATGTAAAGCTAACAAAATATATACATGACTTACCTCCGCCCAAAAGCAGACGATGAGGGATGATCCCGACATAAGCAGGGGGTAGTAAGCTGAAAGGAGGCTCGTCGCCCAGCCCTCTTGGAACGCCGACTAGAAACAATAACAATAGTACTTTAACAAATGAAGTAATGCGTAATAAATTATTCTGATAAGAAAAGGAAATTGTAATAACACGACCAATTCGGACAACGGATTTTTATTTGTGACCTTAATCTTATTATTTATGTACTTATTAATCATTATATTTAACGGATTACATCGCATATGTTACTGTTTTTTAAACAAAGCCATATTGGGCGTTTCTCCTGTGGTGTGGCTACAGTATTTAGAAGCATATCTCCCATGCACAAACACCCAAACCCGAAACAATCATCTGTAGTTCATACAAATATTTGCTCCGTGCGGGAATCGAACCCCAGACACGTAGCACAGAAGGCTAGCCGCTTAGTATGGTTTTTTTTTTTTTTTTTAAATCAGTTTATTTTCATTATAAATTTATAATAGTAAATATGAACTATGGATAGTTCTTTTGGGTCTGAGTGTTTGTGTATGTGAGATTTATTTCTGTTAACTGTATAGATCACGACAGAGTAATAACCAAAGTGCGATCGTAGTAAAAAAATATACGTTTGTGTTCCACTTATAGGTACACTGTAGCTAGTGAAATAACTGGGCATAAGAGACTAAATAACTTTACGTCTTGAGGTAACGGGCGCAGTGTGATGCCACGCAGGACTAGTCCTGGGTAGCATTACAATTGTTACGGGCAGGCGCGGCGCTTACCACCAGACTAATGACCTGCAAACTGGACCAGTTATCAGATATTCAGGCTTCACAGTACTCGTTATGAAAGCTAAGCGTGGTTTATTCAATGTTCCCCTCACGACCATTTTTTAAGCGGAAAGAAGGAAATATTTTTATTGTTAACTTTCAAGGACGTCTACTCGCTGTCATGATAACTCACCGGTGACACGAAGTAGGCGCCACGTATCAACGAGGCCAGGAACGCGACGAGGTACAGCATCTTCTGCGTAGTGACCTTGCAGGCACGCAGAAAGGTCGGCGCCTTCAGCCGCCGGTACTCCGTCAGCACGCATATCGTCAGCTGGACGGCGCACACGAACGCGACCATCAGAAACACGCCGCCTATGCCTGGAAGAAACAAACGAAATGATTATAACACACACATACACCCATCACACACACACATCAACCCGTATAAGTCCACTGCTGCCAACTAGCCAATGATCACTACAGTGAGTGCTCATAGGGAATTTTGCTATAATCACCACGCTTAGGGTTGCCACCCGTACTTTATATTAAAGTTTGTACGCAATTGTTCTCTATACTTTATGAGAACAATAATGTATGCAAAAATACTTTATTTCACGAAGTGAAATTTTTCTAGGATTTATTTTACGGAAAACGCAGCGTGGGACTACTTCTAACGAGGTGGACAGACGACCTGGTGAAGGTCGCTGGGAGCCATTGGATGCGGGTAGCATGGAACCGCTTGTTGTGGAAGGCCATTATTCAGCAGTGGACGTCTTTTGGCTGATATGATGAGGATGATTACTTTACGTGAATCATAAAAAGAGAAATAAAATGGATCGTGCGAATGCATCCACTGAGGATTAAGCTCAATCGTTTTTGAACACGACCTAACCTCAAATGTCAATTATTGTTAGTCAATTTCTTGAGGGTTTGTTATGTGTGAGGCAACAAAGGTTCAAGTTGAGTGAATACAGTAAAAAAATAAATTGAATAATTATTTATACTCTTTCTAATACCGTCGGGCTTTATTTTGGCCATCTCAAAACGCAAATATATTTTTTTGTTCCAAGAAAAGGTGACAACCCTAACCACACTTAGCAGGCTAATTTGTGATCGCAGTATGTTGTTATTGGCACACGGGAGGGTGCTGCTGTCCATGCTCATGATATCAACCCTTTGTTGCCTTTTACGACAACCATACCCTTGTTCGCCTTTTACGACAACCTACTCCACGAAATAGTGATATGCGTGTAGCATTAGAACAAGAACTCCGTGTGTCCAGATTAAGAATATAGCACCACTCTCATCACCTTCAGAGGATTTCGTAAAAGATGACTAACGCTCGAAATTAACAATCAATCTAATCTAAATTTTAAGATTTTGAACTCGAACTGTTTTTGTATTAATATCACATTTAACACGAAAACAGATCAAGTCAACCAATCCTTAATCCCAAATCCAAAGGTTTTGGATTAGAAAGATTATTAATTTCGACCGTCAGGGACTCTAAACCAGGGGGATGGGCAGCAGCGTCCATTCTGTGGAACAGTAGCCATACTGCGCTCACCAACCCGCCTGCCAAGCGTGGTGAGTACTGGCGAAGTTCCCAAAAATGACGTCACAATTTCCGAAATACATGAGGAAAGCAGAGGTTCAGTAGAGGAGTTCCTTTGGCTGATATGAAACTTATGCACAGTACCTTGTGCAAATAGTAGGTATGCTTGTATACACTTAAGTATAAATCGATTTTATATAATGCTTAAATCTAAGCAATTTAGCACACACAATGGATTATCCATTGTAGGTGAAAATAAAAAACATTGATACGACCAGTCGATATGAATAAGCTTATTATTTACTGGTTAAGTAATGTGAGAAATTCGTTACCATTTTCCAACACTCGACCTCTATATCGTATTCAATCGGCCTTGAGACAGAACGTAAACAAACCATATAAAACGTATTTCTTGTTTGGTAAGGGTGAAAATATTAGACGAGAATAGCTATGAAAATACCATTGCAAATAGAGGAAAATTTTAGTACTTTGTATGATGAATAAAAGTATCTCATTTAGTCTACATGTAGAGCCGATCACTTGCCGTCGTCCGTTGTGAAAACTACTGTTTGGTTTATTTTGGCGGGGCTCCCACGTCTCCATAATGCCACCAATCATATCAGCCACAGGATGTCCACTGCTGAACAAAGGCCTCCCCCTTAGATTTCCACAACGAGCGGTCACATGCCGCTCTAATCCAACGACTCCCAGCGGTCTCCATTCGAGAACCTTTGTGCCCCAACGGCCATCAGTTCTACGAGCAATGTGCCCCGCCCATTGCCACTTCAGTTTAATAATCCTTTCAGCTATGTCGACAACTTTAGTTCTTCTACGGATCTCCTCATTGCTGATTCGATATTGTAGAGCAATACCTAGCATAGCTCGCCATGCAATGCCACCAAGCGTCCATCTATTTCGCCGGGATGTTGGGTCGAGGCTAGTGTTAAGAAAATAAGGTATAAATTTGAGAAACTTAAAAGTTGCGGGTACTCAAAATAGCCCCTGGGTCCGACGTCGGCCCTAAAATTCCTAACTGCCTCGAATTTCTTTTAGCATTCCTTTTTTCGTTAAAAATAGTTTATTCAATAAATAGTCCGCATATAAAAATACCTAAACATCCAATCAATCTTAAAGTTGGATTGGTTGCATTTTAACACTACCAAATTGAAGTGTACAGTTAGTACACATATTTTACGTGGATTTTTTATTTGCTTATGCAACTGTTCGTTCAATCTATACAAATAAATAAAATTGAAGTGTCTGTTTGTAATGTCAAAATAACAGCTTTTTACTAAATGCATATGAAAGTATGTACGTTACATATAACAAAAACACTATTTTAAATGTTTTTGTCTGTCTGTCTGTCTGTCCGTCTGTCTGTTGGTCTGTTTGTTCCGGGTAATCTCCGAAACGGCTGGGCCGATTTTGACGGGTCCTTCACTGGCAGATAGCTGATGTTATAAGGAATAACTTAGGCTACTTTTATTTTAGAAAAATAATTAGGGTTCCGCGTAAAAAAATAAAACCTTGAAATCCAATATATATATTCTATATCAAGTGTCTATGTCGAAGTTCTCTAAATTAAACGCGGGTGAAACCGCTGGTCCCAGCTAGTCCCTAATAAAAAAGGAGCAGTTATAGTACTTATAGTAAAGCAATTAGAACGCAAAATTAAAACATATAGTCACTGAAAAAGTGTCGAAGTTGCAAAGAATCTACCAACATGGTGTGTTTAACGGGTTATTTTTGCAATTAATAAGATTTCGTTTAAATAGTTTAAGTTAAATATTTGAACGTCAATTAAATTGCTAAATCTTGTATTCAAACTTTATTATTATTTATTACTTTCGGCCAAATCCGACTACCTAAAAAGGCTAGGCTTACTATACCCACCTCCTTAAGCACTTAAAAAGAAAGAAAAAGATTAAGAAATCTTTCTTAATTTATGCTTTGGCTCAAGTTGAATAGGATAAAGAAAAATTTCTTTGCATTATTGGCTGCACTGTCACTATGGCTACAGGCCATCACATGCATTAGTTAGGTTGGGAAGTTAACCCAACACATCACCCGTGTCACGCACAGGAGAATTGCACCCCCGTTCTTGGCAGGGGTGTAATTCTCTAAGCTTGAACATCCATACATCCTTGAATACTGGGGTACAATTCTCTAAGCTCAAACATCCATACATCTTTGAATACAGAATTGTAATAATGGTGATAACCCGATTTGGTACTCACTAAGACTGGTCCTCATGGCTTACCTTCTGCAACGTGTCCTTGAATAGCTTCAATCATGTTTTAGCGAACAACAAATTGGTTTTACACCGTTATTTCGATTCTGTATTCAAGGATGTATGGATGTTTGAGCTTAAGGAATTGCACCCCAGAATTGAAATAACGGTGACAACCCAATTTGGTATTCGCTAAGACTCTTCCACATGGCTAACAGTCTGCAAGCTGTCCTTGAATAGCTTCAATCACAATCATGTCTTAGCGAATACCAAATTGGTTTTTACCGTTATTTCAATTCTGTATTCAAGGATTTTTATAGATGTTTGAGCTTAAGGAATTGCATTGTTCATACATCACCGTAGCCGCAGAGGAGCGCGTGCCCGGCGGGCTGATTACGTAAGTCGCAGACGCTTTGCGACGGGCGTAAATCGCGCAGACGCCGTTCTTAAACGTCATTTTGGTATTACGTATTTGCCGGTAGCGATTAAGCAGACGAATGTCGCTGACGCACACACTGTTGGACGATCAATGAATTAAACATTGCATCCTCGGCTTTCAATTTCAGGCTCTTTTCCACCGGGAATCCTTAGATGCGCGATAGCTGCTGTCGCTGTTTTTAATTAATGCAGGTGCCGTACTGCGAGAGGGATGGCACTTCTACGCTAACAGCGAACGCATTTTACATATAAGTACTCACAGGCATGATAAGGCAGGTTGTGTCCGGCGCACTCGTTGCCCGCGTACCGTATCTCGCACAGACAGGTGCCGTTCAGACAGTCACCGCGGCCGCTGCAGCCAAGAGCGCAGCCGGCGCCGTGAGCCGCCGCCGACATCACTGCGTCAGCGTAGTATGCTAACAGCGAACGCATCTTATGGTGAGCGACGGACACCGTCGCTTAGGGGTACTGGAAATATAAAAAACATTTGGTTAGTACTGTGTTACTACTGCGACAAAAAAGTAAAGCTAGAGATTGATTTTAACCGATCGAAAGGGAAACTTTTAGACGGCACGGTTGGTGCAGTGGCTGATACAGTCGGCTGCTGCGCTCCGGGTCGTGGGTTCGACTCCCGCACGGAACAAATATTTGTATGATCTGCAGGTAGTTGTTCCGGGTCTGGGTATATTGTATGTGGAATTCAGGTCTGTAAACGCACCCACGACACAGGAGAAATCCTAGGTGGGGCAACGATTTAAAAAATAAAATAAGAATAAGAAAACTGAAAATATAAGTATCATATGATCAGCATAGCAGCCCCTAAACGTAAACGTTGCTACATATTTTTATTACATACATAGGAAGGCAAAACGACCTCACTGGCCACGCTTGTTAGGGCTCCGAACGTCCGAAAAAATAAAAATAAAAATGTAAAAAAGCGTGAGGTGCTTGATGTCAGTTATGGTAAATATTTGTAAAAGTAGCGTCATCATGAAAATTCCTGATAAAGCACCCCACGCTTTTTTACAATAAAATATGTTTTTTTTTGTTAATCACTCTATTGTTATTTTAAACTTATTAAAAACTAGCTGGGACCCGCGGTTTCACCCGCGTTTAATTTAGAAGCAATTTAGAGTATTTCGACATAGACACTTGACATAGAATATATATTTGATTTCAAGGGTTTTATTTTTTTACGCGTAACCCTAATTATTTTTCTAAAATAAAAGTAGCCCAAGTTATTCCTTATAACATCAGCTATCTGCCAGTGAAAGTCCCGTCAAAATCGGTCCAGCCGTTCCGGAGATTAGCGGGAACAAACAGACAGATAGACGGACAGACAGACAAAAAAATTACAAATAGATTTTTTGTGGTAGGTACCGCATATACTTTCATATGCATTTAGTAAAAAGCTGTTATTTTGACATTACAAACAGACACTTCAATTTTATTTATTTGTATAGATTATTTTCTACTTTTTAGTTCGGTTACCTACAAAAGCGTGTTTTTTAGTTTTTTAAACTATATTTTACTTTCTATTTTTTAGTGCGGCTAACTACAAAAAAATGTTTTTTTTGTTTTGTTCATGGCTGAATGTCCGTGTATCCATAGTCTCAATAACTCCGGGTGGTAAATATTAACCCAAGCATCTTCCTTTCGACGTTTAAGTTAACAAATTCTCCCTCCATTACGAATAAAATCATCTGAAGAGTGAGACACTATTCGAGTCTCATCGCACTCTTGCCGTGGAAAATTGAATCGACATCATATAGAGGTATTAATTTTTGTGAAAGTTTGTGTATGTTTTAGTTGTAATTATAAATGTAAATACGTTAATATAAATGTGTTATTTGTGCAAGGTTTTGTATGTCGGTGAAATTGTAATTTTTTCCGGGTATCAGAGATGAAAACATCGCTAATCCTGAGGATCCTGGCGAGGATAATGGGACAAAGTGTGCGAAGTTTCAAATCAATCCGACGTTTAGAAGGGGATGAAAATCGAGGTCAAAAAATCTGCTACATAGTTTTTTTTTTTTTTTTTTAAACGTTGCCGATAAGTACATAATGTATTTGAGACCGATACAATCACACTAGTGCCGCCCATTGGTTCCATGCATACGCTCCAATCCGGTCAAGCGCGATGATTATGGCAACATCCAATATGACCGTTTATGGTTACCTCTTGGGTAGCCTGGAGTTATAACTCATTTGAGGTCAGGAAAAAGCGTGATCAGATTAGACGAATGGGTAAAAATCGGCTTGATTAACTGAGGCTTCGGGGCTATATGTCACGCGAATTATTTGTCCCTGATAATGATCGGCAACATCAGTGAAATTTTGCAACACGTTTAGTTTGGATGACGATGCTTGCTTAGCTAAGTAACGTCATTCTAAATCCAATATGGCAGACTCCCAACCAAAGATGGCGGACCAGTCAGTTTTTATGTTCTCCCATGATATGGATATCATACGAAAGGATTTGCTGTGATGGTGGATGGATGGTGAGCGCAGAAGGGTTGCTGTTCCACAAAAGGAACGCTGCTGCACATCCTTCTGGTTTAGTCATATTTTACGACATCCACGGCAGGAGATGGAGTGATGCAATATTTAATCCGGACACCATACGAATAAGGCTATCTAATACCGATCCAGCTGTCCCCAAAACAATAGCTTGTTATCCCCAGCAACGCCCTAAGCCGAGGGGGTCCGTGTCCCGCAGGGGGCGCCCTTAGCGAAAGTTACTTAGTTTTTAATATTAAATTTAAGCCTGGCTGGAGGCCTCTTTTGGCTTCGCCAGAAATGACCGGTTAAGCAACCACATTTCCCAGAAATGAATGCGAGTAGCCCAACAAAAAGAAAAAAATAAATAAGAATAACTCTATGAAGTCTCTTACGCAATCCAACAGGTGCAGACGCGTGGCCACCAAATGGCCTGTATTCACCAAATAACGAGTTCATCGGAGGCTTCAAGAGGCTACGCAACCATGAATTTATCGATTGCTCGTTTTCGCTACTTGCTGTTAGCAATTATTTACATTAAAAACAGATTCCGCTTTTTTCGGGAACTTTACAATTTACGACCAAAATATTATGATGTGTTACAAATTGAAGGTCGAATGTTTGAAATCATAACATCTGGGTATTGTTGCATACCTATCAGTGTAATATTTAGCGTTGATAATACACATGCTTTGCCGTATTGCAGTAAAGTTAAGTAAAATCAATCATAAATCATAAAATCAGAAATTTTATACGCGATAAAATCCGTTTAGTAGTGTTTTATTTTAGTATCTTTGAAAGCTAATTAACTTGCTGCAGACAATACTGAATCATGTCCGTTGTTCGCTCATGGGGCAGCACAGTTATCATCATCATCATCATTTCGGCCGAATGAAGTCCACTGCTGGACACAGGCCTCCCACTAAGATCACCACAACGACCGATATGAGTGTGCTGTGGGCTCATTGGGGGGTTTTGCCATAATCGCCACGCTTGGCAGACGGGTTGGCGATCGCAGTTGAGCTGTTAATATACTGAAGGACGCTGCTGCCCATCCTCCAGCCGGCAGCACAGTCTGCACGCATTATTACACTCATGGCCGAATAAAATCGGGCCTTCTGTTCCCGTGATCTAAGGGGCTGAGCAGACGGAGAAATACGTCCTGTATTTACTTGATAGAATCCTCGCAATCTAATCTGGCGGACAAATAATAAAAAATAAAAAAAACCCCTGTGGGCAATCGTTATCTCTGGAATCTGGAATCTGGAATCGTTATATATGGAATAAGGTAATCCTGGAGGGCAGATTAAAGCAGCTGCTTGATTTCTTCCTACCTTCTGATATAAAAAAAAGTATTTCAAAAAGTATATCATGAAGCTGAGCTGAATGTGAGTGGCGACACTGCTTACCCGAATGCTCCAGAGAGTCGGTCAGGGCCTCGTCTCCGGCTTGCCTTTATTGGTTGGTTGGAGTAGTACCCCATGAGTGCCCGTAGGATTTTCAACTCTGGCTTGCCTTAGTTGGCCGATCATAGGGGGGCCGCCAGAGCTATATGCTCGGGGGTGGAAGTGTCTAATGGCGTAATAACGGGGAAACGCACTCTTCTTCGTCTTCGAGACGCGCGATGGTGAAACCGGTGCCGCACCTCTCTACACCCCTAGCCGCTCACACCGGTGTAGCTCATTGTCGCCTGTAGTGGTGGCCATTTTGGGGGCCCATCTTGTGAGTGGCGAGTCACCGTCTGCCACAGAACTTCACTTAAAAGGTTGAAAGGCAGACGCTGTTTTTTTTCCATTTAGCACCCATTGCAATAGACCTTATACTTGTAGTTTCCATTTCATACAATAGTTTTATACCTCTGGAGACAATCCGAGACTGCATTTTATAGTGCAGCCATGGAGTCCCGGTTAGTGTCCCATTACATTATAGATTAAAATTCTCTAAAGGGCCTCAGCGTGTTGGACCCATGTCCCCGCGTAAGCCTATCAAAAGACCGGGTTCCCCCTTACAGGGGATATAAACCCATGAAAAGAGACATAACAATTTATTTCAATACCAGCAGATTATTAAATCGAGTTCTTAATACTATGTACAAGTTGGAAATATTTTTTTGCACTTTCGTTTGAAATCGCTGCCTCCCAAACTAGGTAAACCTGTATTTTGGGAGTCAGTGTCCTTCCGTCCGTGACATACAAGATGAAGAAAGTATCCTTAAATATTTGTACAATAGGTTGACACATTAAACTTATAATAGAAGTTGCATAAAGCATTTGCATTGAATTAGGTACATTAAATTATTCTTTAACATCTTAAATTGTGTGTGTGGGGGTGTACGTGTGTGTCTGGGGGTGTACGCGTGTGTGTGGGTGTGTACGTGTTTGTGTGGGTGTGTACGATAGTGTGTGGGGGTGTACGTGTGTGTGAGTGGGTATGTGTAGTGTGTAGTCTGTGTTAGTCTGTGAAGAATATACATATGGGGAAGGGTGAGTGTGGGTTGGAATTTATGTTAAGATGTTGTGTAGTAGTATTTGCTCAGAGTATACTATTTAGTAGAATTTCAGTATCTGTCTAGCTTAAAGTTTGAAGCCACTTTAATAATTCATTTTTGACTTCCTCTAACTTCCTTTGACTAAAGGTACACCGTGAATTTGCCGTCGTCTGCTCAGCCTGTTATACGACATCACGATTTATAATACATATTATGGCAAGAGTAATAATGAAATTTCGCAACGGCGTCGAAACCTGATTCGTTCCATCTCTGACGGACATGATCTACGGTCTGATTGGCAAGAAAAGAATACATGACGCAGCATTTTAGACATGACTCGGTCATGATCTTTCTATACCAGTATTCATCATCATAATATCAGCCTTACTTAATTTATAATTTTATAAATCGTTGTTAAAAGCATATTTATTCTTAGATTTTATAATTAAAAACTATTCATATAAATAAAATCAAATCAAAATGCAGATTATAATTAA
Organism: Diloba caeruleocephala; assembly: GCA_947459985.1. Classification (NCBI taxonomy): domain Eukaryota; kingdom Metazoa; phylum Arthropoda; class Insecta; order Lepidoptera; family Noctuidae; genus Diloba; species Diloba caeruleocephala. The sequence continues at coordinate 13,956,480 of OX381627.1, forward strand.
GAATATAATGGATTGCAATAAAATTATTTAAATGAGTATTACATTGTAAAAAAATATTGAAGGTATAAATGTAATTATATTTAACCAAATGATTAAAAATTGAGATATAAGCCGTAACAAAGTAGAGGTACTGGTAAGTTTTTCCAGAAAAATCAAACTAGAACTTGAATAAAGTATTTCATTTACATTGAAATTTAATTCATTTGAGGGGAAAAGGTATTATCCACGTAATTTCCAATACCTGCTTAGTAGACACAATGACTTAAGATTGTGACGTAGCACTATCACATCTGCGGTACACATTTACGTAACTTGCACGTGGTCAGATCGAGGTCGATGTACCGCCCGCTGCGCCACTAAAATTATACCGCGCCGACTTATAACGAGATGAAAAGTGTGTCCGACTGAGTTATGAATGATAGGTATCGCTTAAGCTCTAGTATAAGTTAATAATTTCACTAATAATATTATGCAAAAGTTGTGATGTGAACTCAGAGCCGTAGAGCTGTATGGGAATTAGATGAAACAGAACTTGTCGAGCAAGCGGAGCTGCTAGTTAGCAGATAAGATACTTGTTCGACAGTTGTCACAAGACCAGAATAATCTATACAAATAAATAAAATTGAAGTGTCTGTTTGTAATGTCAAAATAACAGCTTTTTACTAAATGCATATGAAAGTATGTACGTTACATATAACAAAAACACTATTTTTAAATGTTTTGTCTGTCTGTCTATTTGTTCCGGGTAATCTCCGAAACGGGACCTTCACTCGCAGATAGCTGATGTTATAAGGAATAACTTAGGCTACTTTTATTTTAGTAAAATAATTAGGGTTCCGCGTAAAAAATAAAACTCTTGAAATCCAATATATATATTCTATGTTAAGTGTCTATGTCGAAGTACTCTAAATTTCTTTTAAATTAAACGCGGGTGAAACTGCGTGTCCCAGCTAGTGTTAAAATAAAATAAGGAACGGAAGCTTCGAATGGCACAGACTTAGAACACTTTCTATATTACATCAGAACTATGAGTTTTGATGTAATATAGAAATAAAGTATGTCTAAGTCGCATGAGACACTTCTAGTTACAAAAATATTGAGAATAGAGATACGGATTAAGCTCCTACCTGTATCAGTAACGATCTTTACTATAGAGCTCTGAACATTACGTAGAGCTTGTGTGAGCGTATCTCCAATACAACTGTTGAGTGAGTTTGATTGTAAGAAGAAAGAACATATGATCACTCCATTGATTTGAACTCTGTGGTCTCTCTATACCAGGGATTCCCAAAGTGGTCGATTCGACTGTCGATCGGGGTATCGGAACCTCTTAACAACTCAGTATAGAAGTGTCTTCTTCAGGACACGTTCTAGCTATTACCTATTTCATAATTTTGGCCGAATGAAGTCCACTGCTGGACACAGACCTCCCACAAAGATCACCACAACGACCCAGATGAGTACGTTGTGTGCTCATAAAAACAAGTATTTGGACAGGTATCTGCCATAAAGCGAACTTCAAACTCAGGTATGCCAAAGAGCAACGCGAGATACACGCGAGCACAGTATATTAGGTTTTAGAAAGCTGGATTTTGAAGACAACAGCCAAACTGAGAGTGTAGTTTCTTCGCGTTAATGCTCGTTTGTACACCAAAAAATCTACTAGTAAGTACTACTATTCTACCGCGGCGTAAATGTCACGACGATCTGCGTGTCCGCAGACAGGTACTTATGAACGAAATTTTAATGAAATAAAGACTTGAACAGAATTGGGGGAGGCCTTTTCCTCGCCATAATATGTTACAAATGTCCGTCGCTGGAGATTGCTGGTATTTTTTATTGTTAACAATGCCTTCAACGAACAATTTATTGCGTCGGACAAGTTAATTCGCGATGACGTAATGTCTGGCTATGCATTCATGGTGCATACACAAGATAGACCTGCACTATTGTTTAATGTAAAACTGATGCTTTATATTGTCGCGGAGTGCCTCTCCTCTGCGTATTCCTCCGGCTAGCTCTTATGGGAGGCTTTCTCCACGGCAACGAAGTATCCGTGTGCATATGATGTAAATGAATGAAACACACGGACGACACAGAAAACAGATATATTGTTTTATCCTAATGTTTTATTTGAGATATAGCTTAGTTATCATATTAAGAATAGTTAAAAATAAACATTTGTAATATTGCAGCCTATTTGAAAACGACAGCTGTGTGTGGAACCAGTCGCGTTAAGCGTTGTCAATGGAATGATGAAAATATGAAAAACGATTCAACACTACATACTACATTCGAATTTAGCAAAGAATGAATTGGTGGCCAGTGATGATGAAGATAAAAGGTATGAAGTCATGGAAGAGGTTGATTGAAATGAAGATGAAGGACGACTTCGTCACAATATGTGTGCTCGTGTACCTTATGTGTGCATGATTTCTCTACGTCATTATAGACGCCACACATGCCTGTCTTGTCTCGGCTATACGGCATATACGGTAAAGGGCGATGACAAATACATACATGTGTGTTTTTTGAAATTGATAAAGAATTTGTAGCTTCATACATCTGTGTTTACGTGCGGTGTCCGGGTTTAAGAATATAGCACCACTCCATCTCCCCCGTGGATGGCGTCAAAGGCGGGACCCTAAACTAGAACCTCTAAACCCGCCTGCCAAGCGTGTGAGTACTGGCAAATTTCCCCCAAAATGACGACACAATTGTGGAAGTTATAGGAGACGCCTTTGTTCGGCAATGGATGCCTTTAGGCTGACATGATGATGAACCGCATATGATAAAACTTAACGGTGGTAACGTAGCTGAACTGAATATAACTCATATTGAACATAATTTATTTACTATAACATTATGTCCTTTTATATATTTATTCATAATTCCTACACCAGTTTAAGGCTATCGAAAAGGAAGTTCCGTTTTATGATAAAACTATATAATTAAACGCACAAATACATACCAATTTGAATATAAAAATATTTTAAACTTGCGTTTTACATTTTGATCAAGCCATAAATCTCCATTTAGAGGTAAAAGGCACAGGATATGTCAAGAAGGTTTAATGCGTGCCATTTCTTTTTCACCGATTTAATCAACTGAAGCCCACTGCTGGACGCAGGCCTCCCCTAATGTCAGAATGATCGGTCTGGGTGTGTTTTGTGCGCATTATGTGATACGGGGGGGTTATTGTCATAATCGCCACAATTGGCAGACGGATTAGCGATCGCAGTCGAGTTGTAAATGTACTCGAAGGACGCTGCTGCACATCCTCCGGCTAATTCCATAGTCACCTTTTACAGCACCCACGAGATGAGGTAGAATGGTGCTATTCTTAGCCAGTAGAACTAAAGTTGCCGACATAGCTGAAAGGATTAGTAAACTGAAGTGGCAATAGGCGGGACACATAGCTCGTAGAATTGATGGCCGTTGGGGAAAAAAGGTTATCGAATGGAGACCGCGCACCGGAAAACGCAACGTGGGAACCTCCAACCAACAGACGACCTAGTGAAGGTCGCTGGGAGTCGTTGGATGCGGGCGACATGTAACCGCTCGTTGTGGAAATCTAAGGGGAGGCCTTTGTTCAGTAGTGGACGACCTGAAGAAATATAAAGTATCTACTTTATATTCTACATTTACGCATAATTTCACATATACACGCTGGTTACGAGTGCTACATCAGACCACCTAAGTTACTGCTTGAGTACTACGCACCTGCCTTTTTGAAGGACAACGCTATAAAAAAGCGTGTGTCCTTCTATAGCGTCGCAAGGCCTTTTTTTATTTTTTGGTGTCCAGTGGAAATTCTACATGGAACTTCCTTCGCCCGGGGAAGGGCGAAGGGGTATGCCGGACTCCTACCGTCTAAAACCACTGGAGCGGTCATCTTCGGTACCGAAGGGGGGCTCCAGGTCCTCGTAAGACCACACTAGAGCCGCCCATTGATGCCGCGCCTTTAGGCACATCTCAGAGGGGATGACTGTAAAGCGGTCACCCCCTCTAGCGGAGGGCAGGCGGCTGTAAAAAGGCCGCCCCCCAGGCACTTCTCGGGGAGGATTGTAAAGGATCCCCCCAAGTCTCGCGTCGCAAGGCCTGGCATTTTCGTCAACACAATACACGAAATATAATTTCTTAGGCTTGTAATGGAAAACTTTTACTTCAATGGATCGGTACGCAAAAACTGGATAGCCTTCAACAATGCAACCTTTACAAGCTACTACCTAAGCATGTTTACATAAAGTGTGTACTATACACACTATAAGTAAACACGCTCATGGCAAAATATGAACAATTAATAAAATATTATCCTTGTGATTCTGGCATATAATATGATAACAACTGGCCGTCAAATATCCTCCGCTCCGGTGAGTTACAGGTGTCATTATGAGGAGGACGGATATAAGCATCCGTATGCACTATGCCAGTCGTAATAACAGCATACTGCAACACTATTGGCCGAATACTGAAACGCCAATTAATATTTAAATCCTGTGTTCGGTAGGAAAGTGGGCATCTCAAATAGATAAGCGAAATTAAATTGAAATGGTCGACTGGGGGGTCATCTGCTATCCTTTCAGACCCCTAAACATTTCGCATGCCCTGTGGATTTTTTTTCATCGACTTTTATTAAAAAAATACCCAATTTTTACATTCAAATACAAATTTAAAAAAAGTATAAGTCCTAGACTCTGAATTTTAATCTTATTTAGACGTGTATTGTATTACAGTACTTTTAAATTTAAAATTAGTGACATTGGCCATCTAGTTCTTTTTTAATTTACTCGCAAAATTTCGGACTTAAATTAAAGCTGTCCATGTTACAGCTATTTACATGGCTATAAAAAAAAAACCAGAAGCGACCGGGATCTTCCAACTCTCTCAAAAATTCTCTAGTCTATCCTCTTGCTAGTGAAAATTCAGAGTCTGCGACATTTACTTATTTTAAAATTTGTATTTGAATGTAAAATTTAGATATTTTTTTAATAAAACAATAAAAGTCAATGAAAAAAAATCCACAGGGCATGAGAAATGTTTAGGGGTCTGAAAGGATAGCAGATGACCCCCCTAGTCGACCATTTCAATTTGGCACACGATACACCAAACACCCTGTATATTAAATCTTTAAGTCGTGTTTCAGTATTCGGCCGTATGTAGCTTACTTTGAGAGGGCCCTTTTAGCTGTAATAAATCGACATCCAAGGGTGTCCAACGGGTGGAGTGGTGCTATACTATCGATCCGCCTGCCCAGCATAATTATGGTCCCCTATGGCCGCTCATTGTAGTTATCATTGGGAGGCTCGTGTTCAGCGATGGACGTTTTCGGGCTGATGTGTGTATGCGTGTGTGCGGGAAGGAACTAATTCATAAAAAAATCTATGCCCCACACCACTGTTTCTCCTGTATCGTGGGGCTGGGAACAGAAAGAAATCATACAAATGTTCCGTGCGAGGAACCGAACCCGTGACGTGTAGCGCATAAAGCTAATCGCTTAGCCACTGCGCCAACCGTCACTTGAACATCATAATATATTGTTATTATTCGGATAGGTAACAAAGAGGCATTTATCATGTAACGGGGACCGTCAACCAATTCAAGGCCACACACACCCATTAAAAACATTCAAACACACAGATACGTACAATAGTGTGCGGGGCGTTTTCCTGCGCAGTGCCCTCGGACGTGAGCCGACACACAACTGGGTCACAGTACTCGAGATAACTGCGACAATTTACACGACTGCATTTTATATTTTTATGTAAAGAGTATAGAATCTAATAACACAAGATTTCATTGAAGTTACATTTGATTTAGCACACGTTATATAGTGAAACGCCGCCAAACAGTGGTATTTAAAACTTTAGACATTACGTGCTCCGGTTTGAAGGGCACTGTAGCTAGTTAAATTACTGGGCATAAGAGACTAATAACTAAAATTACTGGGCACAAGAGACTAATAAGAATAACTAATGTCTCGAAGGGACGAGCACAAAGCGGTGCCACGCAAGAGTAGTACTGGGTAGCATAACAATGGTTTTGGGCAAGCATGTCGCTTACCACCAGGCGAATGACTTGCTCGTCGCCTCGCGTTAAACGTCCACTGCTGAACATGGGTTTATTAAAACCACTTAAAGCGATAAAAACCAATCTTTATTTTTGAATATGAAGTCGGGCGGGGCCAGGTATGCCCCAACCATGGTTCATGCAGACGAACGAGAACTTAATAAATCGTATTCTCATAGACGAAGGCCCAACTGCGATGTACAAAGCAAAATAGTAACGATTGTCGACTTTGACTTCAATCAGGTAAAAATAAGAGTTAATCGTATGCAACTCAGTACACTGCTGACAGAAGTGGAAATATTTTACGAACGTGTAAAGATAATAATAATAATAATCTGTTAATATTTCTAGCCGTGTGGTGCCGGCCGGCTTAGAATGCCATTAATAACTCAACTGCGATAGCCAACCGTCTGCCAAGCGTGGCGATTTTGGCAAGACCCCGCAATGAGCACACAACACACCCATATCGGTCGTTGTGGTTATCTTCGGGGGAGGCCTGCGTCCAGCAGTGGACTCCATTCGGCCGAGATGATGAATATTTCTAATATTTTTAGAAGTATATAATCCATTTAGCACCCATTACAATAGACCTTATATTTGTAGTTTCCATCTTAAACAATAGTTTTTCACCTCCGGGCACAATCCGAGACTGCGTTTTATAGTGTAGCCATGGAGAGTCTCCCCGGTTAGTATCCCATTACATTTCAAAAGACCGGGTTCCCCATTACAGGGGATATAAGCCCGTGAATAGAGAAACATGTAGATAATAATCTGAACACCGTACAACGTTGCCTTATACATGACATTGGTGAAATATGTGGAAGATACTCTACAGAAGCCATAATCTAAGAGAAGAAGAAGTACGCCAATAATATTTTTATTATGCCTCTGATGACGTTGATGGTGAAATAAAGGTCAAACGTATTTCTGCAAAAATATGATCTCTAAAAGTTTTTTTTAATTCTATCCATATAATCATCAAAAGCAACTCTATTCCTCGAAACGGTTTTTGCAAAATGGACAATCCCCATTTCGCGCGTGGTAAGTAGGTAATATAAATCGTGTTCAAATTGAAACACTATGATGACGTCAAAGTGTAGCTTTCATCGACACGTCCGGACAACTCCGGCACTATTGTATAGACAATCGGCAGACATAACTCCCACGTGCACAAACACCCATACCCGAAACAACTATCCGTAGATCATACAAATATTTGCAGCGAGCGGGGATCAAATCCGCGACAAGTAGCGTAGAAAGCCAATTGCTTAGCCACTGCGCCAACCGTGCCTTCAATTGAAACAAACTGAAAAGAACATTTAAAATGTAAACAAATGCCAGTAGATTCACGTCAATATTACAATGGCCGGGGCTCGAACTCAATACCTTTCGATTGGCAGTCCTTAGCTAAAGGACTATTGCCGCCTAATAGAACAATAATGTTTAACCTCTCACTAAGATGTTTATTTATTTAAGTGTTTATCAAGTAATAATAAAATTGATAAAAATACTTGTGATGGATTTCCCGTCATGAAATCTTTATCAATTCGATATGAATCAGAAGCCAGGTGGTGTTCATATCTAAAACAATGCTGAATATTTTTTCTTTGTTTTTATTATCAAAATGATATAACATTATCTATTTTTTTAAATCATAATGTTGATTCAAATCAGTGCCTTAGGCCCGTATAGATCGAGATTCAAAACTCAAGTAGAATTTGAGGCAGGATTGCATTATTTGAATATAACTGGACCTGTGCCGTAGGGTTCATATTTGACTCACGCAATCCCAACTCAAATTGTACTTGAGTTATGATTCTCGATCTATAACACGGGCCTTAGTGGTGCCATGTGGTGTCTGGAAGAATATAGCACCACTCCATCTCCTCCCGTTGATGTCGTAAAAGGCGATTTATATAATAACTATAGAGGCGAGCATCTTGTAAACACGCATATATCTCTGTTGTAATATAATATTCTGTGAACATGTTTTTCGCTTATCGAAATTATCAAATCACCTATTACTCACATTTAATTTCTACATTACGCAGTTACGAAAATACATAAGTATACATGAAAGTCATAAGAACGAACACAAACTTGACATTGGGCGCTCAGGAACGGAGTTCAGCCCGCGAAGCCTGGGCCTATGGATGGCAGCACAATTTTATTTTTTATAGTTACATAAATTTAACCTAGTCTCAAAGAAGGTTACTGAAAGTTCTAAAAAGCACAAAAAGCATTAGTTTCGAAAATCTACAAACATGGCGCGCGTTTGAAGAGGTGTTATGCAACTTACTGCATAATTATTCATCTATATATTATCTATACATAAATAAGTGAAAAACTTTGTACATTTACACCTTTTTAAGCACATGGCGCGCACGCAGAAGTGTGATATTTGACAAAGTTATAGTACATACGGAGGAGAAGTGCAGAAAGTGAAAATATGTAAATAATGTGTTACTAATATAGTAAACCAAATTTTAAAAAAGTGTGCGTTTCAGCTCCGACTCACGACTGGAGTTTACTCCTTATGAACTATTGTCTCAGTAATTAATAGGCAGTGAGGGTTAATTTCCCCCACCGAGGATTTTCTTCCACCGTCACTTAAACTAGATTTTACCTTATTTTATATATTTTTTCGATATATACATTAAATTAAATAATATAAAACTTTGACATCAAACAACATTTGACGCATACATGACTTTAAAGCACAAGGTGCGCAAGGTAGGTGTACACAAAAACGTAATCCATTTTAGTTAATGCTCGAAAAAAATTCACTCCCCATAAATTATTCAAAATTAATTTAAATCGATTCTTAAGAAGTAAACTTTAAACATAATTAATTACGGTGGAATTTCTACCAATGGGCGACCTCTTGTTTATGTTAAAAACCTGGACTTCATCTAAATATGTACAAAATAATTGCTAAAACTTATAATTTTTACGATTATCTCAGGTGAAAAGAGGGCGACTTTTACCCACCTCCTTTCGAAAAGGAAATAAACCACCAGCACTGGCATACCCAAGGAGGGTTGGCGTGAGGCAGGTGGCTAACTGTAAAACCCTTTTGCCAAACCTTTGCAATATGATTAGTATTTAGTAAGGACGATCAAATGCGCGATAGGGCTAGGGCATACCCCGAAGGCGACGCGCAGGAGCAGCACCCGGCTTCTGTGAGAAATGGAAGAGGGTTTGAGGGCAACGTAAGTATTATCTCGAGAAAGTGAGATTGGAGGTATACTAGTTGGAATGTTGGGCGACGACTGGAAAAGCCAGAGAGTTAGATGAGGTGACGGCTGATAGAAAGAAAGAAAGAAATTATTTATTTGGTCGAAAATGAGACACACATACAATTAATTACACAGCTACAAAACAAAAACACAAAGAAAGTTGGAATGTGCCTCAGGGTTCGCCAAAAAGGACTTGGTTCAGCATATGTCAGACGGCTGCCTGACGCTGGTTTTCAACCAAACCGTTTGTGATTCACGGATGTGAACCAGTGCATTTATTTATATAATCCTACGGATTTATTTGCATGTTGAAGAAACATAATAAAAATAACAAAACGGATTAATAGTAATAGGTATATAGTGGGTAAGTGTGCATTATTAATATCAGTAATATTATAATAAATATAATTTGTATAAACACAATTCAATTCAAATGTAGTGTAATAATTATAAAAAACAACTGTGTGTTACAGTTGTTTTTGTCGCTTCTTGTTTCGCATGTCATCATTCATAATTGATAAGTTATATCCATAGTAAACGTAATCCACCAGCACACGCAACAAGGATACATGCCAGTAGCCACACGTGCATTCACGTTCACTGTTCCCCACGTTCGCGTACACCAGCCTTACACAAAGTTATGTAACGTGCACTAAATAAAGGACGTGTTGACATTTATCATATCTAGTTTCCGTTGTCAGTCAGTCAGGTACCGCCGTAGGTGTTTTCTGAAGATAGGGTAGAATGGAATAGAAAAACGTATTGCACCAACTCTAAGTAACTTGGGGCTAGAGCAGGACGATGATGATCGATCATTGAAAGGAACGTGGGACAATGGTAGTAAATATTTATACTTTTCTGCACAATGGTGGTACACAAGGCGGACTTAATGTCATTTATATTCTCCACCAGTCAACAAAAATGTATGGCGCAAAGAAGTGTAATTTCTTTGAATGATTATCCCATGTAAAATCCAATGTCAAAAATCCCTAAAAGAGTGGCTCCAAACTCTAATGTTTAAAGAAACCGAACTCATATTATGGTCAAAGTTATTTTTTTTAGCTAGTTCCTTGGGTTAGTTTTATAATATGTCCTAAAATACATGCTTATCCTGCCTAAACATGTTCTCAAACGTACACCTGATTACATACACTGATGCATAAACTCACACCCAATTACATGTACTCACAGTCTTTTTCTCATATACACGCACACACCCTCCCAAACACACTTACATATATCGACACCTGTATCTGCTGAATAACATAAATGTGTTAATCTAAATTGTTAATATAATTTTGCTTCTTGTTTACTGTTCTTTTTAAAAAGAACGCTATTTACTCTATTATTGCTATTTAAGAAGTCTCATCATATCAGCCACAGGACGTCCACTGCTGAACAAAGGCCTCCCCCTTAGATTTCCACAACGAGCGGTCACATGCCGCTCTCATCCAACGACTCCCAGCGACCTTCACCAGGTCGTCTGTCCACCTCGTTGGAGGTCGTCCCACGCTGCGTTTTCCGGTGCGCGGTCTCCATTCGAGAACCTTTGTGCCCCAACGGCCATCAGTTCTACGAGCAATGTGCCCTGCCCATTGCCACTTCAGTTTACTAATCCTTTCAGCTATGTCGACAACTTTAGTTCTTCTACGGATCTCCTCATTTCTGATTCGATCTCGTAGAGAAATACCAAGCATAGCTCTCTCCATAGCTCGCTGAGTGACCTTGAGCTTTCTTATGAGGCCCATTGTGAGTGACCACGTCTCTGTTCCATATGTCATCACTGGTAACACACACTGGTTAAAGACTTGCGTCTTGAGGCATTGCGGTATTGTTGACGAAAAGACGTTGCGAAGTTTCCCGAACGCTGCCCAGCCGAGTCGGATTCGACGATTGACCTCTTTCTCGAAGTTGGACCTACCTAACTGGACAGTTTGTCCTAGGTAGACATACTCGTCAACAACTTCGAGAACAGAGCTCCCAACGGATATTGGGATGGGCACGACATGGGCATTTGACATGACTTTTGTCTTGCCCATGTTCATCTTAAGGCCCACCTGTTGGGAAACTCTGTTGAGATCATCGAGCATTGTGCTGAGCTCTTGCAGCGATTCTGCCATGACTACGATGTCATCGGCAAATCGAAGGTGAGTGATATACTCGCCATTGATGTTAATGCCGAATCCTTTCCACTCCAGTAGCTTGAAGGCATCCTCCATTGCAGCGGTGAACAGTTTCGGGGAAATGACGTCCCCCTGTCTCACACCTCTCTGCAATGGAATTGCCCCCGTGCTCTGTTCATGTACTCGGACCGACATGGTGGCGTTTCTGTATAAGCACTTCAACACTTCAATGTACCGATAGTCAATCTGGCACCGCTGCAGAGACTGCAGCACTGCCCAGGTTTCGATCGAATCGAAGGCTTTCTCATAGTCCACAAACGCCAAGCATAGTGGCAGATTATACTCCTCGGTCTTCTGTATAACCTGCCGCAGCGTATGGATGTGGTCTATGGTACTGAAACCTTTTCGGAAACCGGCTTGTTCGGGAGGCTGGAAGTCATCAAACCTGCGCTCGAGACGATTTGTGATGACCCTTGAGAACAGCTTATAAACATGGCTCAGAAGTGAGATGGGTCTATAATTCTTCAATAGGGTGTTATCACCCTTTTTGAAGAAGAGCACCACCTCACCTCTGTTCCACGCTTCCGGCGTTGTGCCCTCGAGTAAGACGGAATTGAATAGCTTCTGAAGGACTTTAAGTACCGGTGTGCCACCCGCTTTCAGAAGCTCTGTCGTAATTCCGTCTCCACCCGGCGCCTTGTTATTTTTAAGCTGTTTCAAGGCCATCCTAATCTCGTACAGGCTGATGTCCGGGATATCCTCGGTATAGTGTCGGGTTAGTTTGGCTCGCGGGTCTTTGTCAGAGCCAATGGTAGGTATACTTACCGAGGTGTATAACTGCCGGTAGAACTTCTCAATCTCTCTCAAAACCTCTGGCTTAGTCGACGCTACACTGCCGTCCTCGGTCTTCAGCTTCATAATACGACTTTGCCCAATAGACTTGTCTCTTGCGAACACTTTGGAGCCTTGATTCCGCTCAATCGCCTCTTTAACACCGTTGGTGTTAAAGGTGCGGATATCGTGACGCAAGGACTTCCATATCCGTCTATTGAGCAGTCGGTATGCTTCAGCATCACCGGAGGACTGCAGCGTCATGGCGCGTCTTTCTGCCATGAGGTCGAGAGTGTGATCGGAGAACTTTTTTGGTCTACCTTTACGGTGGGCCTTAAAGAACTTAGACCCAACCGTTTGGACAGTTTCTACAAACCTACCATTTAAATCGTCCACAGATACGCAATGTTCTAGGCACTCGAAGCGGTTTTGGAGTTCGAGTTGAAAGCTCTCGGGGTTTTGGATATGAGCACTAGAGGGCCGGAGCGTAGACCTCATCAGACGAGACCTCTCAACTTTGAGATTAATATTCAATGTGCCTCTTACCATTCGGTGATCACTACCGGTTTTCACCCTGTGGATCACAGAGACATCATTGAATATTTGCCTCCTATTGGTCATGATGAAGTCAATCTCATTCCTCGTGGAACCATCGGGACTCATCCAGGTCCATTTCCTGTGAGGCGGCTTTTGGAAAAAGGAGTTCATCACGAAGAGTCCCTCCTTTTCCAAAAAGTCGGCCAGCCTCTGTCCCCTGGGGTTCCGTTGCCCATATCCAAATTGCCCCACTCTCAACTCACCATCGCATCGAGTGCCCAGCTTCGCGTTGAAGTCCCCCATCACAACAGTGAAGTGTGTCTTCGAGGTATGTATGGCCCTACTTACGTCCTCATACATACTCTCTACTTCATCATCTGGGTGTGTCGAGGTCGGTGCGTAGACCTGTATGACCTTCAACGAATACCTCTTGGATATTCTGAGTATAAGGTACGCTACCCTGCTCGACACACTTTCGATAGCCACTATGCTGTTAATGAGGGACCTGCGGACGAGAAACCCGACACCACCTTGAGACAGATGTTCGCCTTCCCGGTAGTAGAATAAGTTGCCAGATTTCAGGGTTATCGTGTCCTCGCCCTCTCTTCGGACTTCTGATAGACCCATGATATCCCAGTGCAACTTATCTATTTCTTCTTCCAGCTCAACAATCTTTTCGTCTGCCCTCAGTGTGCGTGTGTTATACGTTACCAGGGCCAGTTTTCGTTTGGGGTGGTAGCCGGATCCCGTCCGGTGATTCTTAGCACCCCCTGCCCCGCCATTACCGTGGCCGCTACCATGACCAGGAATAGCGGGGCTGCCGGGAACTGGGGGCCGGTGCATTAGTCGTGTCGTCATTTTGGGGGGAATTTGCCGATACTCACCACGCTTGGCAGGCGTGTTGGTGAGCGCAGTAATGCTTCTGTTCAGCAAAGGGACGCTGCTGCCCATCCCTTTGGTTAAGAGTCCCTTAGTCGACTTTTACGACCTCCACGGGACAAACATTGACTCAACATTGTTAAAATAGTATGTGAAGGAAGTAACGAGATAACCCCAACACAAGTATTTTTATTACTAACTGGGGCTACCTCAGTTTTTGCACGACCTTCAATGTATGTAATTCAATAAAACATAACGCGTTGCACACAGAGACTATCCGAAAACTAACAGAAATCATAATCATAGCTTCCAGAGAAATGAATCTTAAGAAACAGTAGGCCGTGGTCATGACTGACGAAAAAACCATTATCGTTAAAGCAAACCATTGGCGAAGGCTATGAACAGAATCCGAAATAGTTTGACAGGCCGCCCCGTGCCAGCTGATGCCTGCTGGGGCAGAAAGGTTCTCGAGTGGAGACTACGCACCGGAAAACGCAGCGCAGAACAGCCTCCAACGAGATGAACAGATGACCTGTTGAAGGTAGTTGGGAGATGTTGGATACGGGCGGTATGTAAGCAGTCGTTATGAAAGTCTATAGCGGATGCCTTTGTTCAGTAGTGGATGTGCTTCCGCTGATACGGTAATGGTGACGAGAACAGTGCAACGGTGGTCGCCTGTGGTGGTGAATGGTGACTCGTATACAAGACGCGGGAAGGCGCTATTAGACAAACGAAAAATGAAATATCCTGCCTTGGAAGAGAACATGCGATAGGCCAAAAGGCATTCGGCTATTTTAATGTGACACTAGAACTACATCAGTAGAACCTACTGCTTTGGATCTAACCTAGAGATATTTAATGCAGGCAACTCTAAAATTTTTCCTCAATATACATTTCATGTCCTGATAAGAATAGATTCGAATCAAGACAGTAATTTACAGATTATCTTTATGATTGTTATTGAGTGTACTACCGCTTCGCGACGTCTTTTATGGCTGATAATACTGTTTATTTTCTACCAGCCTGTAAAAATATTCCATACCTATCTAAATGTAAGATAAAGTTTAGTTCAACAGCAATGAAGATTCCGTACCGTGCACGGAATTATGGTGTCTTCACACTTATCCAACAAGGAATCGCACTAAGCCGTCCATAAAGACGTTTATGTGATCCTGCTGAAAGCGATACCGCGTCCATAAATATGGGGCCATCGTAAGCATAGCCTGATTTACCATGAAGGCTACATGTTATGCTGGAGCTGGAGGGCGCGAGGTATAAAACCGGCGACCTAACCAAAAAATCGTTTCAGATTATGAGTCGTGCCTCCTAGGACGATGAAGTGCTGCAGCACTGAAAAACTCGCAAAATTCCTAATTCTGAGTGGTGTAATTACTTTTATAATGCTACTAGCTTTTGCACGCGGCTTCGCACGCGTGGATTTTGGAAATCTACATCATGGATATTGTTCATACAAAAATACAAAAATCGCTATAAAAAATTGGGGGGCGGGGGCAGGAGGGTGAAAAATACTTCACGACCTATTCCTATATCTACCGAATATACAAAATAAAAAAAAAAAACATTAAAATCGGTTGGGCCGTTTCGGAGGAGTGAGACCACAAACACCGTGACACGAGATATTTATATATTGGATTTAATAGTATTTTTAGCCACCCCGGTTATATCAGGCAAGAGGTGGTGGCTTTAGGGGTTATATCAAACCAGGCCCTTACCCTAGGAGGGTGTGTAGACAGATTACATTGAAAACCTGTTTCCAGACTGTTCCGATTCGGTTTAAAACCTAATTAAACCCCATCCAAACCTATCAGACACCTATATTATCCTAGTCCAGGGTAGCAATACAATTACGGGCAGGCATGACACTCATGACCAGGATACCGCACAGCACACGCTCGAGGAATGCCCGGCGTGGGCTGCCGAGCGGCGGATCCTTGTTGATCGGATCGGGCAAGATCTCTCTCTGCCGGCAGTAGTGTCGACTATGCTGGCAGAGCATGAAAATTTGAGTGCAGTGGTCTCCTTCTGTGAGTGCGTCATGCTGCAGAAGGAGACCGCAGAGCGGGATCGAGAGAGGGCCGACCCCGCACGGAGACTGACTAGACGGCGCCGGGGTAACAACCGCCCCGACGCCCAGGTCCAACACGCCTAAGTCCCCCGCTGTCGTTATATAGCTAGGGGCATCGGGGGTGGCGGACGCGTGGTTTTTTTTCGGGGGTCTACGTGCTCATACCGAGTGGCCTCCGGGAAGGTGGTGACCGGCTTACAGTCATCCGCTTCGAGATGTGGCTATAGCCGTGGCACCAATGGGCAGCTCTAGTGTAATCGTACGAGGACTTGGAGCTCCCCTTCGGTCCGAAGATGATCGCTCCGCTGGTTTTAGCCGGTAGGAGGCCGGCATGGAACCAGAACCAATTACATGATGTGTTTCTACAAGAATAATAAAATAGGCATAACGCTTACCCCCACGCGGATCACCAGCAGGCAGTATTAAAATAAAATAAAACTCATGCACGAGTACAACAAAATGTTAAAGCTACATCATGATTAACTGGTGCCTAAACCTTATCCTAAAACGAATCTATAGTTGTTTTTAATTGAACTTATCGATGCTATCGCATGTCAACATGTGTAGTAGATTGAAAATAATAGAATTGTGGGCGTTAACTTTGATTATGTTTATTTATAACGTGAAAATTACGGAGCGGAAAACAAGGTTCACGTTTTAATTCCATCAGCAAAAAAAACATTAATTGAAAGGAAAGTAACTTGTCCCCTTCATTTATGCGTTACTCATTCGAGTACAATTGTTAAACGGTTTAACTCTAGAACAACTCGGTGTTCGTTTCTATGCTCCGTAGTTTTTCAGTTAATTTATTTTATTGTATTATTCATTAGATATTTTCACACACGTTAAAGTACTAATGAACTAAAAATTAATTAATTAGTTGGAATCACAAATGTTCATCTTCAAACGATTTCATTATTTTATTTGCATGTATAGGTATTTCGTTTGGATATAGTTACTATCTATGAATGCTTTTTGCCGATTAAGTTGGGTGGATAACGTCATATTTCTTCTGATGTTTTTATGTCATGTTCTTAGTTACTTTTGTTAGTTCATATCATGACTGTAGTATCGTCCATAAACAAAACATATTCTTGGCTAATTGTTGAAAGTAGGTGATTTGTATTCAGTGATTATATGGAAGACCTGGAGTCCCCTTCGGTGTCGAAGATGAACGCACCTGTGGTTTTAGCCACTGGAAATCCGGCATGCTCGTTTGGTTCGGGGTGCAAGAAATACATGATGTGTTATATAGATATAGCCTATAGCTTAGAATACCACCACCCCGTCTCATCCCGTGGGTGTCGTAAAAGGCAACTATGGGATTAGCTGGATGATGGGCAACAGTGTCCTTCGAGTACATTTATAACTCAATTGCGATCGCCAACCCGTCTGCCAAGCGTGGCGATTAAGCAAAAACCCCTCAATAAGCACATAACACAAAACCATACCGGTCGTTGTGGCAATCTTTGGGGGAGGCTTCTGTTCAGCAGTGGACGATTTTAGGCTGAAATGGAACGGGGTCAACATTATCTAGGTACTGCCAGCAAGGAACGTCTCGAAACACAGAACTAAAATTCTAAAACAAGCAACATTTTACCAACATATCGCGTATCGCGTCAATATTTACTATTGGCCTAAAGTTAACGTGTGCCCAGTTTACAGAGCAGACGCCTTGAATTCCTATCATTCGTCAACAGACTGATTGTTTACGTCACAGAATATTGTTGATAGTTCGCTAATCAGTTAGATCACACCTTCGTAATTTAGTTTACGATTATATCTGATATTGATTATATAGTATCGACTCTAACTAATGCTTGTAAATGCAGTGACTTGGGAGACTAGAAATACTCGTATACAAAGTGTCCCAGTGGTACAGATTGTCGACCACTGATTTAATACTAAATTTGATTTTCTATTCTTTTTCTTCGTTTATATTTTGTGCATGATATCCCCGTCGGCTTGGTATACTCGTACCTTTTTTAGAGTCTATAGAGACACAAAATTCTGCTAAAATTGGGATATCTTACAGATGCGATTTTCTATCTTACTTAGCTTGCGATGTAATAAAAAATAAACTCAATAAGAACCTCATTTACTGGCAAATACAAAATGATTTTTACCGAAACAATTAACGGCCGAAATTAATAATCGAATCGAATCCAAAATCTTTGGATTTTGGACTAAAACGAGTCTGTCTGTTTTTGTGTTAAATGTGATTGTAATTTCGAATCTGATTATTAATTTAATCAAAATCAAAATAATTTATTTGTAAAACACAGGTAAAAAGTTACAAACTTGGTGGAAAATTAAATTGTTTATGTCACACTATGTTTCACCTTGAGAGGCATACAAATATTATTGATAATTTACTTCGAACATAACATAGTATTTATATTATTAATTATCTTATTAAATAATTCATCTTTTTTGGATACCCAAATCATGTAATAAATAATGATCAATGCAATTAATGCAACTAAAATGTTGATATCTTATACTGGCCACATTCTCTGTCCCAGCGTATAATGTACAATGCCATCTGAAATAAACTCAATGAGAACCCCGTTTTCTGGCAAGTACCTACTACATTTTCTTTACTGAGACAATTGCCCATCGAGAATAAGCCGTAACGTACAGAGTTGGCTGCAAATATCTCCACATTATAGTGACGCTACAGGTGATTTGGCAAGCTCTCACTAAACTCGGAATCTTGCGAGAAAAGCATGCGTATGACACACACACGATAACACACTATTATTTTTTTGTATAGGTTTTATATTTTTTGAAACTTGAATTGGGCTTTGATTGGAAGTAAGAAAAAAGCCACCTTACGACATCTATTTTTATTAAGCTATGTCTTCTTATTTTTCCTGTATTGCGGGTACAGTTAGCAAACTTTTTAAATATTAATTTTCTGTTAAATACTTATATGCACAAAAACCCAGACCCGAAACAGCATTGTTCCGTGCGGGAATCCAACTCACCAACCGTGCCCTCAATTTGTTCAGTATAGGCTGTAGGTATCTAAGTTGTTTATTTATTGTTGTGGTAGGTACTGACTAATATAACCTCCCAGTGGTATTGCTTTGAATACATTTATTTATTTGCACACACAAATCATTTATTAGAAGGCCAATTCTCGTAATTTAAAAGTGTTCAAAATAAAGTTCCGATCTAGTCTGTGTCATAAATGTCACAAATGGTATTCTCCTAAACTAACAAACAAGATCAAACGTGAACTTACACTGTGATGAGATCGAAAATAGATCGTAAGTTGATAAAAGTCAAAACGGTATTCTGCTAACATTTCGAACTGTCACATGTACTAAATTTTCATAAAATAAACGTCAAAATTGAGATCAAAATGAGACTAGATCGAGATTATACTGAAATCTGACTGAACTTTAAGAGTAGCAGAATACAATTTTTTCTGTCAATTCATAATTTAATCTCAGTTCGGTCAAGTTTTAGTCATAGTGTAAATTAATTACAATTGGCCCTCAGGTACTACTATATATAGCTTTATTGGTGCTAAGTAATTTCTTATTCCTGACTCTGCCCGCATAACTTTTTGCTTCATTTTTCATTTTTTTCATAGCTCGCTGAGTGATCTTAAACTTCTATATATAGCTTTATTGGTGCTAAGTAATTTCTTATTCCTGACTCTACCCGCATAACTTTTTGCTTCATTTTTCATTTTTTTCATAGCTCCCTGAGTGACCTTAAGCTTTCTTATGAAGCCCACAGTGAGTGACGAGTTGACAACGTCTCTGTTCCATATACCATCACTGGTAACACACACTGATTACTTTGAATAAGCGTACATATAAGCTCGTTATAAATTATATATGACGTAAGAGAAAAAATCTGCATTCTTGGCACTGGCTCCAGTTTCACGAGACGGGCAGACATAGTATTCATGACGTCATTTGATACGTTACTATGTAATGTATGTTTATTGTTGGCAAAGGTTAGGTTAGGTTAATTAAGCCGTCTCATTAGTCATCGTGATCACAATCGAGTTCATCGTAAAATCCTTGGTTAAAGCAAAATGTTATTTATAGTGGATTTTTATGATGATTTGATTGTTATTGATAATTTCACTACGGATCATATCCTTTAAAGAACAGGGATGCATCCCATACGTATATCGATACCGATATATCGGCGATTTTATTCGAGGTTTTTTTGTCGACACACCAATACATTTTCAATTTCGCCCTCTAGAAAACTAATCCGTTTTATTTCGTTCATCGACACGCATGCCTCTCTCACTTAGCTCTCATTTCGCTACTTGCTTTCCTTGGGTAATATTATAATTTTATACCTCCTTAGAATCCCTTGTTTGCCTAACACTTTGTGCGCTGGTCTTCGGAAACTATGCACGTCTTAAGGTCTGTTGTTTATGTTTTAATCATTATGAACATGCAACATGTCACCTACCTACATACTTTGGAAGGATTACATGTTCAAACCACTTCATCATGATATCAACACTACAAACAACAACAAAGGCCTTCCTCATAGACTTCCACATATAGTGTCGTCATTTTGGGGGAAATGTGCCAGTACTAACATCACACTTGGCAGTCGGGTTGGTGAGCTCAGGTTTGTCTGCTGTTCCACAGAAAGGACGGTGCTGCCCATCCCTCTGGTTTCTAGTTCTTTTGTCGCCCTTTACGACATCCACAGAAGAAGCTAGAGTCGTACATACATACATACATATAATCACGCCTCTCTCCCGTAGGGGTAGGCAGAGACCACTTCTTTCCACTTGCTACGATCCTTACATACTTGTTTCGCTTCGTCCACTTTCATTATTCCCTTCATACATGCTCTTCGGTTTAGGGTACTCTTGACCTGGCCTTTTTCCAAGACGTCCCTGATTTGGTCTTGAAACGTCCGCCTAGGTCTACCCCTTCCAGCACTTTCATTCACACTCGCCTTATACACTTTTTTCGTCAATCGTTCTTCATTCATTCTCTCAACATGGCCAAACCATCTCAGCATACCTTTCTCAATTTTTGTCACTACATCTTCTTTCAGACCACAACGTTTTCTTATCTCACTATTCCTTATCCTGTCACTCAGTTTAACTCCTATCATACTTCTTAACGCTCTCATCTCAACTGCATTTATTCTGCTTTCATGTTTCTTCTGCCATACCCAACTTTCACTTCCGTACATGAGTGTCGGAACCAACACCCCCTCATGCACAGCCAAACGAGCCTTGTTAGACACCTTCCGACTGTTCATAAAGGAGTGCAAAGCTCCATTCACCATGTTTCCTGCATTCACTCTTCTTTCAATATCACTCTCACACTTTCCATCTCTTGTAAACTTTGAACCCAGATACACAAACTCATTCACCTGTTCAATTTGTTCATCTCCAATCACGATATTGCAGTCTGTCACTGCCTCATCTCTTTCAAACACCATCACTTTCGTCTTCTTTGCATTTATCTTCATTCCCTTTCTAACAAGAGCTCCACTCATAGCAGTTACCATCTCCTGCAACTCCTCTGCCGAGGACGCAAGTAATACTTGGTCATCAGCATAGAGAAAACATTTGACGAGTAACTCATTCATTCTCAACCCACTTTCATTCTCTTTTAAATCTGTCAAGCAATTGTTCATGAACAGATTAAACAGCCACGGTGACGCTACACATCCCTGTCTAACACCCTTTTCGATACTAAACCATTCAGTGTACGCCCCGTTTATCCTTACACAAGCACTAGAATCCCTATAAAGAGATTGAAGTGCTCGTATGAGATTACCGCTCACACCGTTCACGGACAATGCTGACCACAATTCATTCCTCACCACTCTATCATAGGCCTTTTCTAAATCAACGAAGGCGCAATAGCTTTTCTTGTTTTTAGCTAAACACTCTTCGGCTATACACCGCAGGGAAAAGACCTGATCCGTACATCCCATTCCCTTTCTAAATCCCGCTTGTGCATCCCATACTTTTTCGTCTGTTTCATTCACAACCCTTTCAATCAACACTTTCGCATACAATTTACCGACGTAGCTAGAGTCGTGGTATTTGTTAACTCCTATACAATACGGAAAAACACTTCAGCGTATAGAGAATGGAAAACATAGAATCCTCAATCCTGCTTTTCATATTTTTCGGAACCGAATAGTTCTCTACCATATAAAAGGAAAACTACTATGACTAAAACAAAATTATTATGTATGCTGTACGGGAGTCAAACCACATTTCATGGTTAAAACGTCTCAAACATACAATTAAAAATATCTTCTTAAGAACAACGTCGACTCTGAGCAGCTGTGGCCGATTGTAATATGAACACATATTATATTAATTAATGCTTTTCATTTTAATTGCATTTATTAATTATATTATCGTCGTCACATATCGTTATAAGATTCATACAATAACTGTTTGCATTCAGAACGGCGCACAGAAAAGAGAAGAAGATTTATGGCGAAATTTCATTTGTATTTGTTATTTGTAGGAAAAAATTATGGCGAGATGGGGTGGACTACAAATTAAAGGACTTCACTCAGACCACAAAAAACAGTAAAAATTAAACGTTGGCCTTTGCCCTGTGCTGGGACAACACAGGCTCATAATTATAATCAGGCTCATAAATATCGGATTCAATCTTTAAATATAAACCAACCTTTTCCTTTCATCCCATGGGTATTGTAGACAGTCGCATTAGTCTCACTGAGCCCGTGGATGTAGAATATTTCTCACGGTAAATGGATTTTGGTACTTGACGTACTTTATGACTTTATTCAAACTCTTGAGTACCGACGTCACAGTGTTTAGGGTGGCAGCCATCCAGTGTCACGGCTGTTACCTTTTTAGAAGAGAGTGCCAAGTATTTGGTATTTCAATAGCTCATCTGTAAACGTAATGTACTCTTTTCTTCAATATAATATTTCCATAATCGACACGCTTGGCACAAGGATTGGCACGCTGGCACATACTTTGGTAGTCGCAGATATTAGAGCTTACCAGGATTGCCGTGTGGTGCCGGCAAAGAATACCACCACCCCATCTCATCCCGTGGGTGTCATAAAAGGCGACTATGGGATTAACCGGAGGATGGAGAGCAGCGTCCTCCGAATACATTAAGAACTAAACTGCGATCGCCAACCCCCGTCAAGCGTGGCGGTTATGGCAAAACCCCCCAATAAGCACATAACACACCCAGACCGGTCGTTGTGGCAATATTTGGGGTCTTGTGTCCAGCAGTGGACTTAATTCGACTGAAATGATGATTCGTAATTCTTAAAATTCTATTGTTACTATCAAGAATATAACATTTTCAGAGTGTCCATGGAGTTTCTTGCCGGTTCTGCTCCATAGAACAACAACTTGGAAACGTGCAACTAGTTAGGTACATTATATTTCCCCCTTTTTCAGAATGGGAAATCTTCATGGACTTCTTCCGCGCTAGGTTAGGCTTAGGATTGTTCGCGGGTTAGGCATTGGGCCACACCCACAACTAGTTTCCGCTCGCCTAAAGCGGGCCCCGTTGCCCCGAACGGGGCGCCCTTCTCTGTTCCATTTCAAATGGAACGACGGACTTAGTCAAGTCCGTCAGACACCCCTAGATGTGCCACTACTCTACCACCAACTCTTCCCATTCCCTCTTTTGACTGGTGCTGGTCGGAGGGCAGCTGGACAGCCCCTTCTTCCCCTTCGTATTAGCAGGTCGAAAGCACATTTCGCTGCGTCCAGATTGCAACGCGGCGCTGCAGAACACAGGCTGGGCATGTCTAAAAATATTTTGATTTGATTTGATAATATAGCGTCATGGTTTAAATTAGGGGGACAGTTGATTTAGCAGCGCTTAATTTGGCAGACAATACAGGTCTCCATATTTATCGATGGAGATTCGTATCGAGCAAGTTAGGAACAACTTTTTGTAAATGGAATGGAGTTGCTATTGACTTGTTTAAAACCGCGAAATGCGATTCCGCGTTAATAAAACTATGGAGTCAACTAGAGTTCATGGCAAGCTTGGCCTTAAGATAATTATATAAATAGTGTCAATCAACACATTTATGCCAAATCTGGCATCACAGGACACGGGCGATTTACGGAAGTTTATATAACCACACAGAAAAAACATCGGAATCTTCCTAGACGTCGATACTTACGTATTTTAATAACAAACAAACCATAGTACAATGCTACTCATATTTTATGTATGGACGAACGGCTGTATATCAAGCTATATTATTACACTATAAGCTGATCTCGCATTGTGTAGGATTTCCGTACGGTGAGAGATCGAGCGTTTACTGGATATGTAGCCGGCTGTACGACGTTCAGAAATATATGCCTCCCTATAACTACAAGAACAGGGTGACTTCACTTTAAAACCTAACGTAACGGTAACCTGTGACTGTTAATTGAAATATGGTATGTGGGATATAAAGGTAAATATACTGTAGGGATGTACCGGTTTTAGTTTTATCGAGAAAATTTTCGACTGGACTATTCGGTTTAGTCAAATAATATGCAGGTCTTGGCATCAAAAAGGTTCAATTTAATAATGTTGTTTGAACAGTATGATAATTGAAACTATCCTGCCGATATTTTCACATAACCTAATATTATGTTATTAGATTTACACCACCAAACTCACATGTATTTTAGCCAAATAGTTTATTGAATATTCTGATCGCATAATACACGTATCGAATATGCATACTTTAAAATATTTCGAGACGATTGAGCGAAACCAAGGCTCCAAAGTGTACGCAATAGATATGTCTACTCGGCAAAATTGGATTACGAAGCTAAAGACCGAGGACGGCTGCGTAACGTCAACTAAGGTAGAGGTTTTGAAGATCGAAGATAGGCCATTAGCCTTGGTAGCCAAGAGCCTCGACTAACACTTTAAGAAGCTCTCCTTAGGCGGCTAGGTCAAATCTTAAAGCAAAAAGCGGATCTCCCGGACACGATTCGAAACGTTAGGAGGTTCCTATTTCTGGAACCCTAACCACAGGTGGCTTGGAAACTGTCCATCTGACCCACACTCGACTAGACTGGCAACGCATAAATGGTTCTCAGTTGATGCATGTTCTATGTCACCGTTCATCCATCCCCTAAGTTACTAGGATCATCGCTATTTGTTTGTATTGCAAATGCTTTGGCAAGTGTTTTACAGTCGGCTGCCTGCCTGACACCAACCCTCTTTGGATATGCTAGTGTTGGTGGTTTACCCGCCCGTTTAGTGATAAATGGAAAACTTCCTTAGTTGCCTTCTACGACACCGACGACCGGAGTTATAACGCTATGTCATCATTATCTTTTTATTTGTGCAAAATATATTTATATTCGATTCTTTATCTTTGTTATTTTTGCATATTTTGCGGTCAGACATTTTATATGTACCTAGAATAAAAGTTATGAGTAAATAATGATTTATGAGTACTTATAAAGTTACCTACTACTTAATGATAATATGAATATACAAGTATATTTCCTTGAGCGATAAACAAATACTGTATCAAAGTTCAACCATGTTTCAGACAATTTGACAGTCAAAATATATTCGTATAATAGTATAGTAGGTAATGACAAATGAGTTTTGTTTCGACAATTTAAAAGTTTTAATTTTAACTACTTTTTAGCGGTTATAGTCATAAGACTATGCACATAAACCTTTCGTACTGCCCCTGGTCGCAAACAATATGCTTTGTGCCTAAATGTCGATTGTTTAACGTTGTTTTTGAGTGTTGAAGTTTAGTTTGTAAACATAGGCGCATATCGTTCTGGGAACTTATTTACGAGATCTTTATCGTCAGTCTGTTGCTGGTCATACTTGAGCTCATACTCGTATTAGATCCTCAGGTATGAGTTGAGCCCATACTTCAACGTGACTAAGATGTAATAAATAAAATAATAGTAAAAAGTAGTTGAGGGGTTTAAAAAAGTAATTGACTAGGCATCGAAAATAGGGCGAGTTTGGGTTAAAGTTCTAATTGCATTTGTAAAAAACTGAAACAACATAGATTTTCTTTTATGTAACGTATTTAAAGCAGTTGTGGCTGTTTTCGTTTAAAAAAAATGTATGTTCAGTTTGTGAAGGAACAGCCCCTGAAGTGAATGATGTTATGGAATTACCGAAAATGGCAACTTGGAATCGTGGCGATGAGGGAATAGTTTCAATATTTTGCCTTAAATATTTTCTCTTTTTAAATCCTCAAACGCTGAATTTAATAGCCAAAATACAAATAAAAACATAGCAAATAATAAGTATATATTGTTTTGGTTCTTCACTACTTGTAGTCTACTATAATATGGCGAAAATGGGATAAAATTCAAATGCATTTGATTTGAATTTTCTCCCATTTTTGCCATATTATAGTATATTTCGTCTTACGTACAAAGTACATATTATGTGGTTACAATTCTCTACAGGCATCGGCCTATTGCCGACTGCCGTATGGTGCCGGCTACGAATACCACCAACCCATCTCATAACGTGGGTGTCGTAAAAGGCGACTATGAGATTAACCGGAGGTTGGGCAGCAGCGTTCAACAACTCAACTGCGATCGCGAACCCACCTGCGATTGCGTAGCGATTGCGGCAAAACCACACAGACCAGATCGTTGTGGGGATCTTTGGGGGAGGTTAGTGTCCAGCAGTGGACTTTATGAGGCTGAAACGACGATCGACCTTCCTCCATTAGGGGTGACTTCCTCATATAACAAATAAACTGCTGCCGTTATGCTTTACCTAAAAGCCGTGTACTGCGGTTGATAATGGTTGGGATAATAATGAGAACAATAGGTAGCTAGATAGCTGTAGCTCTAGCTAGGTAGACGGCGCAGCATATTTAGAGTAGGAATATTCGTAATGCCCTAATGCTGATAATTTCATATAAATATAATAAAGCGAGCTTAACTCAATGTTGAGTTAAGCTTGCCTTTGTACGTACATCTTGTTTTATTTTATTTAACAATCTATGTTTTCTGTTTTAAGTTGTACAATAAAGAATAAAAATAAAAGTTCTTTGTGTATCCCACTATGATAACATTTCATAAGCCACGTAAGATTTTGCATTATCTGTATTATTTTTATGGAATGGTGAGATTACTTGGCTGACAGTTTTTGATTTGCCCTTCAACAAAGCCGTGATAAAAATGGTAGAACAATACTTAAAGAAACATGACTCAACAGTTATATATAATAATAATAATAATATCATATGTACAGTTATTAACTAAGTATGCCAGAATTCAAAGGATATAAATACAAAATATTCATCATCATCATCATTTCGGCCAAATGAAGTCCACTGCTGGACACAGGCCTCCCCCAAAGATCACCACAACGATCTATGTGGGTGTGTTGTGTGCTCACTGGGGGGTCTTGCCATAATGTCATGCCACGCTTGGCAGACGGGTTGGCGATCGCAGTTGAGTTGATAATGTACTCGAAGGACGCTGCTGCCCATCCTCCGTCTAATCCCTTAGTCGACTTTTACGACACCCACGGGATGAAATGGGGTGGTGGCATTCTGAGCCGGCACCACACGGCAGACAGAATACAGAATATTAACAACGTTTAATTAAAAATCGTACTCACGGGGAGACATCCTCGAGTAATTCATTGTCGTGACCATTAACTCTTCTGCCAAAATATGATGCCAAAAACAAGGCAATGATATTCACAAATTATTCCCAAACCGTGTCACTGATCACTTGGAACAACTCATAGAACACTTTAGTCGAATAAAAAACACACCACAAAAAATATCTTAAAAATAGAACACAAAGTTCACAGTTTTAAACTATTACAATGAAATTTGAAATTAGATTGCATGCTATATCACCGGTGGGTTCAACTTCAACAATAAACAGGTTCGCGCGACTGCTCGTTACAAAAGTAAATAAAATAATTATCAATACAGTATGATACGTTCGGACACTCAACGCGTACTGCGCGCCAGTACCAATCGCGAATAATGTTATCCAAATGTAAAACTCGTTAGTTATTTATTTATTCGCCGTGTGTACAAACCTCTTTGTTCTTTTTTATTTAGAACGTTGACTTTTGACACTCGGCGGGATGATAGAACGATGGAAATGATATTTATGTCGACGGGATAGAGTTGACAAAAGTCCGACCTTATAAAGCCAAGAAGTGAGTCGCTGAGCATTTAATCGTCATACTAATGAAATTCGAAGCGTATACGTGTTAAGAATATATCAGTTAAATGCTGGTAATCGAATCTGATTTTATTTTTATTTTAACGCATTTAGGTGATGTATTTTTCATTAATAACGGCCAGTACGAATATCAATGAAGAAAAAAAGTAATCTTATCTCTTATCTTGTCGACAAAATGTAAACGTAGACGCAGGATAATGTCCTTATTAATAAAATCGGCATCTCGAAAATTGTAAAATAAATTTATGGTCGCTTTCAATCTTGAGAGCTGTTTGTTGTTGAAAAAGGCTTTTAAAATGTCCGGTAAACCAGCAACCATGTTTGTCAAATACCGTGTCCGTATTTTGCGTGTGTAACAGATATGGGCGCAAACGATTGGTTGAACGTTTAAACTCCTATTTTTGCCGTGGGGAATTTCTCATGGACTTCCTCCGGAGAGCCGTAACAGACACTTACCTGCTAATGCCCTCAGTGCTCTTCCCTATATCTGGGGCCGCGGAGTTCGCCAGGTATTGGACCGCACTCCCGGCAAGTATCACCCCGTCACTTGCTCTGACGGGCCCAGTCTCTGTGCGACCTGACCAGCCGCACATTCCTTCAAAGGCGTGCGCGGAACAAAACCCGCCGCCCGCTGTCTCGGGCCTGCTTCTGATCGGACAACGCGGGTCTGACCGTATAAAGGTGCCAAGATGTATAAAAGGGATTCGCAGGAGACTGAGGAGGAGGAACTGCTGCGAATGCGTTCTCTTGAATTCGTTAACTTCAGTACAGGTTCTACTACGAGTACTATTAAATTCATATAAGTAATTACTTTTAAAACAACACACACCAATTGAAATGGTGAAATACTTTCGCCCAACGATTATAAACAAACGCGAATTGAAATGTGCGAGCGAGTTGCGAGAGACGTCTGCGATGTTCGAGAGCAACGGTGGAATACACATCTTTTTTTTTTTCTAAACATTTCCCCACGCTAGGATTTCTCCTGTGTCGCGGGTGCGTTTACAGACATACATTTCACACACAATACACCCAGACCCGGAACAACTACCTGCAGATCATACCAATATTTGTTCCGTGCGGGAATCGAACCCGCGACCCGGAGAGCAGCAGTCGACTGTATGAACCACTGCACCAACCATGTCGTCATTTAAATCATTCCTTTGAGCCACAGGCGAACGCGGCTAGTTGGCGTGTTTTTGTTAACCCTAACACTTGGTGATATTTTGTTAGAAAAACATGTTAGGACCTATTTCTAATAAAAATATGGCCGCCGCAGACCCGGTTTTAGATTAACTAAGACAGTACATTGGATATTGAAATGGTCTCTTTGGTTCATGGCAGGTTTTAGACCTGCCCTAGTACTTAACGGCCACCGAGTACGAACATCATCATATCAGCCAAAGGAAGTCCACTGCTGAACATATAAACAAAGTCAGGTTTTTGCATTACACAGTCTTTGAGCTATCCAAATTCGCAAATTACCGATATAGTTTTTAGTTTGGTGTGTGGGCGCAATACTAGACTTCAAACATCAAATAAATATATATCATTAACTTATAATCGATAAAAATCAAATTGTCAGCGAATAGATGAACAAAAATCCTTGATACTGGCTGACCGATCGACCTTCACAAACGGCAATGCGGCAAGAACATTAACATTGACTTCCTCCTCGTTTATAATTCACGTTGTTTACTAAAAACTTATAACCTTTCACACTCGAAATTTAAATAGCGCGATTAGTCGATGTCAAGTTACTGCACTAAAATTAGGGTGACATGCCTCTCACTCATCAAATTCCTTCGTCCAAAATTTGACTAAGGTAGGTACTTTGACGACTGCGTTATGCCACTCATCCAATATTTTTATACAAGATATGTTTCGTTTCAGCCAAAATAAAGTCCACTGCTGGACACTAGGCCTCCCCCAAAGATCTCCACAACGATAGGTCTGGCTGTGTTGTGTGCTCACTGGGGGGTTTAGCCATAATCGCCTCGCTTAGCTGACGGGTTGGCGATCGCAACTGATTTGTTAATGTACTCGAAGGACGCTGCTGCCCATCCTCCGGTTAAGCCCATAGTAGCCTTTTGGCTGATATGATGATGAATGGCTTTGGAAAGTGAATGTAGTCTGACTTCATGTTCCCACTCACAGAAGTGCCTGGGAAGGTGGCCTCTTTATAGTCGCCTTCCCTTCGCTAGAGGGGAGTACAATATTTTATTGTTCTACCCTATATACTCACATTTGATCATAATAATACCTGAAAAAATCATACGTAGCAGACTGCTCGTGTCCACGGACGCTACAAATTATTTCTTTTTTCTTTTTTAAAAACGTTGCCCCACACTAGGATTTCGCCTGTATCGTGGGTGCGTTTACAAACACAAAGTCCACACACAATACGGGTGTATCCGGAACAACTACCTGCAGATCGTACAAATATTTGTTCCGTGCGGGAGTCGAACCCGCAACCCGGTGCGCATCAGCCGACTGTATCAACCACTCCACCAACCGTGCCGTCAATACATAATATTCCATTCTAAATCAATCAAGCCCTAATTACTAAAGAGCACATCAGCGAGAGGTTTCAAAAGAGGTACTTACTAAAAGAACATAATCGTTGCATGCTCGTTACTCTATGTTTAAACTTCATTTTAATTTAACGCTCAATGTATTTTGTTTTATTTTAGTGTAATGCCCAGTTCATTATTATTATTTTAAAAACTGTGACCTCCTTCAATTAAGAGACTTAACGTGCCAAAGAACTCTGTAGTTACTTACTTCTTGTGTTTATATTTGTTGGAGGTTAAATACATAAATAAATTCAACCATGTAATTTTGAACGTATGGCCCGGGCAAAGAATAGACTACCCTCTCCACCCATGGGTGTCCTAAAAGGCGACTTAGGGTTGATGTCGGAAGGATGCAGCGATCTTCCAGTGTGCTAATAACAACATGCTGCGACAATCTATCCGCCTGCCAAGCGTGGTGTTTATGGCAACATCCCCTGTGACTAATGGTAGCGATCATTCGGAGGCCCATTGAATCCAAATAGCTTACGGAAATTTATGGCGTTTATTTCATTAATTCTATATACCTACGTGTACCATCCATACGTGACATATACATACGTGCAACATGCAACCCGTAACACATACAATTATTATATTATTAATGCACAAATATATTAATTATAAAACAATATGTTACGTTCTACTCTATATTTACATTTATTTGTTCATAATAAATGTGCAATACACAATCAAGCACACATATGTATAGTGGAACATAAATGCATGCACGATGAACATATAAAATAAAATACTACTACTCTTAATTGGATCACTTAGGAGGCCCATGTTCAGCAGTGGCCGTTTACGGGATGATGTGTGAACCATGCAACTGAATCATCAATAGTCATTCATTTATCGGCAGAAATTCACATTTGCCCTGAGGACCAATTCTCGTAATTAATTTACACTATGACAAAAAATTTACCGAACTGAGATTAAATTATGAATTGACCGAAAAATGGTATTCTGGTACTGAACTTCAGTATAATCTTGATCTAGTCCCATTTTAATCTCAATTTTGACGTTTACTGAATAACAATTTAGTGCATGTGACAGTTCGACATGTTAGCAGAATACCGTTTTGACTTAGATCAACATTCAATCCATTTTCGATCTCATCACAGTGTAAGTTCACGTTTGACGTTGTTTGTTAGTTTAGTTAGGAGAATACCGTTTGTGACAGTTATGACACTGAGACTACATCGGAACTATATTTTGAACATTTTTAAATTACGAGAATAGGCCCTCTGTTAATCAAGTTCATGGCTACGACTATCGGGTGTTTTGCTCAACCTATCTGATTAACTTTATTACCTAGGTCAGTGGAAATATCAAAAACATCGGTCGCATAATTAAATACTAACGGTTTCGAGTGCAGATTGGAGATGTATGCAAAATTGGTGACGTCGTGGTAAGAATTACAGCAGTATAAGACCTGAATTACTTGTAAATCACCATTGATTCGCATTAAGCTGGATTGTTTTGGACACACCTATACGCATCTTAAGTCAAATCCTACGATATGTGCCTATAGCGTTAATGTGTATTCGCATGCTTAAGCATCCGTTCTCATGCGTTCGCTTGATTAAGCATCAAACACATGTGTTGACGGTTGTAAGCACCCTTTAACATGTAAAATCGAGTGCTACACTAATACACATTTAAAATAGAAGATGATGAGATGATAGATGCGAAATCAGGATGCCTGCAGAAAGGAGAATTGATGCGAACCCATCTTCATAAAAAATATCTATTTTCAATAGATACAATGCAAATCGATGCTGATTAATATGATTTAGGCCTAAGTTCCACTATAAGAAGGCCTACGGGACTATCTATAGCCAGTAAAACCATGATAATAAGTACCATTCTATTAGGATCCATAATAGCAACCTTCTCCCCCAAATAGGCAAGTCTGAGTAGCTCGACACAGAAAGCCGCTATGTCTTAACGTCAACAGTTGTCATAAGACGTCTTAATAAACAGTGACGTACTCATGCGCATGAAGCCATCGCGAATTATTTCGGAAGCAATGATGAAGTTGGGTCGCGCAAAAACTGGTCTGTAGGTCGATGACCGGCATAATATATGACAATTAAGGTATTGTCGCATGCGCACCAATATTTAGTTGTTTCGGGTCTGGGTGTTAGTGCATCTGAGATTTATGTCTGTAAAGTGTACCCACGACACAGAAATCCTAGAGTAGGGCAACATTTAATTAAAAGAAAAATGAATAGATCTTGTTAGAGATCACCGGTAATTCAGTGTTTGCGCTCGTAGCGGGCAGCGCAGTAATCCAATCAAGAAGATCCAACGAGGAAAGTTCCTTAAACATTGGCGAATTTGTGGAAGATACTACACAGAAGCCAGAAAATCACAGACCAGGATCGATCTATAGAGGTTACTAGCCTACAAATAAGAAAGGTCCCTCAAGCATAGGAAGCCTGGAATGTTCTACAGAAGTTAACAGCGTGGCTACGACTTTCCTGAATAAACAGTGGAGCACTGTGTTCGCAGTAAGCAGTAAGTATTAAATATTTACATAAAGTATTTGTTGACGGATATTCCCTGTCTGTGTGTAGTACAAGCGGAACGCCTGATTGTTTCTCCTACAAACTATGTCTGACCGCGATTACATTAGTAGGTCATCTTAGTGCCTATTTTTTCTTGGATCTGTGAAATTATTACAGTAAGTCTCTTTATTGTATTGTATATAGACAAAAGTATAACAATATGAGAAGAAAATGTACAATGGGCGTACCTGTCGGTGATGGCGATCTAAGCCAGATAATCTTCTAGAAAACGCTCTTAGCAACGCTCTAAAAAAGGTCTGTTATCTTGTCGGACGTCCAGTGCTAAACAAAAGCCAACATCATAGATTTTTACAACGACCAGTAATACTGGGGGCCGGTTGTTTGTTTGTGCCGTCATTAGGGGGAATTTGCCAGTACAGTTTGCAGAATCGCTACTGCTCCATAGAAGGAACGCTGCTACCTATCCCTTTGGTAAAGAGTCGCCTCGTCGCCTTTTACATCATACATGGAGGAGAGTTGCGAGTGGTGCTATATTCTAAATCCGGACACCATACGGAAAAAAGGAAGGATCCTCTAGACAAACGCCGTGACCAGCTCCTCTCGAACATTGTGCTGCGAACTAGGTCGCAAAGACGGATACGGGCTGCTAAGCGGCGGATCCTGGTCGAGCGTATCGGACAAGATCTCTCTCTGCCGGCAGAAGTGTCGAGTATGTTGGCAGAGCACGAAAACTGGAATGCAGTGGTCTCCTTCTGTTAGAGCGTCATGCTCCAGAAGGAGACCACAG
Source organism: Diloba caeruleocephala (assembly GCA_947459985.1). Classification (NCBI taxonomy): domain Eukaryota; kingdom Metazoa; phylum Arthropoda; class Insecta; order Lepidoptera; family Noctuidae; genus Diloba; species Diloba caeruleocephala. Next base: position 13,990,322 of record OX381627.1, read on the forward strand.
AGCGGAATCGGGAGCAGGTCGATCCTGCTCGGAGAACGAGGAGAAGGTTATTCTCATACGCCCCTCTTAGGTGCCAAAGATGACCGCCCCAGTGGTTTTAGCCAGTATGAGTCCGGCATGCCCCTTCGCCCTTCCCCGGGGCGGCGGAAGTTCATGACGAATTTCCACTGGTGCCACGCCTATAGGCACATCCCCTCGGGGGGGATTGTAAAGAACCCCCAAGCGTCCCTGTTCACTGCGCTATACTGCGCACACGGCGGCGCGTAACCACATGCGCGCCAAGTGGTAAGCGTCACGTCTGCCTACAATTGTAATGCTACCCAGCTGGACTAATCCTGCGTGGCAACACACTGCGCTCGTCATCTCGAGACATTCGTTATTTAGTAATTCTATGGGCATGGGAATTATCACAGATATTATTTATTATCTACTTCTACTAATTTAATAAAGCTGAAGTGTTTGCTTGTTTGAAGGCGCTAATCTCTGGCACTACTAGGCGGAATTGAAAGATTCTTTTTGCATTTGATAGCCCGGTTCTTAGGAATACGGTTAGATAGAGGCTATACGTTCTTTCTTTCTTTAGAAAAGAAGAAAGAAAAAGAACGCTAAATGAAAACGTAGTAATAGCGCGGGCAGGCGACCGAGAAGAGTCGAACGTCTATGCCGAAGTCTCTCAATTATTTTTAAATAATCCGATTTCTTTCAAATTAAACGGCGGGTGAAACTGCGGGGCGCAACTAGTTTATTATAAAAACAACATGTATGTATGAGATTAATGTCCTAGTTTTAAGATACTGCCTTTTTTAATAAAAGATAACAAAAACGACAAGAAGAAAATCTCTTATACCTACGTATAAAATCATAATATTTATAAATGTACTTTGTACAGTCAATATTATTATCTTATGAAGCCTCTGGCATGATTCTTGGAAACAAAGATTTATCTTCGATAGTTATAGTACCTGGGTCAAAAAAATACATTTATCATATTAAATATATAAACATCAAGCTTACGATTCCTAACGAGGTAAGAACATTTAAAGGTTAGCATAAAAATATATTTACAGCCAAAGTTTTCGGTACATTGTCACTTATACCCTTATAGAATCGTGTCCAGTAACTGGAAGACTACAAAGAACAAAAAATGTTTACATAGTAAAGTCCAAATACCTTTCAAAATTTACATGATGATCAAGTAAACAATCGGTCAGGTTAAGCAACGCTTGGCACGGTCAGTCTATGGATGGGTGCCACATAGGGGTATTTGAACTGAGCATCTCCATGTTTCAGACGGCACGTAAAGAGCGTCGGTCCCGGTTGTTGTCATTAGACGGCAGTCGTTAAGCCAAGTCAGAGGTCTTTCAACGGCTTGACCAACTTTGACACAAGGTTGGCAATAAATCACATGAAAGAAGCAGAAGAACCTCATCCATAATTGACAGCACAGTTGGCGCAGTGGCTGATACAGTCGGCTGCTGCGCTCCGGGTCGTGGGTCGGATTCCCGCACGGAACAAATATTTGTATGATCTACAGGTAGTTGTTCCGGGTCTGGGTGTATTGTGCAATTTGTGTTTGTAAACGCACCCACGACACAGGAGAAACAATAGTGTAGGGCAATGTTTTTTTAAAAAAAATACTATAATGAAAGGAACTGAACCACTTGACAAAACAACACCATCCTCAACGAGAAATTATAGGAAGAACTTAAGTCAATCTGCGACGCTAACGGCCGAATACTCGAACGCCATTTAACGTTAAGTCCCAGTTAAACTATTCGAGGAACCTGATTTGGTACAAAACCCGGCGGCTCAAATTGTTTAAGCGGGGACTTAACGTTTAATGGCGTTTGAGTATTCGGCCGTAATAGTTTTACAGTTAAAGAAAATTCCATACTACGTGTTTTTCTTTTTAAAATCATACGATGCGATTTGATTAATGGAACGTGTCTGATTACCAATATGTTAATGACTTGATAAGTGCGGAAAAAAGATACGACTTATGATAAAACGCAGAAGAGATAAAAAATATTACAAAAAGAACAAGAGGTCGCTTCAAAGTTAAGTGATATGTTAGTTAAAGTACATCTATACTAATAATATAAAAAGGAAAGATTATGATATGTGTTCGTAACGAAGAAACTCAAAAGCTACTCGGCCGATTTCAAAAACTCTTTCACCGTTAGAATGCTACCTTATCGCTGAGTAATATAGCTTCGAGCTATATTAATTACTAGAAAATATTTGGGATCCCTACTAAAACTTCAATAATTTAATCCAAGGTGTAAATTCGCCATCAAATGTCTTTCATCGCATGCGCTGCGGAAACTATTCATGATATAACAATAAATGTTCTACAATATTAAAAAACACATCAATATCTACAAGAAAATTCGCGACACTATATGTCCAACTATTAAGTTTTTAACTATAAGTAACTTCTTTTTTCAATTTTAAAAGTTGATAGAAATGCCGACAAAATCAGACCATGTTTATATTTACTTATCGTTTATCCCAAATTGTTTAAAAAATAAATGTCCACCTGTGCTAAGCCGGGCCACTAGTATACTATAATAAGGGTGCCACTGCCTAAGGATGCTTCTTTTCTCATCATCATCTCAGCCAAAGGACGTGCCCTTCACCGTGTAGTCTGCCCACCTCGTTCATCCCACGCTGTGTTTTCCGGTGCGCGGTCTCTACTCGAGACCCAACGGTCATCAATTCTTCTTTTTTCACCGCGGTGCAAATCCGGTGAATATCCTCATGGACTTCCTCCGCTCTGGGGAAGGGCGGACGGGTGTGCTATCACGGGCAATAACCACCTGGGTGGTTATCATCGGCGCCGAAGGAGGGCTCCAAGCCCTCGGGAGACCGAACGACAGGAGCCGCTCATTAGTGCCGCATCTTTAGGCACGTCAGGACCACCCCCTCTAGCGGAGGGCAGGCGACGGTAAAGAGGCCGACTCCTCAGGCTTGGGGGGGATTGTACATTAAGACTTAATAATGCCTAGCCTACAGACATCCTAATGTAGCTAAACCTTTATGCGCTACGAGTCACGGGTTCGATCCCACACAGAACAAATATTCGTATGACTACTACCGTGTGATGCCGGCTAAGAATACCACCACCCCATCTCATCCCGTGGGTGTCGTAAAAGGCGACTATGGGATTAGCCGGAGGATAGGAAGCAGCGTCTTTCGAGTACAATTATAGCACATCTGCGATCGCGAACCGGTCTGCCAAGCCTGGCGAGTATGGCAAAACCCCCCAATGAGCACACAGCACAAACCCATACCAGTCGTTGTGCCAATCATTGGCTTCTGTCCAGCAGTGGACGTTTTTCGGCTGAAATAATGAACTACTACTGCTGATGTTGCAGTCCAGGGTGTTTATGCATGTGAGATTTATGTATGTAAACTGTACCCACAATACATAAGAAGTCTTAGTGTGGGGCAAGATTACACGCCGTGTGTCGTAATTTTGGGAGGAATTCGCCAGTACTCACACGCTTGGCAGCCGGGTTGTCGAGCGCAGAATGGCTGCTATACGGCAGAAGACGCTGCTGCCCGTGCCTCTGGTTTAAAGTCCCTTACGGCCGAATTCTGAAACGACAGTCAATATTGAAGACCCTCTCAACTATTTGAGACACCGCTATCCTAATGTAACTACCAGCAAGACATCAAGTGTGTATGACAGACCAAAAGTTGACGGCACGGTTGGTGCAGTGGCTGATACAGTCGACTGCTGCGCTGTGGGGCAACGTTTCTTTAAAAAAAAAAAAAAAAAAAAAAAAAAAAAAAAAAAAAAAAAAAAAAAAAAAAAAAAAAAAAAAAGTGCCAGGCAAAGGACACGCAAGTCCAGCAAGTTACACAATGTAGCGATGGAGACATCGACATCATATCGGTAGATATGGCATGTAACTCCGGCTAGGGCTACCCCATGCATCTGCACCGGCGCGGCATTGTCATGCGCGAATACTGGACAACATAGATAGCCTGTAACTTTGCGAAGTTTCATTATTTTGTATGTAATAAAAATTATGTTGCATAATTAAAATAATAGATATTATACCTGCTATACAAAATAAGTATAATAGTCGACGATACTTAAGTTTCAATGGACTGAAAGCTTCAGAAATCTTAGTCCATAATTCTACGATACTTGCGGACAAGTCTTGTTGCAATACAGTGAATTGTCGCAGAAAATAACCTTTATACTGGAGCGTAGTAATTTACGCCTAACGTTTTCGCTTTAGACGTCTTGTTGTCAAGGTTATATCCTCTCCCTAGAGTTCGTTTTAAGAGCTCCCGAGCTTAAACGGTCGTTCAATGGTCGACATTTAAAGGGGAATTAGGAGTTTTAGAAAGTTCATGTCGCCATTTAGAACATAGCTTAGAATAGAGACTGGCAATTGCCCATACAACACTAAGCCGAGGATTGTGTTGGTCGTTACATATATGAAATTGTTATGGTGTGATAGGGTATTTCATGCTCTAGTGTGATCTTACTATGTACTGGACTTGCCAACATAGTGATTATGGCAATATCCTCTATGACCGCTTTTCTGGTTGGTGATCAGATTCGTCGATTATAATCATTAAAAAAGGTTATTCTCAGATAATTTTAACCGAGTTGACATAGCCTGGGTAATTCTGAATTTGCAATTTGTCTGACTTTGCCCGTAACCGTAATAAACTATGATGAAAACCACAATTACGTGGTTTTCCTCGTCCTAAAACTGAAACGGAACCGGTTCCTACTTTATTATTGCTTACATGTGTATGAGTACGAGTCGACCCGTCATTGCCTAAACTGACCGGCGGACACGGCACACGCTGTGAGAGTGCCCACCTTGGGCGAAGCAACGCTGCGACCCCATCGAAGCGGTCGAAGATAGTGACCTCTCGCTTCCCGTTATGGTTCAGTTCATCGTCCGGAGTGAAAGCACGTGGGATGCTATCGCGTACCTTTTTTGCCAGGACGTGATGCACGCAAAGTGGCAGAACTCCAGCCTCGACGAGGTGGGGCCTGCGGGCGAAGAACTTGGGGCAGTCCGTCCCCCAACCAAAAGCAGGTTCGAGACGGCGACGCGCATTGTTCTGGCTCGCCTCTCTGAAGGAATTTGCGGCAACAAATGTGTTGCTTAATTGTGTATTTTAAGAGTATGGATACTCTTAAAATTCTTGAGGTTAAGTACTTGAGTTCCTTGCCGGTTCTTCTCCATGGGATCAACTAATTGGAAACGTGCAACTTAAATTCTGACCTTTCATAAGTGCCAGTAATTGGTTTATTTGAAATATATTATTTGACTCTGACTTAAGCTATTTCAATTCAATTATAGCTTCAGTTATTTTTCTATAATTATAATCGTTTCTAGTATCAAATGTAAGTTTTAAAGGTCAGTAATGCGTGTAATGTCCCCGTTGGTGAACGTTTATAGAATCTATTTTAACATACACTGCGTTTAGATAATGGTACTGCTAATGGATTGTTATAGGTCGCGTGTGTGTTTTATGTTGCGAACATGCTAATCCTAATACGTTACTATTTGTGTCTGTGGGTCAGTCATGATTCGAGTCGTTATATATGCGGAAATATCAAGAAACAGAGTTTCAACGGTTTAGGCCTGTATTATGTGGGGCCACGGGTGTCGCGACGCTCATATTGGGAAATCTGCGTGCTCAAACCGAGCGACCCCCGTGAAGACAGCGGCGCGCATGCGGCCACGTGCTGCTCGCGTGCGCAGCACAGCGCCCAGCGAAACTTCTGGGGAATCCTTTATAATCCCCCCAAGATGCTCCTGGGGGCTGCCTCTTCATAGTCGCCTCCCCTCTACTAGAGGGGATGACCGCTTTACAGTCATCTCCGAGATGTGCCTGATGTGGCACCATTAATAGCTTAATATTATTAAATGTACTTGCGTCTACAATTTTATAAAGAATTAAAGAAGAATGAAGAAAAAATAAAGAATAATTCAATTCGGCATGACATAGTTTACAGCGCATAATAAAAAGAATGCAGTAAAATTAAACAAACACATTTGAAAATAAGTGCACTGACGAACCGAAAGGGTAACCAACTCAGCATGTGCTGGGTGTAACAACCAGCGCTGGTTTTCAGTTGGCACCTCGCAGTGACAAAGGGATAATAATAAGTAATAAAATATTCTTGCTATAATAATAATACATTTTACTGGACAGAAAATAGGAACACTTTATACTTCATAAACATAGATAAAATATAAATGTAGTCGCATCCATTCACCAATAGCATTCATTTCCGGTCGATGCGACGTGAAGCGACGTTGTCTTGTAAATGTTTTTTTCCTAACTCACTGATATAACACTTACGCGTACAATTCTGTCGTCAAGTGTTCGATTCAACAGATTACATACTTAATATATGAAATATTTACATCGCATGGGGTTATGCACTCCCACCAACAGCGTCACTACCCACCAATTTACCAAACGAAGGCACATCTGCCGGTAATTTTCCTTAATCAACTAAAATTAAAGTAAGTACTAATTAGATAAATATTATGATTCAATAAATTAAATTCATCAATCAATTTTAAATTAACATAGTGCAAATATTTAATATGTAAAATTGAATAAAAAAGGAACCGAAAGAACCGGGTATCATAATACTGGAACCGGTTAGTTAAGACGATAAGGACCGGGTAATACTCGGTTTTTTGCAACTGGGTAGAACCGGGTGCATGCTCTAATGGGGAGCAGCGTCCTTCGAGTGCATTGACAACTCAACTGCGATTGCCAACCTGCCTGTCAAGCGTGGCGATTATGGCAAACTACTTTCCGAAAATTGTGCACTACTTTTAAAAACATTTGTAATTATTAGAAAGTAGGGTCTGTTATGAATTTATTATCAATTATCATTCATGATCATATCAGCCGAATTAAGTCCACTGCGGAACAAAGACCTCCCTCGTAGATTTCCACGCTTGTGTTGTAATTTTGGGAAGAATCTTCAGCACTCACCACGGTCGCCATGCGGGTTGGTGAGCACAGTATGGCTCCGTTCCACAGAAGGGACGCTGCTGCCCATCCCGCTGGTATAGAGTCCCTTAGTCGCCTTTTACGAAATCCACGGACGGAGATAGAGTGGTGTAAGAACAATGACAACACAGTTGGTGCAGTGGCTGATACAGTCGGCTGCTGCGCTCCAGGTCGTGGGTTCGGTTCCCGCACGGAACTAATATTTCTATGATCTGCAGGTAGTTGTTCCGGGTCTGGGTGTATTGTGTGTGGAATTTATGTCTGTAAACGCACCCATGACACAGGAGAAACCCAAGTGTGGGGCAACGTTTTTAAAAATAAAAGAAATGAATACTCACCACACATGACAGGCGGGTTGATGAGCTCAGTATGGCTTCCATTTCAAAGAATAGACGCTGCGGCCCATCCCTCTGGTTTAGAATCCCTTTAGTCCCCGTTTATGACATCCACGGGAGGAGATGGAGGTGTGCTATATTCTTGATCCGGACACTACACGGACATCGGACACCATACGCCCATTGTGTTGTGTGCTTAGGTATTGGTTATTTGCTATAATCGTCTCTCTTTGCAGGTGGTTTGGTTATCGCAGTATGTTTGTTATAACCACAGGAGAGGATGCTGCTGGCCATTCTCTTGATTTAAATCCGTGATTATGGTAACATACCCTATGGCCGCTCGTTGCAGTGATCATTAGGAGGCCGATGTTCAGCAGTAGACGTACCTATACGGGCAGTTGTCTTTTTAAATCAGCATTGTGACGAGACGAGCAAGTCATTCGCCTTAAAACAACTTAAAACAAAATGGCGGAAATTTTCAAATAGCGGCCTCATCCAACAAATGTCTACAATACAATGGTAATCGTTATTTCATGTAATAAATAAATGAGCCAATGAATCGACACAAAGGCCAAGGTGAACCGTCACGTGCAATGAACGCAATTGGTTGACACTGCTTGACCTGGCGATGTTGATGATGACTATATTAATATGATGATAAGTATACACACACATTACCAATGGTGGTAGATCTCTTATTCAAGAGCCCAGCTAGGTTGGTACCACCGTTCTAGTGTGGTCTTACGAGGACCTGGAGCCCCCCTTCGGTGCCGAAGATGACCGCTCCAGTGGCTTTAGCCTTAGACGTTACTGTGCTCCAGTTTGAAGGGCACTGTAGCTAGTGAAATTACTGGACATAAGAGGCTAAATAACGAATGTCTCCAGGTGACAGGCGCAGTTTGGCGCCACGCAGGACTAGTCCTATTTTTTTTTTATTTTTTTTTTATTGGTGCCCATTGGAAATTCTTCATGAACTTCCTTCGCCCCGGGGAAGGGCGAAGGGGTATGCCGGACTCCTACCGGCTAAAACCACTGGGGCGGTCATCTTCGGCACCTAAGGGAGGCTCCAGGTCCTCGTATGATCACACTGGAGCCGCCCACTGGTGCCACGCCTATAGGCACATCTCGGAGAGGGTGACTGTAAAGCGGTCACCCCCCCGGGGGGATTGTAAAGGATCCCCCAAAGCGTCCCACGGCAGCGCGTGACCACATGCGTGCTACCATCTTCTCTTGGGTCGCTTGGTGTGAGCACGCAGATTCCCCAATCTACGCACCCGCGAACCCACGCAGGACTAGTCCTTGGTAGCATTACAATTGTGATGGGCAGACGTGACGCTTACCACCAGGCGAATGACTTGCTCGTCTCGTCACAATGCTGATTTAAAAAGACAACTGCCCGTATAGGTACGTCTACTGCTGAACATCGGCCTCCTAATGATCACTGCAACGAGCGGCCATAGGGTATGTTACCATAATCACGGATTTAAATCAAGAGGATGGCCAGCAGCATCCTCTCCTGTGGTTATAACAAACATACTGCGATAACCAAACCACCTGCAAAGAGAGACGATTATAGCAAATAACCAATACCTAAGCACACAACACAATGGGCGTATGGTGTCCGATGTCCGTGTAGTGTCCGGATCAAGAATATAGCACACCTCCACCTCCTCCCGTGGATGTCATAAACGGGGACTAAAGGGATTCTAAACCAGAGGGATGGGCCGCAGCGTCTATTCTTTGAAACGGTAGCCATACTGAGCTCATCAACCCGCCTGTCATGTGTGGTGAGTATTCATTGCTTTTATTTTTAAAAACGTTGCCCCACACTAGGATTTCTCCTGTGTCGTGGGTGCGTTTACAGACACGAATTCCACACACAATACACCCAGACCCGGAACAACTACCTGCAGATCATACAAATATTTGTTTCGTGCGGGAATCGAACCCACGACCCGGAGCGCAGCAGCCGACTGTATCAGCCACTGCACCAACCGCAAATAGCCGCCAAAATGATGACACAGTTGTGGAAATCTATGGGGGAGGCATTTGTTCAGCAGTGGACGTATAAATGGCCGATATGTTGATGATATGATGCCACAACTCAAACGGTCGTTTGGTGTTCTTAGGTGCAGGTCTGTGTACAGCATTGGCCGTCTTTCGGTAATTGAGTTAACCCTTATCTATTTTACACGAGTTTGTCCTTAGAGATCTAAATGAGTTCACCCTGGTCGAAAATTATAATAAGTAAAATATTCCCCAACATCGATTTTCCACTCCGGTAACAGTACAAACTTATCATACAGTTAACAATATGTCGTTAAATATTTCCGTAAAATAAATACCGCTAGATACCTACAACTTACAGTCGGGTCATTTACAGCATAATATATTCGTTCAATTGAATAGTCATGAACACACAGTATTGGTAATTGCTTTTTCATACTAGAATGCGTTTTGAAAACACACTTAGTGCAAAGTATTATACTATTCAATTTAGTGAGCAGTCACGTCCAAAATGACCTTTTACACGTCTTCAATATTTAGGAGAATGCAAGGCATTACATACAAAAAGAATTTTGTGGCTTAAACTCATCACATGTTATTTTTCCCACACTAGGATTTCTCCGCCTCGTGGGTACTAGAGACCCATCTCCTCCCGTAGGTGTCGTAAAAGTCGACTAAGGGATTAGCCGGGTACATTAACAACTCAACTGCGATCGCCAACCCGTCTGCAAAACGTGGCGATTATGGCAAAATTCCCCAATGAGCCCACAACACACCCATATAGGTCGTTATGGTGATATTTGGGGGAGGCCTGTGTCCAGCAGTGCACTTGATTATCTAGGGACTCGTCTTTCATAAATTCCTCTCGCAATGCTTCTGACCAAAGATATTGGAAGAAATGAGATATGCCATGACGTTCAAAATGTATGCGAGTCTAGAAATCCAGTTTCCGCTACCATTCTTCATAAAAACACACTAATGCACACAGTTACAAGTTCTCATCCAATTAACTGAATAAACACAACATTATAATTAGCTACTCGGACAAAAACACACCCACGACTATGTAGGCAGCCAATCACGCCGAGCGTACGGAGTGCAACACAGCAGCCGTACCACGCAACGCATAAGTTTATTGGGAGTACCATTCGCTGTTCTATTCACTGCGTTGTTATTCACCGATTGCTAGTTAAAAGTGGTACATAAGAAGCATTGTATTTTGTACAAAAATAATAATATCGTTCTGCTCCATCAATCCAAATGTAACATAGTAAAGAAAACAATAATTTTTAATTTATTATTTGTATTGACAAATACAAGAAAATACATTCACTTGCATATGGTATATGATTCCTTCCTTGATAAAGTTACTATTTTCGTTTCGGTCGCATATTATCCCTGAACAATACGACAATTTAACTTCACTTACGCGATCGAATCTCAACTGATGTTATAAATCGGCCATTTTTTTCGAATGGCCCGGATTGTGCATGTCGCGGTGGCGCAAATACGCCCCCGTACCACTTCTCCTTATTTTCCATTTCTATGGCTTCTGACATACTAACAATATGTTCTTCCAATCATCCGCAAACAAATCACAACTCGGATGAGAATCCAAGAGTTCATTGAATAAAGCGTGAGTGAGAAGTTAGCGAGTTAGCTCGCACCACCGTGCGATATGAAGGAACAGCAAAAAGCTTGTATTTCCTGCTGTAATGGTAATTTTCTGGTGCGAAAAATCGAGCCAGTTCGTTATGCAGGTATGGTGCATCAATGGACCAGATATAAATCTCACATACACAAACACCCGTCTGCATTATCTGCCTAGGCCATACAAATATATTTTTCAGTGCGAGTGTTGAACCCGCAACATGTAACGCAGAAACATGCTCGTCACAAAATGTTTGAATAAACACTTTTACTGGAGACGTGTAAATGGGGCTTAAAAGTTTATAACTGACATAGACAGAGACAACGTTCGACGACACTTAACTATGTGCTTACCTGATAAGTAAATATATGCTACAATATGCGTTTAAAGTTTTCGAGAGCCTCTCAGTACATACCTGTGAACAAAAAATATGTTTTTGAGTACACAATGCAGGTTTTCGTATATTTTCGTTTCTTTTATGAAATAAAATACTGATACATATGTTAGAATTAAAGGACGTGATGTAAAGGTGTAAAAATAAGCAAAAATTTAACATTTACGGTCGCAAGATTTCCGTTAACTGAGTTATTAGGGTTCCGAATGTCCGAGGAAATAACGGCGGAACCCTTATAGGATCACTCGTGAGTCTGTCTGTTCGTCTGTCATAGCCAATTTTCTCCAAATCTACTGGACCGATTAAGTTGAAATTTGATACACATATGGATTTTTGCAACTCGAACACGTATGTGTAACCTAAATAAATGAATTTTGAGTTTGGAGGGCAATATACAAAACTAAAGAATAAAGTTCTGCAAACTGTACGGTGTAACATATGAAATGGAAGGGCTTGCTTTGAGGGTCTCAAGTGTATTTATTTTATTATTTTAAAATATATATTGTTAAAGTTATTTAAGAAATTAGACGAGAATTGACCATGCTCCTGTATCTCACAAACTTGTACAACTGTACAAAAGTGTTAACTCAATCTGATAAATAAATAGTATAGCAACGCATACGGGACAAACAAACATTAATTTAATATACCTATATAATAAAGTTATACGTACGATATCGTCATGTGTCTTTAGCAAAGAATACAACATCGAATTTTTAAAAGCTTGCTTTGCTTTTCCTTTTTTTTCAAAACGTTTGTGCTACTTTCAAAAAAGGTCACATGAGCATGAATAATCTTATACATATAATTCTTCTGTACGTGTGTATGTCACTGAACTCCTCCTAAACGGCTGTACCGATTTTGATGACTTTTTGTGTATGTTTGAGAGGGTCCCTGGATGGTTTGGATTCATAATTGGATCCGGTAGGGGGCGCCTGTACGAAGCTGGGGCGGGCATCTAGTGAAAATATATTATTCGAAGACATTTTTCATTTTAATTGAATTTTAAAACATCAGAAAACCATTCCACTGTCCAATGTTTATGTCAATTAACGTTTACAACGTGACCTCATCAACAGTGCTATGTTCCAACATGAAGATGTTATTATATCCGCGAGGCGTTCCCCGAACTGCGTTGCTTGCTACATCTGCTGCAATCTTCACAATATTTGCCGATGCTCCTATCAACAGTTTACACTATAAAATACACGTTTTGAAGCTGTTGATGGATTTTATACTGAGTGTAGGGACATTTGACATATTGCTATTTATTGCCAAAGATGATCGCAGAACATCCACCATGGTATTTTTTTCTTTATTCAGTGAAATCCTCATAGACTTCCTCCGGCCTCACCCAGGGCCGGTGCCGGACTCTGCGGCTAAAACCCCAACATAGAGCCTATCCCAGCTATATTGTGGTTTAGCTTTTGATTCAGAACGACAACATTTCAATATAAAATCTGAATCCCCTTGAAATAAAGTTTACTATTTTGTAGGATATATACTCGTATATGCAATTTTTAACAATTGTTTTGATGCTTATACTTCTTTTTTCAGAAATCGGAATAGTTCCTCATGAATGCCAAGACAACAGATGTTTTGATATTTTAGACAACTTATTTGATTTCTTAAATGGGGAGTTCTCAGAATTATAAAAACATAGTGGCAAACCCCTTCTTGGAGCAGCAACCCCAAATTCTAGTCACAGAACCATATGGCGCGAATAAAAAGAAGTATTAAGTACGATGAGATTTGTAGATAACAATAATAAATGGGCTACTGTACCCAGCATCAAAAATTGGCTGCAAACAATTGAAAATATGGAATATATTGTTGTTATTTTATCCAAACAATACAGCTTGACATCTCTGATATATTTCAATCAGATTGCTTGGACTTGAAAACATAAGAAATTATTTTTGGCTGTATAAAGAAGCTATGGTTACCGTAATAACTCTCCTACATGTGCAGGATTTGAAGCAGCCTTTGCACGCATGCCTTATGAATAATATGAGCAGTGTTCACTCACAAAGGTCCAACTATGAAGTGGTCAAATGAAAAATCTTGCATTCATTAAATAAATTGTAATAAACTTTAAATGTCAAGCTGTATGTAGAAGTTGATTATGATGACATTTATGGTGACCACATATTGATTGATGTTGATGAAAAAAAAGAATCCTAAAATAAGACTGTGGATATGTATTGAGAATGAGAGAGAGAGATTGAGAATGAGAGAGAGAGAATGAGAATTAAATAAGAAAATATGTGTATATATGCATACAATGTTTGTATAATGAAGACAGGGTCAATGTTATTCAAATTAGGGAATTCTTTGAAAATAAACAATGTCTCATGTATCCATCTAGCGACCTTATAAAATGCTTCTCCAACATTCAAGATGTGGTCAGCAAAATACTTAAAAAGGATCCTAAAAAATATCAAACAATGTATGAAAACAGTCCTTACAGTAATAATTGACTACAATTTCATTAATTGAAAAGAGCATAGAATAAAAATAATACAAAAGCTTGAAGATTTATGCACTAATATGTTATAATAAAACACTTTTAAACGGATTACATCGCTTAAAAGTGTTTTATCATAATGTGTATTAATCGCAAAAACCTAATGCCGCGGCTACACGATGCTCCTCGCTCTGCTCGTCGTGTTGCCGCGATGTTGCCCCAGGCAGCCACACGCTGCTCTGCTCGCCATACTACTCGCCACGCGCCGCATTTGGCGTTCGCCTCTCGGCAGTGGAGGTCAACATGCGTGATTTGCATTTATAGCATAGCAAATTATATTAAATAATTTAAACGAAACAATATCATTAATCGCCCTAAGGGGGTTAATTAGGAGATTCTCATATACAAGTACATAATAATAAATTAATAGTAAGAATATTTTTAAAAACATTACAAGTTTTTAATTTAGTTACAATGTATGTTAGTTTGTTTAGGTCAAATCTTCCAAGCCAAATTTGAACCTTTTCCTCTAAAACTTAGGACTTTGAAATGTTGCATGCTTCTTTAGTTACCACAATACACTAAAATGATTCAAATAACTTGATGTTGCAGACAGGATTGTCTCCTCATGGAGACACTCCTCAACGGTTAGTAGCATGGACATGAATCTTTGCAAGTTTGTTCAGTTCTGATGACAATACACTAAAATGACATAAATAACTTGATGCTGTAGCCAGGATTGTCTCCTCATGGAGACACTCCTCAACGGTTAGTAGCGTGGACATGAAACTTTGCAAGTTTGTTCAGTTCTGATGACAATACACTAAAATGACAGAAATAACTTGATGCTGTAGCCAGGATTGTCTCCTCATGGAGACACTCCTCTACGGTTAGTAGCGTGGACATGAAACTTTGCAAGTTTGTTCAGTTCTGATGACAATACACTAAAATGACAGAAATAACTTGATGCTGTAGCCAGGATTGTCTCCTCATGGAGACACTCCTCAACGGTTAGTAGCGTGGACATGAAACTTTGCAAGTTTGTTCAGTTCTGATGACAATACACTAAAATGACAGAAATAACTTGATGCTGTAGCCAGGATTGTCTCCTCATGAGGATACTCCTCAACGGTTAGTAGCGTGGACATGAAACTTTGCAAGTTTGTTCAGTTCTGATGACAATACACTAAAATGACAGAAATAACTTGATGCTGTAGCCAGGATTGTCTCCTCATGGAGACACTCCTCAACGGTTAGTAGCGTGGACATGAAACTTTGCAAGTTTGTTCAGTTCTGATGACAATACACTAAAATGACAGAAATAACTTGATGCTGTAGCCAGGATTGTCTCCTCATGGAGACACTCCTCAACGGTTAGTAGCGTGGACATGAAACTTTGCAAGTTTGTTCAGTTCTGATGACAATACACTAAAATGACAGAAATAACTTGATGCTGTAGCCAGGATTGTCTCCTCATGAGGATACTCCTCAACGGTTAGTAGCGTGGACATGAAACTTTGCAAGTTTGTTCAGTTCTGATGACAATACACTAAAATGACAGAAATAACTTGATGCTGTAGCCAGGATTGTCTCCTCATGGAGACACTCCTCAACGGTTAGTAGCGTGGACATGAAACTTTGCAAGTTTGTTCAGTTCTGATGACAATACACTAAAATGACAGAAATAACTTGATGCTGTAGCCAGGATTGTCTCCTCATGGAGACACTCCTCTACGGTTAGTAGCGTGGACATGAAACTTTGCAAGTTTGTTCAGTTCTGATGACAATACACTAAAATGACAGAAATAACTTGATGCTGTAGCCAGGATTGTCTCCTCATGGAGACACTCCTCAACGGTTAGTAGCGTGGACATGAAACTTTGCAAGTTTGTTCAGTTCTGATGACAATACACTAAAATGACAGAAATAACTTGATGCTGTAGCCAGGATTGTCTCCTCATGAGGATACTCCTCAACGGTTAGTAGCGTGGACATGAAACTTTGCAAGTTTGTTCAGTTCTGATGACAATACACTAAAATGACAGAAATAACTTGATGCTGTAGCCAGGATTGTCTCCTCATGGAGACACTCCTCAACGGTTAGTAGCGTGGACATGAAACTTTGCAAGTTTGTTCAGTTCTGATGACAATACACTAAAATGACAGAAATAACTTGATGCTGTAGCCAGGATTGTCTCCTCATGGAGACACTCCTCAACGGTTAGTAGCGTGGACATGAAACTTTGCAAGTTTGTTCAGTTCTGATGACAATACACTAAAATGACATAAATAACTTGATGCTGCAGCCAGGATTGTCTCCTCATGAAGATACTCCTCAACGGTTAGTAGCACGGATATTAAATTTTGCAAGTTCGTTCGGTTCTGATGAAAATACTTGTCAAGCGGTAGGTATATAAAGACAATAAAATTTAACAAGTGTTTCTTTGCGTTAGAAGGACACTAGGATTTCTGCAGTGTCGTGGGTGCATTTAAAGATACGAATTCCACACACAATACACTTAGACTCGGAACAACTACCTGCAGATCATATAAATATTTGTTCCATGCGGGAATCAAACCTACGACCCGGAGCCTTCTTTTATAGACATTATGCGTGACAAGCTTTTTAAAATCAAATAATTCAACATAAAATATTAGTTTGATTTATTACAAAGTTTATTTTCTTCTATTCAGAGCATATAAATAAAAGCTTGTTTTTTTTAAAACGTATTTTACTATTAATTTATTAGTTATTTCTATAATTTTAGTGTATTGTCATCAGAACTGCACAAACTTGCAAAGTTTCATATCCATGCCACTAAGCGTTGAGGAGTGCCCTCATGAGGAGACAATCCTGGCTGCAGCATCAGTTTATGGCAGAGAGCATGTTTACATATCAAAATTAAACGTATATGCAAAAGTTGATGTCCATGCTACTAACCGTTGAGGAGTACCCTTATGAGGAGACAATCCTGGTTGCAGCATCAGTTCATGATAGAGATCATGTTTAACTATCAAAATTAAACGTATATGCAAAGTATCGTGTCCGTACTGCTAACCGTTGAGGAGTGCCCTCATGAGGAGACAATCCTGGCTGCAGCATCAGTTTATGGCGGAGAGCATGTTTAGATATCTAAATTAAACGTATATGCAAAAGTTGATGTCCA
Source organism: Diloba caeruleocephala (assembly GCA_947459985.1). Taxonomy (NCBI): domain Eukaryota; kingdom Metazoa; phylum Arthropoda; class Insecta; order Lepidoptera; family Noctuidae; genus Diloba; species Diloba caeruleocephala. The sequence continues at coordinate 14,007,360 of OX381627.1, forward strand.
TGCTACTAACCGTTGAGGAGTACCCTTATGAGGAGACAATCCTGGTTGCAGCATCAGTTCATGATAGAGATCATGTTTAACTATCAAAATTAAACGTATATGCAAAGTATCGTGTCCGTACTGCTAACCGTTGAGGAGTGCCCTCATGAGGAGAAAATCCTGGCTGCAGCATCAGTTTATGGCGGAGAGCATGTTTAGATATCTAAATTAAACGTATATGCAAAAGTTGATGTCCATGCCACTAACCATTGAGGAGTGCCCTCGTGAGGAGACAATCCTGGCTGCAGCATCAGTTTATAGCGGAGAGCATGCAAAATTATCTCAATTAAACGTATATGCAAAAGTTGATGTCTATGCCACTAACCGTTGAGGAGTGCCCTCATGAGGAGACAATGCTGGCTGCAGCATCAATTCATGGTAAGGATAATGTTTAGCTAACAAAATGAAACGTATAATTATGCAAAGTTACGTGTCCGTAAGCTTGTAAAATAAATAAATATAATAATCACCAAGCTTGGCAGGCGGGTTGGCGATTGCAGTTGAGTTGTAAATGTACGTGTTGTACTGTACACTCACTTAGATTACTTACAATAAAAACAAAATCAAAACAATAACCAAACGCAACGTAGAAAATTATATCAATAATTTAGTATATCTATATAATAGTAATTTTTTTACAATCATGAGTCGTACGTAGATTAATTATCCTCTGTTTTAATTGATGTTTAAATGTTGGGTCCTAAATTGCTGGCTCAGCAGCTAATACTCAATAAATTTTAATACTTTTTCATAAGAGCGTCCATCGATCGGCGTATGACTGCTAACCTACAAAAACATATGTCATCCCAGTACGAGCGCTCGATGCAGACTGAGCTCTCGCGCGAGTGTGTAGCCGGTCACTCATGTTCATGCTGCCGGCCCTTTGACTCGCGCACAGAAAACCGACAAAATAGGGAGCGGTGGGCATGGCGAGGAGCATGACGAGCGGCATGACGAGTAACGTAGCTACACTACTTCCCTGCCTCATTCCCTCGCTACTTCCCACACCATTCGTCGAGTGTGTAGCTGGGGTATAAGACATTACTACATTAACATATGTATTTCTAATTGGTACATAGACACAAATAGAATATTAAATGGGTTCGGAACCAATTATGATGGTAATTCTGTGCAATTATTAGCATATAATGACTGTAAAAACGAGTTAAGAAATAAAACTATTGCACTTTTTACAACACTTTATTTTACTTTTTACTTAGGGACCTGTGAATAAAATAATAGTACATAGTTGGCAATCAAGGGTATCCAGGTGTATGTACTATTATAATAGAAAAATTAAGAAGATTATCTAGCTATGTAGCTATATATAATTTAGTAAGTTGCTTGAATTGAGCGCTAGGCAGCGCTACTGACATCCAGGCGGAGACGGATGCGTGGGTCTACGACCAGACACGCTCTCTCCGCCAAATTTGGGAAGGCGTGCCTTCAGGGGCGTTCGACAGACTGAGGCGGCTGGCTCGACGGCGCGCACTCGAGATGTGGCGAAATCGCCTTCGGTCGCAGTTCGCGACCAAGCGCGTCGTCGAGGCCATCCTGCCGCTCTTCGGAGCCTGGCTCAGAAGGAGCGAGCGCGTCACCTACCGTCTGACGTAGGTATTCACCGGTCACGGTTGTTTCGGTGCGTACCTGCACAGAATAGGACGCGAGGTTACGGCACAGTGCCACCGTTGTGGAAGCGACCAGGATACCGCACAGCACACGCTCGAGGAGTGCCCTGCGTGGGCGGCCGAGCGGCGGATCCTGGTCGATCAGATCGGGCAAGATCTCTCTCTGCCGGCAGTAGTGTCGGCTATGTTGGCAGAGCACGAAAATTGGAGTGCAGTGGTCTCCTTCTGCGAGAGCGTCATGCTGCAGAACGGGATCGGGAGAGGGCCGATCCCGCACGGAGAAGGACGAGACGGTGCCGGAGCAACAACCGTCCCGGCGCCCAAGTCCAACACGCCTGAGCCCCCTGCCGTCACTTCATGGTGGGGGGCCTCGGGGGTCGCGGGTGCGCAGATTGGGGAGTCTGCGTGCTCACACCGAGCGACCCCCGGGAAGACGGTGGCGCGCACGAGGTCACGTGCCGCCGTGTGCGCAGCACAGCGCAAAGCGAGGCTTGGGGGGATCCTTTACAATCCTCCCCGAGAAGTGCCTGGGGGGGGGGCGACCTTTTTACAGTTGTCCTCTCCACTAAAGGGGGGGACCACTTTACAGTCATCCCTTCCGAGATGTGCCTAAAGGCGTGGCACCAATGGGCGGCTCTAGTGTGATCTTACGAGGACCTAGAGCCCCCCTTCGGTGCCGAAGATGACCGCTCCAGTGGTTTTAGCCGGTAGGAGTCCGGCATACCCCTTCGCCCTTCCCCGGGGTGAAGGAAGTTCCATGTAGAATTTCCACTGGACATCAATAAAATTTAGTAATTAATATTATATTTGTTGATATTATCAACTGTGCGTTGGTTTCTATTATAGGGACGTATTTCTTCGTTTTTAGGGTTTCGAAAGTCAGAAGGAAAAACGGCGGAATAGGATCACTCGTGTGTCTGTCTGTCTGTCCGTCTATCACAGCCAATTTGTTCCGAATCTACAGGACGGATTAAGTTGAAATTTGGTAAGCATGTGGATTTCTGCGAACCAAACATGCACGTGCAACGTAAATATATGAATTTTGAATGATGACCGTCCTTATCTCAGAAACTACTGAGCTTAAAATTTTGGAAATATAATGGCAAATCCGTGTGGTGTCCGGATTAAGAATATAGCACCACTCCATCTCCTCCCGTGGATGTCGTAAAAGGCGACTAAGGGAATCTAAACCAGAGGGATGGGCAGCAGCATCCCTTCTGTGAAACGGTAGCCATACTGCGCTCACCAACCCGCCTGCCAAGCGTGGTGAGTATTGGCAAATACCCCCCAAAATGATGACACAGTTTGTTTGTTTCTGAAAATCTATGGGGGAGGTCTTTGTTCAGCAGTGGACGTATAAATGGCCGATATGATGATTGGCAATAGCTCTTTACAGGAAACTTTCTGACAGGAAAATCTATAATGTGTCATGTTTTTCAACTACGATGTTAAGTTTGTTTAGGCATAAGTTATTGGTCAAGACCGAATTCAACAATAGATAATTATATTTTAGTTAAGACAGAGAAACTCGGGCCATATTTAAAAAAAAAACTGCGTCCGGAACCCTCTCCATGCGAGTTCAACTCGCATTTGTCCGGTTTTTTTAGTTAAGAATATCCTCTTTGTAATTACTTTTTTGTTTTTATATTGTAATTAAATTCTTGCACTAAAGTAGATTTATTTGTGTTTGTTAGATATGTATCGTTGAATTTATTGCAATTTAATTGAATATAGTAAAAAATAACTGTAGGCAGGATAATATTATAATACTACATTCTTTATTTACAGGCTACTTTGGCCCATAGACATTTATACCTTACAAACTAACATAGCTATAATAATAATACAGATTATGTTAGGCAGTGTGGTGCCGGCTCAGAATGCCACCACTCCATCTCCTCCCATGGGTGTCGTAAAAGTCGACTAAGGGATTAGCCGGAGGATGGGCAGCAGCGGCCTTCGAGTATATTAACAACTCAACTGCGATCGCCAACCCGCCTGCCAAGCGTGGCGATTATGGCAATACCCCCCAATGAGCCCACAACACATCCATATCGGTGGTTGTGGTGGTCTTTGGGGGAGGCCTGTGTCCAGCAGTGGACGTCATTCGGCCGATTTTTTTTTTTTTTTTATATATTATGCTAGAGTAAACTTAACTCGATGTTATGTTCAAGGACATGGGACCTGATAAGTCCAGTCTTATCTGCCTTATATGTTAGGATTCAAATTGAATCCCACACTACCGCACTCGATTGCTAATCAGTTGGCTCGCTCCGTCAGGTTGCTGATTTTAGTTGTCCCTACGACTGTTCCTTGTATAAGTCGATAGCCCGTGGTTGGTACTGCATGTCTACTAAAGATTATCTAAGTCTCTGCAGGATCAATCATCCTGCAGATTAGTCACATTTCTTTTAAACGATGCGCAACTTTCTAGTTGTCCTGTGTCGTGGGTACAGTTTATAGTCATAAATCACACTTGCTTATGGAATGTGTTGCCAATATCAATTAGACGTGCTAAATCCCTGGCAACATTTAAAACACTAGTAAAGGAGCACTATCTTTCACTATAATGTCCTACATCAATTTCATCTTATTTTTATTTGATATGTATCTGCTATATATATACATATAAATATACATAACATTTGTCGTATATATATAGTTAAGTATGTATTAAGTAAGTTATAATTATTGTTACACCGCGAACTACCCCTTTCTTTTTACTAGAAAATCTGTCCATCCCAAGGTTGTCAGGCAGAAATCGTCGAGTGCGATAAGACCGCCCTTTGTACATGTCATTTTATTTATTTGTTCTTCTTTTTTTGTTATGTATGGTGTATAATAAAGAGTATTATATTGTATTGTATGCACAGACCCAAAACTATATGTAGGTCATACAATTATTTGTTCCGTGCTGGGAACAAAGCCGCAACACGCACCAAACGTGCTGTCAATATAACAGGGACGTAAAAAACGGCAACACTTTACTTACATTACAGAATTTCTGTTAAGGCAGTACACATAGCACGTGTACCTAGAACTGTCTTAGCATGTCAACAAACGTAGATAGCTTAGCGATTTTCACTCGTCACAGGCGGCCGCGAGACGTTTAGCTCTCTCTTTTTAGCGCTTAGCTTTCATATGCAGTTATCTCACTCAGTCAGTCAAGTCATTGTTCCATCTTTTATTTATTTTAATAATTGGTGAGGCAACCCAGCTGTCCTATCCGATGGTACGTAGCAACCGCACCAATGGACATCATCATATCAGCCAAAGGACGTCCATTGCTGAACAAAGGCCTCCCCCATATATTTCCACAAAAGTGTCGTCAATTAGGGGGGAATTTGCCAATACTTACCACACTCACCTACCATACTTGGTGAGCGCAATATGGCTGCTGATCCAAAGGTACGCTTGCCCATCCCTCAAAAAATATAGCAGCACTCCATTTTCTCCCATGGAGCAACCTAGTTATTACTAATGCGTTGCTAATCTAAAGCTTAAGTTGGCATGCCTTTTGTTCCGGTATTTTCACGAACTGGGTTCACACTCTTCACTCGGAACTCATTCAGTTGTTTGGCGGATGAAATATTAGGACAGAAGTACCGCCCTAGTGGAGCCCCTAAAATAGAACTCTACTACGCAATGAATAAATCTAGATGTAACTTTACCGTGTGGTTCCCGGCAAAGAATAGACCTTCCCTCTCCAGTCATGGGTCTCGCAAAGGGCGATTAAGGGTTGCTATCAATCCATGGGCAGCAGCATCCCCCGTGTACTGCGATCTCCAATCCGCGTGCCAAGCGTAGACCGCTCATTAGAAAGTCTATACCCAGCAGTGGACGGTTACAGGTTGATATGTCTACACATATTCTACCTACGGTATATGTATCTCAAATAAAAAGAAGAAAACAATTTTTTTTTATTAATGTCCATAATCACTGTATGGTGAATGACTTACACTAAGCATTGCTAATCGGTTTCAATAGGCTTGTATAATTCTACGGAATAACGTTATGGAAACGCTTCATAGAGACTAATCATATATTTAAAGATAGTGGTGATCATACCATGTATTTCACCTTACTTAGCCCATAAGACTCTATTAAGACATTACATAATCAGGCCATTATTGTCCCACTGCCGAGCACGGGCCTTTTCTCATGATCAGAAACGTCTTAGTCCACTAGGCTGGCATAGTGCGAGTTGGCGGACTACACACACAATTAAGAACATTTTTGGAGTCGTCTCAGTTGTGCAGGTTTCCTAACGATGTGTTCCTTCACCGTTAACGCAAGTGATAATCAAATTCTGATCCGCACATGAATCCGAAAAGTCAGAGGTGCGAGCCGGGATCGAACTCATACCCTCTTGTATGAAGAAAACATTCAACCACTATACTATCACTGTTATTAATACATTGACCTCTCCAAAAGGGAAATAAAAAAGTAGCATTCACCGCTATAGTCAAGACATTTTTTTTCTGGGCCCAGTTAAAATTCTTCCTGAACTTCCTCCGCCCCAGGGAAGGACGAAGGGGCGTGGCACCTAAGGGGAGCCCCCCTGCCCCCAGGTCCTCGTATGATCACACTAGAGCCACCCACTGGTGCCACGCCCATAGGCACATCTAGCAGAGGTTGACTATAAAGCGGTCACCCCTCCAGGGGGATTGTAAAGGATCCCTCGAAGCGTCCCCGTGCGCTCTGCTGTGCTGCGCACACGGTGGCGCGCAGGTGGTCACGCGTCTTCTCGTGGGTCGCTCGGTGTGGACACGCAGATTCCCCAATCTACGCACCCGCAAACCCAGAGGCCCCCCGCCTTACAGCGACGGCAGGGGGTTTCAGGCGTATGGGAATTAGGCGCCAGAGCGGTTGTTACCCCTGCGCAGTCTCCTCCGTATCCAACAGAACATCGAAGTTCCGCGATTGTATGAATTGAATGGTGGATCTGTCGCGTGGTTTGTGAAAGTATACAAACTACTTTAATATCCACAATGAACTGAACGGAAGCTCGTCAGCTGTGGACGCTTCATTATGTATCCGTATGTAACTTTGAGTGCGAGCGTACTACTGGCACCGAGGTGTTTATTTTGCTTGAGGAAAAGTGTATTGTTGGGTTGTTCATTAAATAATGCGACCACATGCTTAAATACCCAATACGTCTGGCAAACGTGGTGATTTAGGCAATACCACTAAGTATAGTAATAATACACGCGCATAAATTATGGTAATAAAAAAACTATTTTTTGCATATATGTGTGTGCTCGTCAAAACTATTTTCAACTAAAGAAGAATAATAAACAATCTAAAGAAATCTTAATGAGCAATCACTGGAAATATTAAATTTAAGTCCATGGACCATGGAATGTATAAATTCTGTAATAAATCTTTGATCGTTCAGGCTGTCCGACTGTGGAATGCAATGCCTGTGTCAATCAAACGTGCCCAGTCATTGGTTACCTTAAAAAACTAGTAAAAGAACATAACTTGTCTGTTTAAATGTTTGTTGTATTTACCAATATAGTACTTTCTTCTCATTGTGTATTTTCCATATTTTTGTTATATTTATGTACGATATCCTATGTTCTTATGCATTATTTATATTGTTTTGTATAAAGTATACTTATTTTTGGGCTTTGTGTAGTTCTTATTTGTATGGTTGTATTTGTTGACTTATTAGTAGGTATATTATGCAATATTTATTTTATGTACTGTTTTTACGCCCGTGAATCACCGAAGGGTCCAGTTGAAAACCAGCGTCAGGCTCTTGTCTGGCAAATGCTGAACTGGTTACCTGTTTGGCGCAACTGCACACAACAAATCTAACTTAATAAATGTTTTTTTGTTGTTTTGTATTTATAACCCTGTCCAAATTTTTTATCGTGTTTTCTTTCAGTTTTATATTTAGTTTTATTACCGTTTGTGATGTATCAATTTACTGTCAAATAATAAAAAACTTTCTTTGTTTCTTTTCTTTATATGGTTAAATCGTATTTTTTTTAATGTACATATATATAGATTATTTATATTGTATAAAGATATGGTTGTATATATGTGCATATTATTTAAGTAATTTATGGAATACCTATTATATGGATACCTATTCGTATTATATTTAATTGTCTAGATACGCTATTTGATTATATTAATATAATAAGTACACCACGGACTACCCCATTTGCCTTATTGCACCTTTTTCTTGTCCATCCAAAGCTTGTCTGTAAGAAATCGCTAATAGCGATAAGACCGCCCATTGTTCAATTACTGTTCATAGATTACTGTGCATACTTGTTTTTAAAATGATGTACAATAAAGATATTCTATTCTATAAATAACAATTATTTTTTTCTAAATCTAATAAGGGCGATACCTTCTCAAGTCAAGCTGCCAGCAAACCGAAAGTACCAGAATGTTGTTATTCCCTGTACTGCAATTGGAGGTGGTGCCGGGGGCTTCTGTTCTCTCAACAGTACTGGTATTACAATCCCTATTTCTGACCCATGTTCAGCAGCGGACGATTTCGGAATTAAAACTAAATGACGATTACTACTCAACATTTCTTACAGAATTTATTAACTATAACCCGAAACTTAGACTTAACCTAAGTTAGACCATGAAGAGGACTTAGTAACGCAATCAAAAGGTAGGTATCCTATCTCCTGGCCGAGTGGTTTCCGGCAAATAATAGACCACCTCTCCCCACCCATGAGTGTCGTAAAAGGAGACTGTTGATATCAAGAGGATTGGTATTAGCATCCCGTATATTATCATATCAGCCACAGGACGTCCACTGCTGAACATAGGCCTCCCCTAGATTTCCACAATGAGCGGTTACATGCCGCCCTCGTCCAACGACTCTCAGCGACCTACAACAGGTCGTCAGCCCACCTCGTTCGTGGGATGCCACGCTGCGTTTTCCAGTACGCGGTCTCCACTCCACTCGGGATTTTTGCCCCAACGGCCATCAGTTCTACTGTGATAGCGACCAGGATACCGCACAGCACACGCTCGAGGCGTGCCCTGCGTGGGCCGCCGAGCGGCGGATCCTGGTCGATCGGATCGGGCAAGTTCTCTCTCTGCCAGCAGTAGTATCGGCTATGTTGGCAGAGCACAAAAACTGGAATGCAGTGGTCTCCTTCTGTGAGGGCTTTAGAAGGAGACCGCAGACGGTGGCGCGCATGTGATCACGCGCTGCCGTTTGCGCATAGCACAGTGCGCAGGGACGCTTCGGGGGATCCTTTACAATCCCCCCAAGGGGGTGACGGCTTTGCAGTCTCCCTCTCAGAGAGAGAGTGCCTACAGGCGTGGCACTAGTGCAGCTCTAGTGTGATTATACGGGGACCTGGAGCCCCCCTTACGTGCGAAGATGACCGCCCCAGTAGTTTTAGCCGGTAGGAGTTCAGCATGCCCCTTCGCCCTTCTTCAGGGCGGAGGAAGTTCATGCAGAATTTCCACTGGGCCCAATATAAAAAGGCTTGGAAGGCGAGCGCAGAATGGGTACTGTTCCACAGAAGAAACGGTACTGCCCATCACTCTGGTTTAGAGTCCCTTAGTCTCCCTGACCTATTAGATCATTTGCTTGATGTTGTTAACAAAAATGTATAAAATTAATATAACCAATAATCGATTCGCATCATCAGGTAACCGCGTGTGTAGTTTCCAGTGCACGCGCACTCTTTGCACTGAGTTGTTTGTACTATTATCCGTACCGAAAGTTAAGGAAACATGTCACTATTTACACAGTTAACCTGAAACAACAATGGGGAAACTTGATAGTAAGTGCTCATTCACACGACGCGATTTTATTCGGAGAGAGTTCGCGGGCGCCTTACTTAATCATCGGACTACTAATACTCTGGGATTTAATGCAATTTGTATTTTATTCTCTGTTATTAACGTAGAATATTATAAGGATCCTAATCCGAAAATCCTGTGTATGGCTAAGATGTTCTTATAAGTGTAGGTGCGTTGCCCGCGCTCTATGATGGTCACATAAAAGCAAGGTAATTGCCCGCAGTTCGTTTAGTCACGCACCGACCAATGTCGCGGCTAGACGTCAATCTTAAACGTAATTCTTGCAACATATTGCGGAACAAATACCTTCCTGTGTTTACAGAAGGTTTATGCACGAATTCGCCATTTCATAAATCTATACTGTTAATAAAACACACAGTATTAGGTTTAATTATGCAGTCTAATGGCGGCCGGCGCCAGGACGACACCGAACGATAGCGATACGATAGCGCATAGCTGCTAATGCCACGTATCTGACGTAACTAAAGGTGTATATTCATCTCTTTCTTATAACTGGTATGCCGCATGGTGGCTTTCATTTTCTCCCTTTCTTCGAACACTGTTTGAGAACTGTATAGTTATATGTACTGCTAGTACAGTAGCTATAGTAAAATTTACGCCGTATTGTAGTGCAATAATGTACGAGTATGGCGCGGCTACTGGTAAAATGTCAGTGCCTGCCCTACAACGGCAAAGCGAAAACGATCGATGGTTGACGTGGGTATGTTTGACCAGACCGAGCTCGCTGCTACTGAACTTGACCAAACACCTGGATTTGAACACTGACCTGAACTTGAACATGAGTTTAGACTTGGACTGAGATCTGGACTTCCCAAAACACCACAAGACACAACCGAAAAGAAACACCGTTAAGTAACATAACCACGTTTAAACAAGTAAAATGCGATTGTAAAATATCAAAAAACCCGAGTGCGTAGAAAATAACATATAACTATATTGAAATATTGTTTTTAAATAAAACGTGGCCCCACACTAGGATTTCTCCTGTGTCGTCACCACGACACAGGTCGCGGGTTCGATTCCCGCACGGAACAAATATTTGTACGATCTGCAGGTAGTTGTTCCGGGTCTGGGTGTAAAGTGTGTGGAATTTCTGTCTGTAAACGCAGTCTGTCTGTCTGTCTGTCTGTCTGTCGTTTACAGACAGAAATTCCACACACTTTACACCCAGACCCGGAACAACTACCTGCAGATCGTACAAATATTTGTTCCGTGCGGGAATCGAACCCGCGACCCGGAGCGCAGCAGTCGACTGTATCAACCACTGCACCAACCGTGCCGTCAAAAATATGTATACATACAGTCATACACCATGTCACTGCCACAAATAAGACGAAAGTAGCGACACCTCATAAATGTTAAAATCCGTCAAGCCGAGGCTACAGAGCGTGCCAAAGAAATAGACATACCTACAGATTACATAACTTCGAAAGATGCCCTCCTTCTGGGGCAGTCGGGTAAAAAATAATTGGTGATCGTTATGTTGGTATACAGGTGAATACTTCCTATTTACCTATCGCCTCCACATAATTCTTAAGTCACATTATACGGCACCTCACATATAATTGAAATAAAAAAAGGACACATTCGGTGTGATGTTCGCATTAAGAATATAGAATAACTCCGTCTACTCCCATGGATATCGTAAAAGGCGACTAACTGACTCTATTAACAGAGGGAAGGGCAGCAGCATCCCTTCTGTGCAACAATAGTTATACTGCGCTCACTAACCCGCCTGCCAAGCGTGGTGAGTTTTGGAAATTGGACTCCAAAATGATGACACAATTGTGGAAATCCTTCGTTCATCATTCATCATCATTTCAGCCGAAAAAAGTCTACTGGTGGACAGTTCCTCCTCCAAAGACTACCACAGCGACCAGTATGGGTTTGTGCTGTGTGCGCATTGGGGGGTTTTGCCATAATCGCCACGCTTGGCAGACGGGTGGGCGATCGCAGTTGAGTTATAGATGTACTCGAAGGACGCTGCTGCCCATCCTCTAGCTAATCCCATAGTCGCCATTTACAACACCCACGGGATGAGACGGGATGGTGGCATTCTTAACAGGCCCGACACGTTCGTTGATATGAAAAAATAACCACATAATCTGTTTAGCTTCTTGAAGAACTTTAAAGTTAAAACTACACGAGTTAACATCAAGGAACGATGCCATGATTCTAAGGCGGCATGATGTGATGTGTGTTATGACCATTCCATAGGCCACGAAAGACGAATACTCCAAATTAATGTAATTAATTAATGCAGCGTCTTTGCAACTGGTTATATCATAATATTTCGATGTTCAGAACACACATGTTTCCATGTAGGTATGTATTCATCGGTGTTTATTATTCCCATTACAAAGAATTAGTATCACTTCGCTTCAGTGCACGCGCACCGGATGTACCGAGATGTGTTTGCACTCTGTCTGTACTGAAAGACTGAAACAATTGACAATTAACACCGTGGTCTCGTTGTAATAAGGATACGTGAGATCGACATATATGTAACTCTAGCATGTTTATTGTTTCCGTGAGCGAAATTAACTCGTTGATAGCCCAAAACTGTATAGAATGACAGGTCTATATTAATTTAGCGCTTTAATAGCGTAACTGTAATACGTCTTTTTTTTTTATTGGTCCGGTGGAAATTTGTCATGAACTTCCTCCGCCTTGGGGAAGGGCGAAGAGGCATACCGGACTCTTACCGACTAAAACCACTGGGGGCTTATCTTCGGTACCTAAGGGGCTTCCAAGTCCTAGTAAGATCACACTAGAGCGGCCCATTCGTGCCACGGCTTTAGGCACATCTCGGAGGGGATGACTGTAAAGTCGTCACCCCTTCCAGCGGAGGGAAGGCGGCTGTAAAAAGGCCGCCGCCCCAGGCATTTCTCGGGGAGGATTGTAAAGAATCCCCCCAAGCCTTACTGTGCGTGGTGCTGCGCACATGGCGGCACGTGACCACGTGCACGCTCTGTCAATCAACGTCTTAAAATGCGAACGAGAGGGAAAAAATATGTATTAGTATGTAGGTGGGACCAACTTTTGGATCAACCTTGACCCATTTTGGGCACGCAAAAGTCGTTGCATAAAGAACGCCCATTTATCTAAGACTTGACCACATTTGGGCACGAAAAAGTCTGTATAAAGAACGCCCATACATCCAAGAGTTGACTGCAACAAGATTGCTTAACTTCGCAGACACATGGATCTGCGCAGAAGCCCTTGAATCATGAATTATCATGACATTTTGATTGTTATAAAACTGACGCAAGCAATAATAAATATTACAATTTGATGATCCTATTATTTATGAAGGTATTAACACCAACAAAATCTTTGAACAAGTCATCATGAAATTGAAATGCACATAAACATTGATAAGATGTACTCGGAACACGAGTCAAGCACCCGGTGCACCGCAACAACTTGTAGGACGTTTCAAAGTCAACATGAACTGCTAAAAGGTAGACCCGCTATCGGGACTATAGTAGAGAGACCGTATTTTGGCACTTGGCATTTGCACTTATCATTATATTCCGTGAATATTGACAGCTAATCATATCAACACAAATGTATGAAAATTAGAGTAGAAGTTTACTATCGTAAGCTATCACAAGTGCTATCAGAAAGTGTCACGGGTATAATCAGCTTTTACCGTTATTGCTATGTTATTGGAAGGAAAATTAAATAACATTGTACACGTACAGTATTCGTCCTCACACAGTCACATACAACCCACACGCACACGCACTCGCACTCACTCTAATGACTGAACATTGCTTCTACTAATCGCTTCTATGCTATTATATTGATAATTGTGTATCACAATGTAACTATTATAACACCTATTAATAACACAGGGTGAGAGCCTGGTGATCCGTAACACAGGGTTCCCCTAGTACGGACTCCAGTCTTTCGCAAAGGATCATATTAGTACTTCATATGTTACATATACTTTAAGATTTTCATACATTGTGTACCTTTGTGTAGAGAGCAAGAAAAACCTTTATTATTATTATTATCTAAAATATCGTGGACTATTAAAATAAGACTTTGTATTGTACCTACAAGTCCGTGTGGTGTCCGGATTAAGAATATAGCACCACTCCATCTCATCCCGTGGATGTCGTAAAAGGCGACTAAGGGAATCTAAACCAGTGGGATGGGCAGCAGCGTCCCTTCTGTGAAACGGTAGCCATGTTCACCAACCCGCCTTTCAATCGTGGTGAGTATTGGCAAATTCCCCCCAAAATGATGGTTGTGGAAATGTATGGGGGAGGCCTTTGTTCAGCAGTAGACGTATAAATGGCCGATATGATGACTACGACTATTATTATCCTCACATAACTCTCACAATTGTATTGTAATAATAAAACTGTATTAATTTAACATGTTTAATTCCTTCCAATAAGGAAACAAACAACCGGCTCCCAGTGTCACTGATAGTTGGGGAAATCTATCCATGGCGTGTATCCGGCTCTTCTCCAAAGGACCACCGTGCCGTGCGTGTAGGTACCGTGCAGCTAGTGGTCGCCAAGTGGTCGAAATTCAACCTTTTTTTTATTATATAGCTTTCTGTCGTCCTTCTCCATATAAACTTTGACTATACCAAATGTCACACTCCTCCGTGCGCGCAATGTGCTTAAAAAAGGGGTACAAAGTTTTCTCTTCACGTATATTATATATAGATTCTGACTATTCATAAGTGCCTGCTAATGAGTTACATAAATAAAAATCGGTGACGACTCTAAAAAGTTCTGTTGACTGCACTGGTTGACGCAGTGGCTAAGCAATTAGCTTTCTGTGGTATTTAAGGGTTAGCACTGAGAACCAGCTCTGTGTTGCGGCTAACGTTACAACACAGTACAATGCTGAGTGTTGACCTCTTTGCCACTATTAAGACGTGCATCAGCAAACTGTTATTTTTGTTATGATTATTTTGTATCTCATTTTTTTATTTTTTTTATTTATATTCTATGATTAATCTTTTTGTTATGTGTTTTTTTATTGCAAGTTTAGTGTAGATTTTAGTTTAATTGATATAAATGTACCGATGCGCGTTTTGTTGTGGTAATAAATCGATTTGCTTTCTTTCTTTCTTTTCTATTTGTCGCGAGTTCGATCACCGCACGGAACAAATATTAGATGTACAGATAGTTGTCTGGTCAGCGTTTGTTTGTGCGTGTGACGTTCATGTCTGTAAACTGTACCCACGACACAAGAGAAATCCTAGTTTTTATATTGCTGTTTTATATATATAATGATTTCCATTTAGCTTTCTAGGTAACCATGCGAACTGATGGATTGAATTTTAATATTGAGTCGCTCTTGCCGCGGTCATGCTTTGGCCGCAGCTTTGGTAAGTAACTATGATTTACACAAAGATCCCTTCGTGCCTGCCTCCGAGAGCATCTGAAGCCGTCCCGTCCAAACTGTCAAATGAAACTTATGACAGTAGTCCTGGACAGTCAGAAGCTCTACAGGTAGACTAGTGTAGGATGATTAAACAGAGTAGGCAATACTCTTATGTCTAGAAAAGGATCTTGAAAAGATCATTTAATAGAATTTCTAATTAGAATTTATGAATATATTTAATTATTAAAAATTCTATTTAGAATTTCAAAATCTAAGACAAGTCCAAATTCAGTGGAGAAGGTAAATGTTTTGGCAACCTAAGATGTTTTTATGAGTGTAGATGCGTTGCCCGCGCTCTATGATGGTCACAAACAGCAAGGTAATTGCCCGGTATTCACTTAGGCACCGACCAGTATCGCGGTTGGTCGAAACTAGACGTCAATCTTAAACGTATTCCTGCAATATATTGCGGGAAAAATGCCTTTCTGTGTTTATAGAAGGTTTATGCACGAAGTATTCTACAACTGTGAGAAAAAAAACGTCATTTCATGCGTAATATCATCACCTGCATAATAAGAAAATTAACGAAAACAACGCTATCACAAAACACACCTATGACCTCATTGAGTATAATTACACGAATCTGCATTACATAAGTGCTTACATTTATCAACAGCGATAATGTTATAAGGTAAATAAGTACCGAAATGACACGGCTGTTTTGTTATGAAGAAATAAAAAATACAGTAATTAAAGTAACATAGCAACAAGAACAACAATTTTGAAAACCGAGATGGTTGACAATAGAAATGGCCATACTTAGATACTGCACTCATTGAAAATCGTGAGGAGTTTTCATAAATGCCGATGACAGCTTTGAGTTTGTTTCGTTATCACTTCACATAAGGACAGCTAGGTATAATTTGATCTCGGGGGTCGCGGGTCCGCAGATTGCGGGAGTCTGCGTGTTCATACCGAGGGGGGTCGCTACCCCCGGGAAGACGGCAGCGCGCACGTGGTCACGTGCCGTCATGTGAGCAGCACAGCGCACAGTAACAGTCCAATCCAATCCTCCTCGAGCAGTGCATGGGGGCGAACTTTTTACAGTCGCCATCCCAAGATGTCCCAAGATCCAAGATGTGCCTAGAGGCGTGGCATCAATGGGGGGGGGGCTCTAGTGTGATCTTACGAGGATCTGGAGCCCCCCTCCGATGCCGAAGATGACCGCTCCAGTAGTTTTAGCCGAAAGGAGTCCGACATACCCCTTTGCCCTTTCCCGTGGCGAAGTAAGTTCACGATGAATTTCCTCTGGAGACCAATTTAAAAGAGAAAAGAAAGATGTATTTCGATGATCATTTCTCAATCATCATCATCATCATATCAGCCACAGGACGTCCACTGCTGAACAAAGGCCTCCACCTTAGATTTCCACAACGAGCGGTCACATGCCGCTCTCATCCAACAACTCCCAGCGACCTTCACCAGGTCGTCTGTCCACCTCGTTGGAGGTCGTCCCACGCTGCGTTTTCCGGTGCGCGGTCTCCATTCGAGAACCTTTGTGCCCCAATTTCTCAATGGTAGACATAATATGTGAGCTCTCGGGATTAAGAATATAGCACCACTCCATTTCCTCTCGTGGATGTCGTAAAAAACGACTCCTAACCAGAGGCATGGGCAGCAGCGTCCCTTCGGCGTACCAGTAGCCATACTGCGGTCATCAACCCGCCTGGCAAGCGTGGTGAGTACTGGCAATTTCCCCCAATATCACGACACAGTTGTGAAGATCTATGGTGGAGGTCTTCGTTCAACAGTAGCCAAATTATTAAGTTAATTTATTCAAGATTGTTTCAAATTAATAAAATGTTATAATAACCACCACTTACATAACTTTGTGTAAGGCTGGTGTACGCAAACGTGGGGAACAGTGAGTGATGTGCACTTGTGGCTACTAGCAAGTATCCTTGTTGCGTGTGCTGGTGGAATGCGTTTACTATGGATATAATTATGAACGATGAGATGCAAATCAAGAGGCGACAGTGTAACAGTTGTATTTTGTAATTATTACTCTACATTTGAATTGAATTGTCTATATACAAACTATATGTATTATAATATTACTGATATTAATGTATATACCTATTACTATTAATCCGTTTTGTTATTTTTATTATGTTTCTTCAACGTGTAAATAAATCTTGTGTATATAAATAAATGCACTGGTTCACATCCGTGAATCACAAACGGTTTGGTTGAAAACCAGCGTCAGGCAGCCGTCTGACATCCGAGGGCGGCACTGAAAATTTCGGGAATCAAGGAAGTGACACAACATTTACTATTTAAAAATGTATTTATTGCTTTTCGAAGTATTCTCCGCGAAATTTGACACATTTTTCCATACGATGGAACCAATCATTGAAGCAACCATTCCATTCGGAAGTTGGGGTCTCCAAAATGGCCGTTTTGTAGGCGTCCACAGCTTCTTTAGGTGATGAAAATCACTGTCCACGCAATTTATTCTTTATTTTAGGGAAAGTATAGAAATCATTAGGACTTAGGTCGGGGCTGTACGGCGGATGGTCTAATAATTCTATGTTTTCTTGCTCTAAAAACTCTTTTGTTCTGTGCGCGGTGTGAGAACTCGCATTGTCGTGATGGAGGATGATGCGGCGGTTGCAGTTCTCTCTACGGAGTTCAGAAACGACCTGTGGCAAACAAATGCTAGCATACCATTCTGCATTAACCGATCTTTGTCCCTCAAGAGGAATAGTCGTAACATGGCTGGTTTTGGACACAAACGTGGCCACCATTTTTTTTGCAACACTCCGTGAACGAACAATTTTTGTTGGCTTTAACTCATTTTCGAACACCCAAACTCGTGACTGGTTTTTTGTTTCGGGTTCGTACGCATATATCCAGGATTCGTCACCTGATACAATGTTGTATACAGCATTTGAGGATCCTGCGTGGAATCTTTCGAGAGTTCTGACGCACCAAGTAACGCGATCCGCTTTTTGCTCTTCACATAGCAAATGCGGTATCCATCGGGAAAACAACTTTTTTACACCTAATTGTTCATGCAAGATTATTTGTATTTGACTCATGCCAATGTCTAAAGTGCAGCCTATGTATGCTGAATGTCCTTTTTGGCGAACCCCGAGGCACATACCAACTTTCTTTGGTTTTTTTTGGTTTGTAACTGTGTAATTAATTGTATATTGTCTCATTTTTGACCAAATAAATAATTTCTTTCCTTACTTATTTACCTCTGGTATGGAAATGGGAACAGACTAATTAATCGA
This sequence comes from Diloba caeruleocephala, assembly GCA_947459985.1. NCBI lineage: Eukaryota > Metazoa > Arthropoda > Insecta > Lepidoptera > Noctuidae > Diloba > Diloba caeruleocephala. The sequence continues at coordinate 14,025,493 of OX381627.1, forward strand.
TATCACTGGGATTGTATTATAGATATAACAGTAGACGGTAGCGCGCATGTGATCACGCGCTGCCGTGGGATGCTTTGGGGGATCCGTCACCCTCTCCGAGATATGCCTGTAGGCGTGGCACCAGTGGGCGGCTCTAGTGTGATCATACGAGGACCTGGGGCCTCGCTTAGGTGCCAAAGATGCGCCGCCTGATGATGAGGGTTGCGCGATGAGACCCGGAACAACTACCTGCAGATCATACAAATATTTGTTCCGTGCGGGAATCTAACCCGCGAACCGGAGCGCAACAGCCGACTGTATCAGCCACTGCACCAACTAATATTAACTAGCGTTTCAGTATGCGGCCGTTCGTCTCTTATGTCCAGTGATTTTACTATGCCCTTTCTTTTTATATACAACTCGATGACTAGAAAGTCAAGCGACATGCCTGCCCATAACAGTTATAACGCTACCCAGGATGAGTCCTGCGAGGCATCATACTGCGCTCATCACATCACTTTTACATTCACATTTCACTAGCCACAGTTCCCTTCTAGCCGGAGCACAGTAATTTCTAAAGTTTAAACACGACTGCTTAGCGACTAATTTTCATGAACCTAGCCATATGCTACCAAGTAACTGATATTTTCAGTGTATTTCTGCAGTGACCATTGAAAACACGAAGCTAAACAAGCCACGCTAAGTATGTTGACATTCTGCGCTAACGACCCGTCGCGTCTGATCGGCCAGAAATACCACGGAGCAGAGCTGACATTTCGGCGCCGCGGAACTCTTGTTGCTAAGTGGAATTCATCATATCGGCCATTTATACGTCCACTGCTGAACACTCACCACGCTCGGCAGGCGGATTGGTTGGTGCAGTGGTTGATACAGTCGACTGCTGCGCTCCGGGTCGTGGGTTCGATTCCCGCACGGAACAAATATTTGTACGATCTGCAGGTAGTTGTTCCGGGTCTGGGTTTATTGTGTGTGGAATTAATGTCTGTAAACGCACCCACGACACAGGAGAAATCCTAGTGTGGGGCATTGATATAAAAAAAAAAAAAAAAAAAAAATTGGTTTGCGCAGTATGGCTACCGTCGGCAGAAGGGACGCTGCTGCCCATCCCTCTCGTTAAGATTACGACATCCACGGGAGGAGATGGAGTGGTGCTATATTCTTAATCCGAACACAACACGGTGGAATTATCAGGCCCTACTTAAAATATTTTAGCAATCAATAAACACAGCCTATAGCAATAGCTGCTGGCAAGCTCTCTCCGAAGGTGCAAAAAACTTTAGGAAAATCATGAGTATGAAGGCAAGTCTAATTACACTGATTATGAATCCCCAGTCCACTTGAGAATCATTGTTCAATGACATTAATGATGAAACAACATCAGGGAATGCATAAAAATCCTTAGCCGTCAACTATTATTATTCAGGTCTCCAGGGGCACAGCCCTGACGAGGGAGAATTCTGTATTGGGTCGTTCAGTTCAGGGTAATATGGCCTTGGAAGCTGTTATCATTAGTAGAACATTTTTTTTTTTTATTCATCCGGTGTAAATACCGCTTGTACTTCTTTCCCCCGGGAAAGGGTGAAGGGGCATGCAGGACTCCTACCGGCTAAAACCACCGGAGCGATCATCGTCGGCACCGAAGGGAGGCTCCAGGAACTCTAAAGATCTGCATCTAAAGCCACCCATTGGCGCCACCCCCCAGGCATCTCTCGAGGGGATTGTAAGATTCCCCCGAAGCCTCTCTATGCACTGTGCTGTACGGTACAGCGGTACGTGACCACATGCACTACGCTGTCTTCCCGGGGGTCGCTCGGTATGAGCGCGCAGATTTCCCAATAAGCGCGCTCATACCGACAGAGGGCTCAGGCGTGTTGGACCATGACTAATTAGTCAGATAGGTTAGGAGGCTGATACTAAAAACCAGCGCTGTTGATGTTGATTTTATCTCAACGCTGCAGCATCATGCTGAGTGTCAGCCATTTTCTGCACACTAGCGGCGCACAATTATTTTAATTTAATCATAGTTTTATATAGTATAAATTAATATTAAGTTGCTTTAGTAGAAATTTAAATCTCTTACCAACATTCACGCACTAAACAGAGCTGGCAATGCTTTATTACTTTTCTTTTTTGTTTGTGAATAATGATAGTCTGGACTCCAAGTCCTTTGGCGAGGTACTTTATTAATTTGCGTAATGGTTGCAAGGGAAAAAAAATTTATACTTTGATGTTAATGTTATGCGCGTCTCTATGGTGTTCAGAAATAAATACTTTTTCTTTCTTTCAATTAAGAGTATTGCCAAGTCGGTCCAGACTTTGCTTTTTATATTATTTGTCCCAGTGGAAATTCTTCATGAAATTCCTCCGCCCTGGGGAAGGGCGAAGGAGTATGCCGGATTCCAACCGGCAAAAATAATTGGGGCGGTCTTCTTCGGCACCTAAGGGGGGGCAGGACATGTATGATCACACTTAGAGCGCACACTAGAGTGTCACGGTGAGGATGACTGTAAAGCGGTCAGCGGTAGAAATCGGTCCAGCCGTTTCGGAGATTAGCGGAAACAAACAGACAGACAGACAAAAAATTAAATATAGTTTTTTGTTGTAGGTACCGTATATACTTTCATATGCATTTAGTAAGAAACTGTTATTTTGACACCACAAACAGACACTTAAATTTTATTTATTTGTATTGATTGCCTGGAGTTTGTTACGACATTTCTAATTAGAGATTGTCATGTAGTGTAATGCCATTAAGTAGAGTTGAAGGATTACTGTAGCCAGTGAAATTACTGGGCATAACAGACTTAATAACGAGCGCAATGTGGTACCACGCAGGACCAGTCCTGGCTATCATTACAATTGTTACGGGCAGGCGTGACCTTCGGTGCCGAAGATGACCGCTCCAGTGGTTTTAGCCGGTAGGAGTCCGGCATACCCCTTCACCCTTCCCCGGGGTGAAGGAAGTTCCATGTAGAATTTCCACTGGACATCAATAAAAAAAAAAAAAAGGCGTGACGCTTACGACCAGGCGAATTACTTGCTCGTCTCGTCACCATAATGTCTAAAAAATGCCCTCCGTCATTCCTATTCGTTCTGCATGCAATATTAGGTTAATATATAGGTTATTTAATAATTAATAGTTATTCACCAAGCGCACGCTTTGCACTTTTTGTGCCAGAGCCATTTGTTCATGGAATCTACAAATTATTTTCGAACTTCTGGTCCCCTATGGTTGCCGTCTTCAGCACAAGGTAGGCTTCAGGAGTTTAGTGGTATACACAGATCAGAGACCACTCGCCTATCAAAGAGACCTATGTCAAGTGGAAGGCAATGGATCTTCTTTTTTCGTATAGATAGTGGCCAACCTTGTTTCGAGAGTTGTTCAAGCCGCCGAAAGGCCTCCGAATCGGCTTAACAAATGCCATATAATTACAACAACCGGGACCGACGATTAAGCATGCCCTCCGAGGCACGGAGACGTTCAAATACTACTTGTGGTCCCGCATCCATAGACACATCGCGCCGCGCTTAACCTCACAAATCGATTACCAATTAGTGAGTGCAACTGGCTATGAGCGCCTCAAGACAACGACCAACGTATTAAACTGTGTGCAGTACCTAATAAAGCCTTGAACTGCTTAACACACACAAGGTGAAGGAAACTCGAAGCGGTCGATAAGTACTTATGAATAAATAAATGCACCGACAAAGCGAATCACGTGCAGTTGTGTCGATATCGAATCGATATAGTAGACAATGACAAGACATATTCGACACAGAATTACAATGAAAATAATATCATAAAACAATTAAATATAAACACAAATCTTTTAAAAAACAAGATTTTATTCCTTAGTTTGTATTTTTCTCAGCAAATCCTTTAATTTGATACCCATATCCTGGGGTGCGTAAAAAATAACTGGTCCGCCTACTTTGGGAGTCCGCCATATTAGAATTAGAATTACGTTACATACGGCCGAAATTAATAATCAGTCTAATCTAAAATCTTCAGGTTTGAGATTTTGAAATTAATTCGTTACAATCACATTTAACACCAAAACAGAAATATCTGTAATCCGAAAAAGAAAAAGATTTTGGATTAGAACGATTATTAATTTTGACCGTTATCTAACCATGCATTGTCAATTTGTCATACAAAATAAACGTGTATGCAAAATTACAGTTCAATCGGTTGGTTTGGTGATAACTGTTTTAAAGTTCAGTTGCAAGATTTGACCCATACTAACACGGCAAGTTAAACAAAAGCTTGCATGTGTGTGTGGAAGGCTGTTTTTCAAAAGCTATTTTCACTTTTGTTAAGTTGATGACTAAAATTTCATTATTTTCTATTAAATATATATCTACAATAAACCCTACAAAGCATGGGAAAAAAATCGATGTTTAAAATCTTTTTTTTATTCTTTTAACCTTGATGTGCTCTTAACGGTTCGGGAAGAGTCGGTCAGATTTAGATATAAGTACTCATATAACACAAAAGCAGCTCTCTGATCTCACAACAGTTGGTAAATAATGGTGAGCACAGGAAGACCCCCACCCCCTTGCTTGCGCCGGCCAGTGCCGAGTAATACCGATCCAGCTGTCCCCAAAACAATAGCTTGTTATCCCCAGCAACGCCCTAAGCTGAAGTTGCTTAGTATTTAATATTAATTTTAAGCCTGGCTGCAGGCCTTTTGGCTTCGCCGGAAACGACTAGTTAAACAACCACACTTCCCAGAAGTGTATGCGAGAAGCCCAACAAAACGCTCAAACAGGTTTTAATTCAAGTCTACTTTATTTGATTATGATGCAAATTCGTCACGTCCATTACAGCTGCTGGGTTAATCCTAAACCTAGTCTTGATATGTACAAAACTCAACAACTAAATGTAGAACTTTACGTAAGCGTTGTTTAAAAACACGCCACTTAATAAATCGCTCTTTGTAAGTCTCATGGGAGCTAAATCTAAGGCTTAGAGTGCACGGGGACTTTTATCATCGTGACAATTTCGTCAATCTTCTCAAGTCCTTGGGTTATGTATGGGGGTGCGCGTATGTTACCACGTGACGTGACATTACCTTACATATCCATAGTGACGAAATTGTAACGAAGAAAGAAGATCCATTGCCTTCCATTTGCCATAGGTCTTTTTGATAGGCGAGTGGTGGTGGAAGACGGCAACCAGGAGTGAACCAGAAGTTTGAAAATCTTTTGCAGATTCCCAAGGAAAAATGGCTCTTGTATAATATAAAAAAAGTGCAAATCGTGCTCTTGGTGACGCTTGATATTGGGTGCGAAACGAATATAAAGAAATACAATGGTTTATTCAGTAATAAGTTCCTAACAGACTATAAGATCATAAGAACAGGTTATTCGGTGTGGTGTGCGGATTAAGAAGTCAAAGTCAAATATTCAACCAATTAGTGGCACATTTGAAACGTCAGAAAAAGTTGCACGGTTCCAATTAGTTGATCCTATGGAGCAAAGCCAGCAAGAAACTCCTTGGATACATTTTTTTGAAATACTTAAGATTACAATGTTGAAAAAAATATTAAGAGTAAGTTGCTTTAAATTTAATCAATACATTGTTGAACAATAAATAAATTTCCGGCAGCTATATAGTACAAATAGCACTTCACATATATTTGGTTTCTAGGGAAGCCACATGTACAGAAAAGAGCCAACGCCATAATGTCCCTATCGTCAACATAGTCTTTAATCCCATAGTAGGTTTTTTTAGGAGAATAGTTTTAACGTGTGCTTTAAACTTCCCTATAAAATATAAATATAGCACCACTCCATCTCCTCCCGTGGATGTCGTAAAAGGCGACTAAGGGACTCTAAACCAGAGAGATGGCCATGGCTGCGCTCACCAACCCGCCTGCCAAGCGTGGTGAGTACTGCCAAAGTCCCCCCAAAAGGACCACACAATCGTGGAAATCTATGGGGAAGGACTTTGTCAGCAGTGGACGTCCTTTAGGCGATATGATGATGAAGAACAGATTATTAATGCGGCCCCTTGTGTGACCAATCAAGTTCCATATTATCTAAGGAATACTAAAGAAAAATATAAACAAGCGTCACTGACAACAGTCTCATCAAAATATATTTCAATCAAGACACGTTAAATAATATTTAAGTAGAGAATATGAGACGCCTCTCAAATCTGTAAGTTCGGCTCTGGTTCAAGGCCAACAATATACCTTGCAGCCAGTTCTTGCGTACGCTTATCTTTTTATAGACCGCATAGTAAATAAACATAGCTTGTTTTTCATAAAACCATACACCACGCAATTTATTGCCAGAACTTTTTTTTTCTTAAATACTTTGACCCACACTAATATTTCTCCTGTGTCGTGGGTGCGTTTACAGGTATGAATTCCACATACAATACAGTATGATAAAATAAAAATAAAGATTCGGTTCATCATTACGGCCGAATGAAGTCCACTGCTGGACACAGGCCTCCCCCAAAGATCACCACAATGACCGATATTGGTGTGTTGTGTGCTCATTGGGGGGTTTTGCCATAATCGCCACGCTTGGCAGACGGATTGGCGATCGCAGTTGGGTTGTTAATGTAATCGAAGGACGCTGCTGCCCATCCTCCGGCTAATCCCTTAGTCGACTTTTACGACACCCACGGGAGGAGATGGGGTGGTGGTATTCTGAGCCGGCACCACACGGCAAGCCGGCATTCGGTTACTTTGCGTCATGTTTGATCGTCATCCTAGCATTTACAAAGTCTATTAGTATTTAGGTTGGCATCTCAGTCTAACTAGATCATCATCATCATATTAACCAAAGGGCGTCCACTGTTGAACAAAAGCTTCCCCGATAAATTACATTGTTCTGCGGCCATACATTGTTCGCCTAAGAACCAACAGGCACGTAAACGTTACTTTCTGTGTTCTAAATGATGACTACATTCGACTGAAATTAAAGTAAAGTAACGGACACTCCTTAGAATTGTTTAGTATACAAAGAACTTTCAGATATTGAGGTTATAATTTTAGACATCTAATGCGATTCATCACACACACGACGCATTATAAAAATGTCTGTAACAACGCTAAAACGCAAAATAGATTAAGATTTCCTAGGTTTCACCTTTAAGCATTTCATCAATTGGTCAGATGTAGTCAAAAAAACCCAAAAGCCTTTTGCCGATGCCGATTTGAAATTGTCGTCGATTATTTTGTTTTATTTGTGTCCAGCTATAATGTATGCATTTTACTACTATATTACCTATACCTGTTAGTATCGGGCAATATCTGCATCTGCCTGTTTAATCAGATTTTTTTTTTTTTTTTTTTTTTTTTTTTTTTTTTTTTTTTTTTTTTGTTGGGCTTCTCGCATACATTTCTGGGAAATGTGGTTGCTTAACCGGTCATTTGCTGGCGAAGCCAAAAGAGGCCTCCAGCCAGGCTTAAATTAAATATTAAAAACTAAGCAACATTCGCTAAGGGCGCCCCCTGCGGGACACGGACCTCGGCTTAGGGCGTTGCTGGGGATATCAAGCTATTGTTTTGGGGACAGCTGGATCGGTATTATTTAAATTGTATTAGGGGACATTTAAAGCTACAGGCTCGGCACGGGCCGGCGCGAGCAAGAGACGGGAGGGAGAAGTGCTAACTTGAACGGGAAGGTGACGCGGCGATAGGCCTCCGCGACGTCGGTGAGGCTAATCAGATTATGGAGCCACGAACGCTTTAGTATTTCGAGGCGAAATTGGTACGGCTGTGCAGATGTAAAGAAAAACTTCCAAAATAATAATTATAATAGTAAATAAATTGTTATCTATGCAATTCTAATATTATTGGAAATAATTATCATTTTAAGGAAATCTAAATACTTAAATAAAATATAAAACTTTTATAACCTAGCCCATTCAGCGAGTCAGCGCTTTCTGTCGCTTTGACAGAAAATACATCAGTTTGCAACAAAAAAATATTGTCTATAGGGTCTTACTTTAATAATGGAAAATATTTTAGGAGGTAAATCTATAGGTTACAATGATTCGTTTTAGCAAAATAAGAATAGAATAGAATAGAATAGAAATCATTTAATTCGGCATAGGACATAGTTTACAGCACATAATAAAAAAAAGAAATCACAGTAAAGTTAAACAAACATTTGAAAATAAGTGCACTGACGAACATGGCCATACCGAAAGGGTTACCAAATCAGCATGTGCTGGCTGTAACAACCAGCGCTGGTTTTCAGTTGGCACCTCGCAGTGACACACGGACGAAGGTAAGGGGGAATAATAAATAATAAAATATTATTGCTATAATAATAATACATTTTACTGTACAGAAAATAGGAATACTGTATACATAAAATATAAATGTAGTTGCATCCATTCACCACTAGCACAAAGCATTCATTTCCGGTCGATGCGACGTGAAACGTTCTCATTAATTTTATGTCATTAGTGATTTGACCACAGGCTTGTCTTTTTCCTAACACACTGATATAACACTTACGCGTACATAAATACTGTCGTCAAGTGTTCAGGGATTCAACAGATTACATACTTAATATATAAAATATTTACAATGCATGGGGTTATGCGCTCCCGCCAACAGAGTCACTACCCACCAATTTACAACATACAGTTTACCAAACGAAGGCTCATCTGCCGGTAAGTTTCCTTCATCAACTAAAATTAAAGTAAGTACATAAATAAATATAATTAAATAAATTGGGCATCAATCAATTATATAAAAGATTTGTCAATATTAATATTATTAAATTCAATTTGTGAGGTGAGAATAAATGTTTTTAACTTTGTTCTGAATGTGTTTATATTAACTAAACATAGCATCAAGATTTATTTTATAAAATAATACAGAGTCAGTAAATCTTTCGCTAATCGAGTATTTAAATATTTATTTACTTATTATCAGTAAAACCGATACTTTTATTTGAAATAAATTCTATACCCTTCATAGAGCCTAGCCTTAAAATATTTTCCATTATTGTATTCGTCCAAATATAGCGTCGGGAATAAGATCGAAAGTGATGTCGCGATACCACTTTTTAAATTACTTACGAGATTATGTAGTGTCCCTTGGATGATAATAACTAATATTTCATCATTTCGGCCGAATGAAGTCCACTGCTGGACACAGGCCTCCCCCAAAGATCACCACAACCACCGATATGGATGTGTTGTGGGTTCATTGGGGGGTTTTGCCATAATCGCCAGGCTTGGCAGGCGGGTTGGCGATCGCAGTTGAGTTGTTAATGTACTCGAAGGACGCTGCTGCCCATCCTCCGGCTAATCCCTGAGTCGACTTTTACGACACCCATGGGAGGAGATGGGTTGGTGGCATTCTGAGCCGGCACCACACGGCTACACTAATATTTAGAGTATTAAAATAACTAGAAATTACAGTACATGTCGCATGCGTGTTGATCCATAGGCCATTTTTAACAACGTCCTTTCCATAGTAATTGTATTGTCATTTTGAGAGGTATTTGCCAACACTCACTACGCTTGGCAGGCGGGTTGGTGAGCGCAGAATGGCTGCTGTTCCACAGAAGGGACGCTGCTGCCCATTCCTCTACTTTAGAGGAACATACGGCCGATACTGAAACGCCACCTAGTCGCGGTTTAACTAGTCGAGAAACCCGTTTTTGGTAGGAAACCGAGCGGCTCAAATAGTTAAAGCGGGTCTTAATTTTAATTGGCGTTTCAGTATTCAGCCGTTAGTCGCGTTTTACAGCATCTACTGGAGATGGATTAGTGCTATTTTCTTAATCTGGAGGCCACGCAGCTTAACTCTTAACTGCTACTGTTACTGCTGAACTTGAAAATAGTGTTAATCAATCAGTTTTGGACCTTCATGTTAAATTTTTTTGGCCAAGTATAAACCCAATTTATGTTTGAAAACTTTGCGAATAATCGCCTTCCGCAGACTTAGCCTGTAAAAGTCTATGTTGCCGGGGCAGTGCTGACTCTGCACATGACAGACAGACATGCACACAGCGGACGGTCGAAAACGAAAAACGTGGAATCCTTAAAAGCATTCGTTGTGCGCGAACACGTCATGTATTAATATGTAGAATACCTATTCCACCATAACGTGGATATCCAATAAGTTATAGTAATAGATTCTACGTGACCACACTCGTACGTGAGAACCGGTGTGTGATTAATTGATTATGTTTCAGTGTGTTGAATGCACAGTAGTCTAAACAAACATGAACACGTCATACGTTACGTTTAGATTAACTACTTGGGATCGAATATCTTTCTTCTTTAAAAGTGCCAACAGAAATCCAATGTAACAAAACTACAAACTCTGATACTCGATAAGGTATCTATAAATTTGTGATACAACGGAAATGTCATAACGGAAGCAGGAACGTAGACAGATGTCAAAGGTAAATTTTAGCAGAAACGGATGCGGATACGGAAATGTAAATAATACCAATTGCGCATGATGCATAAAATTAACTAAATTATTTATATAACTGTTGTATTTTTTATACAAAAATCTCTCACGTTAAGGATTTGACGAGTCAAATGATTCATGCTAGGCCTACTTTACGTCGTACTTTAAATAGGCAAATTCTAACCTAAATTGATTTTTTTCTCTGTAACGGCTCAATAGTTAGGCATGAATTTTACACCAACAAAAGAGGAATAACGTCTGTAACAATTAGTTTTAGCAAACATGCTGGAAGCGCTACAATACCACGGCAGCCCCATCAGCATCCTGAACAATGACAACACTGCCGACACATCTGTGTTTTTGCCTAATTTAATTATTTTGTTGTAGTACGGTCGTTTATGGGTAGTTGGCGGTAAAGTAACAAATACTAGTACAGAGGCCAAACCATCGAGGTCATTGCAAAGTAATGCCCTTAAAGCTAAAATACAAGAGTGGTCAATGGAAATAATTTCTAGCAACGTATGAGAGAGCGGACAAGGCAGTAGGTCGCGCATATGTGTAGCGGATGTAATTGAATGGAATCCTTCTGGCTGACCCCAGAATTATTATATTAAATCTCATGATAAATCCCATAGTAACCGAGATGTGGTCACTGAGCTACAATCAGGTTCAACAATATGTAAAAACAGCAAATTTAAAAAACGGAAAATAAAAAAACTGGTACTAATAACTTTACTTTAATCCAGGGGTTCCCAACCTTTTTTTGTCTACTGCCCACTTTAAGAATAAATTATTTTCTAACGCCCCCCTTTTTAAACATACTTAAAAACCGCTAAGTACTTATAACTGATTATTGAAACGCAAATTTATAGTATTCGGACAGAGTATCTTTTATTGAAAATAAAACAAACATAATCAATTCTTATATAAAAACTAATGTGAAGGTTGAATCTGATGCTGTTCAATAAGTTTGTTGATATCAGGTTCCAATTTACTCAAAAACAGCCGCAAGTCGCCACGTTCGGTAACACGCAAACGATTTCTCTTTTTAGTAAGCAGCGTTGCCACAGCACTAAATCCACGTTCACACAAATATGACGATGAGAATGCTATCAAAAATCGTTGAACAATTGACCACAATCCAGGGTACAATTGCGGGATCGGTTTTTGTAGCCAAAATTCTTGATATCCATTTTTGAACTTGATTTTTATTTCTTCGTTTGTTGTCAATTCTATAAGTTCTTCTTCCAGCTGAGGTGACATTGCTGTGTTGACATTTGAAAACGGATCCAACACCCAGTCTGGTATTTCCAAGTTTAAAATGTCCTGGTATCTTTCGGTGAAGTCAATGTGGAGGTTTTCCAAATGTTGGCAGTAGGCAAACAAGTCGTCGTTACTGCAGTATACTGATGAATTCGGAAAATTGTGAAACTCACGTCTGCCCATATTATTTTTGTGCAGAAGCAGTTTGGCTGCGAAAGCAACAACATTTTTTGTTTTAATTAAATTTAGTTCATCGCCTTGCAGTTGGAGGTTCATGTCGTTGAACATTTTATACAGGTCTGTCATGTAAGCTATATCATTCTTTGATGTTATGAGCTTGTTGCGCAGTTCTGTATCTTTAGTTTCCAAGAACTCTATCATAGAGTCAAACAGGTTGTAAAATCGAATCAGACAATTGCCTCTTGACAGCCAACGAACTTCAGTATGAAGCAACAGACGGTTGAAATCTTCGTCATTAGTAACACAAAGCTGATGAAATAATCTATCATTCAAAGAGCTGCTACGGATTTTATTGACTGCTTTGATGACATATTGCAGTGATTGAAATAGTCGTTCACTTAAGTTTCTAGCAACCAAATGTTGTCTATGGATAACGCAATGTATAGCAAGGACATCTGGAATTGAAGCCTTTATGGCGCCCTGTCATAGCCGGAGCGCCATCCGTAGCAACTGATATAATATTTTTCAAAGGAATCTCTTTCTCTTCACAAAACTTTTCCAATGTATTGAATATGGTTTCGCCTTTTGTATCTGTCTCCAAATTTCTGGCAAACAATAGTTCTTCACGTATTTTCTCATCTTTAATAAACCTCACGTAAGATAGCAACAACGCTTCATTAGTTGGTAAAGTGGACTCATCGAGCTGAATTGAGAATTGACTAGTCCTCACATGATTGCACAATTATTCTTCAATGTTTTAAGCCATTTCATCAATTCGTCTTTGCACAGAATTATTACTCAAAGGAATTTTTCGGATAATATCTGCGGCCGGTTTATGAGGCACAGTAGTTATTACTTCCTTTATTGCTGGCAAAATTAACTCTTCTCCGATGTTGTGTGGTTTACCTTTTTGAGCAATTAACAAAGAGATATTGTACGAAGCTCGAAGTCCGTCGTCATCTTGCTTAGCAGCCGCCGAAAATAGTTTTGATACACTTGGCTGAGTGTTATGCTTCTTCTCTAGGTCTTGAAAATATGCTACATTCTTTTCTGTCTTATCTGGATGCATTTTATTCAAATGATCTTGCAGTCTTGAAGGCTTCATTGCTTCGTTCGAAAATGTTTTTAGACATAGAAGACACAAAGGCGACGACGGGTTTGTGGGATTAATAAATCTGAATTAAATATATTCCGCAGAGTATTGCCGTCTCTTCTTTTTTACTTCCGACATTGTTTTGTTTTAAGAAATACGTAAGTGTTGAAATCAAGTACTGCTTATCTATTATGCGCGAAATTTACGTCGTTTATATAGGATTGCATAAGCAGCACGCACCAACAGGAATAAGACAAACGTGCATAAACTCGTTTATCTCATTCGACGCCCAATCGTACTCGACAAGCAAGAACAAGTATTATAGAACCAGCCGATTGGTATAGGAATGTACAATTCGGATTATTTAATAAAAACTTGTTAAAACATGATTGCCCGCGGTCTTTTATATCGAACCGAGTTTGAGCTATATCTTAATTAATATTAGTTGATGTTCACAAGATGTAGTCGAGAGTCGAGAGTCGAGAGCTCAGTCGGTGTCTAAGAGCCTTCCTAGCTAGGTAGATGAAATTATAAATCGACCCCAAAGCCCTACACAATGCCCCCTTTTTTTTCTGGGTCTCTTACCGCCCCCCTTTAGGCCTGCAGCGCCCACAAGGGGGCGTTATCGCCCGCGTTGGGAAAGACTGTTTAATCACATACACATCCTCTATTCGCTTCCCAGTCTGGACATGTTTTGGCAACTAAATCCTAACCACTTTATTTACTCTGACTTACCACTGAAATGTTATATTGAATCACTTATTAAAAATAAGATACATTGATCTCTGATTAATTTTTTAATTGTAATGTATTTTGTTAATCGTTTTCGTCGTATCGTTTTTAGTATTGGTTCTATTTGGTTGGATGCTATAATAACATCAGTAATACATCTTATTTCATCATTTCGGCCTAATGAAGTCAACTGCTGGACACAGGCTTCCCCCAAAGATCACCACAACGACCGATATGGATGTGTTGTGGGCTCATTGGGGGGTTTTGCCATAATCGCCACGCTTGGCAGGCGGGTTGGCGATCGCAGTTGAGTTGTTAATGTACTCGAAGGACGCTGCTGCCCGTCCTCCAGCTAATCCCTTAGTCGACTTTTACGACACCCATGGGAGGAGATGGGGTGGTGGCATTCTGAGCCGGCACCACACGGCATCTTGTTTATATACATTATATTATACGAGCTAGAAGTGGAGATTACAGTTCCGTGATCGAAAGCCACGAAGGTGCTGACGCTACCGGGACTGCCATAGTCAACTGGGGTTATCACTGAAAACCAGCGTTGTGATGTTGCTCTAGCCACATCACAGCATTATGCTGAGTGAGAACTCTATTAACACAACTGCGACGTACAACTGCCAACAGGTGCAGCTTGACTACAGACTACTCTGTTGCTGTTCATTATAATTCGCTATTCATCAGGTAGCGAGACGGGGGGGGGGGGGGGGTCGCTCTTCGCTGTTGCATCGAGAGACTCGATCTTTTAATATTATTTTAAGTCCTTATAAAATGATCAACATAGTAGTTAGGTATACTAAATTTGTAAACATAATTGTTGTTATGTACGTCGTTTGTTGTAGATCAATGAATGAGTTTTTCATTCTTTCTTTCTAACCAAACTCGGCCTGCAGCAACGGTTTCAATTTGGCCACGCCCAGAAAAAGAAAAATGTTACACCCTTGAGTCAAAGTAAGTCATCAATTCCGCCTATCTACCGAGATTTTAATTTATAGTACTATAGAGTATTAGAGGGCTTGGAATTCCTATTGTCCGAATGGAAATCTTCTTCTTCTTCAAACCCGACACGTTAGTACTCTTCTTATCTGTGAGCATTACCTTTCACTTATTATCCAGACTGTAGGATGATTCTAGAAGACGGTATATTGGCGCAGTGGCAAGCTGATTGGCTTTCTGCGTTACGGAATGCAAATTAGATCCCCGCACGAAACGAATAACGGTCGAAATTTGTTCATTTTGTTCGATTTTAGATTTTGAACTTGATCAGCGTTTGTCCACAACAAAACAAACCCGCAAGCCCAAATCCAAAGAATTTTGATTCGATTAATTATTAGTTTCGGTCGCATGTATGATTTAAATATTTTTAGATTTTTCATGTGAGATCTGTACCAATTCACTGCGCCTACCAAAGGAAAAATCTTAGGTGTTTCAGAAAAAAAACTATTGTTTAATTAAATCCCTGAATAATCTTCTACAATTGTCAATGTTATAGCTCCTGTGGTCTATCTTTACCAAGTCTAATAAAAACTTTAAAAGGTTTTACTTGCAAAGGCGGATACTGCCATTCTACACATTTCAGTTGAGCAAAGCCAATTAATGAAGAAAAAAACGACTGTAGCGTTGCAAAACAACCTAGCTAGCACAATGAACGTAATTTAATCAAGAGCTACAACTGAATTCCGACCTACTTGCCTACGGAATACCTAATAAAATACCTTAACACCAGTATTCATGAAAGTTTTATCATGTAATGTAAAACAAACCATATAACAAGCAAGATACAGCGTATTTTAAATTATGCTAGGTACCTATATTCTCGGCCGGTGCAGCTGTACTCAGTTTGCACTGAGATCCACAATGATCTTTGACGCGGAGGTATAAAAACTTACGAGGAGTAAAACAAGAACATTCACACTTATTATTTTTGGTCACGTGACTGGTTGATAGGTTTTTGTTAATCTGGGGATGGTGTCTAAGTTGCTACATTGCTCGTAGAACTGATGGCCGTTGGGGTTAAAAGGAGCTCGAGTGGAGACCGCGCCCCGGAAAACGCAGCGTGGGTCGACCTCCAACGAGTTGTACTGACGCCCTGATGAAAGTCCCTGAGAGTCGTTGGATGCGGGCAGCATGTAACTGCTCGTTGTGGAAATCTATGGGGGAGGCCTTTGTTCAGCAGTGGACGTCTTTTGGCTGATATGATGATGATAATCTAAGTTATCTTAATACAGAATAATTATAGTGATATCGTTTAGTAAATTCTTAAACGTAATTAAAGTTTTTTTAAAGGTAAACAGACTTTTGCCGTGACGTATGCATTATTTAGTTTAGTGCGTTGTTAAAGTATAATAGTAGGTTGAAGAACTATCTTATCAAGAAAGAATATACCGTGTGGCTACGAGCTGCGAATAGTACTAACCCATCTCATTCCGTGGGTGTTGTAAAAAGCGATTATGGAATAAGCCGAAAGATGATCAGCAGCGTCATTCGAGTACATTAACAATTCAACTGCGACCGCAGCCAAGCGTGCCAACCCCCAATGAACACACAACACACCCAGATCGGACCGCTTTTCTGCTGCGCGACAGCTGCTGTCAAGTGTCACTGTATTAAGATAATCAGGGAGGCGAAACAATTCGTAGACCATATAAATACGGCACTGTTAGTGCAGTGGCTGAGTTTTTAATAATTAATTTAAGCCTGGCTGGAGGCCTCTTTTGGCTTCGCCAGCAAATGACCGGTTAAGCAACCACATTTCCCAGAAATGTATGCGAGAAGCCCAACAAAAAAAAAAAAAAAAAAAAAAAAAAAAAAAAAAAAAAAAAAAAAAAAGCAGTGGCTGATATAGTCGGCTGCTGCGCAGGGGCTCTGGGTCGCGTGTTCGATTCCCGCACGAACAAATATTTGTATGATCTGCAGGTAGTTGTTCCGGGTCTGGGTGTATTGTGTGTGGAGTTTGTGTCTGTAAACGCACCCACAACACAGGAGAAATCCTAGTGTGGGGCAAGTTAAAAGAAGAAACCTCCATACCGGAGGACCGGTTACCTCGTTACCAACGACCGGTTAAGCAACCACATAGGAAAAGTCTGCGAGAGCCCAACAAAAAAAGGAATCATCGATACCGCGACGCAGATTTAAGCCAATCGCCACTACGCTAACTGTGGCGTCATTTATCGTCATTCGCGATATCAATCATGTTCGTGTACTCAACACTCGGTGTAACTACGTCAACCCGGTAATTGATACACGCAAGGCCCGCTATGACATAGATCTGAGCATCGCATAATATGTAAACGTACTTGGCAGCCAGGTTTATTGACACTTAACAGGAGTATTTTATTGGTCCCCCGCGGTTTCACCCGCCGTTTAATTTCGTAATAAATAATTTTGAGTACATCGGCATAGACATTTGACATAGAGTATTTATATTGGTCTATAATTCTTCAATAGGGTGTTATCACTCTTCTTCAAAAAGGGTGATAACACCCAATTGAAGAATTATAGACCCATGTCACTTCTGAGCCATGTTAAGCTGTTTTCAAGGGTCATAACGAATCGTCTCGAGCGCAGGTTTGATGACTTCCAGTCACCCGAACAAGCCGGTTTCCGAAAAGGTTTCAGCACCATAGACCACATCCATACGCTGCGGCAGGTTACACAGAAGACCGAGGAGTATAATCTGCCACTATGCTTGGCGTTTGTGGACTATGAGAAAGCCTTCGATTCGATCGAAACCTGGGCAGTGCTGCAATCTCTGCAGCGGTACCAGATTGACCATCGGTACATTGAAGTGTTTAAGTGCTTATACAGAAATGCCACCATGTCTGTCCGAGTACATGAACAGAGCACGGGGGCAATTCCATTGCAGAGAGGTGTGAGACGTAATTTCCCCGAAACTGTTCGCCGCTGCAATGGAGGATGCCTTCTAGCTGCTGGAGTGGAAAGGATTCGGCATTAACATTAATGGCGAGTATACCACTCACCTTCGATTTGCCGTAACATCGTAGTCATGGCAGAATCGCTGCAAGAGCTCAGCACAATGCTCGATGATCTCAACAGAGTTTCCCAACAAGTGGGCCTTAAATGCCCATGTCGTGCCCATCCCAATATCCGTTGGGAGCTCTGTTCTCGAAATTGTTGACGAGTATGTCTACCTGGGACAAACTGTCCAGTTAGGTAGGTCCAGCTTCGAGAAAGAGGTCAATCGTCGAATCCGACTCGGCTGGGCAGCGTTTGGGAAACTTCGCAACGTCTTTTCGTCAACAATACCGCAATGCCTCAAGACGAAAGTCTTTAACCAGTGTGTGTTACCAGTGATGACATATGGACCAGAGACGTGGTCACTCACAATAGGCCTCATAAGAAAGCTCAAGGTCACTCAGCGAGCTATGCTTGGTATTTCTCTACGAGATCGAATCAGAAATGAGGAGATGTACTAAAGTTGACAACTAAAGTTGTCGACATAGCTGAAAGGATTAGTAAACTGAAGTGGCAATTGGCAGGGCACATTGCTCGTAGAACTGATGGCCGTTGGGGCACAAATGTTCTCGAATGGAGACCGCGCACCGGAAAACGCAGCGTGGGACGACCTCCAACGAGGTGGACAGACGACCTGGTGAAGGTCGCTGCGAGTTGTTGGATGAGAGCGGCATGTGACCGCTCGTTGTGGAAATCTAAGGGGGAGGCCTTTGTTCAGCAGTGGATTTATATTGGATTTCATGGGTTTTCATTATTTTGCGCGGGACCCTGTATATTTTTCTAAAATAATAGTAGCCTAAGTTATTCCTTATAACATCAGCTATCTGCCAGTGAAAGTCCCGTAGAAATCGGTCCAGCCGTTTCGGACATCAGCGGGAACAAACAGGCAGGCAGACAGACAGCCCTACAACCGGAACCCTAATTAGAAAAATAATTAGGGTTTCGCGCCATAAAAAAAAAAAAAATCTATGTCAAGTGTCTACGTCGAAGTACTCTAAATTTAAAAATACGCATTTATTAGTTAGCATAGCGAGCATTTCTTCCGCCTGGTGGCTTACCACCACTGAAGCTTACTTCACACCTGCATACAACAATTGTAGTCTCTTAAGTTCAGTCACTTCTGCTTGGCGGCAGAATATCTGGCACTGGGGTGGTACCTGTACCCATAGCTGGATTCTTTCCATGAAAGACTTACCATCAGTAAAAATCCTGAATTGGTACTAAACTATATATTTCTGAACAGTCTCGAGCTAAAATAATAATAGTGATTTCAGTGAAACTGAAGACAAAAGGAGTTTACTATCCATTGAAGTATATTATAGTAACTCATTTCATAGCATCATTTAAATATTACGAAGATAACGAACATCTTGATAAAAAATTTCATACCCAAACAATAACATTCCATAAAAGACGAGAATCAATTGTAATCAGAATCACACAATGGATTACTTTAGCACTTTCTTTCATACGCGGTCCTATAGTACCTAGAGAACCATACATACAACTATAGTACCTATTAGAAGCTTGCCTTCCCCATTTGCGGTTTAAATAAGATCAAAGGGGTGTGCAATCTAGGCGGTACGATCACAACATGCTCCATAAGCAAAATGGACACATGCAGAATATAAATTAAAAGAGAAAATTTAACTCTTCAGAACAAGTTTTTTATGTGGCGTTTATTGACTTTTGTTATCAATGGTCCGTAAACGATTGGTGCGGTTAAGCAACGCTTGGTGCGGTCAGTCTGAATGGATCACCCATTCGCATTGTGGTATTTGAACTGAGCGTTCCAGCGCTTCGGAGATCACGTAAAATCGTCACTCCTGGTTGTTGTTATTAGAATATAAGATTTAAGTATTAACAACATGTACAAAAATGTATCTCTATGATACCAAATATCTATATGTCACCACAAACTACCTGCAACAGCTACATAACCAAACAAATGTCTGATAAACTTGGCAAATATTTATTGAACACCAAATTCTTATATCAGTACTGTGCGTGTTTTACTTGACCATATATTTCAAGATGACACCTACTGGTTATGTTTGAAACGACGGCACACATGTGGTCACGAGCCGCCGTGTGCGCAGCACACGGCACAGTCAGGCTTCAGATCTTTCGGATCTTTTACAACCCTCTCGAGATGTGCCTGGGGGCGGCCTGTTTTTTCAGTCACCTCCCCTCTCCCAGAGGGGGTAATCACTTTGTAAAGTGTCAATGTGTCAGATATATACCTATAGGCGTGGCACCAACAGGCGGCTCCGGAGCGTTCAGTGCTGAAGATGACTGACTAGCCAACTTTAGGCAGTAAGACTGCCTTACCACCAGAGCTGTGCGAGGTACTTAAGCGGTGCGCGAGAAAATCTACAAATAGAGCGTATTCATTTTCCTAGCGTCGCTCAATGCAGCTCTGATGGAAAAGATGACCGTGGTCTTTATATATACAAAACTAGCAAGAGATGTGTATGAGGGAGGCAAGCGAGAGAGGCGTGTGAGGATTCATCATCATCATCATCATAATTTCAGCCGAAAAACGTCCACTGCTGGACAGAAGCCTCCCCCAAAGATTATGTGCTGATTGGGGGTTTGCCATAAGCGCCACGCTTGGCAGACGGGTTCGCGATGGCAGTTGTGTTATAATTCTCTGGTGTGATCATACGAGGACCAGGGGTGCAATTCCCTAAGCTCAAACATCCATACATCCTTGAATACAGAATTAAAATAATGGTGAAACACTAGTTTGGTAATCGCTAAGACTCGTCCTCATGGCTCACCGTCTGCAACGAGTCCTTGCATAGCTTCAATCATGTCTTAGCGTCTACCAAATTGGTTTTTCACCGTCATTTTAATTCTGTATTGAAGGATGTATGGATGTTTGACCTTAAGGAATTGCACCCCTGGAGCCTCCCTTAGGTGCCGAAGATGACCACTCCAGTGGTTTTAGCCGGTAGGAGTCCGGCACACCCCTTCGCCCTTCCCCGGGGCGAAGGAAGTTCATGAAGAATTTCCACTGGGCACCAATAAAAAAAAAATAAAAAAAATTGTGTTATAATTGTATTCCATCGAGGACGCTGCTGCCCATCCTTCGGCTAATCCCATAGTCCCCTTTTACGACACCCACGGGATGAGATGGGGTGGTGGTATTCTTAGCCGGCACCACACGGATTCATGACTTAGCTCAAGTTAATAAAAAGGCAAACAAGTTCAATGAAGAGAAGTTCTTTTCAAACGAATGATGCGAACTAGGATGCGAACTAGGATGCGAACTAGGTATGCAAGCTAGGAATGAGAGCTACGGAGCAGAGCTGGGTAGATGGCGTAGTTATAAGCGCGAACGGGTTGAAGCACTTTGGTGGAAATGGACACGTAGTTTTGTAACTTTGCCTTGCCTTTACTCGCTACTTTGCTACCTCACACATCTCTGGTGGAAAACAACCTAAGAGTCCGGCATGCCCCTCCACCCTAAGCAGAGGAAGTGCACAAGAACTTTCACCATGTTGCCTTACAAAATAAAAAAATAATGTTGATTATAAATAATGTTGAGACAAAGCCTGCATAAATAAATAAGTTTATGAAGGTTTTGCTGCATACACATGATGATTTATTTGCATTAGACATATGTCTTTTGAAAACCATAAATGCAAGTTAAGAGGATACAGTCAAAGATATTGTTAGTCTATACAAATAAATAAAATTGAAGTGTCTGTTTGTAATGTCAAAATAACAGCTTTTTACTAAATGCATATGAAAGTATGTACGTGACATGTAACAAAAACACTATTTTTTAATTTTTTGTCTGACTGTCTGTCTGTTCGTCTGTCTGTCTGTCTGTCTGTCTGTTTATTCCGGGTAATCTCCGAAACGGCTGGACCGATTTTGACGGGACCTTCTCTGGCAGATAGCTGATGTTATAAGGAATAACTTAGGCTACTTTTATTTTAGCAAAATAATTAGGGTTCCGCGTAAAAAATAAAATCCTTGAAATCCAATATATATATTCTATGTCAAGTGTCTATGTCGAAGTACTCTAAATTTCTTTTAAATTAAACGCGGGTGTACACAACTCTCTAGAGTGTGCTGGGACTGAATTCACAATTGAACTTTATCAGTTGTCTTCACTAACAATGGAGATTAAACAATCTGCTCTGTTAACATAATTGTAAGGGGTTGAAATTGTTGAAATTTCATTGTAAGTATTTTAGCTGATCAATAAGCATAATCCTGTTCAATAAGGTAAATATTATTAAATGACTTAATTAATAACTGTATGACGCTTTGCCCTGATGAAAACTTTTTAATTTCACACATGTAGACACCATGTACACTTGAACACAAAGAAAATATTGAGTCATTTCTTTGCTACAACTAAGTGACAATACAAGGAAGACATTTGCTTGATGGTAAGCGTCTCATCTGCCTATAACAATTGTAATGCTACCCTTTACCAGTACTTCGTGGTACAACAGACACTACACACAACACTTGAAACAGTACTTATACAGTCTGTTATGCCAAGTAATTTCACTTGATACAGTGCCCTTGAATTTGGACCACACAAACATCATCCTAATGAGGGGTCAAAGGGGATATTGCCAAAATCAACATGATTGGCCGGTGGATTTGTAATTGCAGTATTTTGTTATAACCACAATAGAGGATGCTGCTACCTATTCTTTTAAAGATAAATATAAGAATATGTTTAATTGACGTCAAACTATTTACACACACTTATGAATAGTCAAGTCTTTAGTTGCCTCGTTCCTAGATGTAGATTTCCTACACAGAAGAATGGGGAAGAAACTCAATGGTTAGTCTTTTTAAATCATAAAAGTACAGTATACTTAACTACATTGTTTTGAAATGAAGGTGATGTGAGTATAATGCAGTAGAAAAGAGTCTAAACTACAAAAAAATCCTACACTAAACAAGCCTGATGGCATATTTATTATAGTTTCTGATTCAATTGCCATGTTCTTCATATAAATCCTTAATCGTCTTATTACAACATCCATGGGTGGTCTCTTCTCTGCTGGGAACCACAAGGCAAAGTAATGTCTTAGGTTTTCGCCATTATTACACATTATGATAAAACACTTTTAAACAGGATTTAACAATTAAATCACGTTTATTATTGATTTTAGTTTTTCCTGATGTTTCAAACACTTTGCAGGGTTCGTGGTCGCAGGATGACTCACCTGCCATATATGCAATTTAATTTGGTTAAAAGGGCTTTATTATAACCACAAGGCATGCTATAATAGACCTTATCTTGCTGCTTACATTAATTATATGACATAGGTATACAGAAACAGACATCTGTGGAAGTTAAAAGAAAGCTTGGTAAACACCTGAGAAACATAGATAGACCTAGCTTAGTACTGACTGGGTGAACATGATAAGAAAAACTATTAATATAATATAAAATATAGTTTATTTTTCTATGGTGGAATAATTTGTATATATACTCATATGCAGATGATACACATATACCATGCAAAAAAGTTTCTAATAAGTATTCAATTATATTATAACAAACCATAGACATATAACTATGGAGTTGTTTTCTCTCATCAGCAAAATAAAACAATTATAGGTGGCATAATGAGTTCTTTCTTTTATAAATGTTATGATTTTTAGTAAAAAATATACTGAAAAAACTGGAAGCATAAGGGACTAAAAATCAAAGCTGATACACTAAACTCAGACTCCTATTTATTATCTTAAACTTACAATTGAATAAATATTTGGATTCATGTCATATGTAGATTTTATAGATTTAGGTACAGTGCACTAGAATTAAGATATTTGTAGATTGTACGGGTCTTATAGTTAAACAATCACATTGCATACTATATAATATAAATATATATATAAAAAATAAAGACAAGTTTAGTTTTAATGGTAAGCAAAATTTGTGCAGAGGCATCTAAATCAGTACTTTGAAATATGAAAACGATGCTGTACATTATTTCCAACCCGTAATAGCCTTTTATGAAAGTAAAATTATATGAATACCTCGTAAGGCAAACATGCGATAGTAGGTACTTCATTGTCTGTTGTATTCTGTACCTCCCCCCAAAATTGTTAAGGCACACAGTGTAATGTAACTGTTAACATTTCCATGATCAAATCCCAGTAAACAACAATTACACAATTATATAAATTTCACTCACCAAATTTTGTTGTTATTGTGATATCTGTTCACTTGATCGTTAGAAATAAGTTCCTCTTTTGGCACAATGAATCATATGGAAAATCACACACGCACTCGGGTATTGTGAAGTGGTATGGATCCGAAAATGGCGAAATAATGAAAATTATATGTTAAATTGAGAAATATCAAAAAATCACAAAAGCCCGTTCAACATTGCATTGGGATAATTTTGTTTCACACTCACGTCAAGTTTGACACTGCTGTGACATATATTTTTTGTTCGCCCCGTAGACTGAGTATACAATACTACATGTACGGTTCACCCATTTGGGGCATAGAATACATTTTCAATTCAATTCAATTTTTTCTATGTGGCAATGGGGAAAATTTATTTATTTATTTAAACTTTTATGTACATTGAGTATACGTAAGGCGGACTTAATGCCATGAGGCATTCTCTACCAGTTAACCTTTGGGTTAAACAAAGCACTTCAAAAGAAGTATAAAAGCAAATTTATTGTTGTTATTTATTGATTTTAATATTTATTCTTGTTCAGAGTAAAATAATGGGTAAAATTAAACTCACTTGGTAACCCTAAATAATCTTCTTCTTCTTCTCTTGAATTATGGCTTCCGTAGAGTATCTTCCACAATTTCGCCAATGTCAAGTATAAGGCAACGTCGTACGGTGTCTAAATTAATAAATCGTTACATATTCATAAAATATTTATCAAAAATGAAAGTAATTCTAAAAAATATCTACATTTTACGATATATACTGAGATACAGACGTCACTCGGATATTTCCTATCTATTCTAATCTATTGACCATACTGCCTAATCTGACGTTAGTTATTTCTTCTTTACTTTTTGTTAAGTCGTCTTTCGTAGATGTGTATGTAAAATCTAATATTATATTAGTCATATCCATATTAGTCATCTTTACATTAGTATATCCATATTAGTCATCTTTACATTAGTATATCCATATTAGTCATCTTCACATTTATTGACCTTCGTCAAAGATTTAAACAAAGATTTCCGTCTCCGTTGTTATAACCCTATAATCTTGAAATACCGGGCATCCGTTACATAATACTTTCTGTTTTTGCGAACCTGGAATCTAGTCTTCTTGGTAAGTTCGTTCTTTAGTCTTAATTAAATAAACTATCCTCAGTGGAAATAAATTTCTTGCAATTATTTAATCGACCGTGACTTCTAATACACTCATTTGTCATTTTTTATATTTATTATTCTAATTAAATTCGTCGGTGTGGTGTACGGATTAAGAATAGAGCACCAATCCATCTCCTTCCCGTCAATGTAGTAAAATGCAGCTAAGGTACTCTAAAGCAGAGGGATAGGCAGGAGCGACCCTTCCGTGGAACAGCAGTCATTCTGCACTTTCCAACCCGCCTGCCAAGCGTAGTGAGTACTGGCAAATTCTCCCTAAAATGACGACACAGTGTGGAAATCCACGTGGGAGGCCTTTGTTCAGTAGTGGACGTCCTATGGCTGATACGATGAAACTAATTAAAAAGTATTTTACAGTGACTGTTGGAGTGTGCTAGTATGAAGGTATAGTCAAAAGACTTTTGACTACTCCTTCGTGGCCAGAACAGCCTCGTCCAAGATATTTTGATGTTTGATAAGTGCCATATTTACGGTTCCAATTACTTGATCCTATGGAAAAGAACCGGCAAGAAACTCCATGGATACTCTTTTAAAATACTGAGGTGAATACTTGAGGTTACAATATTGAATTAGATATTACACAAATTATTAGATATCACATAAATGTGTTTAAAACATTATTAACACATTGCTGAAATATAAATATAGCAGCTATACAGTACAAAGAGCACCTCACATATAATTGGTTACCAGGGAAGCCACATGTGCAGAAAATAGCTAACGCAATATGTCCGCATCGTCGTCATAGTCCCAAGCCGTATAGTAGGCATTTATTATGAGAATTGTTTTCACGTGTGCTTCCCATCTGTGAAATCAGTAATTGCTTTAGGTATCTTGTTATAAAATCGAATACGGTTTAAGAAACCAAACTGTCTGTATATTAATAATTTTTATTCAGTGATTCACAAGGACCCAAAACAGATGGCGCGGATGGCTCTCTTCTGTAATATAAATATTAAATCTACATTAGCCACCGCTCCCCACAATAGAATGCCATATGACATTATATTGTGGAAATACGCAAAATATAAAAGTCTAGCCGTAGCTACGTCAGTTAGTTGCCTCATTTTTCTGACTGCAAATGCAGCAGATCTTAACTTTTTAAAGATGTTGGGCTTCTCGCATGCATTTCAGGGAAATGTGGTTGCTTAACCGGTCATTTCTGGCGAAGCCAAAAGAGGCCGCCAGCCAGGCTTAAATTTAATATTTAAAACTAAGCAACTACCGTGTGGTGCCGGCTCAGAATACCACCACCCCATCTCCTCCCGTGGGTGTCGTAAAAGTCGAATAAGGGATTAGACGGAGGAGGGGCAGCAGCGTCCTTCGAGTATATTAACAACTCAACTGTGATCGCCAACCCGTCTGCCAAGCGTGGCGATTATGGCCCCCAATGAGCCCACAACATACCCATATCGTTCGTTGTGGTGATCTTTGGGGAAGGCCTGTGTCCAGCAGTGGACTTCATCTGGCCGAATTGATGAAGCAGCTTTCGCTAAGGGCGCCCCCTGCGGGACACGGACCTCGGTTTAGGGCGTTGCTGGGGATAACAAGCTATTGTTTTGGGGACTGCTGGATCGGTATTATTTAAAATGTATTAGGGGACATTTAAAGCTACAGGCTCGGCACGGGCCGGCACGAGCAAGAGACGAGGGGGAGAAGTGCTAACTTGAACGGGAAGGTGACGCGGCGATTGGCCTCCGCGACGTCGGTGAGGCGGGCATCCTCGGCGGCGAGGGCGGTAAAACGGTCGGGTGTTAAGTGAACGAGACAATGCGAGTTTATTTGTGTGATACGTTAGATTATACAAGGTTACATAATAAAAAAGTAAATAAATGCTAGTTGTCCGATTGTTTTTCAATCATCTGACATCTGGCCTTCGATTTCCACAACTGAGTCGTAATTAGGGGGGGAATTTTCCAGTACTCACCACACTTGGCAGATCAGTTACTGTTGTTGAGTGCAGATTGGCAGCTGTTCCACAAAAGGAGTTTAGTTATGACGAGACGACTAAGGGCTAGCTCCCTTATTCGTATTTTATGACATACACGGGAATAAATGGAAATTCAATTTTGAAATTTGAAAATTTAATTTTGTATTGTAAAACATTATTGTTCTGTGTATTGACAACACAGAAGAATAATGTTTGCCATGGCCCGTCCTGAATAAAATGTCTATTTTTCTTTTAATTAATCGGACGAAATAATTAAAATCATCATCATCATTTCGGCCGAATGAAGTCCAATGCTGGTCACAGGCCTCCCCCAAAGATCACCACAACGATCGATATGGGTGTGTTGTGGGCTCGTTGGGGGGTTTTGCCACAGTCGCCACGCTTGGCAGACGGGTTGGCGATCCCAGTTGAGTTGTTAATGTACTCGAAGGACACTGCTGCCCATCGTCCGCCTAATCCCTTAATCGACTTTTGCGACACCCACGGGAGGAAATAGGATGGTGGTATTCTGAGCCGGCACCACACGGCAATAATAATTAAAATAGTTTCATTTAATTGACCTAATGTAGCGGTAAAAATTATTATTATATTCATTTTCATATACATTTTAGTCGATTTCAAGACTCATCCTTGTCTATATCTTAGCTCAAGTATCATAAATCCAGAGAAAGCAAAAAGAAACTGTAAAAACAATCCGATAGTGTTGTATTAGTTTATAAATGCACGGTTTTCATAGCACGGATACAATCAATAACTTATCTCTAGTTTTACAAGAATAATGTGAATTTTCGAATGTCACTTATATTCTGAATGTTAATTTTTAGGTATAATTAATACGGAATGTATAAAACGTAACACATTATAAAACATTTTACAACATGCAACACGCCGTGATTTTATTGATTTTTACGGGCGACTAATATAGCTAGAGGCATTGTAATTATTAGAATGTCTATATTACATTTCTTGTCAGTGTTTTTCATTATTTTAAATACTTATGTGGTACACAAAGCTTCTGCTAATCAAACTCCAGTAACTTTCACTTTCACGGAGTATCAGTATAAAGATTCACCAAAAAACGTAGGTTGTGAGTTGTTAAAATGATATATTGTCATAAATTCTGTGAACAATATTTTGTATAATATGTAACTGTGTATGCCAACCGTGCCAACTATATTACACGATTTAATCGAATTTCTTGACAGACTGACTATGTAAAATAGCCAATAGTCATCACGGACTAAACGCTAATACTTTTTTCTATATTTAACACCTGAACGTTATACTGACTAATCATTTTAGGAGATGACCTTTAGAGAATTCGAAACAGCATGCGAGCAAAGTAGCGCTTGCAGTCATACAACTGGTTTGCTAAAAACACGCTGCGTGAGGGAGTGTGTTTCACCTTCATGCTATCGGGAACTCTACCAAACTGACCCGGTAAATAATGATAGAAATATATGACCAATATATATTTAAATAATTTGTGAAGTACTTATGATGTCAAATTTGAACAAAATCTTATTTTTAATCTATTTCAGCTTGAAGATGGTGAAATCGACGTCCGACTAAACTCTTTCAAGGGCTGTTTTATCCAAAGAAGTGGCCGAACGAGAAATTGATTTCGTCCAAATTTTGTATCGTCTTTGGCACTATGTGCTAATAAGATTGATAAAGTCCGTCGAAAAGTGCATTTTCTGTTTATAGTAAGTTCACCAGTTATTAACAGTTAATTTCATTTACTACTATTTTTTTTTATTGAACTTAACTTGAACTATAATAAAACACTTTTAAACGGATTACATCGCGTATATTATAGATTTTTGTTTTTCCTGACGTTTCGAATGCTTTGCAGCATTCGTGGTCGCAGGATGAAGCATTCGAAACGTCAGGAAAAACAAAAATCTATAATATACGCGATATAATCCGTTTAAAAGTGTTTTATTGTGAGTAATAATCGCGAAAACCTAAGACATTACTATTAACTTGAAGTATTTGTTTCAGCTATTCAAGAGCAGATTTATTGACGAAGTTACGTTTATATATTTTGTAATACAAGGAGTGTTATAATAAAATAGAATTACATATGAGCATATTTAATCCAATTATCTGTTTAATTTTAGTACATAATGCAGTCCTAAATATACAGCATAAGCTATTAGTGTTATTTTAAGACCAAATTTCTGGTAAATTTGAACTTTGGAGGTCTTAAAAAAATAATGTACTTATACTACCCTGAAAGGTAGGCAACGCACTGGCAAACCCTCTGGTATCGTGGATGTTCATAGTAGGCACGGCGGTAATCAATTAACAGTAGGTGACTTGCAACTCTATAAGCTTTTGCAATAAACAAAATACCAGGATCGAAGCCCAAGCCTGGTTTGTAATCTTAGTTTATAAGCATGCCAAAAGACACCTCGCTGTCAATTTACCCGCCGCATTTTTCAATACTGAATATTTCTTCGTTCTTTTTGATTGAACGCTGTCTAAATTGTCAATGATAGACGTAAAGATCTCTAAAATACGCATCGCATCTATACGAATGACATGAATAAGTATGTCTCTCATTCCCTAAAATCTAGAAAATGGCAATCCTATTTTTAAAGATATGTTCCTGAAAACTACAGAGCAATGTTTTTACTCCGAGACCAAGGTGTTGGTGTGAAAAATTAATAAGCAAAAGGCTATTTAGATTCTTTGATGCAAGTGGCTTGATTTCAGCGAATTAATTGGGTTTTTGTCAGAGAAGGTTCACAAAAAACGCTGTGGCTAATTTAACATCCTTTGTCACTACAAGGTTATACACTTATAACCTGCGAAAAGTATTGGTGTTGTCTTGGACCTGGCAAAGGCCTTCGATACTGTCTCCGTCTCCATCCTTTTTAATAATTTGGAAAGTAAAGGAATCCGATGCATCCTCTAGAGTCGTTAAGTTATTTAACGGAGCGGAGTTAGTGTATGAGGGTCAACATCTATTATCATATCAGCCATTTATACGTCCATTGCTGACCAAAGGCCTCCCCCAAACATTTCCACAATTGTGTCGTCATTTTGGGGGATATTTGCCAATACTCACCACGCTTGGCAGGCGGGTTGATGAACGCAATATGGGTGCTGGTCCACCGAAACGACGCTGCTACCCGTCCGTTAGGTTTAGTCCCTCAGTCGCTTTTACGACATCCAACGGCAGGAGATGGAGTAGTGCTGTATTCTTAATCCGGACACCCCACGGACTAACCGTCTATATGAACCCAAAAATATATTCTTTGGTATTCTTTAGGGCAATCTTTTTGGGCCTTTCCTTTTTAATGTGTACATGAATGACATCTACAAACTGTCTTTCCCAAACGGAGAGATGACTTGTTTTGTGGGCGACACTGCATAACTGTTTCAGGGCATGAACTGGAAAGAAGCATAGACTATTTTACCGAAGACCTTCTTACAGTTAATGTAAATAAAACTAAATTCATATGCTTTTACAATACAAAAGCGCAGAACCTGAAATATCATAAACATATTAATTTTCTCTCTAGCAGGATCCAGAAAACAATTAACATCATGAGACAACTTACTTATGCTGTTCCAATAAAAATATTAAAATACACATACTTTGGGTGCTACAGTAAAGTCTTATTATGATACATAATAAATGATGATGATGTTTCATATTAAAAACTGTGGTGCAGTAAAGTCGTGAGTGAGTGCGAGGGTGTGTGTGTGCATGTTTGTGTAAGTGTGTGTGAGTGAGTCAATAAACTAGGTTAGGTTTAGTGGTTCAATGTGTGTGTGTGTGTGTTCGTAAAGAAGTCAGACCGGTCAACATGTAACTTTTAGTAAGTCTTCCGTTTCACCACGTTTCCGTTTCACGAGGTGCACCTTGTCCGTACGAGGAGTACCGATAGCTTATACGATTTTGGAATATTTATTTAAGCTTGGCAACAGATCGGTAACTGTGATCTTGCAGTGGATTCCCTCACACGTACAGATTCAGGAAAACGAGAGGGTTGATATTTTAACCTAACAAGTTTTAACTGACGGAATCCCTTTTGTGGTTTCCCCTCTTTTCTCAGACTATATGCAATTGGTTAAGCAAAAGTGTGCTGATGAATGGAGTGAATACTTCGCGACAAGAGATAGACAGAAAAAGGCATATGGTACAAGACTAACCAGCCACAGCTCCCTGTTAATAATTGGATGTTTCAAAACATGTTAAATAGAAATAATTTAGTGATAGCTTTCAGACTGCGCTCCGAACATATTTCATCGAACAAATTCGGGTTTCTGATAAAGAAGACATCTTCACTAAATTGTGTAGAGTGTGGAGTAATTGAGGATGTCCAACACGTTTTGATGGAGTGTGTACGAAATGCTGATATGCGAAGTAGATTGCTAGGATCAACAAATTTTTATGATGTTGGTGCACGTAACGCGTTTTGATGGAGTGTGTACGAAATGCTGATATGCGAAGTAGATTGCTAGGATCAACAAATTTTTATGATGTTGGTGCACGTAACGCCATCTTGGCTTATCCTCTGTTGGACCAAGCAGTAATTAAGAGTGTATTGTGATTACTGTTAACTTTATAGGGCGAGGTTATCGCTAAGCGAAAAAGCCCTTTAAATAAAGAGAAAAAAAAAGTCTTCCGTGTCCTTGTAATTTAATTTTTGTAGCCAGTTAAAAGCGAGTAATTTACCAATATTTTCAAAATACTTGTTAACTATATTGAGGGATTGTTTTGGGTCTTGATGTAGTCTAAGGAGTTCATCCGACCTTACGCAATTCCGATCAGTTTCAGTAATACTCCTAATGGCGTCCCAGGTGACATTAGAATTACGCTTGTCCTCACTTAAGATTGTCACAATTATATTATACATTGTAACAATGCGGCAACATTTTGTGACGTTCGTCTAAAGTCAGTTTCGGAACGTTAATGTTCTTCTCTCGATTCAGCGTCTTTCACTATCGATGTAGTGACAGATTGACTACTCCGAATACCGAATGTTTTAAGTACTTCGTTGGCGTAGATCATTGATGTATATTGATACATTCTTCTTCTTTTTACGATTCCGAACGTCCGAATGACAAAACGGCGGAACCCTTAAAGGATCACACTTATCTCTGTCTGTCTATCCGTCTGTCACAGCGAATTTGCTCCGAATCTACTGAACTGATTAAGTTGAAATTTGGCACACATAAGAATTTCTGTGACCCACGGACATGTAACGTAAATAAATGAATTTTGAATACTTTTGGTCACTTGTGGGGGGGAAATTAAAAAAAAAACAAAATGCGTTTTAGTGGTGTACCGTGTAATATATCAAATGGAAAGGCTTATTGTAAGGGTCTCAAATTATATTATACTTTTAAAATAAACAGTCTCAAAGTTATTCGAGAAAATTGATGCAAAGTTACCATTCCCCCTTATCTCCTAAACTGCAGAGACTAAAATTTTTAAATAATACACTTAATAGATCTTTAGTTATAGATTACAAGAAAATCTATAAGAAGTCTATGATCTTAAAATAACATGGTACATCTTTCAATATTGTGCGGACAAATTTACATTTGCAGTTGGCATGTATGGGAGAACATTTTGTTCAACTATAATGTTTAGTTTGTTCATCATATAAATTATTTAAGATACCACAAACTCTGGGTCAAATTGGAAAAAACATGATAGATAACATATTCATCGTACGGTAATCTCTCCACGCGAGTTCAGCTCGCACTTGTCCGGTTTTTAATTTTAATTTAAGTCCTAGTATGTAATAGGACTTCTTGTTACTCTGGGTCTTTATTTCAAATTGCTTCTTCATATTGTTCATATAATCGTTGATTCGATTAGTGCCTATGATTTACCAGCTGTGATGCTGTCGTCAACGTACAGAGCTAGTAGTAGACTTCCACCTCCCCTGTTCATCGAGAAGAAACAAGGATCTGCACCAGGTATGAACCCTTGTTCTAGAAGAAAGGCAGTCCTAGGCTTATCTCTAGAATTAATTGGTCTCAGCTTCCACCGATATTTTTTGACGGCCCTATGGTACCTATGAGTGATACGGTTATGAACCTGGGGATATACAGGGTGTTTGGTGCATCGTGTGCCAAATTGAAATGGTCGACTAGGGGGGTCATCTGCTATTCTTTCAGACCCCTAAACATTTCTCATGCCCCGTGGATTTTTATTCATCGACTTTTTATTGTTTTATTAAAAAAATACCCAAATTTTACATTCAAATACAAATTTAAAAAAAAGTATAAGTCGTAGACTCTGAGTTTTAATCTTATTTAGATGTGTATTGTATTACAGTACTTTTAAATTCAAAATGAGTGACATTGGCCATCTAGTTCTTTTTTTAATTTACTCGCAAAGTTTCGGAGTTAAATTAAAGCTGTCCATGTTACGGCTATTTACATGGCTATAAAATAAACCAAAAGCGACCGGGATCTTCCAACTCCCTCAAAAATTCTCTAGTCTATCCTCTTACTAGTAATGTGCCACTTGCCATAAAAATCTTTTTACAACTTTGTGAATTTGCTAGAATTGTGAATCGAGTCACAAAATACTAAATTCCAAATTCTAAAGAAAAAAGTCTTTTTGCGTAATCGTTACTTGAGAAACAGGTAAAATTTGTTTTCTTAGTCTCGCGAAGTAAAATCTATCTTCTATCTCTTTCTTGCATAGCGTAAACTAGTGTGATGTGCTGCCACATTTCTAATGCTTCTTGTAGGGTCTTTCTCAAAAAGTGCCAGTATTCTCTCGTCCACTTCAACATTATGTCGCACAATATGGCCCCTTGGTTCTTGAAAAGTGACACTGCCAGTCTCGCGTATGTGTCGGTATGTCTCTTGGAAGACTCTGCGGCCAGGTAATCGTCTACCAGGAAAACGTCCTAGTAAAGTCGTTGCGCAGCATGAGCGACACCATGGGCGGCTCCATAAGCCATCATGATGTCAGTATATTCTTTGTTAGAGAACGTCACCATTGCAACAACAAAAAACGTCAACAAAGTTTAACAATAACACCAAAAGTTAAAACGTAACAAAAACCAACAAAA
The DNA here is from genome assembly GCA_947459985.1 of Diloba caeruleocephala. NCBI lineage: Eukaryota > Metazoa > Arthropoda > Insecta > Lepidoptera > Noctuidae > Diloba > Diloba caeruleocephala. The sequence goes on from OX381627.1 coordinate 14,059,514, forward strand.
CTCAACAAAACAAACTAACAAAATGAAAAAATCTCGGAGTACGATGAACCAGCACACACGTCAGATAGCAGAGGCAGTGATGTCTCGACTAAAATAATGACGGATTGACGGCGTCGTCGGCGGCAGTTCGTCGTTTGTTCACTCTAGTTTACACCATGCAAGAAAGAGATAGAAGATAGATTTTACTTCGCGAGACTGAGAAAACAAATTTTACCTGTTTCTCAAGTAACAATTACGCAAAAAGACTTTTTTCTTTAGAATTTGGAATTTAGTATTTTGTGACTCGATTCACAATTCTAGCAAATTCACAAAGTTGTAAAAAGATTTTTATGGCATGTGGCACATTACTAGTAAGAGGATAGACTAGAGAATTTTTGAGGGAGTTGGAAGATCCCGGTCGCTTTTAGTTTTTTTTTATAGCCATGTAAATAGCTTTAACTTTGACAGCTTTAATTTAAGTCCGAAACTTTGCGAGTAAATTAACAAAACTAGATGGCCAATGTCACTCATTTTGAATTTAAAAGTACTGTAATACAATACACATCTAAATAAGATTAAAATTCAGAGTCTACGACTTATACTTTTTTTAAATTTGTATTTGAATGTTAAATTTGGTTTTTCTTTTAATAAAACAATAAAAAGTCGATGAAAAACAATCCACAGGGCATGCGAAATGTTTAGGGGTCTGAAAGGATAGCAGATGACCCCCCCATTCGACCATTTCAATTTGGCACACGATGCACCAAACAACCTTTATATAGATAGAAATCTTTCTTGGGGTCCACAGTTACAAGAAGTATGTCAATTCAATTCAATCAGCAAGCTCCCCGAGGAGAATACGCAATTTTCTCCCAACTGCTACGAAAACTACGCTCGCTCAATCCCTTCTCCTTCTTATACTTGATTATGCTGCTGCCGGTTATCTTGATTTTGCTGAGGCACAATTAGATAAACTTGAGCGACTCCAAGACTTTAGTATTCGATTTATATTTGGTTTACGCAAATATGATTATGTTTCAGAATTTCGTACAAAACTCAAGTGGCTTCCAATACGTATTCGCCGTAATTCTCGTATACTTTCCTTGCTTTACAGTACCCTTACCTACTACCTTCTACCTTAAGTATCGTTTTAAATTCCTTAATGAAGCACATTCGAGATTCTTGAGATCGTCGGATAATCTGAGACTTGAGATGCCAATGCATTCTACCAAATTTTGTGAGAAATCCTTCCCTGTTCAGGTTGTCCAATTAATCAAAGGTGCCCAAAGTCATTGGTTACTTTTAAAAAACTAGTAACGGAACATTACTTGTCTGTTTAAACGTTTGTTCTATTTACCAGTACAGTACTTTCTTCTTATTGTGTATTTAGATTTTAGTCTATGTCAGCATAACTGTTACGTTCCGTTGAGAATTTTCGCAAATTGGCGAACAAATTGTAACTCAATGTAACGGTAATCCCGCGTTACAAGGACATTTTTAGTTTAACCTGACTACGCAGAAAGGGGGTTATGCTTTTCAGACGTTTGTTATGTATGTTCCTTTGGCGCGCTCTACAGCCAAATTGATCATTATAATAATGTTTTGGCATTCAAGGTGGAAACAGGCTTACTATTTTGTTACGTTCCTATTAAATACTGCCCTTTTTTTTCATTAAATATATTTTATCTATGTTTTTTCCTTGTGCAAATGTCATGATTTTAAGTTTATTATTCTTAACTTGACACTGGCAAAATGGAATACAATTGCCATGAAAAAAAAAAAAAAAAAAGTTTATTATTTTATGATAACGTTTTATTTGATGAAAAAAAAAACAATTGAACCGTACGACGTTGCCGACATATTTTTAGATTTTTTTTCATTTTTGACAAATATTTTATCAATATGTAAAGATTTATTCATCTAAATACCGTACGACGTTGCCTTAAACTTGACATTGGCGAAATTGTGGAAGATAACCTACAGAAGCCATAATCTAAGAGAAGAAGAAGAAGTTTTATTTGATGATTTTCATTGATACAAGTTTTAATGAGACTCATGATTTCATTCATTTATTTTCATCATTTCATGCGAAAATTATTGCTGCTTAAAGTTTTAAAGGATTGAAGGAGTGTGTTTTGATTATTATTGTAAGTCAGAGTAATTACTGATGTGAATATTTTGTGTCCTCTGCTACTTTTCTCCTATTTTTGTGATATTATAATTAATATTCCTCATTTCTTTAATAAGTAATTATAAAATATTCATTCATTGCGTTTACTACTCTGTCAATAAAGTAACGGGAAAAGAGCAATAATACACAAAATGTTTGTTATTCATCCAAATTTATTTTATCACCTTCAAAGTATGCTCCTTCAGAAACGATACACTTACGCCAACGAATAATCCAATCATCAAAACATTTTTTATACGCGGTTTCCGGAACTGAGTACAGTTCTCGCCGCGAGTTCTCCTTTATGTCTTCTACCAATTGAAAACGGGTGCCACGAAGTGGTAATTTGAGTTTAGGAAAACGAAAGAAGTCGGCTGGAGCCATATCTGGTGAATATCGTGGTTGCTCGATGGTATTTGTTGAGTGTTTGGTCAAAAATTCGTTCACAATTATGGCCGTGTGAAGGCGCATTATCGTGGTGCAAAATCCAAGAATTTTCTTTCCACAAATCTGGCCTTTTTCTTCGAAATTGCTCTCTTAAATGCCGCATAACGCTCAAATAATATTCTTTATTTACCGTTTGACCTTCCGGCAAGAATTCCGAGAGCACAACACCGCGATGGTCAGAAAACAGTCAACATGACTTTGATCAACTTTGGCGTGGTTTTTTGGTTTCGGTTCAGTTGGAAGGCGCCACTTCGAAGCTTGTTGACTAGTTTGCATGTCAAACTCGTAAACCCACGTCTCGTCACCAGTAACAATGCGTTTCATGTATGTTGGGTCGGAATTGACTCGTTCTAGCATGTCCTCAGAGATGCGATTGAGTTTTTGAAGTCGTCTGTCGTCGTCGTCCCGTCTGCCAAGCGTGGCGATTATGGCAAGACCCCCCGATGAGCACACCACACACCATATCGGTCGTTGTGGTGCTCTTTGGGGGAGGCCTGTGTCCAGCAGTGGATTTCATTCGGCCGAAATGATGAAATCACTTAATATTAATTTCGGCCATACTTCTACAGACTATCAGCCTATATTAATAAATAATCTAGTCCAATCTTCAGATTTAAGATTTTGAAATTGATCTGTTTATTTGTGTTATGTTCACACAACACAAAAACAAGACAAATTCGTGATTAATCCGAAATCCAAAGATTTTGGATTAGATGGATTATTATTAATTTCGGCCGTTATTTGCAGTGAATTATGAGCACTTCTGTAAAATCTATAACCACTATTTAGTCATTACACATATTTTACAACATTCTTCCAACTTTTATTTTCTGACCTCCCTACATAGACCGTTGCCGTTACCGAAAAAAATCGGTTACTGGCTTCACTAGTGCGTGAGAAAAAAATTGTTTCACTTCACTTGTATCGTGAAAATCGGTCTAGTAAGGAATTTAGCACAATGGCATCTTTATGCAGACAAATTGTTAGAGGAAATGCATTTAAAAGTGTTCTTTTATCCACTGCCCGACGGGGATATGCTGACAAAAGTAAGTTAATGTGATATTTTTAACTATAGTTTTCCTTAAGTCGCCACCCCTTGTCACTTAGGTTACGTAATGTCAAAAATCCTGTAAAATTACATCTGATGAGAATTGTATAACCCAAAACGAATGATAACATATCCCTAATTTAACAAAAATGTAGCCGTTATATGAAAATACTGTTGAAAATTAAATATAGACGACATTTTTTTCATGCACGATTTATTGATTATTTTTGTTATTGTTAATTTATTTACTAAAAATGTAGTAATTGATTACTTTAAGTGTAAAATTCTGCCCCTTTATTTACTGAATTGATAACATAATTTGTTTCCCTTTGCCCAATATAACATAAAGACATTACTTTTAGGTTATCTTCCTTATCATTATAATCTAATAGATATAATTTTAAATCCTTTGGTGGCGATTTATATCCAGTTATTTATGGGATAATTTCTAAACAATGTCATTCACAATTCATGACAGCTGAAAAAAAATCAATATTAGATTCAAATGTAATTACTTATATATATGTAGCCGTACTCTTAGCATTAAAATACTCATGCATATAATTCTACAGTATTCCTGTTCAGTATAATGGTTTGTTTTTCACTTCAAGTTTAGTATTTGGTGTACTACTTCTACAGTTATTACTCAATTTAAACTTGAATATCATCTTTGTGTAGTGATGCCTGATCCCTTGGAGCATGCCACCGGAATGGAGAGGAAGGAGCTGATGGCGATGCAGGCTGGTAATGACGACCCCTTCAACTTGAAAGTGCTGAAGAAATCTGCTGGCACACGTGAAAACCCGACTCTTGTACCCTCCTGCTTCGATGCCCGTATTGTTGGGTGTATATGTGAGTTCAGCTTGTAAACAGGTTTTTATTTATAAACAAACCACATAAGTATTGCAGAACCTTGTAATGACTTGGTGTAATGGCTGCAATTGATTATTATCTGGGCCTCTCAGAAGTGCAGCAAGATGATGTTCTAAATGGTGGTGAGTGACAATCACCCAATCCATTTCATCTTTGTGTAGCCACCTGTTTAGTCAGTGTCAAAAGTGACTGGTGTATTTTTCTGTTGTATTGTAACAGTGGTTGTTACAAAAAACACTCTTATGATCCAGTTATATTTGTATAGTACAATTGGATATTCTACTGGATCTTATTTGATGGATTTTGTTAAATTGCCACACCCAACTAATGTTACATAAACATGATGGCAGGTGTACAAGTGTTTAACTGATAAACCCCAATAGTTAAACAATAATTTTCCTGTAAGTATGCACTTGACATAAGCCACAACTTGTTATAATATTTAATGGTAGCTTTTATTTTTACATAAATACTCAACAAAAATCTTACTGTAATTGTTGCTTTGGTTCAACCTTACCCATGCTTATATACCTAATATATGGGAATATATACTTTTACCTAATAATATGTAACAATTTGGTAATCAGTTCTGTACCAACAGCATAGGGTATGGATTCCTGGCTATACCCACAAGTTGAGTGTCATTATCATTAAGGCAATATAATATGTTGGACAATGTGACATTTATAATATTTCGCACTAATTTGGAATCAATTAAAATCATTATCATCATATCAGCCGAAGGAAGTCCACTGCTGAACAAAAGCCTCACCATTCAAACAATTGTCATCATTTTGGGGGGAATTTGCCAGTACTTACCACTCTTGGCAGATGGGTTGGTGAGCATAGAATGGCAAATGTTCCACAGAAGGGACACTGCTGCCCTTCCCTCTGGTTCAGATTTCCTTTGTTGCTTTTTACAACATCCACAGGAGGAGATAGATTGGTGCTATATTTTTAATCTGCTTACTTCCCAGTATGCATATTGTGATGTAATCAATATTTTTTCACAGTAAAGTATTATGAACATGTTCTTTCTATTACTTGATGTTACAATAAACATACCATACATGTACTTCAGAAAAGCAGTTTAGGGGCTTGAACATAAATATTTAGTAAACCAATATAATATTATTATTGTCTGATTTCAAGAATAGCAAGAAATTAAATTTACCGTTACCTTTTACCCCAAATATTTTCAGTTCTGAATTTATTTTCAGACACAAAGCACACAGGCCTAGAAAATTATTAAAAAGCGAATCAAAGCTGGAGAATCATTTTTGTAGCTGTAAAATTATGCGAAACATATTATTGTACAAAGTGATGTATCAAGGTAATGTTTATAATTTACGACTGATTGTTTTCAGGTGAAGAGCACGCCACAGCCGTCACCTGGCTCTGGATACACAAGGTAAAGTAATTAAATATTTATTTTATTAACTAGAATTAATAGTGTGGTCATTTTTGGCAAATAATAGGCAAGTGATGGCCTGTGACTGTAATGGCCGAATACTGAAACGCCAGTTAATGTTAAGTCCCGGCTTTAACCATTCTACCGAAAACAGGTTTCTTAAATAGTTAACGTGTGACTTAATATTACCTGGCGTTTCAGTATTCGTACGGCCCGTAAGTGACTCGAAACGCGACTTAGGTGAATTTGGGTGACAGTTATGGGTATGGACAAAAATGGGTGTCAGCAATCCACCAGCCAAGCATGTTGTGTATAAACGTGAAAAATAGAGATAAAGCTCTTAAAAATATGAGCAATAGCTCATTGGATTCGGAATGGCCTCTAGAAAAATGTATTTGAAGGATTTTACCGCACGTAAAACATACACATTCGGTGTGGTGTCCGGATTAAGAATATAGCACCACTCCATCTCCTCCCGTATATGTCGTAAAAGGCGACTAAGAGACTTACAAGTAGTAGTGGTAGTTATAGGTTTTCCTATAATCTATATGTAAAGAGCTATTACCTATATTTTTTTAAGAATTTTAGACTCAATAGTCTTAGAGATAAGGGGGTATGGTAAATTTTCGTATGTTTTCTTAAATTACTTTAAAGCTATATATTTTAAGATTATAATATAAATACATTTGAGACCCTCACATCAAGGCCCTTTGATTCATATGTTATAAGGTACAGTTCGCAAAACATTATTCTTAAATTTTCTATTTTGCCCCCCAATAAGGATCATCCCTAAATTCAAAATTCATTTATTTAAGTTACACATGTGTTTGGCAGAAGTTCATATGGGTACCAAATTTCAACTTGATTGGTCCAGTAGATTTTGTTAATAACTCAAAAACTATTAGCATATTAGAAATGTTGAAAAAAGACCTTTAAAGAGGAGGAAATTTCCAATAAAAAAGTCCCGACTACGGGAACTCTCCCTCCATTAATTATAATTTTAATTCAACACCGAAAACAGGGTGCCGTGCAGCCGTTACGACATAGTCGCACTGCTGCTAAAGAGAGTGAACTGCATTAAATAATTTCTTTATAGTAGCAAATATCCATTTGAAAAAATTATGGTATCGTCCGGATACTTGAAGGAATAAATTCCTGTTGGAACACAATTTTTAAGTCAACTATTCAAATATTATTGTTAACTAATTTCTTTCTGTGTGGTGTCCTGATTAAGAATATAGCACCATCTCCTCCCGTGGATGTCGTAAAAGGTGACTAAGGGAATCGAAACCAGAGGGATGGGCAGCAGCGTCCCTTCTGTGAAATGGTAGCCATACTGCGCTCACCAACCCGCCTGCCAAGCGTGGTGAGTATTGGCAAATACCCCCCAAAATGATGACACAATTGTGAAAATCTATGGGGGAGGCCTTTGTTCAGCAGTGGATGTATAAATGGCCGATATGAAGATTATGATCAACTAATTTCTTTCCAATCTCCATGTTTTCTAAGAGCTTTATCTCTAGTTTTCACGTTTTTCATCTTGTTAACCAGGCTAATAGCATGATAATATTATGAAGATGTATGACTTAAATGTTGCAGTTATTATGAAGCTCACATTCAGCAGTAGACATTTATGGGATGATATGGCACGGTTGGCGCAGCGGCTACGCCATCCGCTGTTGCGCATATGTCGCGGGTTCGATCCCCCCACGAAACAAATATTTGTATTATCAACAAATAGTAGTTGTCTGGTTGTTTGTGCATGTGAGATTTATTTCTGTAAACTGTACCCGCGATACAAGAGAAAGCAATGCTAGTGTGGGAGATCTTTAAAAAAATACTAGATGGAAACTGCCACCTACCATTGCGTTTAGCTCAGCCCACTGTTGGGCAAAGGCCTCCCCGTGATTTCAAGGCGTACGAATCTAGAGCCAGACTGCTATCGCTATCAACAATGCTAGCAACATCTTTACGGCACGGTTGGTGCAGTGGCGGATACAGTCGGCTGCTGCGCGCCGGGTCGTGGTTCGATTCCCGCACGGAACAAATATTTGTATGATCTGCAGGTAGTTGTTCCGGGTCTGGGTGTATTGTATGTGGAATTCATGCCTGTAAGCGTACCCACGACACAGGAGAAATCCCAGTGTGGGGTTTATAAAGTTTTATAATAAAAAACTTGAAACCCCTAAAATATATTATAATTTACAAATTCACAATATTTTACATTTTGAGACATTATTTCCATATTCATCATATCAGCTGGACGGAGTTCCGGAGGACGTCCAGCGCTGTACAAAGGCCTGCCCCATAGATTCGAACAATTGAGTCGTCATTTTGGAAGATTTTTCCAGTACTCACCAATTCACCATGCTTGACAGGCAGATTTGTGAACGCAGAATGGCTAGTGTTCCACACGAGGGACGCTGCTGCCCATCCCTCTGGTTTTGTCCCTCAGTCGTCTTAGTCTTAATCCAGACACCACACGGAATAGTATATGACAATATTACATAATTTGCATGACGTAATTGTTATACCTATGGCAATCTATATGGTTATCTATATGGCAAGTTATTACTATTTCATGAAAACTATAAAGCATAAAATTTTATGATGTTTGCTAGTTATATGCTGAAATGTAGGTAACAAGTTGTTTCTTTTTCAGGATCACCCCCGCCGTTGTGAGTGCGGTCACTGGTATAAATTGACCGAGAAGCCACTCATCTGAACGCAGTAATTTAGTTTCTACAGTAGTGGTGTAACACGAATTACGCATCGCACTTATAAGGTTCCTCGTGTTGCCATGTGAATAAAATATGTACCATTCAAGATGCGTTAGTTTGAACTTATTTACCAAAATCGACAAATCATTAAATAATTGTAAGCATACGAAAGCACGTGTTTTATTGCATTGCGTTACTGGTGTATTTGTTGGATTCACTTATGTCAGTGTAGTTTATTAAACAATTTTAATTACGGCACAAAGTTTTTTATTTTTTAGAAATATTTTATAAATATAAAAAAGTCAGTCATGAGGTAGGTTGAAAACCGATCTTCACAGACAGCCTGAAATTAATAATCAATCTAATCCAAAATCTTTGGATTTTGGACTGTGAATCTGTTATTGAGTTAAGCATGACCGTTGCAGCCCTGTACAGAGGTGCAATTCCCTAAGCTCAAACATCCATACATCCTTGAATACAGAATGAAAATAACGGTGAAAAACCATTTTCATAATCGCTAAGACTCGTCCCCATGGCTCACCTTTTGCAACGTGTCCTTGACTAGCTTCAATCATGTCTTAGTATACCATACCAAACTGGTTTTTCAGCGTAATTTTGATTCCGTATTAAAGGATGTGTGGATGTTAGACCTTAAGGAATTGCCCCCCAGGGCACGCCGCGATAGCGGCGATAAGATGCGTCATGAAGAAATGGCTGGAGAGGAGGCATGGTCAGCTTAGTTGAGTAAGCTAGCGAGATGGATGTTAATATGTTGAATGAGTGTGTACTGATGTATGATAGCGTAGTATGTATTATATGAATAGCGAGTGGCAAATGGAGGTGAAGATGGAGTATGCAGTAGATATAGATACGGCCGCTCCCTATGAAATGACTTGAAGGAGTTTTTCTGTAGTCTAGGGGTTGCAACCAGCTCTAGTGTGATCATACGAGGACCTGCAGCCCCCCTTAGGTGCCGAAGATGACCGCCCCAGTGGTTTTAGCCGGTAGGAGTCCGGCATAACCTTTCGCCCTTCCTCGGGGCGAAGGAAGTTCATGAAGAATTTCCACTGGGCACCAATAAAATAAAAAAAATAAGGGGTCGCAACCAACTTTGGACCATCTTCTTACAATAAAATTTGGATAGATTGGGGAATAGATGGATAGGGATTTGTTTACTTTATTGTATAGGTCCAGTATCCTCCCTGGAAACAAGAATCTGTGAGCAAAATTTGTACTGAACACTGGGTTTTCACATACCGTGTATTTGCGTCTTTAGTTCATGATAACGGTAGGATTGTATGAAAGTTGCGCGTGCTTGCGAATGAAGTGTAAGTATAAATAATTGGCGAACTGGTTTACATCTTTCATATAGTTCCTTTGTGGGAAAACGGATCGGCAAGTATCGACTGACTTTCAGGACCGCTCTTTGGGCTCCAACTTATGGACAGGTGTTTTTGACAAATATTTGTATGATCTGCAGGTAGTTGTTCCGGGTCATGGTGTATTCTGTATTGTGTGTAGAATTGATTTATGCCTGTAAACGCACCCACGACACAGGAGCAATGCTAGTGTGGGGCACCGTTTTAAATAAAATAAAAAATAACAGTGACAAATAAACAATGTCAATAACCGTAGACGGTGAAGTATTGTATCCAAAGACTACAATAGTATATGTATCAATAACCCGCCGAGTTTCCGCAACATGTCGCAGATTTTGAATGATGTAAATCAGGTTTCGAATACTTGATGTAAGTAGGTACGTCTATATGGAAACTAAGGTTAGCATCAATTTGAATACATCCGTGTTTGACAACATCCGTTTTGATGAACAAAATTTATTGTGTTCAAGAGAGCAGTGGTGTGATATAGCTAGATTGCAGGGTCACATATTTTTTTATAGAAACGGGAATATTCATGGTTTTATTGACATGATGGGTGTTTTGGGAAGTATGTGTCGAATGGGCCGAGAAGAGGGGCGTCTTTGTCATCGTCACTGCCGAGACTACCCTCAGGGCACGGTGCAGTACACGCTGCAGGAGTGCTCAGCTTGTCGCGTAGTGCCTCCCTCCGTGTTTCCTTCCCGGTTAGCTCAACTAGGAGGCTCTCTCCACGGCAGCAAGTAACGGAGTTCAGTTATTGAGATTCAATAAAACGTAACATATAAATTGTTATATAGGTATATTGTTATTCACAACTTCAACACTTCATCTTCATGGTGATGTTTATATATTTCTTAGCTTATTATCACAATATTTAAGCTAGTTTAAAAATAAGTAATTGGACTACTGCAGAAGACTGTTCGTCAGAGCGATAGCTGTGTATCGAACCACTAGCGTTCAGAATCCAATGTGTAATGATAATGATCAAAATATGAACGATTCGACACCACAATACTAAATTCGAATTTTGATTTGAATAAAGAATGAATCATGAAGTGCACAGTGATGGAGATAAAAGGTATGAAGTCATGAAAGAGGTTGATTGAAATGAAGATGAAGGATGACTTCGTCACATGCTTGAGCAGCCAGCGCCGTGATCTCGTCGCGCTTCCGGTCATAGTTCAGTCTATCGTCCGGAGTGAGATCGCGTGGGTAGGCGTTGCCTCCTTTTGCGTGGACGTGACGCAAGCAAAGAAGCCGGCAGAGCGGGTACGGAAGGAGACCAACTCTGATCTCCGCTGCAGAAAACGCACCGGATGCAAGCGCCAGCGGACAGCGTTTAACGAACTCCGGCCATGTGGTCCATGAGTCGCGACCTGCGGGCGACAAACTAGAGGCAGTCTGTCGCCCGAACAGAAACAGGCCCGAGACTGGCGCGTTGTGTTCTGCGCGCGCCTCTCTGAAGGGATGTGCGGCCGGCCAGGTCGCACAGAGACGGGGCGAGCCACAGGTAAGTGGAAAGACAATGTGAGGTTATAGCTGGTAAAGAGTTCGTCATGCCCCTCCACCAAGGCGGAGGCAGTTCATGACGAATTCCCTACGAGAATAAAAAGGTTATTAGATGTGCAGAACGAATCAGTACCATACATCCTTGTCTTCTACTTAACCTATAGGTTTATATTAAGCTTTTTTAATTTAAGGATGCGATTAATATGGGCTTTTATTTTCCCTCGGTAAGATCTATTATGGATTTGGGCAGCTTGTTATAAAAACGTGTACTATTACCCATGTTACGTATATATGCCGTGTGGTGCCAGCTACGAATGGCACCAACCCATCTCATCTCGTGGGTATCATAAAAGGTGACTAAGGGATTAGCCGGAGGATGGGCAGCAGTGTCCTTCGAATTTACAAGTCATCTGCGATCGCCAACTCGCCTGCCAAGCGTGGCGATTATGCAAAACCCCCTCAATGAGCACATGACACACTGATATCGGTTGTAGTGGTGATCTTTGAGGGAGACCTGTTTCAGCAGTGGACTTCATTCGGCCGACATGATGATGATGATACTATTTCCCTAATCCAGTCCATGACATTTGATGACGTCAATAGTAGGTATACATAACATCATACAATTCCGTTAAATGAAAACTGCTTTAAGAAATTCTTAATAAAAGAAATATAACCCTATCCTATGTTAATTTAATACGTACAAATTTATTATCCCTGGCATGGAAAGCATGAGGAAAACATTATTAACTTTTCTTTACTGCTCCATTTCATTTTGATAGATATTATTTTACGTATCGAATATACTATAAAGTATTAAATATAACTGAAACAGCGCGTTGTCTTAACACAGCGCGCTATCTGTCCACCGACATTTAGCGTGATTTGAGAATATTCACCGCGCTGTTAACGCGTCATTCGCGTACGCCCAGTCGTTATAATTGTAGTGTGTAAAATAGCGCGCTATTTTACTATAGCAAATAGTCTGTAGCGCGCTATTGCCATATAGCGGTTTTGAACACCACTAGCACTGACTGTCATTGTCACAGTACATATTTATATACCTACTGAAATTGACAATTGTATGTTATGTTAAGATCGGATCATAGACTAGTTCGGATAAAAAAATTCTGAGACTGTAAATAAATAATAAAGAATTAGGTACCTATGTAATATGTATTCTACGATTTAAAGTACCTAATTGCGTAATCGGTAAGTTGAAATTGGTATTCGATTAGATATTATTCAATGGAGTTATACTCTGTACAACAGGAACTATAATCGCTGTAAGAAACACAAACATAGTATTTGGTTGGAATTGTTAGTGGGTCTACAGCAATATGCAACCTTCACGTGCATATTGACATGGTTGTCTGTATTTAAAGATATATCATCATCAGTTCAGCCTGAAAGCGTCCACCTTCAGAAAGAATTACCCTTCTGTCACCTTTTACAACTCAGGGTAAGAGGGTGTCTAAATTTACTATACTTTCAGCCATGCCAGCCAGTCTGATGATGATATTCTTCTTAATCACAGGAGTGACCGATAACACGCTATTCTAAAAATCAACATAGTGTCTTGAAGGACAATTTATGTCTTTATATCTTAAAAACCATACCTACATTAGGATTTCTCCAGTGCCTTGGGTACAGCTTACAGACAGGGTATAAATTTGAACAGACCCAGAACAGCTACCTGAACGTCATTCAAATATTTGACAGTATGATGATGAAATCCCTGATACAGTGCAGAAAGCCAAGAAACTTACTTAGAAAATGGTTTCTCCAATGATATTACATATTATAAAGAAGTAGATAAGTTATATGCATGCCAAAAGTAAGAACCAAATCTCCCCCAATTGTAGCACCTCGCAATCAGTTCGCTCAGATAGCGATAGATCTCTTTTACTCATGTAATTTTTCTATCTTCTTTCTTACGACATAGGTACGCAGGCGAGACTGAATTTTGCGCACCATTTAATATGAACATAACATATCTATGGTATAATATCATTGGGTTTCTCTGAATAACCTAGCATGTCTGCATTAATGGAATTTAGGAAGAGTTTACTCTTAGTCCTATCATATAAATAGGAAAAAGATTTATCTCGATAATAATAGGTTACAGTTTTTGCATTTTTGAACATGCAATGTATCCTAAACAATGCAATCAAAACGCTATGTGATTATTGTACTATGATATGATATTATTATCCTATATATTATCTGATATTATCTGTGAACTTTAAAGAAACAACAGTGGTTAACTTTTATTTACATTGCAGTTTTATGTGAAAATAAATATAGGTTAATGGTTTTTTATTCAAAATAGCATTAGGAAGGACAAAATTATACTGAAATCAGTTAAAGAAACTGAAAAGTCATGACAAGACCGATGCAAAATTCTAATGCTTAGGGTTCCAGAACCATGTACTGAATCCATAGAATCAGTTTTCATTACAATGTCACTTACACCAATATAGGTGATGTGCGGCTCTGGTGGTCAAGGTCCACAGGCTTGCACTTCAGTGAAATACTCCTTGCCTTTTAGTCTTCTACAAATTGTAGTAATCGGAGTGAGCACTGGAGCTACACTACCTATACTGTGTTTGAAAAAGCTTAAAAACGCAATGCTACCATTTTTAGAACATCTAATTTTAAGAGCATTTTTAGTAATGTAACTAGACTATGGTACCCTACTCTGCTGACCAACATGCATATGGCAGGTTATTCATACACAAGTAAAGGTTAGATTGGTCATTACTTGCATATGCATCATGCAGGGACCACTGGTTAAGTAACATTAGCATAAAGTAACTTTTAGCAGCCTGGCAGAGGCTACATATTTGGCTTTCTGTACCTACTGCAGGTTACAGACTGCATGGAAAAAATACTTGTACGTAGGGAATATATACTTAAGATCAGTGATCTGCTAATGTTTTTGTACATGTGAGCTTTATGCTGCTCCCCATAACACAGGAGAAAGCCGATTGAGAGCGGCATTTTCATTAAAAAAACCTCTTAAAGTGGTGTGACCACTTGTTACAGAGATGGCACAACACATACAGGGAGTATACATCGCAGATGGGTTTGCAGATGATTGTGATGAGTTGATGCACTATTGTCTCAAAGAAGAAACACTCACTTTTGAGATATTTTCTGAGATATGGAAGAAAATGCAGCTGTCTTGTATATTTCAGTAAGTTCTTATTGAAAAAACAATATTTTCAATCAAGATGTGTGGTGGTTCCAAATATATTGAAAACAAAATTTGACGTAGGGGCAATAGAATTCTATCTAATATGTGTGGTGTCTAGATTAAGAATATAGCATCGCTCCATCTCCTCCCTTTGATGTCGTAAAAGGCGACTAAGGGAGTTTTCAACAATTGTCTTTGTTCAGCAGTGGATGTCTTAGGGCTGATATGATAATATGATGATATGCAGTGGTTGATACAGTCGGCTGCTGCGCTCCGGGTCGCGGGTTCGAATCCCGCACGGAACAAATATTTGTATGATCTGCAGGTAGTTGTTCCGGGTCTGGGTGTATTGTATGTGGAATTTATGTCTGTAAACGCACCCACGACGCAGGAGAAATCGTAGTGTGGAGCACTGTTTAAAAAAATAATATATATATATATGTGAAGGACCTGATTAGGTAGTGCAGTACTACCATAACAACCATGCTTAAAGTGTAGTTGTGCTCTGAGTGAACAGTAGGAACAGCTAGTGGCTTTACTGGAACAAGGCATTCCATCTTAAGCCTAAGAATAGAATAGTTTATTCAGTAATTACGTCCTAATAGACTTTTACATGCTGCATTGATAGGACGGAGAGCATTTCACTACATGAACATTTAGAACAATGCATCAGTAATTACTAGATTGCTGACCATGGGCACGGTTGGGCAAGTTACCCCTCCATTACTGCTCCCGCTCGGAGAAGGAGAACACGGGACTGGGGCAACAACCTCCGCGGCGCCCGTGTCCAACACGCCTGAGCCCCCTGTCGGGTCTATATGGTGGGGGCCTTGGGGGTTGCTCATACCGAGTGACCCCCGGGCATTACGAGGCTTCGGGGGAATCCTCTAGAATCTAGGGGGGGGGGGGGGTCATCTTTACAGTCATCCCCTCCGAGATATGCCTAAAGGCGTGGCACCAATGGGTCTAGAGTCTAGATGGAGATAATTCGAGTTCCTGGAGTCTCACTTCGAAGATTACCACTCCGTGGTTTTAGCCGGTAGGAGCCCGATACCCTTTCGCCCTTCCCTGGGGCGAAGGAAGTTCCATGTAGAATTTCCACTAGACACCAATAAAATAAAATAAAAAGTGTCCAGCATGCCCCTTCGCGCTTTCCCGGGCTGGAGGAAGGATAATGAACTGCCACAGGATCATTAAAAAAAAACTGAAATTCATCCATTGTTGTTACGATCACATTTAACACAAAAAAGCAGACATATCCGTAATCTGAAATCCAAATATTTTGGTTAGTTCGCGCAGTTCGTACAGTTTTTCGTATACGGAACTATTGATTTTGAAAATAGACTTACTTCATAATTTATGTATTATAGGGACAGATCTTCAGGTGCCGAGATTGCGGAGTTGTCAGAAGAGGTGATCCACATTGCCAAACACTACATGGTGGCAAATACAAGTAATTTTGAGGTAAACAATTAAATTTTACTTTTATTTTAACAATGAAACTCACACCCGTCTTTTTATATTGTTAGTAAAGGTAGCCGCTTTATCTTCAAGCGGACCCTATATACAACTCTATGCCTGGAGGGTGATCTCTATACGCGGCTGAAATTAATAATCAGTTTAATACAAAACCTTCGGATTTCGGATATGTCTGTTTTGTTGTATTAAAACGGATGAATTTCAAATTCTTAAATCTGAAGATTTAGAATTAGATTGATTATTAATTTCGGCTGACTGTCACCCCCTCCGAGATGTGCATGTAGGCGTGGCGCCAACGGGCAGCTCCGGAGCGTGTCTGCTTGAGATCCCGATCCTCTCGACCTCTCCAGGGCCGATGGATAATGCATGACAATCACACTGTGGTGAAGATTAGTTAAAATATAACGTCACTATTTTATATAGGTTACGGCAATGATATTATATATTAAAAGAAGTAGATATGTTACATGCGCGCCAAAAGTAAGAACCAAAACTCCCCCAATTGTAGCACCTCGCAATCAGTTCGACCAAGACACGACAACGAGCACACACTGTCACAATCTGTATTGTTTTATTAATTAAGTTATAATTAAGTAATAAAAATGCCGTCGTGCGTATAGAAAATGCGCAAACTATCAAGCAAACCTGAATAAAGAACAAGGGATCTCATACCACACCTGAGTAACAAACTATATAAAATATTTTAATAAAAATACAATTGAAATTATCTAAAGAATATATTCTTCTTATAATATTCTCGAACAAAACACAGGCCAAGCAAAGAAAAGAGACAACACATAAATTCTATCACAGGTGCGACAGAGACATTGAGTACACGTGTTGTCATTCGAGATAGCTATCTCTTTTACTCTTGTAGTTTTTGTATCTTGTTTCGTACAGCATAGATGTGTAGTTTTATAGCTTTATACCTACTTACAGCGAGACTGAGTTTTGCGCGCCATTTAATATGGACGTAACATATCTATGGTATAACATCATTGGGTTCCGGGAATTTCCGTAAAAGGGACCATCACCCCCTATGAACTGTAAATAAGGTTATTATATTATGTGAAAGAGAATGGTTTAGTAAACTAAATTGATCAAGATCCATACATTCCATACTCTATACATTTCTCCCCCAGGAATCAGTAGCGGGTCTTTTCCTCGTCTACTCGCTATTAAACTTGCAACCGTTCGCCAATTTCGCCTCCTTGCGCATCGTTCAAGAAGATGTCCCCGCAATAGAACGAATAGAACTCGTTGCCCGACGAGATAGAAGGCAAGATGTGCTATACATATTAGGATCAGTGCTGATTCAAGGTCCTGTTCAGTACCAAGCTGTCCTGCGCGAGAGAGGCATGGAGTATCCTTTAAGGAAGTATCTAGAAGGTATGTTTATTTCAAAGATTGGTCGTACCAACTCAGAAACCTTTGTGGGCTCATGCACAACACTTTGTTGCAGATCATGACATGATCAAATGCATAATTTACGATTCTATAAAGGACATACAGACAAACATTCATTTTTATATATATAGATTGAAAAGCAGCAGTATAAATCAGTATGCTGATTGAATAGAAATATGAATATACGTAGTGATATTTGATCTGAGCCTCCATGGTTCAGAGGGTACATAAAAACACCGACATCAGACGGCAGTCCCTAAGCCAAGTCTTTAAGGCTTTTTTTGGCTTGAACAACTCTGGCACACGGTTAGCCACTACACAAACGAAAGAGGGAGTTTACTCATATCGCCAATCAATCTGTTAGCTGAATATCATTCTCTATTATTACCACCTTCAGGGTTCATTGAGCTGGAGGTTTCCAAGTGCTGACCTATTCTAGAATTATTTGTCTAGAATAAAAGGAGCCTAAGTTACTCCTTAAAACGCCATCTGCCAATGAAGGTCCTGTCAAAATCGATTTAGCCGTTTCGAAGATTAGCTGAAACAAACATACAGACAAAAATTATAAAAAAATTTTTTTTTGTTCTAAGTAACCATCTCCTTTCGTGGGTGTCGTAAAAGTCGACTACGGGATTAGCTAGAGGATGGGCAGCAGCGTCCTTCGAGTACAATAACAACTCAACTGCGATCGCCAACCCGTCTACCAAGCGTGGCGATTATGGCAAAACCCCCCAATGAGCCCACAACACATCCATATCGGTGGTTGTGGTGATCTTTGGGGGAGGACTGCGTCCAGCAGTGGACTTCATTCGGCCGAAATGATGATGATGATTTCATATACATTTAGTAAAAAGCTGTTGTTTTGACATTACGAACAGGCACTTCAATTTATTTATTTGTATAGAGCATAGATGGTGATGATGAATCGATTGTACTGTTGATTCTGAACAAATTATTTAAAGGTTTCGTATAAGCTAAGAATATCATTCTCTACAGGCACCCAACATTTACCGTTGGGCTTCGGCTCGCACAGCATTCCACCTGCGGGATCCTCCCTTTTCAACGAAGGAACAACACCACACGATTGCCAACCCGCCCGCCAAGCGTGGCGATTATGGAAAAACCCCTCAATGAGCACCCAACACATAGATATCGTGATCTTTGAGGGAGGCCTGTGTCCAGCAGTGGACTTTATTCGGCCGAAATTATGAACACCACACTTGTTTCCTAAAAAAACCATACTCCATCTAATATAAACTTGCTCCTCTGTCAGGTTACACAACTATGGACAGGCTGGGCGTGCGGCCTAAAGGCGTGTTCTACCGTCAGAACGAAGAGCTCGACATCATCAAAGAACTAAACAATATCGGAATAAGATATAACAACGCTAAAGCGGAAATCACTGGTAAATACACATTACTAGGTAGCTTTAGCTCATTGACTTACTATATCAAAATGGATCGTCATCTCACTCTTAAGTGTCGGCAATAAAAGGATTCCAATTTGTAAAATGAGTTCCAATCGGGTTGCAGTCTCCTTTTCCCCAGCGAACTGGCAGCACGATCGTGATATAAGTTTAGATACGTTGCCCGCGCTATATCATGGTGTCTTGAAAGCAAGGTAATTTCCCGGTAAGTGTCGCTGGTAGACGTCAATCTTAAAGGTAATTCTTGCAACATTTGCAATTCCTTTTTGTGTTTATAGAACGTTTATGCACGAATTATATTACACCTCTGAGAAAAATAAATATTTCATGTGTAAATCTATACTGTAAATAAAAATGACAGTATTTTGTTTTATTACGCGGTTTAATTGCGGCCGGCGGACCACAGACTAGGTAGGAAGATACTTCGTATAACCAGACACCTAACGAGTATTCAGCTGCTAATCCCACGTAAATAAAGGTGTATATTCATCTCTTTCCAACTACCGGTATGCCACATGATGGCTTTCATTTTCTCTCCCTTTCTTCGCGCACTGTTTGAGAGCTGTATAGTAAGTAATATGTATTGGTAGCAGCTATAGTAAAATTTGGAATAAGGTATTTTTCATAAGTACAACTATTATTCACCCTAATATGTTATTTAACTTGCTAAACCAGGCGTGAATATTAAAACTTTAAGTGACTGTATCATGTTCCCGATCTCTGTTTACGCATGCGCATAGACATGTTGCTTAGATGTTTTCTCAAAAATAGTCCGTGTAACGCAACAATACGGTTCAAATTGGAATACTAATATTATGTATTTCGTTGGCGTTTTTGAATATCTTATTTCGTTGATATACAATTGTATATGTCAACACCATCCACTGAATTATTGTGCGTATTTTGCACTAGACTGAAGGTCCTTTTTTATATTGTAAGTCAATGCTTTAGCTACTTAGACCGCATCCTTCTTATTTATTTTAATTTATTTTATTTAGAAAACCAACAGCGATACATTATATAACTTATAAATACATAACACAGCTGAGTATGGCTAATAAAAGGTTTCCATGTTTAACCAGTAAAGAAAATAAATTATGCGAACGGACATTACAAGTTTAGAGAAATCTAAATGTTGGATGTTACATATATTATATACATGCCTTATGCAGTAAGTACATTCTCTTAAGTTTTTATAGTAGCTTAACAATATATCATTACGTGTTAGAAGAAACATGACAACGAGAAGAGGGAGAGAGTTGCTTATTATTTATCTTAATAACATTTATGATTCTTGACTTAAAAGAAGTTTTGGAGCAGCTAAAAATATCAATATCTCCGAAAGTAGCATTATATGTACGAGCAATGCGCGTGAGTACACAGTTCTTAGCATAGTTAGTGGCGTGTCTTGGTACGTGCAACATCGGAGTATGACGAGTGCGACGTAGCGGAGTGTTAAATGTCATCTGCGTAACCAACTCAGGGCAATCAAGACGTCCATTGAGTATATCATACAGCAGACACATGTCCAGAACTTTACGTCTATCTTCTACGGTAAGCAGACCATGGGTACGACAACTATTCTCGTACGATACTGAGGGTTTATGAAGGCGGTAGTTGAGGTGGTTAACAAATATCTTTTGAACGCGTTCTAGTTGGTCTATGTATGTAATATAGTGCGGAGACCAAATGGGGCATGCATATTCAAGAATGCTTCATACGTATGCAAAATAAACTGATTTGAGAGCCTCTACGTTTTTAAATACTTTACACGATCTCATAACAAATCCTAAACTTTTAAAAGCTTTGGTGCTGATGTAATCTATGTGATCTGAGAATGACAATTTATGGTCAAACATTACTCCTAGATCACGAACAATATTCACTCTATTTATCATAGTCCCATCGAACTTATACGAATGATTTAAAGGCTGTTTTTTACGTGTGTAATTAGTGTATTGACATTTTTTTACATTTACAGTTATTTTGTTTTTAAGATAATAGTTATTCAAATTGTCCAAATCAGTTTGGAGGGCTTTACAATCATCGAGGTTTCTTATAACACAAAATATTTTTTTATCATCAGCGTACATTAAGTGCTTCGCATTTTCGAACGTCTCAGCGATGTCAAACAAATACGCGTTGTATAAGAGTGGCCCCAAGTGTGAGCCCTGTGGAACACCGCCGGGAATTTCACAGAAGTTTGAACCTTTGAGGATACCCTCCAATTACTACCGCCTGAGACCTCCTAGATAAGTATGATTGGATCCATCGTAAAAGATCTCCGCGTATTCCCAGTCTAAATAGTTTGTTGAGCAGGATGACGTGATCTACGCGATCAAAAGCTTTTTCGAAGTCAGTGTAGATCACGTCCACCTGCCCACCACCATCCGTGTTACTAAGTACAAAATTAGAAAAGCATGCCAAATTTGAGATAGTGGAACGTCTTCTAAGGAAACCGTGTTGCGTATCGGGTATGCCTGCAAAAATGCATGGGTAAATCGCATTGTAAACCAGCTTCTCAAACACCTTTCCTACTGTGTTTAGTATAGAGATACCCCTGTAATTTTCTACATTTGTGCGCGAGCCTTTTTTATGAATCGGGATAACATGTGCCTTTTTCCATGTTGTTGGAAAGATACCCTCTCTGAGAGAACGATTAAAAATGATACTGATGGGGAGTGCTAGCGATCCAGAGCAGTTTTTCCAAAATATTAGAGGAATTCAACAAAATCTTACATTTTATTTTTACAACGTTGCCTCACTCTAGGTTTTCTCCTGTGTCGTGGGTGCGTTTATAGACACAAATTCTACTCACAATACATCCGGAACAACTACCTGCAAACCATACAAATATTTGTTCCGTGCGGGAATCGAACCCACGACCCGGGGCTCAGCAGCCGAATGTATCAGCCACTGCACCAACCGTACCGTCATTGGGTACCAGAGTTCAAACAAACGCTTCATACCTTTTTTTTATTGATGTCCAGTGGAAATTCTACATGGAACTTCCTTCACCCCGGGGAAGGGCGAAGGGGTATGCCGGACTCCTACCGGCTAAAACCACTGGAGCGGTCATCTTCGGCACCAAAGGGGGGCTCTAGGTCCTCGTAAGATCACACTAGAGCCGCCCATTGGTGCTACGCCTTTAGGCATATCTCGGAAGGGATGACTGTAAAGTGGTCACCCCCTCTAGCGGAGGGAAGGAAACTGTAAAAAGGTCGCCCCCCCCCAGGCACTTCTCGGGGCGGATTGTAAGGGATCCCCCCAAGCCTCGCTTTGCGCTGTGCTGCGCACACGGCGGCACGTAACCACGTGCGCACCACCGTCTTCCCGGGGATCGCTCGGTGTGAGTACGCAGACTCCCCAGTCTGCGCACCCGCGACCCCCGAGGCCCCCCACCATGAAGTGACGGCAGGGGGCTCAGGCGTGTTGGACTTGGGAGCCGGGACGGTTGTTGCTCCGGCGCCGTCTCGACCTTCTCCGTGCGGAATCGGCCCTCTCCCGATCCCGCTCTGCAGTCTCCTTCTGCAGCATGACGCTCTCGCAGAAGGAGACCACTGCACTCCAATTTTGCTGCGTGCTCTGCCAACATAGCCAAAACTACTGCCGGCAGTGAGAGATCTTGCCCGATCTGATCGACCAGGATCCGCCGCTCGGCCGCCCACGCAGGGCACTCCTCGAGCGTGTGCTGTGCGGTATCCTGGTCGCTTCAACAATGGTGGCACTGTGCCGTAACCTTTTTTTTTTTTTTTTTTTTTCTTGGTGCCCAGTGGGAAGGACGAAGGGGTATGCCGGACTCCTACTGGCTAAAACCATTGGAGCGGTCATCTTCGGCACCTAAGGGAAGCTCCAGGTCCTCGTACGATCACACTAGAGCCACCCACTGGTGCCACGCCTATTGGCACATCTCGGAGAGGGTGACTGTAAAGCGGTCAACCCCCAGGGGGATTGTAAAGGATCCCCCAGTGCGTCCCACGGCAGCGCGTGACCACATGCGTGCTACCGTCTTCTCTTGGGTCGCTTGGTGTGGGCACGCAGATTCCCCAATCTACGCACCCGCGAACCCAGAGGTCCCCCACCTTATAGCAACGGCAGGGGTTTTCAGGCGTATCGGAATTAGGCGCCAGGGCGGTTGTTACCCCGGCGCCGTCTCCTTCTTCTTCGAGCGGGATCGGCCCTCTCCCGATCCCGCTCTGCGGTCTCCTTCTGGAGCATGACGCTCTCACAGAAGGAGACCACTGCATTCCAATGTTCGTGCTCTGCCAACATAGCCGACACTACTGCTGGCAGAGAGAGATCTTGCCCGATCCGATCGACCAGGATCCGCCGCTCGGCGGCCCACGCAGGGCACGCCTCGAGCGTGTGCTGTGCGGTGTCCTGGTCGCTATCACAATGGTGGCATTGTGCCGTGGCCTCGCGTCCTATCCTGTGCAGGTACGCGCCGAAACAACCGTGCCCGGTGAGCACCTGCGTCAGGCGTTAGGTGACGCGCTCGCTCCTTTTGAGCTAGGCTCCAAAGAGCGGCAGGACGGCCTCGACGACTCGCTTGGTTGCAAACTGCATCCGCAGGCGATGACGCCACTTTACAAGTGCGCGCCGCCGAGCTAGCCGCCGCAGCTTGTCCAACGCCCCTGGAGGCGCGCCTTCGCCGCTCTGGCGGAGGGAGCGTGTCGGATCGTAGACCCACGCATCCATCTCCGCCAGGATGTCAAAAGGCGGAAAACGCGCCAGGAGAGTTGCCGCCTCGTAGGACACCGTTCGGTATCCTCGTGCGATCCGGATAGCCACTCTGCGCTGCAGACCGTGAATTTTGGTTCTGCAGCGCTGGGCGCCTGATAGTCGAGCTGACCATACAGGCGCCCCGTATAGGACCACGGACCGCACGACTCCTCCGTAGAGACGGCGAACTTCCTCACATGGTCCCCCGAGATTGGGCAGCAGCCGGTGTAGAGCACCCACTACCCTCTCGACTCGGGGGACGAGGCGCTGGAAGTGCTCTTCGAAGCCCCAACGACTATCCAGGGTGAGCCCCAGGTATTTCATGTACTGGCCCACCCCGATTTGCGCGTCACCAACGCATATCCACGAACTGGGTGGTTCTCTGCTTCTCGGCAGTTTGTGGAACCATAGCGCCTCGGTTTTCTGAGGCGCTATCCGCAGACCCAGGGCGTGGATTTTGGCCACGACAATTGCCACCGCTTGCTCCGCAAGCCGGAACTGTGCCGTAACCTAGCGTCCTATTCTGTGCAGGTATGCACCGAAACAACCGTGACCGGTGAATACCTGCGTCAGGCGGTAGGTGACGCGCTCGCTACTTCTGAGTCAGGATGGCCTCGACGACGCGCTTGGTCGCGAACTACGACCGAAGGCGATGTCGCCACATCTCGAGTGCGCGCCGTCGAGCCAGCCGCCTCAGTCTGTCGAACGCCCCTGAAGGCACGCCTTCCCCTCTTTGGCGGAGAGAGCGTGTCTGGTCGTAGACCCACGCATCCGTCTCCGCCTGGATGTCGAACGGCGGAAAGCGTGCCAGGAGAGTTGCCGCCTCGTAGGGCACTGTCCTGTATCCCTGTGCGATCCGTATAGCCACTCTGCGCTGCAGACCGTGAAGTTTGTTTCTGCAGCGCTGGACGCCTGACAGTCGGGATGACCATACAGGCGTCCCGTAGAGGGCTACGGATCGCACGACACCCCCGTAGAGACGGCGAACTTCCTCGCTCAGTCCCCCGAGATTGGGCAGCACCCGGTGTAAAGCACCCACTACCCTTTCGACTCGGGGGACGAGGCTCGCGAAGTGCTCTTCGAAGCCCCAACGACTGTCCAGGGTGAGCCCCAAGTACTTCATGTACCGGCCCACCCTGATTTGCGCGTCACCAACGCGTATCCACGAACTGGGTGGTTCTCTGCTCCGCGGCAGTTTGTGTCATCAGCGTAGTGGACCAAGCTGACGCCAGCGGGGAGATCGACACGCAGAACCGCGTCGTAGGCGAGGTTCCATAAGAGGGGGCCGAGAACCGACCCCTGCGCAACACCACATATAATCTGCCTATGCTTTACGCTACCGTCCCTGCTCACGTAGCGAATGTGCCTATCGCGTAGATAGGCCCCTATGATGCCCTGCAGGTAGGGGGGGCATCTGTGATGGACAAGTGCCCCCCTAATCGCGCCCCACGGAATGGAGTTGAAGGCGTTGACAATGTCTAGACTGACAGCCAACTGGGGTGGCCCCACCCCGCCGGGAAACGCTTCATACTTACCTAACACATAGTATACTTATAGTGCTATATGTAAGTGTTTATTGTACATCATGTATGCCAATTAAAGTTATATTATTAAAGTATTATTAACTAAAAGTAATATTTTAGGGACAGGACAGATAGAGCGCAGTCTCAGCTACGTCAATGAAAACTTTGGGAAGGAAATGGGCGCTTCGCTGAAGAACATCATCAGCGGAATTATTGATGACGATGACAGCAATGGTAAGTTGACGTATGAAAATAATGCACCCATCATAAAAAAGACAAACCTCAAAAATGGATGATGTGGAGATATTAACATAAAGCGCATATCTCCGCGGCAAGAACAGGTACAGTCCAATCGGCGCTTGATTTGGAGTATGATAATCGAAAAAACCATCCCATTAATAACTCAACTGCGATCGCCAACCCGTCTGCCAAGCGTGGCGATTATGGCAAAAACCCCCCAATGAGCCCACAGCACGTCCATATCGGTCGTTGTGGTGATCTTTGGGGGAGGCCTGTGTCCAGCAGTTGACTTCATTCGGCCGAAATGATGTGTTGTGGGTCAATGGGATCAGTATTCTACCGCATTGGAGTGTTAAATACAAAATCGCCACCAACAGGGTTGCCTAATAAAGTTTTTAATTCGCCCATTTAAATATTTGCAAGGGCATATAATGCTAACATCGTTTTTATTTCCATTAGGTTCGAGTGATGACAGCCACAACAGTATAGACGCAATAAGAGCATTAAAAGATCGAGCAATGAAAGCGAAAGTGAAACCTATAAGACATCGCATCGGAGCCAGTGGCAGGTAGCATCCGTTTAATAATTCGACGATCTATTGCAAATATAGAAGTAACCATTGTGACATCAATAGTTAAAGAAAACATAGTACACACGGCTACATATTTATCTTTATCCTAATATTTAAATATGCCACTTCGATCGGATCTGCTATCACCGGAAGACCAAGTGCATTTTATTTGTTGTATTCGTATTAAAAGTTGTTTAAAAATCTTAAACAACGTTAAGATTTTTAAATGTCCGCAAAGGATTCGAAATTTAAACTCTAATGGGTTAATCAACTTTCATCTATACACGACCTATTTGTTTTCGCAGGGCTCATTCAAGTCCAATCAGAACTGACATCAAAACTCCTTCCGGTAAAATCAAAAGCATCAGTCCAACCAAAGTCACAGCCAGCTATAAAAATAAAGCAAAGAGTAAAGCATCAAGAAAACGGAAGCGGGGAACTCTGTGCAGCCTAACGAGCAGCGAGGATGACGAAATCAAACAAGATACTGCTGGCTCTGTAACTGAAGATCCAGATAATCAAATTAATCCAAATAGTTATGGTGATGATTTAGACTTATCCAAATTTGTTAAAGAAATACAGCCAGACACTGAAGATGCTCTTATAACAGACGCACAAGAAGTAGATCTTAAAATCGACTCTCTTCCTGACGTGATACGAACCGAAACTAATGGCCATTATTATGAAATCGAAATAATCAAACTAGACGCGGTAAACCAAGAAGTTGAAAATATTGCCAACGTAGCACAAGGACCATCTACATCTGCAGAGAATGAAAGTGAGAAGTCGGATAAACTCATAAGGGCAGAAAAAAGAGATTTGAAGAAGACTATCGTGAAATCTCGGTTTAAACGGATGGGAATGCTTCCTGTCGCAAATTTCCAGACCAAGTGACATTTTTAGCGGTCTACGATGTAGCTAAGTAGGTCGAAGCAGAACGAGAACTTGTTGGCCATGTTTAAAGACATTTAGGCTGCTCTATTGCGTAAACGGTTATGGACTACCTGGAAGTAATGAGCCACAGAAATGTCACTGGGGATATTTATTGCTTAATTTACTCAAAATCTTATAAATGAGTTGCATTTTTGTATGTCGTTAGTGACAACATTGTTGCTGCATTCCGTACGGTGAGTGATCAATACAGGAAGCTTCTCCCCAAAAAATATGGTAGACATACGAGATGGCCTTCAAGAAACAAGTTCATTTCTGTCCTACAAGTTGGCAAGTGGCGACTCAGCTCTCACACTCAATCATCGACACCCCTGGTGTGGCGGACGTAATTGGGCGACGGTGATCGCTTAGGCGGGTGCATGTTCGTTTGCCCTCCTACATAACAAAAAAGTAGTATTATAACTTTCATAAAATATTATGAAACGGCAGTTTTTCCATTGTGTATCTAAGACTGGATCTGCTCTTTTTCTTCACTGTGTTTTTGGCTTTACTTTTAGTATAAAATATTATTGCGAATTATTTGTTTATTATCTGACAAGAGTCATAATTATCTGTCAGTTCGATAAGATTCTAACAGATGGCGGGATAAGGTAATTTAGTTGACTGGATTGAGTAAGTATCCAATAGATGGCGCTATGTTAAAAGTACAAAGAAAAGTGTTAAGGGTGGTCCACCACGATTTTTTTTTTGTTTTTCGGACAAAAAAATGATTCGGCTTTGAAAAATACATACAACCCTAAATTGTCACCTTTCTACGATTAACCCCTATATTTTAATCAAGATTTTTAAAAAAATATTATTATGATTTGGAATTAAAAATACATATAACCCTCAGTTTCTTTGCGCTGAGAGATATGTTCATTTATTTTTCAATTGCCATAATTAGTAATATAAATACGGATAACTAATTGTGATGTATGGATAGCTATGAAGTTTTGCAATTTAAAATATATTTTTTACTTCAATAAAGATTAATTTATTAACTTAAATAAAATATACTTTAATTGTCTACAACGCTTCATCCCACTTTCAATCATAACTACATCCCCACACACTTATATTAAGTTAATTTTTATTTAACTACAAAAATATTTCTTGGAAATATTGTATATGGCAAAACAACGTTTGCCGGGTCAGCTAGTATAATATAAGCTGAAGAGTTTGTATGTTTGAACGCGCTAATCACTGGAACTACCAATCGGATTTGAAAAAATATTTTTGCCTTTGATAGCCCTGTTCTTCAGGAAGGTAATAGGCTATGTACCATCATGGTGCGACCCTTAGAAGAAGCCGAGCAAAAGGAAAAAATATCAGAAAGTACGCCAAGTGAAAACGAAGTGAACGGGCGCGCGATGCGACGCAGTTGGTCAGGTGCCGAGCATAACCGAGAAGAGCCGAATTGTGCAAGCCTATGTCAGCTGTCTATGACGAAGTACTCTAAATTATTTGTAAATAATCCAATTCCTTTTAAATTAAATGGTGGGTAAACCGTAACCGTAAAATAGCAGTAAGATTTATTTATACTCTTTACTGTTACATCAGATATTAAAATATACAAAAATGTCTAGTATATAGAGTTTATTAGCCGACCTTATTACACTAGGGGATTCAGGCTACCCAACAATCACAACTTTTGCCTTTATAATATCAGTAGGATTATTTTCAAAATTAAAAGTTAATATTCAGAATTTGAATATCGGCGAAGAAAATCATCGTAAGGAAACCTGCACACTTCAGCGGGCTACAAAATGTTCTCAATGGTGTCTGTAGCCCGCCAACCCGCACTAGGCCAGCGTGGTAGACTAAGGCCTAACCTTTGTCAGCGTGAGAAAAGGCCCGTGCTCAGCAGTAGTACAGTAATGGGCTGATTATATAAGTTAATATTAGCTGTACATATAATACCCATACTGTTTCTTAGGGTTCCGAACGTCCGAAGGAAAAAACGAATCTACTGGACCGATTAAGTTGCAATTTTGTACACATATGGATTTCTCCAATCCAAACACGTCATGAACGTGAAAAATTAAATTAATTTTGAATATGGTGGTCACTTTTGCGGGACAATATGGAAAATTAAAGAATAAAGTTTTGACATGAAATGGAAGGGCTTGTGACGGTATCAGATGTGTTTATTTTATAATTTTAAAATAAATAGTTTAAAGTTATTTTAATAAAATAGGTGAAAAATAACCATTATCTACGAAACTACTGAGCCTAAAATTGTAAAAAATAAGAGATAATAGCTCTTTACCTATAGATTTCAGGAAAACCTATAAGAAGTCTATGTTCATAAAATAACATGGTAAATCTTTCAATATTGTGCGTACAAACTTTGCGTTTGCAATGTATGGGAAAACATTTATTTCAACTACAATTTTAAGTTTGTTCTTGGGATAATAAATATTGGTACCACACCGAATTCAACAATAGACAATATATTCAGCAATTTCGGAAACCTCTCCACGCGGGTTCAACTCGCACATGTCCGTTTTTTTTTTGAATAGGTTTGTATTACTAACCTATTTCCTTATATCAACATTTACGTAAGTACATACATATTCTATTAAATTATTATTTTCTTT
This sequence comes from Diloba caeruleocephala, assembly GCA_947459985.1. NCBI lineage: Eukaryota > Metazoa > Arthropoda > Insecta > Lepidoptera > Noctuidae > Diloba > Diloba caeruleocephala. Next base: position 14,089,150 of record OX381627.1, read on the forward strand.
TATTAAGTATATTATACCTGCTTAGGGTTTCGTTTTGTTTTTAATTATCAAACCCAAGTCCCTTCAACGTGCCGATTGGAGGTGAGGATCTTCGCGTTATGCAAAGGCTTACTTGTGGTGGCTGGTCGTCCTGCTAACCATGATTTATTTATCGTACCTAATTTATTAACTTGGTCACCGTCAGGCTTTGGGTCCATGTTAGACAGCATGACCTCTGAACTACCCAAACAGATAACATATTATATATATATACCTACTATTGCATATGTCAGCGGATATGCCCTTATTAACATATTAATTTAGAGGCCTATAATTATTTTCCGATATAGGTGTGTGGTACTCGTGTTAATAGGCGATCCGTTGTGGCGTCCGGGATCCGTGTGGTCCGGATCAAGAATATGGCACCACTCCCAATTTCCTCCCATGGATGTCGTCAGCAACGTCCCTCCTGTGGAACAACAGCCTTTCAGTACTCACCACCCGCTTGCCAAGCCTGGTGAGTACCGGCAAATACCCCCAAAATGACGAGGTGCTGTGCTCTCTGCAGCGGTGCCACATTGGCTATCATAAACGCCACCATGTCGGTCCAAGTACATGGGAAATTTCATTGCAGAAAGGTATTCCCCGAAACTATTCGCCGCTGCAATGGAGGATGCCTTCAATAAGATTATGGAGTGGAAAGGATTTAGTATTAACATCAATGGCGAGTATATACCTACCTCACCGTCGATTTGCCAACGACATCGTTATCATGGCAGAATAGCTACAAGAGCTAAGCATGATGCTCGATGATCACAACATGGCAGTTTCCCAATAGATGGCCCTTAAAATGCACATGAAAGTCAAGTCAAACGCCCATGTCGTACCCATCCCAATATCTCTTAGAACTCTGTTCTTGCGAGTGGTTGTCGAGTAGTATGGAGTACACGGGACAAATCATCCAGTTAGGTATGTCCAATTCGGGAAAGAGATCAATAGTCGAATCTGAGTTCTAACTCGGTTGCGCAGCGTTCGGGAAACTTCGCAACGTCTTATCGTCACGTTCAACAATACCTACCGCAGTGCCTCCAGACGTACGTTTAAAAAGTTTGAGACTTCTTCTAAGTATATTGCCTTCACATAATTCTACTTTCGAAAACATTTTATTTACTCATAAATATCGTAACATAAGTAATATAATTTAAAACGAGTAACAATGGAATCGGAATGGTTGTCCGTTCTTCTCTATAGGAAATCAACATCTTGGAACGCGGTATCTAGTCTTGACAAGTCTTCCTAAGTGCCTGTAAATGGTTCAAACGAAAATGTTTATTTTTATCGTATCTAGTATCACACTTCTCGTTTCTATTTTACTGATTCTCGACCCTATTTCACACTACAGACCCTTTTCCCCCAAAAAGAAAAGGAATAACATGCATTTTTTAGTATTGTTGTGGTGTTTACAGAATAGCTAGGTAGGTAGGTACTCAACAAATCTTTAGTTTTGTCCGAAATACAACAAAATTACTCGTATCGATAAAGGTCTTGCAGCTATCAAAACGGTTCTTCACCGGCTAACTTCACTTATTTTCAGTGTTGCCATAAATTTCTTAGTCTTTCTTTTACACACAGAGAACAAAATACTACCTAGAAATATTTGCCCCAGGATCTCATTCACTTATACCATTTTAAGTTAGTAGGTACCTTGGTAATGACTAAAATGGTCGTTTTAATGGTCAAGCCAAAAATAATATAGTTTCATGGGCACGGGTCATCTAAATACGAGTAAATAGTGTTTAGGCCTTGCATGTTTTTTATTAAGGAGCTTTCCCGCGCCTTTAGAGCGGCTAGGCACAGTTTGAAGAGTGGAATGAAATTAAAAAAAAATAGAACATAATACACAGCATTTTCTTTATTGATCTCTAATATTACGTACATAAGTACATTACAATAATATCTACACAATATCGTACTCATCGTAGGACATATTTTGAAACTTTATTTCTTAGAACAATGCAAATTGAATTTAAATTGGGGACTCTAGGTCAATTTAGAACATCGTTAGAGCGTCGGTAAAAGACACCAGAAGTAGTTTACCTACTTTCTGACGCACGAAAGTGCAAGTTTGCGTGGAATAGAAAGATGCCTTGGTCATCCCTTCCTTACACCTGATGGTTTTTTTAAATAAGTTAATAGAAAGTCTTGTAGGCCAAATTAAATAAAAAATACAATACTATATTTTTATTCACAACATCCTTTTAGGCACTACTTATTTAAAAATTCTTAATACCTACATTCAATTGTACAACAGGTCATAAATAACATTCTCAAAATAATTAGATACAGTAACTCACGAAGTTTTGCGCCCAAACTACAAATTAGCCGACCGGAACCGGGCAAGATAAGCGAATAAATAACTTAAAAATATACAAAAAAACATAGCAAATTAGGCCTTAAATTAAGCATTGTCATTATATTAAACAATTTAATTAAGAATATCAGTATAGTGTTAATTATTATATAATCAATGTTATTAAGACTACCGGAGAGTTGAATTATTTATTACATTATTAAGTAAAATAACAATACAAATCATGCAAGTTTTTTTTTTCTTGGCCTTTCATCCACTAACCTATTTACGTGAATCTTTTCCCCCATGGTATGCTGCCAACTTTTTAAGAAGTCCGTTATCAACCTCCAAGTCGTTTAACCATTATTTGTATATATACCTACACAAAAAAGCTGTGTATTCGAGATCTTCCCACTTTTTCCAAGTCTGTAATAGAAATGTATCTTTCCTTCCTTAACTTAATGTCTTCTAATGAGTTTACCACCATCCCCGTCTTCAGTCATCACATATTTTCATCAACTAAGCGATGGTAGTATTTATATTTATTTTTATTTTATTACATTTAAAGCAACCCTATCGTTATTCCCACTGTGTACTGATAGAGGCGCTTCTGGGATATGTACTTATAGATTCAGAGAACAGGGTTGTTTCTGTATAAATGTGCGGTTTATAGTTTCGGGTTTAAAGTGAAGTGTGTTTTTACGTGACCCTTGTTACGATATCAGCAGGAAGTGACCCACAGGATATGCTTATATTGCTTTGGGCATTTGGCCGAATTCCTCTACTTTCCATTGGGAGCTTTGAATTTGATTCCCACAGTTCCGTTTTTATAACAACTCTCCGAAAAATTATACGAATTGAGTAAAGTATTATGTCAGTTCTGTTATATCTAAAGTTGCCCTAATATGTAAAACTAGACTATCACAATGCTCAACAATTATATCTATAACGCATACGTAACACCTATCAGATTCTATTCGTCACATACAGAAGTATTTCAAGTATTTAGGTATTTCCATAAAAGATAAACCCTCTTAATCATAAAAAGATAAAACGTTGTACAAACATTTATTTTAGCTAAAGTATGTCTTGTCCATATTTTTTACTAACACGAAACTTATCCGCGATTTTGTCCGCGAGGGAACCGATTAAATAACCTTAAAAGCAACATGCTGACGCAAAAAAATCATATCCCATACACTATTCCACGGCATAATCTAACTCTTTGCCAATTTCATACAGAATTTGTGCAACCGTTTGAGCGTAATCTAGCTGCAAACATATAAACTTTTATATTTATGCTTGTCTTCCATAGCGACACGTTTGGTTTTGAAGCGAAACTTCTTTACGCTCGCGCTTTCTTATTTAGGATTTTACACAGAAAATGTGGAACGAGAAAACGGGAATGATTGCAATACGCACCTCATTGGCTGGGCACCGTATACTGTTTGTTGTCCATGTGAGTTGATGCGAGTGAGCGAGACGGAGTACAATAGTGTATAGTATAAATAATTATAGAGACAACGAATGTAAATTTAGTTATCATTCTGTTATTGTATTTGTAAAACTGACTAAATAACAATTTTCTTGCTGTATCGATATACAATATATTCATAAAAAATTACATTCATATTGAAATTCAATTACTTACATTTTTATAGCTTTGAAATAGATCTTCATAAAATCTTACATATAATTCGAAAGAAGCTTCGCTACTTTCGGGTATCCCACGACGCCAAATTATTTTTTAAAGTTTAGGTATTTGGTTTTGCCACGGCTCGTTAATCCCAAGACGTGAGTGTATTAAAAGACTCTACCTACTTAGTTTACCTTTATCTACGTGCCAGACATTTTTATCGCAGCAGCCAGTTGTTGTCAGAGAATTTTTAATTAATCAATAAAATCCCACTACCCGACGTTGGTATTTCTCTATCAAGTCTGAATGGAAAAATACTGGTAATATAGCAGTCATAGGGTCGAATATTTGTAAACAAAACATTTTACTAAGCGGGACTTATTGCACCGGAAAACTCAGCGTGGGTCGGCCTCCAACGAAATGGTTAGCCCGCCCGATGAAGGTGGCTGGGAGTCCTTGCATAGGGGCGGTATGTAACCGTCGTTATGGAAATCTAGCAGTGAACATCTTTCGGCTGATTTTATGACTTATTGCTTTATTATAACATCAGGTACAAACACTGCCTTCCGGGTGCCCAAATGCGAGACACCAACGGACTGCTCGGGCACGATTGTTCTCCAGATTCTGCAACCCCTTTTGGTGCCGAAGCTACTCAGGTGGTTTTAGCCGGTAAGTCTAACCCTTCCCTGTGCGGTGGAAGTCGATAATGGATTTCCAAAGGGTGAAAAAAAGAAACTTACTCTGATGTATCCATAAAATTATATAGTACTGTGCCTTTTCCAGTTAGAATATCATATCTTTTTATATTAGTCTGGTGGTTTTGTATATTTATGTAACCTAGACAAATGTCCTGCTACTGATATTGCAGTGCGACGGTTCGTTGAGTTCCCTAAAATAAGCGTAAGCTACACGATAGCTGATTCATGCTTGGAGTCTGTCAAGACAGGATAAAACGGTAATTACTCTTTCTTAAAAAAGACCAGTTGTGCTCTATATTTACGAGACAACTGATGATGAAAATGCAGTTTCTCAGAGACAGTCAGCTGGAAATACCGGCCTTGTCCTAAATTATGAACAAGTGAAATTATCTATTGAAACCTACTTACTAAATAAAGATCATTTATCGTAGAAAATCAATATTATATCGTGTATTTTTTTTTACAATAAAACACTGATTCCCAATTTGCGCCGTAACCTTTACAGCCTTCAGATCGCGTATTATTCTAATTTAGCTTTACACTGAAATTCATGAATTTGTTACATTAATTTGTAATATATTTAATTACGTATATAATTATGTGTAGCATAATATTTGTTCAATATTGGAACGCAATGCAATGATTTTAAATGCATTGAATTATTTTAAACTGTTATAACATTTCACGGGAATATTTCGATGGCTCCTTTTTTAGATAATTTTTTAGTAATAATCGAGGTTGTTTTATATAATATTTCTTGCAGTTCTTAAACCAAACACGTTGATAGCAAGCCTTCTTCAATAACGCTTGGTGTTTGGCCCAAAGCTCAAGTCTAAACAGAGTAGGTGCCATACAATAGCTTACTTGATGAAAAGAAGTGCGTGCAAGGAGTAATATGCTCAAAATCTTTACACACTTAATAAGTCCCCTGAGTATGAGCATTGTAATTCACTAACCAACCATTTCTCCTGTTTCATTCAGAATTGCATAAATTATTGGAAATTGTTAGAAACTTTCAATTTCAAAATATTTATGAAACCGTTTCACTGTGTTAATCAAATCGTTACTTCTTCTTCTTCTTTTTTGAATATGGCAATCGGCAGGCATCAAAATCGAGCCATTTTTGCCAATTTCAAGTGCTTTTGGATCTTGGAAATTCAATTATATGTATTTTCATGTCGATTTAGTTTGGGGGGTTGAATATGGATTTAGGAAAATCGTTACTTATAACGCTTTACCGCCTTTTATGAAAAAAGGTTACCCTTTTTTTTCCTTAACCTTTTTTTGTACATAACCACAATATCGAAATACAACCTCTGTCTTTGAACGCCAATTTCAAAGAAGTAATTACATTATACCATAAACAACGCGATCTTAATTCAATTTTGACAAACATTTGCAACTCAAGGATTTTGTAATAAGCTGAGAAAGGTAATTTTTACGATTTTCATTTTTGAGTAAATTTTATGACTATGTAAAGAATCATTATTCTAAACACCGTACGACGTTGCCTTTACATGACATTGGCGAAATTGTGAAAGATACCCTAGAGAAGCCGTAATCTAAGAGAAGAAGGATTTTTTATGAGTTATCCTTTCTTTCCACTATCGCTAATTCGTCGTCTTCGCCAGATGTGTTTGTTTTAGCGTCAAAATGTAAATTGGCTTCAGAAGAGCCATTGCTGGATTCGTGAGATCTCGGACTTGCACTGTTTTTCCTAACGTAAAGTATATTTGAGTCTAGTCTGTTATGATCGCTGAAATAAGCGCTCCCATCAGAAATTCTATTTAATTTGTGTATCTGCTCTCTCAATTCACAGACTTGACCATACAATTTCTTATTCTCTCTTAGTATTGCTATGTTTTCCGTTTCCAGTAACTCCCTCTTACTCCATTGTATAGTGTTTTCTGATTTTAATCGCTCTATTTCCATCTTTAGTTCTGCGATCTTCTCTTCTAAGACTTGCTTAGCTGCTATTTCGTCTTGCAACTCATTTTGGAGCCTTTCTACTTCGCTGTGACTAGAATCTGTTGATTCTAACGTTCTGTCGCTGTGAGTAAGTTCTAGTTTAGTGTTCCGCAAATCGGCGGTTAAGCATTCGATTTTGGATAGAAGGAAGGCCTTTTCATCTTTTTCGTTTTGTAGGGTTTTAAATGTTTCGTCTAACCGCAGCCTTAGTTCGCTTAATTTATTTGCAAGGACGTGGTCTACGTTGGAAAATTTATGTGAATCTAACGAAGCTCTCTGTCGTATCGAAGGTTCGTTGGGAGATAAGCATCCTACATTCTTCCGCCTCAATTCAACACCATCTTCAGTCGTGAGATCGCCTCCTAGTATCCTGCTCTCGCCTATACTTAAAAGCTTTTCGTTGTCTCTTTTCAGTTCGAGTATCTGTTGTTCTAGGTCGTTCTTCTCTGTTTTGGAAGTCGACAACTCTTTTGAAATTGTGTCTACTTTGTTTTTAAGTTGCTTGGCTTCGTCCCTCGCCTTGTTTCGTTCGTTGCGAACTTTGCTCCACTTCTCTCGCCAGTTAGCTGTACAATCTGACCACCAGCGCATAGTTTTCTCCATTTGCGTAGCTCTAGCTCTAGCTTCGTCAAGCTCTCGTTGGTAGAGGGCTTCTTTGGCCTCCCAATCAGTGTTTGTGTACCGCATTGCACCTCCATCGTGGTCTCTGCTCCGTCGGTGACTTCCACCACTTTGAGCCATTATTCATTTAAATGAAAGGGTCTGAGGAGTGAAAAATTATAAAATTAATAGGCAGGTCACGTTGCTTAAATGATAAAGACCTGTCCAATCATCTCAAGATTTTTGTCTATTTAATTATTTAATCTACATTTACATATATGAATATAACACTAATAATGTCTAGTAAATTTTTTGTGTGTCTTTCTGTTTAGCAAGTCTTGTAGAAAAAAGAGTATAGCTGATTAAGCATAAAAAAGCTGAACCAGCTTCTAATGAAGGCATTTACCTCATATTTGGTGTTCGTTATCTAGAATAAACTTTGCAGCCAATCTCAGGCTTGTACCTCTGATATAATTAGCAAATAATGTTTAGTAAATAATGGGGGAGAATACTCTTAATATTTAAATTATTGTTTTCTGAAACTACTTTTTGCATATAATAGATAATTAATAGGCGAATAAACTGTTTGTTTGAAGTGTTGAGGCTTAGGGGATCCTTTACAATCCTTCCCGAGAAGTGTCTGGGGGGGAGGCTCTTAACAGTCGCCCTCCCTCCGCTAGTGTGGGTGACCGCTTTACAGTCATCCCCTCCGTGATGTGCCTGAGGCGTGGCACCAATGGGCGGCTCTAGTATGATCTTACGAGGACCTGAAGCCCTCCTTCGGTGCCGAAGATGACCGCTCCGGTGGTTTTAGCCGGTAGGAGTCCGGCATACCCCTTCGCCCTTCCCCGGGGCAAAGGAAGTTCATGTAGAATTTCCACTGGAGACCAATAAAAAAGGTACAGTGCCGTTAAAACTGGAATACAGTAATGCTTAACGTTCGAACACCTGCATACTGTTTGGCAGCAGAATAACTGACACTCCGTTGGTACCTTGGAATTATAACGCATAAAAACCGCGGCTAGAACAAAACACGAGCGTTCATGAGTGTCAACTAGATTTTCTTTGTGTGCGTCAACTGAACGTGTCTACGCTCCTGACGAACTTTAATGTGAGTTTCCTCACATTTCGTGCTCGTAATTGGTTTCTATGCGTTATTATTCTAAGGTTAGTACTTAGCCAGACTCTTGCGTAAAGAGACCTACCAACAATATAAATATATTTATCTTGTTTGCGATAGGTCCTTAGTCAAAGCAATTCTAGAAATTGTTATGTACTTATATCATTGATATTATTAATAACATTTTTTTTATCGTTGCCCCAAACTAGGATTTCTCCTGTGTCGTGGGTGCTGCGTTTTGAGACATGAATTCCACATACAATACACCAAGACCCGGGACAACTATCTGCATCATACAAATATTTATTCCGTGCGGGAATCGAACCCACGACCCGGTGCACAGCAGCCGACTGTATCAGCCACTGCACCAACCGTGCCGTCGTAGTGATATTATGTCTCTCTCTATTCACGGGTCACTCCTCTGCAAGGATCAACCCGGTCTTTTGATAGGCTTACGCAGGCACACGGGTCCAGCAAGCCTCTGCCCTTTATAGAATTTTAAACTTAAATGTAATGGGACACTGACCCGGGACTCTCCATGTATGCAATATAGAAAATGGAGACACGAATTGCCCCGGTGGTGCAGGACTATTTTATGAGATGGAAGCTGTAAACCACTGGCGTAGCATGGACTAATCCAGGCAATGCGAATAGGCAAAGCACAGCATGTGGCTTAATTTTTTTGTTATAACTTGTAATGCTCACAAATGGCGCCGGAATCCAGCGGACGAATATTCGGAGCTCCGAAGACCACTTCCACTTCGTCCCACGAGTCGAGAGGATAGTGTGCGCACTACACCGGCTGCTGCCCAATTTCGGGGGACCGTGTTCGGAAGATCGCCGTCTCTACAGGGCGCCTGAATGGTCAGCTCGACTGTCAGACGCCCAGCGCTGCAGAACTAAACATCAAGGTCTGCAGCGCAGAGTGGCTATACGGATCGTATGAAGATACTGAACAGTGTCCTACGAGGCGGCAACTCTCCTCACACAGTTTCCGCCTTTCAACATCCTGGTGGGTGCACGGATGCATGGGTCTACGACCAGATACGCTTCCTCCGCAGGAGCGGCGATGGCGCGCCTCTAGGGGCGTTCGATAGGCTGAGGCGGCTAGCTCGGCGGCGCACACTTAGAAAGTAGAGTCACCGTCGGATGTAGTTTGGTGCCACGAAGGGCTAGCTCTGGGTATCATTGTAATTATTATGGGTAGACGCTTACCACCAGGCGAATAAATTCTAGGTCACGACGCGACACAAGGTCGTAAATTACAAAAAAAGACCCGAAGTCGACAAGCGAAACCTATTTAGCGGCGCCCGTATTTCCAGTCCATACCAAATCTTAAAAATCCTGCTTCCTCTCTCAAATCTTAACTAATTTTCTCCATAACTTCCAGCACAATGAATCCCTGCGATCAACCACCATGCCCTCCTCCCCCATACCCGCCCTGTCCGCAAGTATGTCCAGCAATGCCGCCCCCTCCACCCTGCCGCCAGAAGCCCATCATGCGAGGTCTACACTGGGCGCAAACGAAGCGAAAGATAGCTGAAGCGCTCGTACTATCCATGGTTTCGGGCGCCTGTGTCTATTTCTTACTTGGTAGGCGTAGAAAATTCGCCTACAAGGACTATTATGCGTAAGGAACTTTATAATTATTATGTACTTAGCTAGCCCATTATGCCAGTATAAATTTAGGCGACATATCAGGCAGCGCGTCACTCCAGCTTAACGTCACAATTGCTTCATGATTTTTAATGACGAATTATGTTATACAATTGTCTATACATGTTTCGCAGAGCATTTGCAGCGCTCGCTTTGGGCGACTACTACAATGCTATTGCGTAACAACAGCAAAATAAAAATGAAAGCGCATCGCGCCATATACAGCAAGATTTTTCAGTCATTCTGGAACCGAAACTTACTAACTTATGATAAATGAGTATCATGGTTCGCATAGCCGTAGCGGCGCGGATCAATTGATATCTACGCCACGAGATCGGGGCGGCCTATGAAATCGAAGGCAAGCATCTGTCTCAAGGTGTCGGGTTTCTCGTCCGCAGGTCCCTCATTAGCGTGTCGTTCTCCCCGCTGGCGTCAGCTTAGTCTGCTACGCTGATGACACTCTTGTGTTGGCCAGCGGGGAGTCCTTCGAAGGAACCATCCGGCTTGCCGAGCAAGCGGTGGCAACTGTCGTGGCCGAAATCCACGCTCTGGGTTTGCGGATAGCGCCTCACAAAACCGAGGCGCTATGGTCCCACAAACTGCCGCGGAGCAGGGAGCCCCCCAGTTCGCGGATATGCGTTGGTGACGCGCAAATCAGGGTGGACCGGTACATGAAGTACCTTGGGCTCACCCTGGACAGTCACTGGGGCTTCGAGGAGCACTTCGAGCGTCTTGTCCCCCGGGTCGAAAGGATAGTAGGTGCCTTACACCGGCTGCTACCCAATTTCGGGGGACCGAGGGAAGAAGTTCGCCGCCTCTACGGGGGAGTCGTGCAGTCCGTGGCCCTCTACGGGGCGCCTGTTTGGTCATCTCGACTTTCAGGCGTCCAGCGCTGCAGAACCAAGATCCACGGTCTGCAGCGTAGAGCGGCTATACGGATCGCACGAGGATACCGAACGGTGTCCTTTGAGGCGGCAACTCTGTTGGCGCGCTTTCCGCCTTTTGATATCTTGGCGGAGATGGATGCGTGGGTGTATCACCAAAGACGCTCCCTCCGCCAGAGCGGTGAAGGCGTGCCTTCAAGGACGCTCAATATTTTGAGTGCTCATACCGAGCGACCCCCGGGAAGACAGCGGTGCGCATGTGGTCACGTACCGCTGTGTGCGCAGCACAGCGCATAGTGAGGCCTCGGGGGAATCTTTTACAACCCCTCGAGAGATGCCTGGGGGGTGGCCTCTTTACAGTCCCTTCCCTCCACTAGAGGGGATGACCACTTTACAGTCATCCCCTCCGAGATGTGCCTAAAGGCGTGGCACCAATGGGTGGCTCTAGATGGAGATCTTTCAAGTTCCTGGAGCCTCCCTTCGGTGCCGACGATGATCACTCCGGTGGTTTTAGCCGGTAGGATGCCATGCCCCTTCGCCCTTTCCCGGAGTGAAGGAAGTACACGAGGTATTTCCAACGGATCAATAAAAAGAAAAAAGGTCCCTCATTAACAGCATAGTGGCCATCGAAAGCGTACCTTATACTCAGAATATCCAAAAGGTATTCGTTGAAGGTCATTACAGGTCTACGCACCGACCTCAACACACCCAGATGATGAAGTATAGAGTATGTATGAGGACGTAAGTAGGTCCATACATACCTCGAAGACACACTTCACTGTTGCGATGGGGGACTTCAACGCAAAGCTGGGCACTCGATGCGATGGTGAGTTGAGAGCAATTTGGATATGGGTAACGGAACCCCAGGGGACAGAGGCTGGCCGACTTTTTGGAAAAGGAGGGACTCTTCGTGATGAACTCCTTTTTCCAAAAGCCGCCTCACAGGAAATGACCTGGATGAGTCCCGATGGTTCCACGAGGAATGAGATTGACTTCATCCTGACCAATAAAAGAGAAATATTAAATTATGTCTCTGTGACCCATAGGGTGAAAACCGGTAGTGATCACCGATGGTAAGAGGCACATTGAATATTAATCTCAAAGTTGAGAGGTCTCGTCTGATGAGGTCTACGCTCCGGCCCTCTAGTGTTCATATCCAGTGTGATACTCCTTGGCCGTGCCACAGTGATGTACTCCAAAAACATGTTTATAAATAAGACGTACCATTTCTGTACTTTATATTATGCGACATATAAAAAATTGTACCTTAGTGGAATATGATATATAACGAAATCTTTGTGGCGCGGCCATAGAGCAATCCTTTGCAGCCGCACCAACAAGCATTTTATAAACTATTAGGTGTACCCGGTCATAATGGACTAGAGTCCATAAATTTTGAATAAATGTACCAAAACTGTACTTTTTCATACAATGTAAAAATGTCTTATAAAAACGCCACCACGAATCCCACCTTTCCCACCAAGCCTTGCTAGACAACAGCTTAGAAATCGAGTTTTCCCATACCATTCTTCATAAAAGTTCATACAAGTTCTCATCCAATGAACTGAATTATACAATATTATATTTGGCTACTCATACTAAAACTACTACACCCACGACTTTCTAAGTAGCCGAGCACACGAACACGTACCAAGCAACGCGTAAGTTTACTGGGCTTTTCTATTCACTGTTCCACTGCATTTGTTATTTACCGATTGCTAGTTAAAAGAAGCATTGTATTTTGTGTAAAAATAATAATGTCGTTCTGCTCCATCAATCCAAATGTAATTTATTGCAGGCATACACCCATAGACAATTATCATAATACAATTTTATATACAAAAAATAATTGAAAAGATCATTGACAAAGAATAATTGCAATCGGATATAAATTTGATTAAATTAATTAATAGGGAATGACCATTATATAATGATTAATTATGTAATTATTAGCTGGCATATTGACTGCCATATAACGAAGTAAAAGTTAGCTTCATATATAGCTCTCAATATGCCATTGTCCGATACGTGTACACGGCTCATGAAGGAAGCCCTTGACTTTCGTAAAACAGCGAAGAAGTCATCCACCCTATTCTCTGCGAACATGCCGGACGCGCTACACCGCCAGGGTAGCCCAGTGATGCACCTGAATGCGTTGTTATATTATGCGTGTAGTCGTACCAAAGGTGGCATGTGTACAGCGACCGACAATAAGCATTAAATAATGTAGTTTTCACTTGCTTACTACATTTCGCGAAGCGCCGGGCTAGCATATTGCTTTTTGCGGCCAACAATCTTCTTTGCCTCTCAAGATCGTCGTTATCTTTAAATTTCTCGGTTAATATATGACCCAAATACTTAAAACTTCTTACTACTTTCAATTTGGTATTACACAATGTTATATCAGGTACAGGTAATGGACTGTTATCATACACCTCGGTTACTACCTACCATTGGCTCTGACAAAGACCCGCGAGCCACACTAACTCTACACTATACCGAGGATATACCAGCCTGTACGAGATTAGGATGGCCTTGAAACAGCTTAATAATAACAAGGCACCGGGTGGGGACGGAATTACGACAGAGCTTCTGAAAGCGGGTGGCACACCGGTACTTAAAGTCCTTCAGAAGCTATTCAATTCCGTTTTACTCAAGGGCACAACGTCGGAAGCGTGGAACAGAGGTGACACCACCTCACCTCTTCTCTCCTCCTTTCTTCAAAAAGGGTGATAACACCCTATTGAAGAATTATAGACCCATCTCACTTCTGAGCCATGTTTGTAAGCTGTTTTCAAGGGTCATCACGAATCGTCTGGAGCGCAGGTTTGATGACTTCCAGCCTCCCGAACAAGCCGGTTTCCGAAAAGGTTTCAGTACCATAGACCACATCATCCATACGCTGCGGCAGGTTATACAGAAGTCCGAGGAGTATAATCCGCCACTATGCTTGGCGTTTGTGGACTATGAGAAAGCCTTCGATTCGATCGAAACCTGGGCAGTACTGCAATCTCTGCAGCGGTGCCAGATTGGCTATCGGTACATTGAAGTTTTGAAGTGCTTATACAGAAACGCCACCATGTCGGTCCGAGTACATGAACAGAGCACGGGGCAATTCCATTGCAGAGAGATGTGAGAGAGGGGGACGTAATTTCCCCGAAACTGTTCACCGCTGCAATGGAGGATGAAAGGATTCGGCATTAAAATCAATGGCGAGTATATCACTCACCTTCGATTTGCCGATGACATCGTAGTCATGGCAGAATCGCTGCAAGAGCTCAGCACAATGCTCGATGATCTCAACAGAGTTTCCCAACAGGTGGGCCTTAAAATGAACATAGGCAAGACAAAAGTCATGTCAAATGCCCATGTCGTGCCCATCCCAATATCCGTTGGGAGCTATGTTCTCGAAGTTGTTGACGAGTATGTCTACCTGGGACAAACTGTCTAGTTAGGTAGGTCCAACTTCGAAAAAGAGGTCAATCGTCGAATCCAACTCGGCTGGGCTGGCTGGGAAAGTGTTTAACCAGTGTGTGTTACCAGTGATGACATATGGTCACTCATAATGGGCCTCATACGAAAGCTAAAGGTCACTCATCGAGCTATGGAGAGAGCTAGGCTTGGTATTTCTCTTTGAGATCGAATCAGAAATGAGGGGATCCATAGAAGAACTAAATTTGTCAACATAGCTGAAAGGAAGTAAACTGAAGTGGCAAGGGGCGGGGCACATTGCTCGTAGAACTGATGGCCGTTGGGCACAAAGGTTCTCTAATGGAGACCACGCACCAGAAAACGCAGTGTGGGATGACCTCCAACGAGGTTGACAGCCAGTGTCCTGGTTAGTGTCCCATTACATTTTAGATTATAATTCTCTAAAGGGCTTCTGCATAGGCCCATGTCCCCATGTAAGCCTATCAAAAGACTGGGTTCCTCTTATAGGGGACAAAAACCCATGAATAGATACAATAATAATTAATATTTCTTTAACTGATATAGAGCTGATGGTGTTTAGTACCAGAACTAATAAAAAATCTCACTGTATATGATGATAATTGATGTGTCTAAAGTAGTAAGGAAGTAGAGCTTGCTGACTGGATTGATAAAATCATGTACAAAGTTATATAAACAGTGCATGCAGATGTGCACTCACATAAACGCAATGTCAACTAACACATACCTTGTTATGTGGGCAGTTAAGGACTAGAATGACATTATTTACATTTATTTAGTAGTACACTGTATTTGCCAATTTGTGTAATATTGTTATTGTAGTCTGATAAAAATTACATTTAGCAATAAGACTGCCTTGAATTGTACTGCTATTTTATATATTCAAATTTATTACTCTGGATTATCTTTCGTCGAACAATAAAATTATGTGATACTACCTATACTAATCAACCACAGTGACATGACTATTGCAATGTTGATAACAATTTTGTTATACTCTAACTTGACAGTTTACAGAAATGGTAATAACAACACAAGTTGATCTATAGCTTATTATGGTTTTCATACATACCAGGTACCGCATCAGGATTGACAATAGTAATAACATAATTTGGTAGGTAGCCATTGGTTTGTATACTAATAGACTTTTAATATACTATCCCTTTAGAAAGTATTTTATAAATGGTGATATTTTGGTGGCCCTCATAACCCGCCTGGGTTGTGTGGGTTGTGAGGGACTAAAATACGGTTCAATTTCCAAAATAAATATAGATCTCACATTCATTAATAAAGAATAACACAAATAGGTATGTTATCATAATATTTTCATAAAAACAGTTATATTTATGAAAATATTATGATAACATACCTATTCGTGTTATTACGCAATCATATTTTCATAAATAAGCATTTTAAGTTAGTAACAGACTAACAGTACCTAGTCTGTTACTAACATATAATGCTGTTTGTGACTAAGTCAACAAAACACACGCACAGTTTTGTTTATTTATCGATGATTAATAAGTATTGCGCACGTATTTAAGAAGCAGACGTACCTGGGAATAAATTCGGCAACCTTTAACATATATCAGCAAATAATTTTGAGTGATATTTTCTATAAAATATAACTTTAAAGTAACTACTGTAGTAGTAAAGCATCGCACTAACACTTGTTCATGTACTTTTTTATGAGTCTGAGATAGGGTTGCTAGTTAGTTAGACATTATAAAATGTCACTTTGAAGTTTAAAATTCATAATAAATTAATCGATTCTTTTATATTTTCACTTTCATCAAATTGGCCTATCGTCATCAGCATCATCTCAGGTGAAAGAGGTCTACTGCTAAACATAGCCGTCCAAAAAGAATAGAATAGAATAGAATATTCTTTATTGTACACCATTTTAAAAACAACTACTAGGAATAATTTACTGAATAGTAATTGTACAATGGGCGGTCTTATCGCTATTAGCGATTTCTTACAGACAACCTTTGGATGGATAAGAAAAAGATGGACAAAGACAAAGGGGTATTAAAAAGATCACCACAAAGTCTGAACCTGCGCTACTCGCAACCAGCGGGTTCCCGCAACCTTTACTAGGTCGTCGGTCCACCTCGAGAGGGGTCTTTGGGTACGCAGTCACCACTTGAAAACTTGTCGGTCCCATCGGGCATCCGTTCTACGAGCCATGTCCTTCGCCCACTGCCACTTAGGTTTAGCAATTCTTCGGGTTATGTCAGTTACCTTGGTTCTTTTGCGGATTTCCTCATTTCTGATTCGATCTCGTAGATAAATACCAAGCATAGCTCCCTCCATAGCTCGCTGAGTGACTTTGGGCCTCTTATGAGGCCCATGGTGAGCGACCCAACTCAGTACTATAGGTCATCACTGGCATCACACACTAGTCAAGGACCTTCGTTCTGAGACACTGTGGTATTTTGGGCGAGAAGTAATTACGAAGTTTCCTGAACGCTACTCAGCGGAGTCGGATTTGACCTCTTTCTCGAAGTTGAAGTTACTTATCTCGATAGTTTGTCCCATGTTATAGATAATCGTCAACAACTTCCAGCGTCGACGAGTACCTGAGTATCTGATCTTTGTCTTGTCCATTTTCATTTTAAGACTAACTTTTTCGAAGGTTCTATTGAGGTCATCAAGCATTACAGTGAGGACCTCCATGGTCTCAGCCATGACAACTAAAATGTCAACAAACCGAAGGTAAGTGATGTATTCCTCGTTTATATTGATGCCTAGCTGAACCTTGAAAAAATCTTCTAGTGCGGCGGTAAACGTTTTGTAGAGATAATGTCTCCATGTCTGACTCGCAGCGAGATGAGTTTCGAGTTCTGGTCCAATAGTTGGACTGACTTATTGCCTATTTATTGTAGTCCAAGTATTTTATTTCAGTGAAATTCATACACTGAGCTGACACTTGTTGCTTGTGCGTAGATCTAACGTAAGGTTTTTTAAGTAAAACTTCTTTGTTATTCTAGGGTCTGCAGAAATACGTGTATATATGTTGTATATTAATTGCACTGTCCAGTCATTCTGTATTATCGTGAGTTAATCACAATTATTGTAAGATACACATTTTTTAACTATAAAATACTGTAGCCTGTGCATGTTAGAAAAAAGACGTATGGTAGGTACTTATATATTCATATTCAACTGCTGCTGCACTTACAGTATTCCAAACGCGAGCCCACAATACATAATAACTATTTTATAACGCAAAGAAAAAATGTGTACACCTATTATATTTCTTTCTTTTCTTTTCTTTCTTATTAAATATGTTTTCATACTTGTCAAAAAACATGTCAGTGTCCGGTTATTGAGCTACAAGGGCATTAAGTAGTGATAACGCCCGACTTTTAAGGGTAACTGTGCAATGCGCGTGCGTACTTGAGGTACCGCCAGAAGGCAGCGTGTGCACAGCCTTGTGCCTTACCTAGTAACGTGCATCTAAAGTCCTAGGCCCATTCGTACGTTTCCACTCTTTGTCTAGTAAGCATTAGTGAGGTTTGGGTCTATGGTTGCCGAGTCCAATTCAAATAAATCGAATAAGTAGTAATTAGTCGAATAATTGTTGTGCACACTTCAAGTGACTTCAGTTTTTCTTCTTTCTTTCCTAGATATAATGTTCCTTCTTTTCAAGTTCAAGATTATTGTACAAGAGACTCAGCGGATTAGTCATTTTAAGCAGTAACAGTCTTTCACGTTAAGCCGAGGGATACCGCCGATGTGCTTGCACCAACGAAGTACATAGAAAGGTCATCGTCCGTGGTAGAACCGCACGCCAACTCGACGACAATGCCCCGTCCGTGATGGGGTGACAAGTCGCTTACATTTCGTAAAGGACTCATGGCTTTAGGGAGGACCAGGGCCCTTGACCCACGAAATAATCAGTTAAAAGATTGGAAAACGACTTTAAGCTAGGTACCACAAAAAAGCATGTGACATAATATTAAGGATTAATCCTTAGGCGCTGCAAAATATTTTGCCCGGGTAGCCGAGATGGTTAAGGCTTATTTATTATGTTATGTTATTATTCAAGCTGACTCGTTGTTCTTCTTCTCTTAGATTTATGTTCTTCTTATAGTATCAGTACAATTTCACCAGTGACACGTAGATTAATGAAACTTTACATATTCAAAAAAAATCCCAAAATGAATAAAATCTACATAAATAAGTCGGCAACGTCGTACGGTTTTCAGTTGATTTTCCATTGTTCTAAAGTATTGTGTATTTTTAATTAGGTAAAGTCAAATATAATACCTACATGGTAAGGTAAGTTTAAGTTTGACGGGTGTTAATGATACTCGGAAAAATAATGTTGCCCAATGTATTCTAATATTTATTTATTTATTGGTACACTAAACAAATTCGATGAATTTATAAAAGTAGTACATTAGAGTAAACACGTGTATACCGCATGTCTTTCTTTTTCATATTTTTCGGCCAATTCTACTAAGTGAGAAATAATAAAGGACAGTATGTTTTATCGATTGTGTGATTACGTTTGATTAGAGATTTTATATTTACTTAAATGTGCCTAACCCTTATTATAATAGTAATATGTTGTTCTGTTTACTTATCACCGAGGGATTCTTCAAGAATTATTTTGATTTATTTTAATTATAACGATTTCAGTAATTACGCAAATTATTATCTATTATTATTCGCATGTGAGCCGTGTGGTGCCTAAGCTAGCCTGGCTAAGAATACCACCACCCCATCTCATCCCATGGGTGTCGTAAAAAGCGACTAGCCGGATTAGCCGGAGGATGGGCAGCAGCGTCCTTCGAGCACATTCATAACCTAACTGCGATTGACAACCCATCTGCCAAGTGGTGCCAACACAAACCCGTACCGGTCGTTCTGGAAATGTTTGGGGGAGGTTTCTTTGTAGCAGTGGATATTTTCCGGCTGAAATGATAATGATGATGATGAATTCGCATTTTACTATGAAAAATATTCAGACAATTGTTAAAATTTGCTTCAGATTTTTATATTTAGATACCCGAGCTATTTTCATCTGACTTGACTACCGCAGCCCAACTAAATGGGGAATATTGTACTCCTGAGGTTAAACTGGTCGTCAAATGTTCGGACGTCTGACTACCCGTAACGACGATGTATTTGTATGACTTTACACCAAGTAAAGTGTTGTACTTGATCGACCCGATAGCCTTTTAGCACCAATACCTTCTAGAAATTATTCGTATCATGTGTTACTAAATTAAGGCGCGGCCTAATTGTCTGGCCGTACAAAAACATTATCCAAAATCCCGTCCATTCCAGCCTTCGCCTGCGGGGAAAGTGCCGCATTTCTTTTTTGAACATCGAAAACGATAATCACATCTCGTTCGCACTGCTTTCTCACTTATGTTTGTTTTTCAATCGTCGGTTGGAGGTATTTTGTGTTGTTTCATAGACCAAATTTTTCAAAATCGCTTGCTGAGCACTGTAAAATCTTGTTTAATCCATATCCTCTTTTTGTCTACTTCTTATTCTCCATACATTAAAAAGTAGGTTGCTGTAGATATGGTCTAATGCGATATCGGTATATAATTCTTGTATGAAAAGTATTCATTTTAGTTTTATATGAATGATTAAATAAAGTTTTTTCTCTAAGCGTTATGATTTGTTAGATTATTGGCGCAGCAGAAACAGAAACCTTGAAACAGAATCCGCACCGTATTAGCTAAAAACAGCGACAGCAGACGCGACAGCAGCTATCGGGCATCTAAAGATACCCATTGGAAAAGAGCCTGAAATTGAAAGCCGAGGATGCAATTTTAGTTCATCGATCGTCCAACAGACTGCATTAGCGATCTTTGCCTGCTTAATCGCTATCGGCAAATACGTAATACCAAAATGACGTTTAAGAATGCCGTCTGCGCGATTTACGCATGTCGCAAAGCGTCTCCGACTTACGTAATCAGCCCGCCGTTTGTTAGTTTCGTAAATGAATGGGCAATGTACTAAGTCGTTACAGTTCAATTACCAATGGCATCTGAAATGGTTTTACCTTCCATTAAATTGCTTAGGCGTTATTTTCATGATACCGCTTACTAGTCATCTGGCAGCACATAAGCAGTGTATGACAGCAGTGCGTTAATGCATTCATTTGGCCAAATACAAATTACATAATGTACATGTAAAATCGATTTGCAAGAAGTTTGCCATCTAGATGTTTGCTATATTCTTTACCAAATTGACACTTCTAATTGGCACTTGGCAGATACAAGTTTAGCAGACTTTTTTACAATTAGTTCTTGCTTATGTTGCTACTCCGTATTTCGGGGGCTTAGAAATGTTGCACAGTAGTACTAACGTACTATTTTATGTAAGGATTTGGGGTAGTTTTTGCTACTATGCAGTATACGAATTTCGCAAAAATATATATTTAAAAAATGGTGGATGGTCACTAATGATAGTACTGAATAGGGGATTTATATTAACATTAACAATCTAATAACTATAAATCTTGTCTTTTTTAGGAAAGGTGAATTTGAAGACTGGGCTGATGAAATGGCAAGAAAAGGACTATTTCAAGGCGTACCACCCGATTCTTTAAGAGAAGTTGAATCCCACAAGAAATAACTAGCTTTCGATGATCAGAGTTGTTACTTCACTTTTCGTAAATCTTTCATGTCCAGTAACCAAAATGTTCTTCATTGTATAGGTAACATTTGAAGACTTGTGATTCGTCTGGTTAGCAAAAGATTAGGATTTTATGAATAAAAAGTATTTAAATAAGCAACCTTTTTTCTCATCATCATCATATCAGTCATAAGACATCCACTGCTGAACAAAGGCCTCCCCCATAGATTTCAACAATTGTGTCATCATTACCTATTTATTAATTATTATCGTCACTTCAGAAAACTATTTCAGATTTAGTTAATTGTCAATGGTTTGACCTGCCAGTCAGAAAATATTCAACATTAACATGAGTCACAGTCGCTGGACAGTTAAATAAAATTGGTTAAACTTACTAAATAACTAGATTTCTAATAAAATGATTTTCTTAAAAAAAAAAATTTTGACAGGAAGTGATCGTGTCCTCACGTTCCATGGCGGCCACCAATCAACATGTTCTGTTTTATTAAAAAAACATGGAGATTAAAATGATCAGCCAATCAAAGCAACCTTCATTGGAGCATGAAAGTTTAGCGATATGACTTTGTAATAGCGCATACAATTTAAAGATAATTACGAACACAATACAATTAATGACACAATTAATTGAAGCATGTATTACACATAAATCATTCATATATTTTATTATCAATCAGATGCAAAATAACATTTTTATATAACAGAATATAAATAAGAAAATATGAAAAATACGATTATCAAAAGCTACGTCACGTATGTTTGTCTACTGCGAGTCAGTGCGCATGTCAAGTTGAAAATTGCAAATGGCGGCCGTTGTTATTGTTCGTACCGAATTAACTATTTGTAAATTATATACCAATCTTTTTAGCGATTTTTCTAATGGACTGATATATTGATGCCATGCCTTAACTCCTCATAATTCGGCGCGACACGTTTTATGTACGTTTTTAAGTGTTTTGAGTGTTTTTTTGCTATTTTATGTGTGTCATGCAAATGGGGTAAGCTGGAATTATCGGATGTCGCTTAGGTTGTTTTGGATAGTTTCAATAAGAAAATGAAGTGAAGTTCTGTGACCTAAAGTGTTAAAATGGAAACAGCATAAAGTTTTTCAACTATTGTTGTAGTATTCGAGTGTAGCGAGATACGGGAGCGGCTGTAATTTACAAACGTTCCATGCTGTGACTGTTCTCCCCGTACATTTCAAAATGGCTGCTGCTCTTCGCGATATATGAGCTTTGCGTCACTGGAACATAATTCGGTGGATTAGATTCGGATGATACAATAGTGATTCTAGTCGTGTGATCGCCTATGAAAAAGCGAAATTAAGCCTCGGACAGATTCCTGGGTGCATCTGAACTGGGACATTAGTGGTGTGTCATATGTTTTTGGTGTAGAGTGGACACTGACCATAGGACCGATATTGCTTTGCGTCCGACCCGAACGATAATGTTTCGCTTGATTTTCCATGATGTTATGGGACACAAGGGAATAGAAATTGTGTGGAATTGAGCGGAATGTGACATTGTATGAGAGGTGAGTGTATTTATTAGTTTATTTACATTTCGCGGGGTGTTCAGTTTTAAGATGTTCATTACAAAATGGATACATTGGTGGGTGACAGGACATCGGTCCGCCGGCAAGGACGTGCCCCGCGCAGTACACGACTGAAATCGCCGATTACAGACGAAAACCTTGGTTCCACTTCACACTGTCTCAGTTTACGTTTTACAAAGTTGTATAACATGCCGCAATATTGTAAATACACAGCCGTGTTTGCTCCCACGGCGAGGGGGTGCTTACATATGTGTTATTTGTGTCCTAGTAGTTACTGTTTGCAAATAATACAAACTGTCAAATATATGTGTTATCAGGGTTAACAGTTCAGTAATTGACACAAGTATAACAAAATACGTATTTAAGAAAGTGATATCCAATTCTGTTGGGAGGACAATAAATGGTTATAACAACCAAGTTAAACCATAGACTAAACACATAACCTATTTTAAACAACACATGATAGATTAGTAAATAATTGATGGAGATATAGAACCTAGTGAGTTTAAATTTAAATTACTTCGACTAGTAAATATTTGTTACCAACAGGATGTGTGAATGCTATAATTACCATGTACTGTGACTGTTATGAAACAGAAGAAACACTAAATGACACAAGAATAAATAATTGTAATTCTTCGGTTTTTTTATTAGTAAACAATTGAAGCCTCGGTAACTTTCCTAATGACTATTATTTATGTAACATAATATTTTGCAAGCTAAATAAATAACAGTCTAAAAAGTCAATTTGGTCTAAAATCTCTGTTGTCATAAATGACTAGAGATCTAAGTAAAATTTATTTTATTTATTTATGATTTTTATGACCTGTAAGAATAGAAAGCACAAATATTTCTGAAAATTGTAGAACAAAGCCTACTAATAAAAGTGAAAGAATTTCATGAAACTGTATGGATAACTGCTGTATGGCCTAGAACCTTTCTTAGAAAAAATATGACAAGTTTAAATACAAATATGTTTAACTCTCAAACATCACCAAAAACTACACTTATTAATTTATTAGAAAAAATAAAGAAATATTTTAATTTACATTATTATACTGAAAGATTTGAAATAGTGAAAAATCCATGTTTTATTTTAAGTGACTTACAAATCAATATGTGATTACCTTAAAGTTTAAAGTACCTATCTATAGGTAATAGAACTAGTGTTAATATGGTTAACCATATTTTGGTTTTTATGGTTGATTATATTTTCGTTCGATTAATTATAAAAATAATAAGATAGAATAAATTTTAATTAGACCATAGCAGTTAATTCTCTTCTCCATACTAAATAATAAATGTATGTTGAATATAAGTAAGATAATACGTAATAAGTATGATATTTTAAGTGTTAGTTGTAATTTTAAAAAAAAAGAAAAAGAAAAAAAGAATTGTAATTACATTGCTTAAAATACTTCGTATGATTAATATACAAAACATATCTCTTTAAAACTATAGCTTTTTACTCTTTGTCCAACAGTTATATGATCTGTTGCCAGGTTCTACTACAGCTTCCATAATAGGAGCTTGAATAGATAACTAGTTTGTTATCATAACAAAATGTGTCAATCAGAACAATTTTGTTCTTTTCAATTTAAAAATCGAAATCACTTGCAAACTTGACCTAAAATAAATTCACATCTTCACAGATTTTTGTGTCACTGTTACATATCACATAACAAAAATGGGTGATTTGATAATGTGACTGTTAATACCTTATTAAAAAGTCGGATTTCCAAATGGCAATTTTTTATGTTGGCATATGGAGTATCTCATAAAGCTGATAGATTTATTTGACTTCATAAAATAATACTCAGTTTATATGTAACTCAATCAAAAAACGATGTCTTATTCTATTTTGGATTTTATACATATCATCAGGCTAAAAATATTGACTGATTGCTTGTATAACATATGATTAGACTATGTTTAGTATAGAGACTAACTTCACAAACCCGCTCCACTGGGCCTAATCGTTTTTTATTCAAATAAAACATATCCTGTATCCTATTCCACAACATAATCTTCCTATATGAAACATTTCATACTACATACTATGTATTATACTTGAAGCATGATGGAGCCTCAAACATAAAAAATCACTTAAATAGTAAGTAGTAATTGGATTCTGTAATTAAAATTACTATTATCTTGTTGAGGAATCATTGCTAAAGATTTTTTTGTCAAAAATATGTAATTTATTTAATTCTTGTCTTTTTGGTTCTAAGGGCTGTAACTTGGTTATTCCACACCAGTTATTTTAATGGTGAATAAGGTCTCATTAAATTTACAAGTAAATTAATATTGATGAATGCTTCTTAATTACATAATTTCAAATGTTACCACCTATTCATTATTTTGGTTTTAGCAGTTTTTCAATCCATCAAATGTTTTTGAAATAACCGGTGTAAATAAATACATAGCCACGAATAATGGTGTGTGATGGCCATAGAGAAAAACTTATCACCTGATTGGTTAAGCATAAGCTGTGTGAATGAAGATAAAAAATACTATAAGTGAGAGATAATAGATGATAGCACTATATTTTAATAATGTGAATACACATATATTAATCACTTCCCATTTTTATAACAATATAATTCTTATAATATTATGATGTAAATTCTTATCTCACTGCCACAAGATATAATTTTAATTGCAAATAAAATATTAGCAAATAATTGTTTATTTAAAAGATGCAGCAATTTGGGTTGCATATTACTAGTATTTCTGGACTGTTGTGTACTTACTAAGCTAAATCACCTTGTGCTAGGCGAAATTTTCAACATGAGAAAATACCTAGAATGTTCAATACCTACAAGTAATAATATATTAATTCATAGAAAAAAAGGTTTCAAATAATATGGTGTAATAAATGTCCAAAAATATTTTTTACAGCTTGGAAAGTCATTCATTATATATTTTTAGGTATTTAAAGTAGTTAAAGTAACAACAAGTCACAGATATCGAAATGATATGTAATATCTATAAAAATAAATTGTAAATGTGTGGAGAACCCGAGCAAACAAAATTAACCACACAATTCCCTTCTAATAATTTCAAAATAGGAATAGAGTGATAAAAAAAAATAGTGAAAGAAGTGTGGGGTGCTTTGTCAGATATTTTTATGATGACACTACTTTTACAAATATTTACAACCATTGACATCAAGCACCCCATGCTTTTTCATTTTAATTTTTGTTAATCACCCACATTTTTAGTTTGGTTATCTACAAAAGCGTTTTTTATACTATAATTTCTTTTCAATTTTTTTTTGTTGTTTTGTTGAAACTGAGTTGCACTGTCATTGCATTGTGCTTTATAAGTTTGCGAAGTTTCAAATAAATCCGATGTTTTAAGGGGATGCAAAACGAGTTCAATGATTCTGTTTCATAGATACATACCAAGCTAATAAAAGCGTGTTAAAAAGTAGACCTTTTTGATGCAGTTTTTAGAACAGGTGAAGTAGGTATTTTCATGAGCATGGGCAGAATCACTTGTGCAGTGCACACTGCTCTGTCAAGAAAGTGCACACTGTCCACCTTCAATAGTTGTAGGGTCAATAGTCATGCTGTTTACTAATGTATACAGGATTATGTTGTAAAGCTATCCTTGGTAAAATTATATAACAAACGAACAATATTTTAAATAATTATAAAACCAATCTTGTGCCTGAAGAGTATAAAAATAAATATTGCCTGGTTAGTGCACATTTATGCAGCATTCTGTTTGCGCGCCTGTAGAGTATGAGATTGTGTGATTGGCGGGACGAGAGTCAATGAGTGCGCGACCACGTACCGCACCCCTGGGCTTAGAGGTACCTCAAGGTACCTCGGTGGTGGTTTTTGCTGCTTAGAGGCTCCTTCATGACTGGCAATATGTATAACAGTGATTCGACTCCGTTGTCGGTGCGCGAAACGCCGGCAACGTCTAAATGGCACGTGACCGTAGGGTTGCTATGTACACAAAACAAATAAAACATATTTTGTAAGAAATAAAATGGTTTATTAGAATAATATTGATCACAAATGTGCAACTGACAAATAGTGCGACATTTTGATTTACTTGATTTAAGATTCCTTATTACTAAAGTTAGAGCTCTCATTCTTCCGAACAATAATTCAAGAAAACAATCACAAGGCTTTGCAAACTCATTTTGTTTAATTTAAGCCCAATTATATCACCAGTGAAAATTTTTTTATGAAATCGTGAAATCGCGCTGAGCGAAACGTAAGAGCGATACTCCCGATTACTATTACCGGACTGCGCTATGGTAGTTCGGTAAGCGGCTGCGACGCGTCCCACCCTGCGACCCACCGCACGATTGACCCTTTACGGCCGCTGAGTCGAATCACTGTTAGACATATTTGCACTGTGACCATGACTATACCCATCTATACAAATAAATAAAATTGAAGTGTCTGTTTGTAATGTCACAGCTTTTTACTAAATGCATGTGAAAGTATATACGGAACATATAACAAAAAATGCATTTTAATTATTTTTGTCTGTCTGTCTGTCTGTTTGTTCCGGGTAATCTCCGAAACGGCTGGACAGCTGGCAGATAGCTGATGTTATAAGGAATAACTTAGGCTTATGCTTTTATTTTAGAAAAACAATTCGGGTTCCGCGCAAAAAAAATAAATCCCTTGAAATTCAACATATATATTCTATGTCAAGTGCCTATGTCAGTACTCTAAATGTATTTTAAATTAAACGCGGGTGAAACCGCGGGTCCCAGCTAGTGTAAAAATATAAGCGTAGTGCACTTTGTTTAATGTCATAATTTAAAAAAAAATCGTTTCAATGAGTTAAATTTTATGTATACGCCTGATGGGATACGCCGCGTCTGTAGCTACCTTAACAAAACAAATTTTACCACACGATGTGATGTAAGTACAGTGCGATGCGCCCGCGTTTTATCACGCGGTACTAACGCCGCGTGTAGATATCGTTATCGAGAAGCCGCAGGGTATGTTGGTTGACTTTTAAGACCACCCTATATTATATATGACAAAAATAAATATTAAAAAACGTGGTTATGATTGGGAAATTGTTCTAGGTTGTACGTATTTCCTTTTACACATTTTTTCTTAACTTCCATAAACTGTTTTTTTTTGTTGTTTTACTATTATATCTCTGTATAATCAGACAATTCTAGTTGGCATAGCTATGTAAGGGTAAAATGGTGTATAGTTGAACCAAGGTCATCCTTCCACTAGTCCTAATTATAATGTACTTGGCCACCAGTCTGACCAGGTGCAACTGCATATCAGTATATTGTGCATGGTGCGACTATCATTTGACCTCTGCAACCCAATCAGTGGGGTATACCTTCCAATATTGGTATAGCCAGGTTAGGCCAGTTGGCAGTCTACAGTCACCCTCTACGTGTTGTGTCTATAGGTGTACCACCAATGGGTGGCTCCAGTGTCATTGTTGGCGGATTCTTGGAGCCCCCCTTCGGTGCCTAGGATGAACTGCTGCGGTGGTTTTCGCTGGTAGGAGGTCGGCATGTCCCTCTGCCCTTCCTGGGGCGAAGGAACTACATGATCATAATTTATCTGCATCTGTACCGGGTAAAATGGCCAGTTGGCAGAATGTCAGATTTCTAATTTCTCCGAAACAGGTTAACGTTTGTTCCCCGAGGGGGTGACCGCTTTACAGTCACCCTCTCAGGGATGTGCCTATAGGCGTGGCACCAGTGGGCGGCTCTAGTGTGATCATACGAGGACCTGGAGCCTCCCTTAGGTGCCGAAGATGACCGCTCCAGTGGTTTTAGCCGGTAGGAGTCCGGCATACCCCTTCGCCCTTCCCCGGGGTGAAGGAAGTTCATGAAGAATTTTCACTGGGCATCAATGAAAAAAAAAAAAAATGGTTAACGTTTGTTACCAAGGTTGATATATGGCACAGAGACGTGGTCATTCAAAATGGGCGTCGTAAGAAAGATCAAGGTTCCTCAGCGAGCTATGGAGAGAGCTATGCTTGGTATTTCTCTAAGAGATCAGGAATGACGAGATCCGTAGAAGAACTAAAGTTACCGACATAGCTGAAAGGATAAGTAAGCTGAAGTGGCAATGGGCAGGGCTCTTGCTCGTAGAAATGATGGCCGTTGGGGCAAAATGGTTCTCGAGTGGAGACCGTGTACCGGAAGACGCAGCGTAGGACGACCTCCACCAACATGGACGAATGATCTGGAGAAGGTCGCTGGGAGCCGTTGGATGCATGTGGCATGTAACCGGACTTTGTGGAAATCTGTGTGAGAGGCCCTTGTTCAGCAGTGGACGTTGCATGGCCGATATGATGATGATATGATGAACGTGCGCTCTGAGGCAGAGAGTTCTCAGTATTCCTAATTTGTTTTTGTTGTCCAGCATGGCAGCGGACAGCGATGGGCTAGGCTCGGCGGGCGGCGGGTCGTGCGGCGTGGTGGTGACGTGCGAGGGTGACCTGCGCGACCCGCGGTTCCCCGCGCGTCTGCGCCGATTGTTGCGCGAGTTGCGCGCGCTGCTCGCCGAGCCGCACCCGCACACGCTCAAAGTTAACAAGGTACGTAAACTGTATTACATTGTCTTTTTAGAGCATAGATGGGTAACCCTATTTCAATAAGGTCTATTTTCAATGAGGATTAGCGAGGGCCTAATTTTGCCTCGTGAGGTCCTCACGAGTCCTCGTTTGAGGCGAGGTGCGTGCTAATGTTCAATGTGAGTCGTGAATAACGATAGCTGCGACTCGCGAGGTGAGGGAATGAGAAAGGATGTGTTTTGTTTGTATGCCCCTCGCCGAGTCGACTAGCGCGCGAACTTAAGTTATATTTTTATTTTCATCTCACTCGCACAAATATTTTTCGGCCGCTCACAATTTTGACAATCACAACTCGCTTTGCCTATCTAAATAAATGAGGTGAATGAGTTGGTTCAAAGTTGAAATACTAGTAACTATTTCCATCTGTCGCGACGAGCGACTCAAACGATGCACCTCACGAGTAAGGGACCCATCACTATTTTAGAGTAGTCGAAAAGAACGTCGAATGACCAATTCGTTGAACAGATATGAAGCCTTGAATAACATTTCAGCCCATAGGTGTCTTAAAAGACAACTATGGGATTAGCTGGCGGATCGGCGGCAGCGTTCTTCGAGTACATTAACGACTCAACTAAGGTACTACCCGCCTGCCAAGCGTGGAGATCACAACACACCCAGATCGGTCGTTGTAACGATCTTTGGTGGAGGCCTGTGTCCAGCAGTGGACTTAATTTGGCTAAATTAATAATGATGGTCATGTTGTAATTGAGAACTACTTTATACCAGGTTTTAGTTGGTCCCACTTTGTCTGGTTAGTCATTAATAGCACAATCCAAACGCCTGGCTTGGTGGTGTGCGATCTCTTCTAGAGCATACCAGCAAACGATGCTTCATTACAATCGCAAGTAGCGTGTCATGACCTCCGTTAGAGATTCACGCTTCATCAATCAGCCAAAGGACGTCCAACGCTGAACAAAACGCTCTCCCATAGATTTCCACGATTGTGTCGTCTTTTTGGGGTACATTGCCAGTACAGTACACGCATGGCGGTGAGGCGGAATGGCTACTGTTCCACAGAAGGGACGCTACTCCCCCATCCTTCTAGTTAAGAGTCCCTAAATCGCCTTTTACGGTGTCTATGGGAGGAGATAGGGTGGTGCTATATTCTTAATCCGGATTTGCACGCTTAAATTAACTAAACTAAAATGTGCAATGGACTGGGCGCAGCCTACGCGATGTGTGCTCTCCCTCCCTGTTTCATACACGAGGGATTATAATGAGTGGGTGACAGTTCGGATGACATAATATCTACGAACGGTTTTGTTTTGTTAGTGTCAGCCGTCGTAGAACGGAATGTTAGAAACGGAACGTAATAGCTACGAACGTTGTCTGTGCGCTTGTTTTTACTCGTGGTGCAACGAATCGTTTTTGGGCACAGAAACTGGGGTGCAATTCCTTAAGCTCAAACATCCATACATCCTTGAATACAGAATCGAAATAACGCCGTGAAACCAACTCAGTATTGGCTAAGACATGATTGAAGCTATTCAAGGTCACGTTGCAGAAGGTAAGCCATGAAGAGCAATCTTAGCGATTACCAAATTGGGTTATCATCGTTATTTAAATTCTGTGTTCAAGGATGTATGGATGTTTCAGCTTATAGAATTGCACACCAGTTTCTGTGCCTAAACGATTCGTTTCGCTTACCAGTGGAAGTTATTTAACTACTAGTATTCGACGGTACTGCCAAACTGTTCCTGTAAAAAACCTTGAAGATTGAGCTTAATATATTTTTTACGACTTTATATATATACGCTATAGACACTTAACATTTTTGGAAACAGCAAAAGCACGAATTTTAATTTAAAGCGGTCGGTAGATATATTGGCTGTATGTTAAAAGGTCTCAACGAAGGATGTTGTGGATGCAGTATTTTTTTTACATCCGCGTATGCGGATTCGGATTATCTTAATAGCCACGGATGCGAGAGATAATTAATTAGTTTAACTACATTAATAAATGAAAGAGATGTTAATATTATAGCTTTTGAAATAATAATTAAAAAAATGGGGCATTGTCTATGCACATGAATAAAATTGAAGTGTCTGTTTGTAATGTCAAAATAACAGGTTTTTACTAAATGCATATGAAAGTATATAACGGTACCTACAACAAAAAAGCGATTTGTATTTTTTTGTCTGTCTGTCTGTTTGTTCCCGCTAATCTCTGAAATGGCTGGACCGAATTCTACGGTTCTTTCACTATCAGATAGCTGATGTTATAAGGAATACCTTAGGCTACTTTTATTTTAGAAAAATAATTAGGGTTGCGTGCAAAAAAATAAAACCCATGAAATCCAATATATATATATACATACTCTATGTCATTGTCTATGCCGAAATACTTTAAATTATATATAAACAATCCACTTTATTTTTAATTAAACGGCGGGTGAAACGGCGGCTGAAACCGCGGGTCCCAGTTAGTATTCAATAAAAAACAATGTCGCTGCCTTTTTAGACACCAGCCTGTTTCGCAGAGGTGCATAAATTAATCCCGCACCACTAAATAATTGTTCACATGGAACATTGGCTGGTGGAGGCGGTAAATATCTGCGCGCTATTCCGGACAATATTTTGGATTCACTACGATGCAATGAAAAAACTAGTTAATAAAACACATAAACGTTTCCAATCTTGCCAATTGTCAGTACGGAGTTGATGACTAAAATCAATATCGCTTCCTATTGGTCAATCGAGAAAAGTACCATTTATGAGCACGGTACGCGGCCATTCGCCGGAAAATTTCTTGTCGCAACCTGCACCACATCCGCAAAAGTTTCGCATTAATTATTTTGGATGCGGAAGCGGATGTGGATGTCTTAATCATTGTAGAAGTTTCGCAATTTCAGATGCGGATGCAAATATCCGCTGCAACCCTCGTCTCAACGTTCGAAGCGTCTGCGGTTACCCTGTACGAGTACAAAAAGCTTCTTTACTTTAACCGACATCGTTATCATCGTGTGGTCTCGACAACGAGCATTTTGGGCCAGAATGAAATGATGATTTTGTAATAGACGTATTTTTATTGCGCCTACAATATACATCACCTCCACGATGCATGTCACTGCATGAAGCAGCAAATGCATGTGTATATAACGATATCAGATAAAATCAGATCAAGTACATGGCAGGTCAGTCATAAAACGGAAAAAAGAAGAAAATAACTGTTTATAAGTACAAATAACTAATGTTTCGAGATCGCCTCGGCTCCGAAGCGTTAGTCTTCAAGATCGCCTCGGCTCCGAAGCGTTAGTCTTCAACATCGCCTCGGCTCTGAAGCGTTCGTCTTCAAAATGTCAGTGCCCCCTTCGGTGGCTTTGGCATGAATGCCCAGATGATTTTAGCCGGTCCATACCCGTCGCCCACTTTCCGCAGTACCCAAGCAGTAGTACACAAACATTCCAGTGTTCCAGTGTTGTTGTCTGAAGGACACGAGCTAGTGAAATTACTGGGCATAAGAGACTAAATAACTAATCTCTAGAGGTGAGGAGCGCAGTGTGGTGTCATGCAGGACTAATCCTGGGTAGCATTACAACTGTTATGGGCAGGCATGGCGTTTACAACCAGGCGAATGACTTCTCGTATACGTGTTTGCATGCAAGTAGCTGCGCAATGGAGATCAGCGGCAAGAGTCTGTTAGTGATGCGTACGTGATATCACATAGGTATTTCAACGATAGTTTTTTTTTTAAGTTATCCTTGTGAATCGGATTAAGAATATAACACCTCTCCGTCTCCTCCCGTGGATGTCGTAAAAGGTGACTAAGGGACTACTAGAGGGATGGGCAGCAGCGTACTTTCTGTGGAACAGTAGCCATTCTGTACAGGACTGTACAAGTACAGGAAAATTCCCTTCAAAATAACGACGATGTAACCGGTCGCTTTTGGGGAGGCCTTTGTTCAGCAGTGGGCTTCTTTTGGCTAATGTGATGTGAAGTAAAGGGTAACCTTTTACTTGGGTTGAAACAGTGCTTATGACTTTCTTAATAAATCTGTCCTGGCATGAAACTTATCATGAACTATTATTTGCAACCACGTACCGTGACTTGAGTTTTGCATTTCGTATTTGAAAAAGGAACCCTTATAATTTCGCCATGATACAATAGTTACTTATTCATTGACCAGTGTTCTATTTATATTTGGAAGTGAAGCTTCCTAAAGATTCTTTTTTATTTTATTTTCAAACTAGCTGGGACCCGCGGTTTCTTGCGCGTTTAATTTAAAATAAATTTAGAGTACTTCGACATAGACACTCGACATAGAATGTATATATTGGATTTCAAGGGTATGTTTTTTTTGGGCGGATCCCTAATTATTTTTCTAAAATTGAAGTACTCTAAGTTATTCCATATAACATCAGCTATCTGCCAGTGAAAGTCCCGTCAAAATCGGTCCAACCGTTTCGGAGATTACCCGGAACAAACAGACAAAAAATTTAAAAATTGTTTTTGTTGTTGTAGGTACCGTATATACTTTCATATGCATCTAGTAAAAAGCTGTTATTTTGACATTACAAACAGACACTTCAATTTTATTTATTTGTATAGATACATTTTGGTGTGGATTAACTAAAGTTCGTATATCATATCTAATTTCTTACGTTTTTATCGTAAATTAGTGATGGCATGGCATTCTCCTGGTGGTAAGTGTCGCCAAAGCCCATAATAGTTGTAACCCAGAACTAGTCCTGCGTCTTCTGTGTCGTCACCTCGAGACATCAGTTATTTAGTCTCTTATGCCCAGTAATTTCACTATCTACAGT
The DNA here is from genome assembly GCA_947459985.1 of Diloba caeruleocephala. Taxonomy (NCBI): domain Eukaryota; kingdom Metazoa; phylum Arthropoda; class Insecta; order Lepidoptera; family Noctuidae; genus Diloba; species Diloba caeruleocephala. The sequence goes on from OX381627.1 coordinate 14,123,020, forward strand.
GCTATTCAAACCGGTACAATTGGACAGGATCTAGTATTTTGTCCAATTATACCGGTTGGGGCTATGGTGGTACATTTTGATTTTTAGCCGCATTTGAATTCCACAATGCACTTCTTCCACTCCGGGGAACGGCGAAGGGGTAATCCAGACTCTTACCGGCTAAATCCACCTAGAAGGTCATCTTCGGCACCGAAGGGGGCTTCAGGTTCTCGAGAACAAACCCCCGGGAGCCGCCCATTGCTGCTACGCCTTTAGGTCCATCTTGGTAGGCGGGTGATTGCGGTCACCCCCTCTAGTGGAGAGAAGGCGACTACTTCACCACATCTTCAGCACATCTCGGGGAATGCTTCCCCCGAAGCGTGCGGCGCACAGGGCGGTACATGCCAGGTGCGCGTCACCGTCTTCCCAAGGGCCGCTCGGTATGATGAGCACCCAGATTCCCCAATCTAAACGCCCGCGTCCACCGAGGCCCTCGCCTTATAGTGACGGCAGAGGGCTCAGGCGTGTTGGCATTGGCGCTGGGGTAGTTGTTACCCGGGGACGGACCTCTCCCGATATCGCTGTGTGAATAGTTTGACGTAGACAAGAATCCAAACTTATGTTAGAACTCAGTCTAGATTGCGCTAATCAAATATGAACCCTAATAGGTATAGCAATATTCAATTATTGCAGTCTCGACTCAAATTCACTTAAGTACGAGTGTGTTTTTAGAATCGAAACGTAATAGTAAACTATAGTTTTAATTCTATGCTATGTTCAGACGACAATCACTTTACGCGCGATTGGCACACCCGAGCTAACCCGAACCCGAAGTCCCGATCAAAGGGCATGTTCTTACGTATGTAACAATCTATATAGCTGACAAACTTAGCTTGTGGTCTCAAGTTGACCTTAAATAGTTTCAATTCGGGATTGTTTTTATACAGCCTCTGCGCGTCGCATCACTCACGTAATAAATCATTCTTTAATTCTGGACACATTCTGTGGACACGTTATGTCGTGCGGCCTGTGGCCCTCTAGGGGACTCCTGTATGGTTATCTCGATTGTCAGGCTTCCAGCGCTGTGGAGCCAAACTGCAGTGCAGAGTGGCTATACAGATCGCACGAGGGTACCAAACGGTATCTTACGAGGCGGCAATTCTCTTGGCGCGCTTTCCGCCGTTGGACATCCTGGTAGATACGAATGCGTGGGTCTACTATACGATACGCTCTCTCCACCAGGACGGCGAAAGTGCGCCTACAAGGGCCGTTCGATAAGCAGGCTCACCGAGGCGCAGGGCGAGGCCATATCTTAGAAAGCTGTAGTGGATGACTCCACTGGTCCACCACACACTCAGCAGTACCTTTTTCTGAGCCAACTTTCGCTTGGGGCAGGATTAGGCCGGTTCTCCTGGGTTCAACCATTGTGATGAGCGTTTCCGATTCTCGTACAGGATCCTTTTTTTCGTCACAAATAACAATACGATTCAAAATTACCTCATTATTGTGCCGATGAGTAACGTAACGCAGCACTCGACGCGTGTTTGTTGGTGTGCTTCACTTAATTCATGCGGTCCCATCCCATTTTTCGAGCTTCACATTTCCAATTGGTTTCAAGTTAATTAAATCTGTTATATCACTAACTGTGACGTGTCTTGCGATGGATCCGCTCCCACGGTCAGTTTTAATTCTTCGTTATTAACTTGGATCTCCGGCCGTCCGGGCTTGTTCCGTAGGTCAACATTTCCAGAACTTTAAACCTTTGAACCAAAAACGTACCGTGTTTTCTTTTGCAGTAGCTGCCCCATACACATAATTAATCCTTCGAGCTGTTTCCCGACAGCAAAGAAAAATAAAATGACGCGAAAACAAATCTATACCAATAAATAAAATTGAAATGAATGTTCGTAATGTCAAAATAACAGCTTTTTACTAAATGCATATAAAAGTATACACGGTACTTATAACAAAATATCTTTTTTTTGTCTGACTGTCTGTATGTTCCGGCTAATCCCCGAAACGGCTGGACCGATTTTGACGAGACTCACTGGTAGATGGCTAATGTTATCAGGAGTAACTTAGGCTACTTTTATTTAAGAACAAAGAATAAGGGATCCCAAAAAAAGTTGAAAGCCAGGAAATCCAATATATATACTAATTATGTAATAATTATTTATAAATAATCTAATTTCTTTTAATTTAAACGATGGGTGAAGTTAGTTAATAACCAAACCCAGCTAGTGAATAACCAAATTCGAAACTAAAAACAGCTTTAAATTCGAAAAATATAATTGAATTTGGAATTCCTAACCAAACGCCAGATATTTGAGTCCAAAGTGGCCACTTCGGCAAAACTCCAATTTCATATCTCATTTCGGCCTAATGAAGTCCACTGTTGGACACAGGCCTCCCCCAAAGATCATCACAACCACCGATATGGATGTGTTTTGAGCTCATTGGGGGGTTTTGCCATAATCGCCACGCTTGGCAGGCGGGTTGGCGATCGCAGTTGAGTTGTTAATGTACTCGAAGGACGCTGCTGCCCATCCTCCGACTAATCCCTTAGTCGACTTTTACGACACCCATGGGGGGAGATGGGGTGGTGGCATTCTGAGCCGGCACCACACGGCAAATTTCATATCTAAGGACCTAAAATACAATCTATATTTATAAAGGATTCCGTTACGAATTTTGCTGCTCTATTTTTCTAGATCCGTTCACTCGCTCTTTAGTAAATTCTCTACAACTTTGGTCCAGTAACTTTTTGTCGTAGAGTAGGGTCGTAGTAAATAAAAAAGTTATAAGCAAAAATGTTCAGAAATTCAAGAAAAAAAAAATATTTTTTGAATTAACTTTTTTTTAATCATTTTACGAAAAAATGATTATCAGACCATTTTTGTAGATCGTTTTTTAAGGAACAACTTTTAAAAGCAACATTTTTTCATGAAGTTAATAGCTAAGGTTTTACAGCGTATTTTAAACTCGCGCGATGCTTGTGGACGCGATGTATTGGCGCCAAGTATGAATTCGAGCGATACGATACGAGGCGCATTCGCTCCTTGTGGTCAAGGTTTGAGATTATTCGTAATCGCGTTGAATGAACTGGTAGTATAGTATCCATTTCGAAATAATAAAATTCATGGTATCTTATACGAATTGCAGAACCTACAGTGAAAGCAATTGCATTGGCAATAAAACTTTTTAAACAAAAAAAAAACCAACTTCAAAAACCCTACACGATATAAAAATATTAAACCCTCTGAAAAGGAAAAAGAAAACTTTATGAAGTCGGGCGGCGCCAGGTATAAACCATGTTTAGTCAGTATTTTTTTTGTTAAAAGGTTTGTTTATTTGTTTGTTTGTTGTTTCTTTTTAGTGTAAATAAATGTAAGAACTTTTCCAATTTGGTATCAGTATTTAACACTAAAAATAAGAAAGACTCTAATCGGTTTTCTGATCTGAGAGGAATCGAAACTATTAAAACATCATCTAGATAAGCGCAGTCAAATTAACCTGTTTATTGAAGCTGGTTAAAAAGCTACTCAATCAAATATTATGAAATTTATATGGGACCAACTCGAAAGCATTCTTCACCAGTTAAAATATAAATTGCTCAAATCGGTCTACTAATCTCGGAGTAATCGGTGTACATATATAAAAAAAAAATACGCATCGAATTGAGAACCTCCTCCTTTTTGAAAAACACTTGGCCTTTTTATACGTTTTGTTATGAGCTCACTTTGCATTGCATCTTATCGTTTTATTTCTGGATGTAGAGTACATCAATTAAAATTTGTGTTGCTTTAATTGACTGCTAGAATCAGTTTGGTAGCTATCAAAACTGACCTTTGAGAACTCCTGCCATAGTAACATCATACTTTGAGCAGTGGTATAGCTATCAAAGGTTCAGGTGGTGCAGTGCACCGGGGCCCCACCGCTTAGAGGGCCCCCTCCCCTTAAGCTTTCAAAAGAGAGTAGCAGCGGGTTCCTGAAGCTAGAAAACTTATAGCCTGCTCTCACACAAGTTTATTTTTCAAGATATTGAATGAACATTAACAATAACAGAACTCCTAATTTAAGACTTTCAACACAAGCTCGAAGCGTCCTTGATAAGCATGTGCTATTCTTTACCGTTATTTGGTTCAGTACGTCCGTGGCACATTGGATACAGCTTTTAGTTAAGTTTTTGGAAGCATTTTAGTTCCATTCGCCAATATTTATTTATAAATTTGCGTGCTTGAATGTGACCTTACGGAAGTGTATACAGCAATGCTACTATATCACACAATTCCTGTTACTTCTGCGGCTGCAGAAAGATCTTTCAGTATACTAAAGATTATAAAAAATGTTTAAGAAACGGTATGGGGCAAGATCGCCTCCGATTTTATCATTAATTGCGACAGAAAACAAGTCGGCATCATACTTGGATTTGAGTGAAGTCATAGATATATATATATATATATATATATATATATATAGTTTGCAAAAATTAAAGCCCCCGGAGAGATTGTGAATTTAACTCGGAATTTTGTTAAGAATCTTTTTTTCTGTCTATTGATGTCATCTGTATCATAAATATATTATTTTTTCATCTGCATCGTTGTTTATTCTTATTTTATTAAACGCATATGGATTCTACTCCTCATTATGAAGACATCGTACGGATTGAGCCTACGAGGGATAAATGCAAGTCGCTGTATTCTTTTCTTACCCCATCTCTAAGTTCGGGAGCTAATATAAGTTTAAGCTACGTGGAATGTGTGGAGTGGGCCCGATTTTTCCTCTATGCACCGAGGCCCTTGTCCACTTAGCCACTGACTTTGAGCATTCCACGTATCAAGCCTAGCTCAATTCACGATTTCTCCAGGATTGGTCTTTTGCTGTATAGCAAATTTCCACAAAAGGCAAACCATGTTTTATTCTGATTCTGACTATTTCGGCTTATGATCCTACTCTTTTTTTTATTGATTTTGTGGAAATACTTCTACTATTTCCTTCGCCTCGGAAAAGGACGACTCCTACCGGCTAAAACTACCGGAGTGGTTATCTTTGGCACCGAAGGGAGGCTCCAGGAACTCGAATAATCTCCATCTAGATCTGGCCCATTGGTGCCACGCCTTTAGGTACATCTCGGAAGGGATGCCTGTAATTCGGTCACCCCCTCTAGCGGAGTGTGTTTCTATTCCTAATAGCAATTAACATAACGTTTTCCTGCGTATAGCAAGTCAAAACTAACATTTCTCCACCCTGCGTCGGTTACAATTTCGTTCTGGTACCAACTTTGTAGGTTGTTTTAAGTATTTCTTACTAATCCGTTAACATTCGGTGAGGTTAAGCAACGCTTGGCGCGGTAAGTCTATGGTTGGGTGAGCGCTTAGTAGTATTTGACCTGAGCGGCTCCTTGCTCCGGAGGACACGTATACTTGTCGGTTCCAGTTGTTGTCAAAGTCAAAGTCAAAGTCAAAATTTTTTATTTCAAATAAACCAAATATTGGCACTTATGAAACGTCAGAATCTAAGTTGCACGGTTCCAAATAGTTGATCTCATGGAGAAGAGCCGGCAAGAAACTCCATGGATACTCTTTTAAAATAATTGAGATTACAATGTTGATTGATACACATTATTGTAATACATATACCGAGAAAAATGTAGGACAATGTGTAAAGATGGAACATACCACAATGAAATTATAATAATAAATTATTTGCCGTGGCAGTTAACGGCTGACCAGTCCCAACAAACGGCACTCGTTCACAAGCATGACGCATGCATCAGCATCGCTTAGCTCAACCATATTGTAGGGAACCGAACGACCCGATACACAACACCACCGCCAGCAAGACATTTTAGTGAGTATGACAGACCAAAACAGCCAGGCAAAAGACAATCAATATAAGTACTAAAAATAACATCAATGGCTACATGATTCTCACACATTTACAGTTTCGTATGAATATTATAATATAATGTTACAAGAACAATATTAACAATAACTAATAGTCAATGTCATAATATTAAATATAAGAAACTAACATTAATAGAAATGAAATTTTAAATGAATTTGTTCAAGACAATGTGAAGCCATTGAATATAAGTAAATAACATAAAAATTATGTAATTTCAACTGAGTCAAGTCAAATGTCAAGGTATATAATGTCAAGGTGTAAATATTTAAGTAAATAACTTAAAAAATACAATTTTAAATGGGTCATGTCAATTTATTTTACATTAATAATATAATCAATTCCAATGTTTAAATATTAAACCCTTGATTGCAAGTTAAAACACTTGCAATCATATCCAATATAAGATATGTTAAAATAAATTATACAGCGCCAGAGGGTCGCAGTGTGCAGAAGGGAATCGTATGCCAGACATCTTTATCATCGATGTAATGATTTATGCTATAGTAGGCCTTCGACATTAAAACACGTTTAATCAAAGATTTGAACTGTAGTTCTGGTAAATCGGTAATCCTAGAAGGAATTTTGTTGAAGAACCTAACACTGTTTCCGATAAACGACTTGCTGGTTTTACTAAGTCTAAAGCCAGGCAAGACAAGCTTGTTCTTATTGCGAGTATTTAAATTGTGCACGTCACTTTTTTTATTGAAACTAATAATGTTCTTGCGTATATACATGATATTTTGGTATATATATAAGGATGGTAAAGTAAGTATGTTTATCTCCTTAAATAGATCCCGAAGTGACTCACGAGAACCCAGATTATAAATGGATCGGACTGCTCTTTTCTGTAATATAAAAATTGATTCAACATCAGCAGCCGATCCCCACAATAAAATACCGTAGGACATAATACTGTGGAAGTAAGCAAAATATACCATTCTAGCTGTAGCCACATCTGTCACCTGTCTAATTTTCCTAACAGCATATGCAGCAGAGCTAAGTTTTCCAGACAGTGCTTTTATATGGGGCCCCCATTGCAATTTGGAGTCTACTGTAACGCCCAAAAATACGGTTGATGGGACCAGATCTAATGCTCTACCGTCAAGTTTTACTTGTGTTCCTATATAGGCCACATTTGTCGTTGAAAACTTTATACATTTGGTTTTTTCTGCGTTTAGGAGAAGATTATTGGCTGAAAACCAATCAGATACCTTATGAAGTATATCATTGGGTTCTATAAGATACCTATCATTCCTATTTACTTTAAATATAAGTGACGTGTTATCAGCAAACAAGACTATGTTTGACATTGTATCGTTTATCATATATGGCAGGTCATTAATATAGACCAGAAACAGGAATGGCCCCAAAATGGATCCTTGAGGTACTCCCATTTTAACTAGTGAGCCCGTGGATGTGACGTTATCAATCACCACTCTTTGATCCCGATTTATCAAATAGGAGGTTACAAGATCTATAGACCTACCTTGGATTCCATAGTATTTAAGTTTCAGAATGAGTGTGCGGTGGTCCACGCAGTCGAATGCTTTGGACAAATCGCAAAATACGCCCAAAGCATCATGCGCATCCTCCCAGGCCCCTAATACTGTTTTAATGAGAGTAGATCCAGCATCCTCTGTAGATCTCCCCCTTGTGAATCCGAACTGCTTGTCATGTAATATTTTATTCTTGTTAAAATGTTCCAACAATTGATTTAATATAATTTTCTCGAAGATTTTGCTTAAGGCTGGTAGCACGGATATTGGCCTATAGTTTGATGCATTATTTAGGCATCCGGCTTTAAACATGGGTACAATTTTACTAGATTTCATCAAATCGGGAAATATACCGTCCGCGATGCAAGCGTTAAATATTACAGCCAAAATTGGCGCGATGTTAGGTATTATAGATTCGACGGCTTTCGTCGACAATCCCCATAAGTCCTCTGTTTTTTTAACTGCTATAGTTTTAAAAGTTTTTATTATATCAGTATGTGTAACAAAACTGAATTCAAAAAAAGGTTGGTTGTAATTAGATAAGTGTTGTCTGTACTCGTTAAGCCGAGTTGAAGGCATTTGGGCGGCTTGAAAATCTGGCACAAGATTGGCTAGTAACCACATGAAAATTAAGAAAGAAGATTCCTTTTTCAAATTAGTTTTAGGTTAGAGAAAGTCTTATATCAAAATGTGCAATTGTAGGTGGAGCCTTGGAATTCTGTGCGCGTGACGCTGTCAGTGCCGCGCGCGGCAGCGGCACGGCTTCGCGCGTTGGCAGCGGCGGGCGCGCCGCAACTTCGCGCTCTCGGCATCCTGTCGGTGCAGCTGGACGGCGACGCTGCCGTTTCGCTGCGGCTACAGCACGGCGCCGAGCTCAGGATAAACACCGAACCTGATGGTGAGTACTGATCTTGACACCACGATCTTTTTCTCAGGTGCCCAGATTGGTAATGTTTCTGTAGAATACTTTAGCCTGCCAAGACGTACAAAAATAAACCTTATAAAGCCAAGCAAGTCTATGTAAATCCTGCAATCATACTTCCATATGAGGAGAGAACAGAATAGATATGATAGTAACCTGCCTTTTCAAAAATATCTTGGAATCGGTTTGGAGTTTCTATATCGAGCGCTATATCGTAGTGGTGGGCTTGTGTTCTAGAGTCTTCTAACCAGAACAATCTCCTTTGTAGATGCAAGTACATCAAGATCGCAACCGAACTCCGAGATACTAGCGGGTCTGGGTAGCATCGGTCGTATCCTTAGCGACACGGATGGCGCGAGCAGCAGTGCGACGGAAGTGCAGGCCGCCCCCGCGCCCCCCGACAACTTCAAGTCGCCCAACACCGTGTGCCCCATGGATGGCAAGATACCCCATAACATTCCCACACACACCACCGACCGCTGCGAGTTTCCCTTCGGTAGCATGACGCAGGCGAGGGTCATACATCGGAAAGAGAACACGCTAGGTAAGTCACGCCTCAAAATTTGCTAGCGAGTCAGTACTCCGGTTTTTTTCATACTCCATTTATTAAGAACATACCATCAGAAATATTTCATGTAAAATGTCTAGTTTGTCTAAATATATAAGGCCGTAGCTTCGTGAGTGTCGTAGAAGGCGAGTGAGGGAGTTTGGAACTCTAATATATCCAAGGAGGGTTTGTGCAAGACACACGCCCGTCCGTAAAGCCCTTTTGCCAAAACCTTTGTAATATGACTAACTTGGGACCACAGTAGGAAGAAGTCTAGTTTGATATCGTACTAGCGTCAGGCCGCGGCATCGCATGGAGAAAAAAACGGATTTTTTCCCAAGCTTCACATCACCCGCTGGGCTTGTAGGGTCTACATATATGTCCTAAGGAACCCTATTATTATAACTGCAACATTGTACATTTGTATCGCCCATCGCCTCACCAGTCACGGTGTTGGCGGGATGTAAGAGAGTCGCGTGTATCTGTATGTAAATGTGTAATTGATAATTCATTGTATAAATAGTTAACGAGAGTGAATTTTATTTGAGGAGTCAACCCCAACACTGTGCCTCAACAGGCTAATCTGAAGATTACCTGAAAATTTCATCAAAATCGGTTTTGGAGTCCATAGGGAAAATTGGTACACACATCGATTTTTTATAATATAGATTGGAATTAAATCATTGTCATGTCATCGTCACATAACCCTATGTCCTCACATTTCAGGTTTAGGGGGTCCTACGGGCAGCATACGGCCGCAACAACAAGCGGACGGTCCGTTCGCGCGGCCGTCCACGTCGTCGTTCTCGGGCCCGCCGCCGCCGTACCCCGCGGCGTCGCCGCAGCCGCCGCCGACGCCGCCCACGCCCACCCCCACGCCCCCCGCTCCGCCGCCCACGCCGCCCACGGTGGCCATGTCGTCACCGCTGCTCGTGAACCTGTTGCAGAATGACGCGCCTGCTCCGTCACCGAGGCCAAAGCCGCCGCCGCATCCGGCGAAGCTCGACCGGTTGGAGGATGGACAGGTGGGCAAACTTCGTACCTCAAGGCCGAGGCCGTTGCTACGACTTTGACAAACATCTGATTCTTAAACGTCAAACTATCGTCGGTTAAGTTATTCGGTATCAAGTAGTTGTATATTCTTAGTTTTTCTGGGTTTAAGTCCACTCTATGACGTTTTACAGATTCTAAGCTAGTTCCTTAATGTGAGCTTTATTTAAATTGAAGTGGCAGTTTGGTTGTGAAATCGTCACGTCAGATCCAACAGGGGTGCACGATTTGCGAAATTCAGTTCTGGATGAGATTCTGTAGGTTTTGCAGTACACATAAAAGTTCAACCACTCACCTATCGAGTTCCATCCGAGTACTGAATTCCCTAAGTTTTTATTTGCAGGGCTTCTCGCAAACATTTCCTGGTAATGTGGTTGCTTAATCGGACAATTTCTAGCGAAGCTAAAAGCGGCCTCCAGCCAGGCTTAACATTACTTTAATAAACTAAGCAACTGCTGCTAGCGACACCTGTAGGACCCAGGCTCGGCTTAGGGGGCGTTGCTGGGGAATGCAAGCCATGTAGGGACAGTTGGATTCTCTTTTAAGATAAGAAAACTATGCATTTTTCCATTTACAGCGACATCGCGCACTGTCTTTCTTAGCTGTGGTGTGTGCGGGCTGAATCTAATACAATAAGTTCGATATCCTCAGGTGGAGCTTGCGGTGGGGCGGCCGCCGTTCGCGGAGTACCGCTCGGCGCGGCCGCAGGCGCCCGGCGTGCGCTCGCCGCTGGGCGCGCCGCCCGCGCCGCCCCCCGCGCCGCCCGCCCGGCCGCCGCGGGCGCCCGCATTCGTGCGGCGCGCGGCGCCCCCCGCGCGGCCCGCGCCCCCCGCGCCCGCACCCGCTGCCTACCGCGTGGCGGCGCCGGGGCGCGCGCCGGCGGGCTACGCGGCCGCGTTCCCAGCGCCCGCGCCGCCGCCGCCGTACCGCCAGCAGGTGGCGCGGCCGCTCCGCCCGCCGGCGCAGCTGCCGCAGCACTCGCGCGTCACGCCGGAGGACTTGCAAGCGCTTCTGCCACCGCCGACGGCCTCCATGGATCAGAAAACTCAGTCGAGTTTCCAGGTATGGCACTCTTTCATTTTGAATGGCTCATCATCATAATTTCAACCAAAGGACGTCGACTACTCAACAAAAGTCTCCCCATAAAATAACATAATTGTGTCATCGCTTTGGAGGGGATTTGCCAATGCTAACCAAGCTTGGCAGGCGGGTTTGTGAGCGCAGTATTGCTACTGATTCGCGAAAGGGATGCTGCTGCCCATCCCTCTGGTTTAGAGTCCCTTAGTCACCTTCACATCCACAGAAGGGGATAGAGTGGTGCTTTATTCTTAATCCAGACAACATACGGACTAAATCGAAGTGATTTATCACTACAAAATCTAACACAATGAGCCATTCCCATGTTTGTGAAGACCACAAGCCTCAAACTAGCTAACCTCATTATATGGTTTCTTTTTGCAGGAATTCCAGAGGTATCAGCAGCAATATATAGCACGACAACGAGCAGCATCTCGTGCTGCAAGTCAACCCGACTGGAACGAGCCCTATCGGGACTCACTGGCGCTGCTCGATCTGCCTGACAGTGACCTCGAGCACCTCATGCCGACCCTCGGTGACGATCTCAACCTGGATGAGAGCGCCTTCTCCGCTATCTCTGAGCTCGACGCCAGCGCTAAACTTGAACAACTCCTCTCCGGAAACAACGCAAATACGGGCACACCTGATTCCGTACTGCAAGACATCACCGGTGACCAGTACAGCTCCAGCGGGTACACTGAGCCACCGCAACGCCACGACGTGCCTTCTAAGTCGGACTCGTACGACGGGCCTGGCTCGTTTATGCCACCACCGCCCGTGCCGAATCACCCCTACAAGTTTAGAAGACAAGAACAAGAGCATGAACGTCATACGCCACCGCAGGCGACACAGAATACCCCGAACCCAGTTCAGCATACGCCAAATGCTGTCCAGCATACGCAGAATGCTTCCCAGCATACTCCGACAGCGGCCCAGCATACTACGACAGCTGCCCAGCATACGCCAAATGCTGTCCAGCATACGCCGAATGTTGTCCAGCGTACGCAGAATACTCTGCAGCATACACCAAATGCTCTACAGCATACACAGAATGCTGTACAGCGAACACAGAATGCTATCCATCATATGCAGAATGCGATCCAACTTACGCAGAACTCTTCCCAGAATCCGCAGAATGCTGTCCAACATACGCAGAATGCTGTCCAACATACTCAGAATGCTGTCCAATATACGCAGAATGCTATTCAGCATACGCAAAATGCTATTCAGCATACGCACCGTACTGCTGATCATCGTACGTCAAATGCTCTTCAGCATATGCCGAATGCTGTTCAGCATACGCCGAATGCTGGCCAACATATGCCGAATGCCATTCAGCATACGCTGAATGCTGTTCAGCATTCGCCGAATGCTATCCACCACACGCAGAATATTGCACACCATTTGCCGAATGCTGTCCATCATCAGAATTCTACCTTCAAGTCGCCGCCCGCCAGCGCCAGCCAAGCCATGCCTCCACCTCTTAAGTTGCCCATTCGAGCAACCAGCTCGGTTGCTACCGCAACCGTCGGCTCGCAGGCTTCAGCCCGCGAAATCGAGGAGCAAAGCAAGCAGTACCTCATTAAAACCCTCATGAGAGACGATGACGTACCGCCTCCCAAAGAGCAGGAGAAAAAAGTTGAAGAGGTGACGGTCGCAAACTGTGAACTGAAGGACGCTGCTGTTGAGGCCGCGCCGGAGATGTTTGGTATCGCCAAGTCAGCGACTGACGAAGAAACGCGGAGAGTTGATGATGAGCTAAAAATAAGAAACAGGCTGGCCAAGAAGGAGCGAGAAGACAAACTAGCCCAGAAAGGCGGAAAACCACGCACTGTCGGCGCTAAGGAGAAACCTGCCACGCTCAAAGATAAAATTATCCGCGAAAACAAATCCACCAAAGTTGCCTTACCGCGTCCTCCACTCATCAAACCCCCCGTTCCCATCATCGATGCACCTATATCTCCCCAAACAGAAAAAGAGTCCATTAAACTGAGGCTCAAACTCGACAAAAACGAACCAGTCTACAAAGCAGACATCAGTTTTGTCAACCAACAGAAAGGCGAAAAGCCCACCGACGGCGAACTAAGGGTTCCACCTCTACATATAAGCCTTCGGGGTCGAAACTCTGCCGTGATAAAGAACTCGAAAAAAGAAAAGAAAAAGTTTGGGCCTGGTGACTTGCATACAAAAAAGAATAAGATCAGGAAATCTTCAGAGTCAGATGAAAAGTCCCATCGAAGGGACTCTGACGATTCAATAGCCTCCAAGTCAGGTGAAAGTACTGAGAACAAGACTGATGATGAGTATTTAAATGTCAAAAGCATTAAGCTTAACAATCACTATGAGGGGGACAGTGTTAAAACTGAGATAACTGGTGATAATAATGTTGTCTACAGAATGAAAACCATATCTAAAAACGCTCACATAGTCACGAAATCGCACGATTACAAAATAAACAACAAAGTTCAGGGCCTAGACCTAAAAATGAAGAAGAAATTAAAAATACTCAATGAGAGTGGCAAATCTTCAGACAAAGAGCGAGACAAAGAATGGCGGAACGACACGCTAGACAAGGAAGGAAAGTACGCGCAAAACGAAGGCTACAGAGAGTTGAACAATCTCGACGCCAAAAAGAAGTTACCCACTCCTAAAGCGGACGTCAAATGTGATAGTTTAAAGTCAGAGGGGAAAACAGTGCAATCAGACGGTGATAGTGAAAATAAATCAGGTGCTAGTGAGTTGGATAATAGGATGCTCAAGTGTCATAAGGATCTTGAGTGGACGCTCAGTGGCGACGCGCTCGAATCGCAAAAGTTTGCGGAGTCGCGGCGCGCCGCCGACGAGGACAATAAGTTGAAACGGACAATCGCCGAAAGTGCTATTACCTCACCCAACGGACTGCTCGCCTCAGAGAAGAAGAGGAAGGTCAGCCACAGTTCCTGTACAGGTACGTCAATATTACTGGTACACACACACAATAGTAAATAAAACTACCTATAGATTTTTCTACAGTGATAAAAAGGTTCCTTCTCTTACTTATAGCCTTGAGAAAATAATTACAGCAATAATAACATCCTAGCAAACTTTGACACATAATTATTACGGAAATTTACTTGCAATTCAATTAAATGGACATAGAGTCCATATAAATAGAGAGGGCAAATAATTAGCACAATAATATCTATGTATCAAACAAGTGTCTGTTACTAAAATACCTAACAGGAGCTGCCTGCCCAATCAATAACAGCTGACCATCTTGCCTCACCGCTGACAACCCACCACCATAGTAGTATTGCCAATACATAAAAATCCTGGAATGATAATTATGAATTATGATGTTATCATCCCGGGATTTAAGAAATTACAAAATTATTATTGCCCTTTTTTTTTTATTGTTGAATTTGTAACAAATTAGTTTTTTTTTTTACACTTAACTAACAAATTATTATTTAGAATTTTATATTAATCAATCAATAAGGTCTAGGGTTATGTAATAAAGCTGTTAAAACAAAGCGCTTAGTTTTACATAATCGGCAAATAAAATCTATATACTGGATTAAAAAGAGTTTTCTTTAAAATAAAATACGAAATTCTCCGAATCTTTAATTTATTACCAATGTATTCAAAGTCGAATAAATAATTCGTGATTCTTAAATCCTGATATGAAAATATCATGACTCTTACTCAGGGATTTCATATTATTCACCCTATGTTACTTCCCTCATTGATTCTACAATTTCCTCAAAAGTTAATTTCATTTAATCTTAATAAAGGTACTACTATTTTAAGTGTATTTTTAGTGTGTTTTTTTATTATATACTGAATCTTCTTTCATAAAAAATGCAGTTTTTTTATTAATATACATTATATTTTCCAAGATATTAGTTATATTAATTACTTAAAACTCAAAAAAAACATGGTATCATTGGCCACTGCTTCCAACAGCAGAATCCCATAGGACATAATGTTGTAGAAAAAACATGATAAATACACAAATCTATCTTTCTGACTGTAAATACAGCAGAAATTATCCTGTTTGGCAAACTTCAACAAAAAAATCATAATTAGGGGGCCTAAAAAGGCCGCTTTAGCAGAATCATAATATGAATCACATTAAATATCACCAAATGGTCCAGAAGGCCTAAAAAGACCGTATTAGGTTTTATTTATATGGCATAATAATGATCTCAATACAATTCACATTAGAAATCACAAAATGGTCACTTAATCATAACTGACTATTAATGTGACCATTTTGTGATTTCTAATGTAATTCATATTATGATTCACCTAAAGCGGCCTTTTTAGGCCCCCTGAACACTCCCATATAATTTCGAATCAGTTATGTCTAGAAATATAGTTACATTTACCACATCAAATTTGCTGCCCTCAAGTGTTAATTAATCTGCGGTTCGACTGTTTGTCTATAGATAATTTTCATGTCACTGACATGATGAGAATGTGTTATCTGCATTTAAAATTATATAAAATATATTAATGGTTCATTACTGACTCACGAAGTCTGTAAAGCTATAAGAAAAAATGTATATAGATGTACATTAAATTAAAGAGCGTGTTAAAACAAGTGCCTTAGGCGCCTTACAACTAACTAGTATTGACAACTTAAGTCAACTCAAGGGTTTATAAGGGAGACTTATAAGGCGAAGCCCAAAAAACCAGGCAAGGAACATAAAAGGCCCCAGAATCAAGCCTTGAGTCACAACAACTTTTTTATGTATTTCTTGACATCTTTTTGTATGATAGATAATACTAGCTTGAGAGCTCTTCCAAGAATTATGCAGTGCCTTAACCTACACGAATACATTGTGATTTACGCTATTGAAACCTGCAAGTCCTGTCAGACTTATAAAAATTGTGGTTAAATTCGCGCCCGCGTCTGTCTTCTATTTAGGAAGCTAACCTGCTGGTTTGTGTTAAATCCAACTATAATTAAAATGAGATATATTTTGATCAAACATTATTATTTTAATGACTACTGGCTACAAAACTGACAACACCGAGCCATGGCTGTAGTTAGAGCTTAGAGGGTTATTTATGCATGCAGCCTGATTTAAAATTGGAATTGCTTCATTGCATTTCACCAGATCAGGAAATGTGGCTTCACATCTTCACAAAGACAAAAACACATAGGATAGCTGAAATATATCCAATAAGTTCACATATTCAATTTCAATAACACATTTCAATTTAATAAAAGCAGCATTTGTTGTGCAATATCACCTGCAGGTCAGGGTTCGAAATTCTCATGATAAATGATGCCTTCCGATAATAGGAGCACTTCTTTTAGTGTACCTACCATTCTTCATTTTGGTATAAATTATTACGTTAAAAGCAAGTACCTAGTTTAGTAACTAACTAATTATATACAATTTGACTCCACAGTATTCATTATCCAATTTTTTTGATAAACGAACTTACTCACAAAAATTGACAAACTTCACATACCACCTAATTAGTAAATCAAAATTATAGAGTAGAATATCATCCTCATCCCACACTGGATGGGTATCAGTGACGAAGACTCCATGTAACACGACTCCCATCGGCTGCCCTTCAGGAGTTGGTTAATTTATAGATCTCTAATTTTATACTTTTTTTATATTAAGTTTACTATCTGAGTATTCTATTTGAAGTAATAACGCCTAATATTTTTTGTAAATAGCAACATTGAAACATACACTAAGTTCACGCTGAGAAATCGTGGCTTATCTGCCATACTAAAATTTATTAAACTCACTCTCCACTACACACCTGTCTCTTTCTTTTTCCTTATTATGTCTCGCTTTTGCTCACGCCTTATGATTTCAAGAAACCTGTTTTTGGTACAAAACCGGGCGCCTCAATTTGTTTAAGCGGGGAATGAACGTTGAATAGCGTTTGAGTATTTGGCCGTAACACCAATATTCTGAGACGTTTCATTCGACTCCACTCAAAATAATCGGTCAATATAGTCGCAAATATTTTTCTCCACTTGATTATGTTCGGTAACTTTCCTAACTCAAAGTACATCGGGAACTACCTTAAGGAACACTCGAGGAAGGTTTGTGTTCATGAATAGTGTTAGAAGCTGA